>OX387716.1:98502880-99102880 GCA_947577245.1 Andrena bucephala | reverse complement strand
GAGGCCGCATTGCTCCGGGAATCGCATTCCACGGCAATTCCGTGCATCGTTTAGGCCTCGAAAACAATGCGCCCGATATCGCGGTGCTGCCAATTTAAGCTTCATCAGGATGCTCGGCCACGCGGCGCGCTTCTAATAAGTGTGGGCATGCGTCAGCTCCTGCTTGTCTTTCATTATCGACGACATTATTGCCACTCACTCGCGTAAATATACTGGGAGTTCCAAAAATAAGCGGCCAATTTGGGAGCTCATTCTGCTCGCCTGCACGGACACTCTTCTGCCTTTGGTAGTTTTCTGTGAACTAAACAAGTGCCTGTCCACGAAGTTGATAGAGATTCGACGTTAATTTGTTTGTCAGAAATTTTGCTACTTCGTAAAAAGCCAAGCTGGGTAAACTCAGCGGGACGGTGGAGGAATTTTTGTTTGCAATTTGGAAGAGAACTGCTCCGGGATCGTGGGATTCTGTTCTCGTCGTCTTTGGGAGTAGAATAATCCCTCACTGGTCAGACAGTCGTTTGTGGAACTCGCTGTATGCACGTACGCGTGTAATAGCGTTGTTGGAATACGCTGACACGATTCCAGGATCGAATTACAGCGGCAAATATTGAAGGGACGAGTGTGATCCCCTTAGCTGTACGCGGGGCAAATATCGCGAGCCCTAATAAAATCGGTGACGGCTGCCTTAAAAGTGGAGATATACCAGCGGTTTAGGGCGCGATTGCTCCACGACTTTCTACAAGTGATATTTTACGAGGGGTAGTTTTCGAATAGCTGACGCTAAGAGTTTAGCGCTCGCTCGATTCGACAGGACGAAGCTTCCTGCGCTCAGACATTCGACGAGCGCGGAATCTCATTAATACTTCATCGAAATTAAACGGGCAACGCTGTGCATAACTTACACGAGTTTAAGTGAAACTATTCTATCCTATTATTCCATCGCACCAAATTAAGAACACTTCCACTCTCTCATTAACGCTCTCAGTGGCGCCGACGTGTTTCCACGCCGTGGCAATTTTCACGTCAATATTATCTGGAAAGCGCAAATTTGCATTCAAAACAAACCGAGCTAGGAGCTCGCCTTTTACGATCTGTGCAAAACATCTCCAACAGATTCGGTCGCTCGCAAGAACCTGACCGCTTAAAGAGGCATTTTTCAAAACCTTGCGCCATTCAGAATTTTAACGAAGCACTGAACACGGATTCTCGAACACAGAGAGTTCGGACTCCATCGAACTTGTATGTTCCGAAGAAGAATCTTTAAGTACCAGATTCCATTTTCAAAGGGACCTAAATCGAACGGCGATTGAGATTCCCAGCGCACCTACAGTGCCGCACAAAAATATTGGGGCACCATATAAAACAGAATAACTTTTTCACAATTAGTCCAATTGACTTGAGTCTTTGTGAGAAACTAGAAGGATTGGTTTACTATTTAGGTGACGCGTTTTGTCGTTTTGAATAAAATTGCAATTCGCCGGAGTAGCGAAAAAAATAGTGAAAGTCGTTTCTTCAACTTTCTTAGCTGAGCCTGTAATGAAAATTTAAAAAATGATTTTTGTAGGATTAAGTAAGTTGTATAGATGCCGAAAATGTCATCGAAATCGGTTAACGTAACTATGAGCTAGAAACAATTAAAAGTGGTGGAAATCACAGTTTTCAGCTTATAACCGTAATAAACCTAAAGATTTTACATGTTTCGATGCCTGTCGCTTGTTTCTGCATCAACTGATTTCGACGAATTTTTCAGCATGTATACAAGTTACTTAAGGGGGGCCTCACCCTAAAGCCACAAACAAAAAACAAAGTTAGGGATTTTTTTGTTCGTATTAATAAAAATATAGAGCTTCGATTTTTTATATAATTTTAAAATAATCTTTCTTTTTTTTTAAAAAAAAAAGGTGTACAAAATGGATTCCCGGGATACTACAAAAAACTGGTCATCTGAGAAGGAAATACAAAAAAGATATATAAGCTGGAATATATTATCTTCCATATAGCATAGGATTGCTTTATTTTTCAATTATTCGATTTTTTACATGCATTTCAGTGTAAATTTTTATGTAAAAAATTAAAGTCAATTCTTTAAACTAATTATTTCCAAAATAATTTGAATTTTGAGAAAATCCTATGCTACATGGAAGATAATATATTTCCAGTTCTCTTCAGTATCTCTTTTGAACTTTCTTCTCAGATGATCCAGTCATTCCCGGGAGTGTGGGCCAGTTTTTTGCAGTGCTCCGGGAAACAATTTTGTTCACCGCCATTTCGTACAATTTTTCATAAAAACAATTTTTTTCTAGCAAAATAAAGATTGCTTCAAAACTATATAGAAAAACCAAGCCCTCTATTTTTATTTATACGAACAAAAAAATCCCTAACTTGTGGCTTCAGGGTGGGGTCCCCCCTCAAGCTTACAAAAGGCATTTTTTAAATTTTCATTACAAGCTCAGGTAAAAAAGGACCAATACTTTTGTCCGTCACTTTACTAAAAAAATCAAGCTTAATCGAGTGTTGTCGATGCAGCTTTCGTGGCTTCGCCAGCGATCGTTCGCCGGCGGAACGCGAAAACAGGGATCGCGGGCGCGGTTAAGGCGTTCCTCATCGCGAATAACTTGGTTAAGACGAATAAGACCCGAAAATAATTCATCCCAGCCGCCGACAACGGCGTAATTGCTCGGAGCATTTCCCCGGAGGGAGCCGCGTTAAATATTGCAGCGCAAATCTCGCCGTGCAATATTCGCGCGGGCCGCGACGTACGGGCGTGCTTTTTACGTCCGTGGCCGTGTTACGGGCGTAAATAGATTAAGCGCAGGTAACAAAACGCCCCCTCTGGAAAAGGGGGACCGGACGGAGTTACGCAAACGCCGTCCCGCGGCTCCATAAAACCGACGATCCCCTAAATGACGAGCACCGTAAGCGAAATGATACCCAGTCCCTGGCAAAATGAATCTCCAGATCCCGTGGATCCTTCGCTCTGGTCCAGCGGAAAATTTGAAATGCTGGTGTACTGTACTTCGCCCCTCGCGGCACTTATCGCCGAGAAATCTGGCTCTGGAGCAATCTCTTTCACCATAACTTCTGTGCAATCAAATGAATTTTCGTCGTGCAGTGGAGAATCTAAGCTGTTGATGGAGTAGGAGGTCCCAAGAGTAATTGGAGGCAGAAATAATTCCTAAAGTCGCTTATACCACTAAACTCATTTTTATAATAGTACTAGTTTTACTACTCGTCTTCGCTCGAAATTTAGATTTTGATTTTATAAAACAAAAAAGTTTTTTAGTTTTTTTGTGAAAATAGTTACATTCATCTGGATTAAGGGGGAACACCACTGTGACGGCCGGAAAAGTATGCCATTTTTAAGAATTTTTTTTCAGGAATAATTTACAGTTTTCATAGAAAAAATGTATTACCTATCTTTAGTACGCTGTCTTAAGAGACTATATAAAAATAAATAAATAGAAAAACATGTATAAATTTTAATATATTAATTAATCTTCTAGACCTCCTCACGCGAGCTGGTCGAATGTGTAACTATGGAACAGCCTGTCTGAAATCAAATTTCATTTTTTTTTATAAACTATATGAGTGTAGTTTTCGTTGTACGTACCGATTTCTTAAACAAATTATTTTTGTAAAAATGGTGCGCTTTAGTAGGAAAGTTTCGAAAATCCGCGAATAAGATGGACAGTTTTCCGAGTGTATTTCAAAAAATTTGTTTTCAATCAAAGAATCCGTACGTACAACGGAAACTACACTCATATAGTTTATAAAAAAATATTAAATTTGATTTCGGACATGCTGTTCCACAGTTAAACATTCGACCAGCTCGCGTGGGTGGGTCTAGAAGATTAATTAATATATTAAAATTTATAGATATTTTCCTATTTATTTTTTTTTTGTAGTATAGTCTCTTAGGACAGTGTACTAAAGCTAGGTAATAAAAATTTGCTATGAAAACTAAATTATTCCTGAAAAAAATTCTTAAAAATGGCTTATTTTTCCGGCCGTCACAGTGCTGTTCCCCCTTAATTGGACATAATGAGCGAGGCACATTTTGTGATCCCAGAATTTATCGTTCGAAAGTTTTTGGGCGACAGACAAACACACAAACATATAGAAGCTTTCTGCTTTACATATTAAGATATACAACCCTCCACGTTCATTACTCAAACACTTTGATTCTGAAACTCGACTTCCAATCATCATTGCACCCACCATTCGTGCGACCCATTCCCCCTGTCGCCTCCCAAGTAACCTTCCAAAGTTCCCGCACCGCGAAGGAACGTGGCGCAAGCTCCGCCGACGCGGCACGCAATTCCACCCTCTCCACCAGCTCTGCCGCGGACTCGGGAGAGCCAGCGTCGCCCGGGCGAAGAGCTGCTCGCGGAAATTGAATGACAAAAGAATTACCTGGCTGGCGACACACATTGCTCGGCGCAATTACTCCTCCGCAGAAGACAGCAGCCGCCACAGGCGATCCCCAGCCGCATTAATAATTTCCCCGTGAATTAAGAGCGCGTCCCGGGGGTCGCGTATCCCGTCATCCTTGATTCTTCACCGCCGAGCATTACCCTATCCGCTGGCGGCCGCCCTCCCTCGCGCGGGGTCGTCGCCTACGTTCCGGCGAGGTGACACTGCACGCCATTTGTCTGGCTGGGGGCCGCGACCCCGTTCGTCGCGACGCGTCCGAAACGATTCGTTACACTTGAAATCAATTAGCGCAAAGTGGCGGTAAGTGGGTAAAAGGTCTTACGGGCCAGGCGAAAACCGACTGGGGAACGCGCTGGTACGGGGGGTGGGTGAGTTTGAGAAATGACGACGGGTCGGTGGGTGGGGGGCGACGACGGTTGTTACCCCCGTTGGTTTTAAAGCGGAGGCAACCGCCTCTGCGCCCTAGGCTGCCGCTAGGGTAGCTGGAAGCCAAGGAAAGAAAGGGAGATCCGGCTTTCGCGCGACGGCCGCGGGAGACCGCGACCACCGACGCCCTGCCACCAAGTCTCGAGCCTGAGCTCGCGGGCGCTTATTGTGTTTGTCACGTACTGCGCGACCGACGAGTCTCTACGGCCTCGTGATTCGCTCGGCGAGATTGTTTACCGGAATGTTCAGCCACTGCAGCTCGGCCTCCTTTCTATTCCTCCTCCTCCCCCTCCTAGGAACGTTTTAATTCTAGTTTTGGAGCTCAAACCGGCGTTGGTTTTGCGGGGGATGGTTCTTTTTGATGGCGCTTTGTGTTTCCTTAGACGGCTTGTGCCGGTGGTAACTGTTTCAGACTAGATTTACGATGGCGTTGAAGGTTACGAAATTTGATTAGGCACGTGTAAGAAAGGAAAGGACACATCGATTATCTGCGGGGGTTGAATGCTGGCACTCTGCTCGTGATTAGGGACATTTTTAATTGGACTACCGTTAACCCTTCATGGTCACACTGGGTCCAACACTTATCTGAACAAACCTTTGTGTTATTCAGGTGATCAAAATATTAGTTACAAAAGAAAAAATTGAAACTAAATAACGATCACTGATTTTTAAATCAAAATAATATATATACATATAATACTAAAATTCTTGCTTGACATTGTAAGTAAATTATTTAATAAACAAAATGTATGAAACTTGTTGCCATTTACCTGTTGCAAAAGCATAAAAAAATCGTCTATATCATCTCTCTTACTTCGATCAGTAAGAGATGGCGTCGAACGAGGACATTCTGCAAGTGGCACTACCTTACATAGGTATGTATTTATTTTCACGAAAACTCACAATACTAACTGCTTTCACATATAGTTACTAAAACACACTATAATGAAAAATGGTATAGCCTTTTTATTGCTTTCATTAAGACCTGCAATTTAAAACGCGCGGAAAGTCAATGCAAAAATTGCAAAATTCCAATATTTTTCAAAGTAAGCAATTTTTATGAAACTGGCTGAGCGTCGATGGCTAATATCCTAGGATTTATTTGCCCACCTCGTTCCCAACATTCTCAGCCTGGTGTCGTTTAAAAATCTCTCGTTCCGATCATACCCCCCCCCCTCCCTCGTTAGTGCGTAGGTAAATTGCCGAATTCCATGCGGGAAAAAATTCAGAACTGAATACAATAAACGGCGGCGCAGCTTGCACCGTCCCCGTGCAGCTAGAGATTGTGAAAGCGCATACCGTCGCGTCGTTAAGCTGCGTGCCATTCTAATAGAAATGCCGCGGAGTTATGAGATACTTTCGAGCAACGTTTCGGCGGGAAGAATCTTCACAATTCGACAGCCCCTGCTGCACCGCCCGTGGCGACTAGGGTACCGTCGATCAGAGCAGGAAAAGCCTTTTCTGAATTTCCAGGAAAATCGAGTTGGAGGATATATCATTTACTGAATTTCTGTCAGTGACGAAGCACGCTGATTACTCGGTGATTGCGCAGGGAACCGAAGGATTTTTTGCTGTTACCCGTGTCCCCTCTGCGGAAAGAAAGCTGACAAGCTGATATGCCACTGTCACGAGCTGCGTCGTGTTCCTAATTTCACTGTTTACTGGTACCTTACCGTCCGACTCCATACACGCGTTTGCATAATAACGCGGGAGCCCGCGGAAAGGAAGACGAAAATGGTCACAACGGAACAGAAAGCCTGAGAGAATAAATCCTGCCAGGTCGCTATACATCAGCCAGCCCTTTCCATTTGGTTGGTAATTTATGAAATTTCGCCAGCCTGTTGGTAAACTCCGGCTTTTTAGTTAAGAAAATGAAAAAGCAGCTGCGAGTGTACTCGCGTCGTTATTTCCGTACGTAACCCCTAGCAAACAGTTCTTTCGTCCACCTAGGACAGCCCGACGATATCGAAGGAAGCGTACGCCTGAGAATTCCGCAGAGCCGGTCCACCCCTGGGGACGCAAGAAGATCGCAAGAAGCGCAAACTTTTCGTTCCCGATGCAGTCACTTTGTGTTGCAGAACGAATTAGGCCGAGGAATTTTAAAGTCGACGCGGATACTCTCACCAGCTTCTGTGCGAAGCTTAAAGAAATAACTCTGCCGGAAGAACTTCGCGAAGAGTAATCGATAAAAGTGGAGGCATGGAGATGACAGCCAGCAATGATTCCTTCAGATGATTAAATCCCCAGGAGACACGCGCGTCGCGCGTTACACCTTCATTTTCTGCCGAAAAAATGTCGCATTCTTACCGGCCCGAAGGGTGTCCCCTGGATTCCGTGAGTTCTCGCGAACTTCCGCGATAAAAAGTTGTTGCACCGAGCAGCGAATCGCGAGATGTATCGCGCAACTCTCGACGAACTTCGCCGTTCAATCAAACTTGCAATTAGAATCGCGATTATAGGAATATCGAAACCCCCTCCCCCTCCCCCCCAATCGTCGATTCTCGAAATCCTCTTACACCGCGACCAGCGCAATGCGCTGGCAGAATGGGACGCATGACGAAAGGGGGCCGTCGTCAAAGCGTCAAAGACCAAAGCAGCCGAAACCAGTTTTCTCCTCGGCGTCCACGTTCGACTTCACCTGAATTCGATATCCGGCGGGTCGGGCCGCGGCTCAATCATCGCACAGATGCGACTCGGTTGCACTTCAACCCCTCGATGAACGCGATCTTGCATGACTTCTCTGACGAGAGACGTTTCCGTCCGTCGGACCGGGGTATCTTCTCCCAACTTCGATGTATGTACACACGAACAGGTAAACACACTCCATTGTAAACCTTAATCTCTAAAGACTGACTCACAAGGGAACATCCCGAACCCGGAAGTTCAAAAAGTTCTAAAATTTTGTGAATATGTAGGGGATTTCATCGTGATTACAAGGCAATTTTTGTTTGCTGCCCAAATTCACTCTAAGGGGATGAAATTAACCCCTGAAAATTCGGCTATTTCCCGATTTTATTTTGTAACTCGTAATCTGTAAGAGATAGAAAAAAAGTTTCAAGACAAAAGTTACTTCTTTTAATTGGGTCTATCATTTGGTAAATTACAGTTCTTTCAGTTCGCGAGTTTTTTGTCGTCGATGCAGACTTCAAACGTAGTTAATTCCAGCGACAGTCTAACCACTGTTTTGTGGTTGTGGTGGGCTTCTAAAAGTGGTCCGTCTGAGTTAGGCCTAAGGGAATCATTCCCCTTATTCTCTGTACAGGCGCATTTAGGTAAATTTTTCTGAGGATATCAGGCTAACAAATATGGCCGTTGAAAATTTTAAAGAGGAAAGTCAGATCAGCCACTACTCTTCTTTTGTGAATTGAGTCTATATTATCGGAATTTTGCCCGTGTCTCCGGATGTTTGCTGAGTGTGAGTTAAACGAGACTTTTTTGGCAGTGGCGGTCGTTAGGAAAGGCCCGATCGACTCAAAACGGTATTTCGCCTAACTTTGCGAGATACGACTAAAGTGTGAAAAATATACACCGATCGATCGATAGTTTCAATATCGTCTCATCGACGTCTTCGATGATCCGGAGGGCAGGGAGAGCGTGAAACAAGGCGTGACAGATCCATGGGGCGAGCGGGGCTGGTACGTGACTCTGGCGTGAAAAAAGGAGGCTCCGTTGCCAAACGAAACCAGTTGAGCAGCTTTATCGCGGCCCCATCGATCTTGATATCGCGTCAACGATCATCGTTCTGACGGGGAAAAAGCGGACGGTGACTGGGGAAAAATAGACGCCGAGGACCGTCCACTCCTTTTTTCAATTAAGCGGCCGATTACGCTGATCGGGACGGTGATAGACGCGGCTGACAACTACTAGTGGAATCGTATCATTCTTCCCGCACTACGACGGCCCATATCAGAAGGGAAGAGACTTTCCTACGAATATAAAAATTGGAATTTGTCGGAGTATCAAAGAAAATAGTGACGGTCGTTTTTTCAACTTTTTTATCCGAGCCTGTAATGAAAATTCAAAAATGCCTTTTGCAGATTTAAATATGTTGCACACATGCCGGAAATTTCATCGAAATTCATGCAGAAAATCCTGAGGTTTCGATTTCAATGAAATTATCAGCATGTATACAATTTATTTAAATCTACAAACGGGATATTTAATTTTTCATTACAGGCTCAGATAAAAAAAGTTGAAAAAGCGACGTCGCTATTCCGACCAATTACAATTTTTTTTAAACAACGAAATACGTCGCCAAGTAAATTAATCCTTCCAGCATCTCAAAAAAACTCAAGTCGTTTGGACCAATTTTAAAAAAGTTTTGCTGTTTTAAAGGGTGTCCCAATATTTTTGCCCGGCACTGCATCAGGGCGGGAGGTTGTCAGGAGTATTTTGCCCTCCCTCCCCCAAAGTGAAAAACGCGTTTGGCTATTTGAGGAACGCAAAGGCAGGCGGCGTAACGGCGAGCATTTTTATCCAGCGCTTAATTGGCCGCAATTAGTCCCGAACGCGTAAAAGAAAACTAGTTCCCCTCCACCGAAAAAAAAGTGTCGGTGGGTAACTGAGCGCAGGCTTTCTGTTTCGAACTTTCCCCGAAATAGAGAGTTAGAAGTTCTTCCCGGCAAGAACTAGTTTTGACGTTAACAGGTACACGTTCCCGGGTAAAAAAGTCGCTTGGCCAGAACCCTCGGCAGTGTGCTGGATAAAAACTAAATAGCAACAACGAATTTCGAGTCCCGCTGTGCCGTGTACACACAAGTTTCGGAACTTCTCTGTGCTACGGTCGACTAATAGAAAACTGTTAAGAGTGGCTCAACGGGGAACCGCATGGAGGATCGACGATTTTCTCCTAACTACCTCTTTCATTTTCATTTTCCCCGCTCCATTGTCCGTGCAAGATGAAATGAAAAAAAAGGAGACAAAAATATAAGCGAACGTAAATTCGTGGATCAACCTTGATCTACAAATAGAAAATTCAATTATCCCTTTAATCCCTGTTAAACTGTCCAAGGGATCAAGAAATGCACATTAATCGGTACTAAAAATTTTGCGTTATAAATTGCAAATAGAAATTAAGATTAATTCGTTATTATTCTTTAAAATACTACGTACCCCCGGAGAATCCTTCAACCCTGCTGTTGGACCACCCCGTACGCTCCGGCGACTCAGTGGCATACGCGAAAAATCGATGAGCCACGTCCTATCTAGATTTGTCCGTCTGATACTTTTTCCTCGCCGCGTTTCTTCCCGTCCTCGCCGTGTACGTTCGGCGCTTCCGATGGCTTCTAAATTGATTCGATCTTCCCGTACCAGAAACAATTATGTCAGCACACGACATAACTGACAATCTATCCATGGGACAATTCCCTCCGAGCTCCCAATAAAAAAGCGATCATTGCTTGCGCGACCCGATAGAAGTATCGCGAAAATGAAAGGTCAACGGTCGCGCGGGGAAGTACAAGAAGGCGCGTGACCGGGCTCCAGTGAAATATCGCTTGCCAAGTGCACACTGGTCGTCGCCATTGCTGTCACGAACTGCTATAGCCATGAGAATGATGAGCCATCAGCTTTTTCCAGAGAATCCTCGGATAGATTCTTCTAGCGTTCGGCTTCCTTGAAAGAAGGAGTCTAGCTATCGATGCTCTATAATAATCTCTTTTTCTAAAGCCTCAGTGACACAGTTTCTGTGCTTGCCCCGACTGAAAGCGCAAGGTTTACTAAACGAGGAGTAGCAGGATCAAAATAATTAAGGGGTTCGAAATGATTGTAATCTGGGAAATTAGCCTAGACTTGGGCGAGGAATTTTAACTTTACTCTGGGGGGATGTGTTCCTGGAGAGCTGAGGGTAGATTCAGAGGTGTAGGAATACATTGAGGATTTTCTATGGTCCCTGAACTCTGCATGGGCAGTAAGTCAATCAGGGAGGTCGTAAGATCTTTCAAGGGGAGGTTCCGGCTTGAAAATTGATTTTTTTTATTTTAGTTTTCGAATGTTTGGCCTTTTAAGAATACGTGTTTAAAAGGATTTTTTGAAATTCCTAAAATTCCTGAACTTATAGGCATTTGAGTAGCTGCAAATGCATGGGTAACACCCGGCCACTCGGCACTCACGTGAAACTTTAAACGCGAACCTGTGTCTGGAAAAGTTATTATCCGATTCGACTGAAACCTTTTTTATTTTGAAGAATCTACTTCTCGTGGAGAAACCAGTAAAATTTAAAAAAAATGAAAATTTGTCATTTTTAAAGGCGTCGAAAAGAGGAAAAATATAGGTAAAACGTGATTTCAAACTTCAAGTGTCGTTATTTTGTCAAAAAATATCTGTTTGCAGATTTTTCTGATCAGTCCACGAGCGAGTTTCATGCCCTTTAATAATCTGGCATTGTTTTTTATTTCAGACCAATGGTTTAGGTGCAACAGGCTCCACGGATTTGGCTGAATTTTTTGACGCCTCGACTTTACCGACTCCCCAATGCCGTCTGCAATGATTAATTATAAAACAAAAAATTTATTTCCATAGTTTAAGACATCCTCAATTCAATGCAAGACGTCTCATTAAATTATATGTAGTAGTTTTCCTGTAATTAATTCCTAAATATCACCTATTCTTATGGGCTCTAGACCGGAACAGCCCCTTAATTTCAGGAAACACACTCGCAACCTCGCACGTTTCGAATTTGATTTCCTAAGCTACATTACAAAAAAAGAATGGACTCTGTCAAAACCTCCTGGCCCTACTTACAATTTAAATTAGACAGTAGAGGGAAAATAGAATTGCAAAAATAAGTTGACACGAATCATTTTCTCAACCCCATCGCTGCGAAGCTTACGTATCACGTAAAGAGAGTGCTGGAATAAATAATTCCAGTACCGTAACTAAACCGCACAACCGCAATGATCTGCACAGTGGCTGCATCCGAGAAACGCGAATCACGTAATCACGTCCGTATGAAAATCCCTACCCCCGTGCCCGCCGCCGCCGGTGTCTTACGGACCGAAAAACAATTGGTGGCCGCGGGATATAATTCGAAATTAAACACGTCGGCCGTGAGCGGCCCATTATCCGCGCTCGGGGGCCATTTTGCGCGCTGTCGCGATAAATCTGAATTTAAATCTAATTCAATCAAACGATTTTCCGCGACCCCGTGCATCGGTTATTTTTCACGCGTAAACGCGAGCCTGACAGCCGTATAGAGGGGCGGCGGGGGTGGGGGATGGGGGCCGTAGCCCGGGGAATTGGAATTCGACATTTTCAAACAAGTTTCGTCCCCTCTTGCTTGCACCCCTCCCTCCCCTCGCCCTCTTCCGCGAGTTAAACACACTTGCACGCTAGTTTACTACGTGCCATTGTAACCAGCTGCACGATCCGTCGCGGTGCCAGAGCACACCCAGCGCCCCCTTCACCCCCTCCCCTTCACCCCCGCCCCCGCCCCTCCGGCCCCTGCCTCTATTATGTATCGCGACGATGGTATGCGCGGGTGTAACTCTTCGCGGAACTTTCCGCCTAAAGATTTCCAGGGGGAGGCCTCGAGCAAACTTTATCTTTCAAGTGCCTTGGCGGCAACTGAAACCCTGCTGGCTGGTGTTAAACCAGGGCCCGCTCGCTCTACGCGTGCTTCTTCGCTTCCTTTCCGTTCCGCGGCACCCCTTCCGCTCGACTTTCTTCCTCCTCCGTGGCCGCTGGCGAGCCGTGCGGCTTGTTCCGCGTGGACGCACACGTATTGGAGAAGCGGAGGGTATGAAGCGTCGCAGAATGCTCGCTAATTTGATTTTATACGATAAGATTCATTCCGAATGACCGGGGCACGGAGGAGGGACCAGCGGCGATAGGGGTGGAAAATCGCGGGGAATGGATCGGTGCAATCAAGGAATTGCTTATTATTTTAAGCGCTGTGTAGTAACTATTGCTTACGCAATGGAAGAGGGCTGCGTATGGGGGTGGAATTGGAATTGGCAGGGTGCGTGTGTGTCTGTCAGGCATATTTCCCATTGTCGTGCTGGGATAGATTGTACGGGGAAGTAAATGTTTGCCGGTGCGAGGTGGGTTTTTACGTGATTTAATGGGATTAGTGTAAAGTAAGGGCGGCGGGAATTTTCAGAGGGTGGGTGGACGGGGATAAAAGTTTAAGTGCGTGTGATTCGAGTTCCGACAAAGCCGGTAATTGTAAACTTCGCTGCGACGGTCCTGAATCGCTGGGGGGTAAATCGTATTCCTTGGGAACGGGGGAGTTTACGTTTCCTTAAGGGAGCGGAATGAAGTTTTACATTCAGATTTTGTATTACGGGCTGCCTCGACCTACGGCCCCGTCTATTAATCCTGAAGCTGCGTTATGAGGTGATCGCGCAGTCTACTTCATCCAAAGCACCTTAAAACTTTCTCACGGCCTCCTTCACGGGTGGTAATGCCTTTGAAGGGGGCAAAGGCACGAATGACCAAGGTCTAACGGATCAGTGGACCTACGGAAAAGTTTCCACAGTTTCCTCTCAATAATGTGTGCATCAATATTTAGAAGCTTCCCACTACGTCTTCCGTGCTTTCACCAATCAATTTCACTTACTAACTTATACTCCGAATCTCTGTACGCACCAAAGCCATCATTAACCACGCTGACACGGGCACAGAATAATTACTGTGTCTACCGCATAATACAATTCCCACCCCTACAACACTCAAAGAGGTTGGCAACTAGGGGAGACCGGGGTGAAGTGAGCCTTGGGGTAAAATGTGCTTTCTTAATTTGTTATTCGAACATAGAATATATGTACAAATTTTGGTAACGTAATAAACGTATGTAATATAACGATGATAATTATGCACATTCAAATATCGAAGAATGTAAATTCATTTAAACTTGAAAATTAATTTTGGGAGACTTCCGATTGGTTTTCTTTTCAATTTAAATTTTCAGATAAATGAGTCATAAATATATTAGTCTAACTCGATTTCTTTTCTGCGTGTTCAAATAATGCTTAAATTATATTGTAAATTTATTTCTACACATTTTTGTCGATAGGGACAAATTTTATTCTACTTCAAACTTTTTTAGGCACACTTTACCCCCGGTCTTCCCTGTCCAGCCGGATGCAAAACAAGATACTAAGACCGCGCGTTCGGTGAGAGTAACTTGTTTGGAAAACACACACCCTCAGGCTGATCGTTCTTTTACACGGTTGAACGTAATAAGGCGACCTTAGGAGGTGAAATATAAGCGGACGGTAAATGGCTCATAAACAGGGTAAAGAGATCAAGGAGGCTATCGGTCGCGTTCCTCGAAGATTAAAGGGATCCCTCTCCCTTGAAAATCAGAGAGTGACGGCGAACTTTCGCGTCAACGGGAGAACGGGGAAGGGAGAGGGAGGGAGAATTTCTCGGCATAGCGAAATGCAGCGGGCTGAATATGCGGATGCGCAAACAGCCGGGCAAGTAAATAGTGTTTATTGCCTTTTAGAAACGCCTCCTTACTTTATGCAGCCGTGATATAAGCGGGCAAAGAGCAGGCAGGGGATTCTGTCGAGGGGGGGGGGGGGGAGGGGCTGGTAAGAGTGGCAGTTGGTTAAGTTTAAATTATACAGTGCCCGCTGCGCGAAACTCAAGCTGAAACTTGCACTTAAGATTTTAATTACTGCGCCCCCCGCTATCGTCGGCTATTTGCGAAGAATCGTTATAGAAAATGCACGTGAACCTGAACACGGCCTATCGCCTGCGCCAACGACCCTTCATCCCCCGCCCGACAAGCTGACGTTTCAGTTGGATGATGAAAATGTGAAACCGTTTGTTGCTGTGCCGTTAAATTCCGCCAAATGCACACGGTTTTTAGCGCAGTCGCTGTTCTGCGAAATTTAGGCCAGGCTGAGTTCAGAGATTTTCCGAGGGGAAAGTAGTTGGATGATAGCGAAAAGTTGGGTGCTCGCGAAATTTCCGCGTATTTGGTTGCTCGATATTGTTCAGACGGAAGTAGTAAAATGTCGCAATTTAAATAATGGCGACCGCGACGCGGCGTGAAAGGTTGGCTGGGGTTGAATTGGAAGCGAATGCACGGAGATTTGATGTACGGTAGTTGTCGATATGTTGAGACGAGGAGCTATTACGCGTGAAATATTTTTAAATTGGCGGGCTACTTAAATTATAGGCGCGGGAAAGTGACGATCGGTGCGACTGGAGCGATAGAAAGATGGTGGATGTATGATTCGATTGTGGGATAACTAACCATGGTTGGTCTTTTTTCGTCGCTAATATTCTACAGCATTTCATGAGCATAGTTTGGGGCAGTGTAAAGTCACAGATTCCCGTGTAGGACACCCGCTGAAATGTGGGTGAAGTTACCCTCCCATTCTATGAAAAATTAAAAGATCATTCCAGTACCAGTTTGTAATAATTTTGTACCGCGGTGCACAGTTCAGAATTTTCTAAAATTCCAAACCTTTTTCGACCAAAATTGAGAAAACCAATTTCAAAGATAGACCCCTTTTTCGCTATAGAGAAAAAATCGTTTTTCTCAATTGTACTGCACTATACTAGTTGTACCGAGCATTGTGCCGTTCGGAAAAATTGTTTAACTATACTGGTTTGCAAGAAAAATAAAAAAATAAAGAAGTTCCCAAGTACTCATATGAAAAAAATTCACTTTTTATTGTGTACTACGCTCTACTATCTTGTACCGAACGGTACCACATTCGTACAACCTGGTACAACACGGTACAAGATGGTACAGCGCAGGGAATATTGCTGATTTGTTAGGTCCCAGTCTGCTTTTCCGATTTTGTTGGTTTCATCGCTAACCAAGAAATTGTGGTAATCTTCTTGAACGGTAGAATAACTACTTGAACGGTACAAACAACTAGTACAGCCTAGTATAGCAACAAAAAAAAACGTTTTTTTTTCAAATGTGTGTTTGGGACCTATTTTATTTTTTGGAAACCAATATAGTTAAACAATTTTTTCAAACGGTACAATGCTCGGTACAATTAGTACTTACAATTCAGTACAATCATGATAAACGATTTCCTCTAAAGGTGGGGGGGAGCTATCTTTATAATTGGTTACCTCATTTTTTTTCGAAATCGGTTTCGAATTACATAAAACTCTCAATGCTACAATGCGGTACAAAACTAGTATGTAGAAACTAGTACGACAATGATCTTGTAATTCTTCCCAAAATGCACGTCTAATTTCACCCACATTCCGCAGTATTTGCAGGAAATGTGATATTTGGTATAGATAGAATACTTTGCACTGCTTTTATTCTCTGGTTCTAATTTAAAACACCAATTAAGGTAAAATCGATCATAATTATTCAATAAATTTGCAACGTTCTTTACAATTATTCCACACAGAGTAGGTACATATCCTACATACTAGCCAGAGTTGGGCAAAATGTAATCTAATTACAAATTACGATTAAAATGTAATTGTGTAACTGGTTATACCTTATTTTCTGTAATCGTTAATTTAGATAGTTGACAAAACTGTGGTCAACTACCTAAATTAACGATAACCGAAAATAATGTGTAATCATTTACACAATTACATTTCAATCGTAATTTATAATTTGTAATTAGCTTACATTTTGCCGAACTCTGATACTACCCATGAGCGGCAGTGTACGGCAGCTAGTGAAATAGGTACGCCTATGGTCAGCCGCGTCACGCAATCAATACAATTGTAAATTGTCTGCGTACACTGACTCAGAAACTTGTTCATGGACAATATCTAAGCCCACTAACTCTCTAATTCTCTAAGCCCAGAAACTGTAGAAACCTAAATAATTCTAAACACTACCAGGAATATTAAACAGAAATTCAGAAACTCCCAGCTTTTCTCCACGAAATATCTACTGCTACACTAACTCTTTTCGGCTTTAATTTACATCGAAGGTTCAGTGATATACTTACTTTCAAATTGAGAAAGAAACAAGACAGTATCGTATAATTGATGATAAAAATAGTAGTGTCGTGAAAAATATAAGACTGAACACGTGGCGAGGAAACAGTTGCAGAGCCCGGGCGAAATTCGTTTTGACTTTTAAATAGGGCCCAACCAGTTAACATGGCTTGGCGGTAATACGCGGCGACGCATACATCGAATTACTTGGGAACGCATTAGCCGCGGTATTAACTATGAATCGGAATTAATTTCCGTTCCGACGACAGGCAGATCGCGCGCGATATGCGTCGTGCACGCTGCGAGAGATGCATATCGTGCCACCCTCGTTTAAATTAGATATGCACAGGCCACCGGTTTGCCACCAGGCTCGCGCAAAGTCCCATTCCGTGTAAACACAACGACGCCTTCTGCGATCACCTTTCTCTATTTCTTTTAACCAACAGCGAACGATAAAATGGGAAATACTCCGGCGTCGAGGATCCCCGAGCGGCAAAGCTGGCGTCGCAATCCGCGACGAAAGGGGTTCGCTCGTGTATATTCGGCAATAATTTTTTGATCAGATATCGCGTAGAGATGAATGAAACTGACAGCTTTCGGGGACGCGGGAATGAATTAGCGCGGGATCAAAATCAGAGTGGGAACGGATTTATAACCCCCGTGGATAGATAAGCCGAGATTTATTCCCACTTGAATGAACTAATCATTCTTTCGGGAATTGAAAGAGACAGAATTTATTCGCGTGTTAATTCCAACGGCATTTACGACACCCATATTTCAAAGCCGAACAATGTCGAAACGCCGGACCGTTCTTTCGCTTCGTTTTCATCCCTTTATTGTTTCCTTCGCTACGCTCCCGCTCTGCACACTAAGCTGTCACTGTGCACTTGCACACTGCCAACTCGTGATCAGAATCGCACGGAATTTCAGCGTTTCTGCGCGGATATTTCCGGGCTGATGGAAGTTGAACGGGCTCGAAAAAATACATCCCCTGTATTGACTCTGGACTCCACTGGCTGTAAAAATCGATCAAAGCGAAGCAGAAATTTTATCCGCTGCATTTGCGAGCGACGGATGACAATGAAAATCAAATGAAACGCGAGACAAGCTTCATCCAAGTTACACACACTCGATCCTCGATAATTCTACAGACTGCAAGAGCGATTAACAATTACAATCGCAACGCTGTTTAAAATCAAATTCCTCTTGCACCCCGAAGAGCGCTGAAGGTAGACAGAGATATGAAGAACGTCCCTTCTTAAACGGCCACTGACCCGCGTCGATAATCGCGCGTTGCACGGGGAACTACGTAAAGGGAGAACAAAGGGAGCCAGGAAATTTTCAAGATCCGAGAACCGGAGAGCTCGCAATCGTATCCGTTCACTGGTACAGGATTCAATTTGCAAGGGCTGCAAGATCGAAAACCGAGGGAATCTTTCAAGGAATTGGAAAGTCAGCTACGAACAGCCGGGCCCTGAAGGAAGGTTCCCTGGGCTCGGTCGAGAGTCTAATTATGATGGTCGTTAGCGTTAGCGGGTTTAACCTTCGTTCCCCTTCCGCCCCCCGACTTTTGTCGCGGCCAAGTTTTTCATCTTGCCCCTCCCCAGCTGTGTATAACCGCATTATCCGCTGCATCTGAGGGCTCCACCGCGCCGAGATTAACCCTTGAATGTGCGAGGCAATTTTCTGACCGACCTTCCTCGCCCTGCAGATTCATCCTTGGCGCCGGCAGACGCCCAACTTAAGCAGCCACTTGTTTATGAACACGGGGGGGGTGAAAAACGGGGCCCAATCTTGAGGAAATTACTTTCCCTTGCGCCTGGGTAATGGCTGCGATCCACGGGATAGGGAAGATGATGGAATTGTTGTCACTGATTTAACTTGAAAGGTAGTACTTAAGTAGTGTGTGTTTTTTTTTTAAGGTTAAATTGGACTGGAGGCAATGGGGAAGCTGATTGCAACTTTTTGCTACCCGTGGCGCCACCAGTACACGTGTCACTTGCCATCGGTGTTTTAAATAAATAAATAGAATGTGAGAATATGGTAAACAGATTAGCCTGTCCAAATAGTTAAGGATATTAATCATTGGTAATGTCGGGATATTTGAGTTAGAATTTATGTCTTTTTATAAAATTTCATAAAAAAATAGTCCCTGAACAATATTATTGCAATCGAACAACAGGAAAGGGTGTCGACCAGGCCTTAAAGTTTAGAATTCATCAATGATTTGAATTTGAAGAATTTCTCAAAAATGGTAAGCCCTATCGAAATTTTGTTCAAATAATATTAAAAGAGTATTCAATTTTCTACAATTACTGTATATATAATTTTTTCGTGCTTCCAACCAGTTTTTAGATAATAGCGTTTGAATATATAGAGGTCCGCGCTTCACGCGTCCAACCTGTACGGCGTGACGTATTGTCTATACGCGCGTAGCGCGGGCGTCTCTATATTCAAACGCTGTTATCTAAAAAATGGTTGGAAGCACGAAAAAATTATATATACAGTAATTGTAGAAAATTGGACGCTCTTTTAATATTATTTGAACAAAATTTCGATAGGGCTTACCATTTTTGAGAAATTCTTTAAAAACAAACTATTGATGAATTCTAATCTTTAAGGCCTGGTCGGCACCCTTTCCTGTTGTCCGATTGCAATAAACTTTTGCAGGGACTAGTTTTTTACCAAATGGTACCGTTCTAGGGGGTGGGAGCAAAGAAATACAAAAAAAAAATTCTACACGTATAAATAAGAGCCACCCTAATGCACATACGTGTGGAGTAATCAAAAAGTTAGGTTAGGGCGTATCAACATGAACAGTAAGTAAGGAAGAAAGTGGTTTGATTGGAAAATTGTTATTATCATCGTGAAAGACTAATCTAAAATTGAAACAAACCATGAAAAGTTAGCATGAACAATTTTTTAAACTGATATATCATGCACGGTTCCCTAATAAATTCTTAAGTTGGACAATAGTTAAATGCCCACCATTTTCACATTTTGTTGTCATTTTAATTTTACAATCAATACAACTTCTTATATTATAACTACATTTTAGTTTTATACGTGCGCTAGGCGCCCTCTGCGCCGAGTTTCGC
This sequence comes from Andrena bucephala, assembly GCA_947577245.1. Lineage (NCBI taxonomy): Eukaryota > Metazoa > Arthropoda > Insecta > Hymenoptera > Andrenidae > Andrena > Andrena bucephala. The sequence goes on along the minus strand of OX387716.1, from coordinate 99,083,045 downwards.
GTCAGCTTCCCCATTGTGCTGAGGAGCTATCTGAGCTTGAGTGAGAATATTAAAAAGTGTAATGGGGGCATGGGGGGTGGAGAGGTTGAATTTGAAGGTTACAAGAGAAATTACAATCTGAGTGTGATCAAAGGTTAATTGAAAATGTGGACGGAGGCGACCTAAATAAGTAGCATTACATGGAATATTTGTCCTAATATTTGCCAACGCAATCGAAGCCACCGAACTGCCCTCGATATTACAGACATCCCTATTTACATAATGCCGATCAATTGGTAGCGTTGATTCAACGAACAAAAAATGTTCCGTGCGCCCGTCGAAAACGCGTAATTTCCTCTGTATAACAGGAATTTATTTAATGAAACAACAAGGTAATGGTACGTTTGAGGCAAGCGTTTCTACTGTGTCAATTTAAATTTATCGCGGTGGCGGGCGCCCATTTCGATTCCCAGTAAACGAGTACGAATAAATTCGCAGTTAAACAAATGGTTAAAGCATTGTTCTCGCCCCCCCCCCCCTCGCCGGGGGAATAAAAGTACAAAATAAAAGTTTCGAGAGACTCGGCCGGGCCGAAACGTGGAGGCGTTTTTACGCGAAAAGTGCAGCCTGTTTTCTATTGTCGAGCGGCCAATTAATTATTCCGCGGAAAACGGGGTAATCGAAGTTTCAGGAAGGGAAGAACGCGGAATACTTCCGATCCGACGTAAAACTAACAACCGAAGCCCAAGACGAGTTTCGCCTTTAATTACAGGCAACTGCATCGATCAGGTTTCCAGCTTCCCAAATTAAGACCACTTCCAACAATAATTTCCGCTCCGAACTTCGCGGGCGTAAGAAATTCTACGATCTTGCAAAGAAACTTCCCTTTCGTCTATATACCATGTACTCTCGAGAAGGTAAAACAAATTGAAAACTTATTCGTTCGCCAATAATCAGCCTTAATTCAATGCTCATACTTCCATAAAGAGCACCGGAGGGGAAAACAAGCTAAAAATTGCAAAGAATTTAACACAACCATTATTTGATCAAATACGGGAACCTTTCCATTAATTCCGAAGTTTCACCAAAAAAGAATCACAGTCTACTTCCTCGAGGAGTGTTTCACATGCCAATTACGTAATTATTATAATCACTATGGGGGATTGAAACAGGTTTGCAGAACCGTTCGTGCCTGACGCACGCATTCGTTCGTCTTTGTCAAGCAGCGAATTCGCGGTGCGATAGATCTTGCAGGGAGCAGAGTGAACATCAGCTCGAATGCGGCCGCGGATATCAGAATTACCGGACACCGTTAATCGGAATTTTACAGTGAAAACGATCGTCGATAACTTCCCGGCCATCGGCGGGATATTCAGCTGGCCGTTTAATACAAACAACACGGGAATAAATTCCTCCCCCACCACCCCGAGTTTCTCGCCCGATGAAAACCGATTTTCTCTGAAATTCAATGGCTACGCGCAAACCGAGCCGTGCCGTACCTGGGGTTCGAATATCATTTCGATGCCACGTACAAATCTATTAGAATTAATTAATAAGTTATTTAAACGGCAATAAGGGAGGCACTGGCGAACCAATTAACTCCTGTCCGCCCGTAATTAGCGAGCCCGCGTCGTCAGCTATGCCCGTTGGTATTAAAACGCTTGCCGAAATTTAATTTCAGAAATTAAACGGCGACCGCCGAACGCACGATTGGTCCTCGTTATCGTTTCCCTTCAAGCCGGGCGCGATAATTCGCGGAGGATTTTCAAATCTGGCACGCCCATTTCCTCTGTTTTTCTTAAGCGTTCCAGAAAGATGTTTTCTTATAATATTTCTGAAATAGCATCAACCTCTGGACTCTGGATTCTTCTCTATAGAAACTGAAATTCTGCAAGGAAATCTACCGTGACTCACAAGAGTGAGATACGCGAAGAGCTTCTCAAAGGTTCCTCCGTTTTTCCTCCAATCCTCGGAAAGTTACCACCAAACTGTCTGGGAGAGCCATCGCGACCCGCCCAACTCCGCCGAAAGCTATCGCGATTCTTAAACAAAAATCCACCGAAGGTAGGCTTATCGCGGCTTCCCGAAGAATCTCGCCGGTTATCGCGATTCTTCCGCGAATCCCCGAGAGCTTATCGCGGCCCTTCAAATGCTCTCGAACGCCATCGGTTTCCGAAGGGGACGTGGAAGTCGTCGCCTCCAGGAACTTTCTTCCCCCTTTAGTCACCTTTGTTGCGCTTAATTTCAGGCGAAGCCCCCGCCGACCCCTAAACTCACCCCCCATCGTCCAGGGGGTAAACGTACCGCGAAAGCCCCTCCCGGATTATTATTATTATCGCGGCAGGTCGAAGAGCGAAACGGTGATCGCGGTTTGAAACAAGGAGTCGCCTGCTTCCAACTCGCATTTCATAAGATACCGTCCCCGCGTATCATGCACCACCACCACTTCGTGCACTCTGCCGCGCCCGCCATTGGATATCAGCGTATTTGCGCGCACGGACGCGCGCGCACACGGACACCCGGCAGAGTGTATCTCGCGAGCGCAGTGACATGTAATTTGGCCGTGAAACTTGCGTTTTCAGCTGGAATTATACTCTCGTTTCTGATAAGGGTCTGTAACGAACGTTGCCGCGGCCACCGTCGGAAGTACGTTTCTCATCCGCGCTGGCGGGCCGCGAGATACTGAAACGTGGCCCCGGGAACGCGAGGAAATAGCGTCGATTCGATTGCGCGGGGAATTTTCCGGCGAAGCTATGAATTTCTTTGCGTTCCGCTCGCTCGTGTACGATCTGCACGTGCCTCGATATGCGCTTCATTATTCGACCACAAATTCATTAGGACGACGCACAGTGGTAGGTACTAATGACATTTTCTTTACGAATCAGTGTGCAGGTCGTAATATTTCAGTAAACTTGAGGTTTTTTTTTTTTTAATTCTTTGTAATTAAATTCTCTATCGATCTGTGCAGCCCGAATTTTGAATTACGTTGCTAACTTTTTTATATTTAACGAAATATGCGGAATTTTAAGATGATCAGTATCTTCTGAATTTAATGTCAGATTTTCGAAATTGGAGATGGCGAATCCAATATGTCGAAGCGAAATTTGAGAAAATGAGCATATTCGGAAGAAACTTAATGCGTATAGATTTTAGGAGACGCTGATTACGAATATGATGTAATAATTATTATACAGCAGAAAAATTTAATTTGTACCACAAATCTAATATTGTAGATTAAATTGTAAAATTTAAAATGACAGATCGGAATTCGTATTTTTAGCATTTTTTAGGCATCTCACAAATGTGTAGATTTCTGTGTTCGTCTATGTTCATACGCTTTCTTATAGTTGATTTCTCTGACCCAACACTAAAATGCCTTCCTAAAATGCTGTGTATTTCGCTGAATATAACAAAATTAGCAAGGGAATTCAAAATCCGTTTCAAAAAGATATGTTTCAGTTTTTTTTAATTCTCTCCAGAATTTAGAAGATGCGACAAAAAAAAAGTAATAATTTGAGCCACTGGTACGTATCTATATCTTTAAAAGCAAGAATGTTTAATTAATAAAACGAAAAAAGTATATGTATTTTGCTTATTTTAAAAAAAAAAAAAAGAACTTATAAATACAACAAAAATACAGTGGGTAAATATTTCCTACGCGTAGTCTGTGGCAGCTTGTGTTTGGTTATTCGTCTTTGAATGTAACTACTCAAAGTTATGATATTCTTATATCGGATGAAATGAAATACAAAATTTCGAAACCCAAATTTTTGCTTTTCGAACACGTGCCGCGACACTGTGCGACCGCTGTGCCTCAACGGCAGCGACGACATTCTACCCTAGAACCCCACGTCCACCCGTCGCGCCGCTTCGAAAGCAGCGCGTCCGATACACGGGCGAACGCGTGAATCACGCGGCGACGACGTCTAATTTAGCCGCGATCCTCGCATTTTCCGCCCTATATAAGGATTTCCAGGGACGCCTGCAACGCCAGCGTCGCGCTGGATTATTGTGCGGACGGAACGAGTATTGCGCTCTGCAAATGACAATTTGTTAGAGTTCGCCGGGGTTTCGACCCTCCCTCCGCTACTTTCGCCACGCTGCGCGCAACCACCTCCTCCAACCCTCCCGCAGCCGTTCCACCCCACCCACCGCCCCCGCGACTGGTTCGTTCAGCCGTAGCGCGCACCACACCTCGTCCTGGAAATATTTCAGTAGCAGCTCCTCGGCTCTTGGCATCGTACGTTTCGCGAAACCAACGCAGCGGCGGAGGGGCGGGAGTGGTTGGTGGAACGTGGAGGTCGCAGCAGCGGCGCCCCGGTCGCCGGAATTGCATTCTTTTGTCTCGTTCCTGCATGTAGAGTTGCCGCGCGAACGGTGCCCACGAAACGAAAGAACCACGGCTCCGTCCTCGCCACAGAGGGAACAAGGGTGAGAAAGCGGTTCGAGGCAGGCTTGAGGGGGGTGTGCGGGGTGGGGGGGGGGGGGCCAACCTAGACGTCGCGGCAGGCAGGCAGGCCAATATGATAAGGACGTATTTTAAGGTTCGATGAGCATCGGTTTTCCTTGTCCGCCTTGTACTACCGATATACCGCATTCCTCCGCGGGTACCTCTCAATATCGCCGAGTTCAATTGATCGTAACCCATTTTATATATTGGGGCGGTAAAAATGTCGCGTTTCCTCCCTCCCCCTCCCCCCCCCCCCCGCCCCCTCCACCGCGCGCTGCCCGCACAGCCCTGGAACCCCTTCCTCTTCTTTTCTTTTCCTCCCCATCTTTCCTCCTCTGCTTCGTTCTTTTTTCCCACCCCGCACCCTCTTCCTCCACTTTTCTTCGTCCACTCGCGTCTTTCATTTTGCCCTCCATCTCACATTTATCCCTCCCTCCCCCTCCCCCGCCCCCGTACCCTTAACCATCCACTGTTCGCCACCATCAGCCCCGCTTTCACGTCGATTCTTTCCGTTCCCCGTCGAACGAGGGTGGAACGCTACGCGGGGGCGAGCGAGCCGGGCTTGAAATCTTTTTGAGAGCCCGAACGATTGCGCCCGTAGGAATCCAATAAACGCACTCCATTGTTGCTGCTAACCGTGGCTAATTGCGACAGGGGGAGCACAGAGCATTCCGAGGGCAGCCGAAGAGATATCTTTGAGGTAAGACGTCACGTTCGAAATTGTGATGCCCCCACCACCCTCTTCCCTCCTCCGTTGCCCGAGACGCGAAATTACAGAGCAAAGCTTTTCCTCGTGCTTCGTTCGCCCGGTTTCGTTTGACGCATTCCGTTGATCACCGTCGCGGTAGGTTTCCGGCGGTGATCGGCGCGGACATTGCGAAAGCGCGGGACAATGATCGGAACCTTTGCGAACGCGGGGGATATCCTATCGAGTCTTTGAATTGTAGAATCTATCCCGGAGACATGAACCTGCGGCGCGATCCATTAGGAGAATTCTCCGCGACAGTGCAAAGCGGGGAGGACTTGAATCGTGAGGATAGCCGCGGAAAAAATTCCATAGGCCAAGCTTCGCCGCGCTAAGCTTCCCCGTGAATTCCAGCCCCGTTCCCTTCTGTTCCCTCACAAAAGGGTCTTATCGATACCGCTACTCGCCCTGTACACCCGTTTCGCTAATGTCGGACCGCTCAAAGAGCTCCGCTGGCCTAAAAAGTTCGGTCGCCGCTGCCCGGTGAATGCATTTTCCATTAAACCGGCCGGAGGGGGTTGGGGCAATGAAAAATTCAGCCGGTAAACGGGGACGTAACGGAAAAAGGGTGGGCCGGGGTGTGGGTCCCTAAATAAAAAGACACGACTACTTTTCTTCGAGATCGTCGAACCCGTCTAAGAGCGCGGAATCTATCGTGGAAAGCAATTGCAGCGAGAGGAATCCAATAAACGCACTGTGCAATCGTTGCCTCGAACCCCCTCCAGCTAATTACAAGCGGGTAGACTGTGCATCAGTGCCGAAGGATCGATCGGATTTTCTCGGAGCACGGGGATCCATGCAATCCAGCTACGTAGTTGCTTCAGCGGAGGCATGCCAATACAGAGCACCGGTATGAACGGATTCTCTGGGTGCGTGCACCTTTCTACTTGTCCCGAGTGGATCCTCGTTAAGCGCGTCTTTCACTAAGAAATGAAGAATACGGTCCCGCTGATATGCTTCCACCAGCGTAGACTCGTGGAATATGAAATGATGGCGTCGACAAACTAACAGCTAGATAGACTTCCAAGACTTTCAAGACCAATCAAGACTCAGGACTTATCAAGACTCTCGAGAGTTTTTAAGCTTCGAATCATGTGCGAAGTGCTTCGAATTAGTCGCCTGGTAAGTAGGGGAGACCGGGGCAAAGTGAGACGAAAAAAGTTTGAAGTCGAATAAAATTTTTCGCTTTCAATAAAAATGTGTGGAAATAGGTTTATAATATAATTTCAATATTACTATTGATAAATGGCGAATAGCAATGCTTAAAATAAACTTAAAGTATGTTAAAATTCAACTTGAAAAGAAAATACCAAAACTTACCACTTTACCAACTATCCGGGGTAAAGTGAGGTGCAACAATATAAGAACTTTAATTAAGGATATAGGTAAATATTAACCCCTTACGCTGGAATGACGTGTGTAGCACGGCAGCTTCTGACTTTTTGCACCGTAGTTGTCAAAAACACCTGACACATCAGATTTTTTATTTTTTTGAGGTTAGATTCTGTTCCATCACGCCGCGTGGTTTTCTAGCCAGCTGACAGGTTAGGATATTGCGCACATCACTTGCGCATTGGTTCTTAGCAGCCATTTGCAGCTCAGTTTACCCCGGTCACTTTACCCCGAATGTGTACTCAGTGGAAAATTAATTATTTAATAATGTTAGGATTAATGTTTTCTCAAACGCGTGTACATGTATGATTATAAACTTGTTATAAACACGCAGAAAAAAATTGGAGTTAAAATAACACATTTAAGACACATTTATCCAAAAAACTAAATTGAAAAGAAAACCAATTGAAAGTCTCTAAAACTTCATTTTTAATTTTTTAAATGAATTTCCATTTTTTGATATCTTCATGTGCATAATTATCATTATGGTATTATACACATTTATTACGTCACCAAAATTTGTAAATACCTATATTCTATTGTTAAAGAATAAATTAAGAAAGCTCATTTTACCCCGAGGTTCACTTTGCCCCGGTCTCCCCTATACAAGACGGATTCGAAGCGGTTCGAAGTGCTTCGGATACCATCACTACTATGGCGAAAGTATGCACTAGACGACACTTGGAAAAGCCTTTCCCAATTAAATATCGCTGCGGAACCCTCTCAAACTCGTTAAAAAAAATTTTAACAACATTTTTTGCAGTTGCAGAGTGCATTTTCCAGTCAGATGTATGTTCCTCGTTAAACAATTTACACGTTTTGTTAATATTCAAATTTTATCACAATATAGCTTCTCTGCGGAACACCAACTGGGAAACGCTACCGTAGAAGGTACCTACCAAAAATAACAATAAATAACAAAACTCCTAACCAAGTAGATACAAATGTAAGTGGTAATGAAATTTTCATAAATATCCTACGTGTTTCAGCAAAACGGGAACTTTTACCAGCCTCGATGCGAGTAGAACGAGCCTCCGCTTGAAATTTCGCCACCGGTTTCCGAGTCGTTCTATAGCCTAATGATTCATCTTATTGCCAGAGGAGTCCAGTTCAAAGCGGCGTTGCGCGCGCTTATAATTATATCCGTAGGGAGGGGGCACGAGGGCGGAGTGGCAATCGCGCGGGGGTGGTTGCAAGAAGCTGGCCGTAGGAATCTTTTGTGCGAGCGGGCACGAGCAACGTTTAACGATATTTATGTCAGCGACGTGAATGGGGCGGGGGGGACGTACGACAAAGCCTCGGACACTTCTTGGCACGACAACGGAGGAACACTAGCAGCTTTTCGCGTCGTTTCTCCCGCTGTGCCCGTTGCTTTTGCAACATTTAAGCTCGCTAGCACCGTTTCCGGGCATTCGCCGCGCGGGGACACGATCGTATCGTTGAACTCGCGACGGGAGAACGAGAAGAAAGAGCACAGTCGGTGGCTCGATTGAAAAACTTTTCCCGCTCGGTAAGTCGAGCGGGGTGGGGGGTGGGGGGGGGGGGGGGGAGAATTTTTAGAGTTCGATCGGGATCGTTACGCGTTTCTGTCCGGAGCACCGCGGCCGCCTCGACATTTATCCTGGCGCTCGTGGCCGTTCGACGTCGCCGAGGCCATTTAACGGCGAATTATCGGATTAATCTGTAGCTGAGACGGAAACGGGGGACACCAAGAATCCAACACTGCCCGGCGACTACCGGCCGACAATCGGGGGATGGAAAAGCTTTCTATCTGCGCGCCAGTTTTCGCCGCAGTGTAAATTTGTTTCCACTGCTCGTCCACCTCGATGGATGTCGACGTTTAATTACAGAACTATGCGTGGCTGAAAACGGCGGACACTCGATTCCAAGTGCTGCCGCGGCTCGCGAGTTGTCAATCCCGTGACGCGCGAAATGTAGTCTGTCGCACGGGAAACAGTACCTACTGTGAATTCTCGTTATAGGCGCCACGCTCGGGGCTGGCGGCGAGTTTACAACGCATAGCGTCGACTATACCGAACTCTCGAGAACTCCTTCATTCTTGATCGAAGGATTCCAAGAAATGGTGGGGGTAGCGACCGAGCATACAACGCATAATCGAAATGAGCTTATAACGAGAATTTACGGTGCATGGAGCACACTGAAACTCTCCACGTGTAGCTTAAGTAGGATTTTAAGGCAGCATTCTGCTGAATCCCGCCCATTGCGCCACAAAAGGATAAAAAAAAAATCAAATGTGTACTAATCTATCGTAATTTGTTGGGGCAATAAAGATGTACTGTAAACTGGGGGAACGTTGGCAGGTTTTCGAAACATTTTGTTATATAATGTAAAAATTAACATGTGTAAATTTGCTTTAAGTATCCTATCATAACATTGCATCTGTTGTGATTGCACTACAAGTGTCAAAATTCATAAAATTTTTGTCCCTTTCCTTTTTAATATATATTAAAAACGTTAGTGTACCGGGGTAACATTGGCACATCATGTAGATAGCATTAACGCATTAAGTTCTACTAATCTGAAGTCAGTGAACTTAAATTTGTTTATTTTATTTTATTTTTTACATCTTAACTAAAATCAAATCCTAATATTAGCACATCATATAAGTAGCATTAACAGGTCAAGTTTTACTAATTTGACGTAAAACAACGTAACTCCTGCGTATCCAGTTTACGGTATTATTATTAAATCATCAAGAGCGAAGAAGCTTTGGAGTCGTCGTCGATGCTAATGGAAGATCGACAATAGCGTTTTTATTTCTAGAAAAACTCGGCGCCACAGATGGCGGAACAATAATTCCCAGTGTTCATGAATAATCCTGTCAGTCGGTTAATCGCTGTTTCCTCACAAACGTGTCTAACAAGCACCGATATTTTCCAAATATTTCTAAGTGTAATGAGGCGTTTGAAAGTCTCGCGTGCTTACGTCACATGGCAGATTTATAGGGTGTAGGTGGAATTGTGCGACTAACTGCCGCCTGGCACCGTGGGCGCGATACATCGATATTTCGCAGCAATGTTCCCCGCTCGAGTGCGTCGGCTCGCTGCGTGGGCGCGTTCGAGGATTCCTTAAAACGAGAGTCGACGAGCGCAGCCGGTGCATCGGGCGGAAAGCGGCGTGGCGGCGCGTGCATCGCTGCGCACCTCGCGATCACAATAACTTGTGCACACACGGGGCCGATGCTGCACACCCCGCGACAATTCCAGGCATTTTATATATTAATATCGTACAGGGAATCGCGTCGCGCCATTGTGATTTACTGAAAAGGAAATAACTCTGTCGGACGGAAACCGTGTATCGGTCCTTGCAGATGTAACGCCCAGCGCCAAACGTGGTTGCATTTTCTAACGGACTGGTATTAAAGGGTTGAAAATGTTTCTGAAAAATGAATTTCAAGCGCGAAGTAGAATGATGAAAGTGGTGTGTACAATAATATTTTTGCAAGGGGGTTGTAGTTTAAGGGACACTTTAATCCCAACGTGTTTAAGCGCCCAGTTTTAATGGTGGAATATTGTGAAACAGAATTGAGATTGAAAATTGAGGATCTTGCGGCAAAAAGGTGTGCAACTCCATTTTTGACAGTTTCTTAATTGCGACGTGGAATGTGCGTAAAAAAATCTACATCGTTTGTTGCACGATGATGAAAATCTGATTATAACTGAGCAATTGATTGCAAATATATAAAAATAGAAATATTAATATTAATATTTTTATTATAGAACTCAATAACTATCTACTTCTAATTCTGTGAAAATATACATATATTTTTCAATTAGTATTCTCTTTTTAATGTTAAGTCAAAGGAATAATTTTATAAACAGTTTTTTCTAATTTATTCGAAGTTAGTAAAGATGGAGCTGCACCCCTCTTGCTGTTAGAGACACTATAATAAGAGTCTGGACACGCGCCACTGTCCGCCATGTTTGATCGAAATCCCACGAGAGAGAAAGAGATATACACCATTTCACTCTTAACCACTCTTAACAACTCTTACGTTTATGGCGGTATTTTAAAATTTATTTTAAAGTATAATCAAATAACATATATCAAATAGAACACAAGATTTGGTTTTTTACTTTATATCTTCATAATCTTGGTATAATTGACAGGTTTAAAAATCAGCGGGAATAGATGAAGAATGACGGGCCAATCAAAAACCCAAATGCACATTTTCAGATTAATAGATATTAAAATACCGCCATAAACGTAAGAGTTGTTAAGAGTGGTTCAGAGTGAAATGGTGTATATCTCTTTCTCTCTCGCAGGATTTCGATAAAAAATTGCGGACCAATCAAAAAGTGGCCTTCTCGTGTCCAGACTCTTATTATAGTGTCTCTACTTGCTGTAAGGTCCACAACTGTAATTTCATTGATATGTGAAATTATAAACTCGACAGTCCTGAAGTTAGTGTTATTTCGAGCCTCCGGCAAGCTACGTTCCGTGTTTTATTATTCATAGAGTGGAAAGTTTTATCGACACCCGCCGCGTGATATTCTGCTTTCATTGGTACTGTATTGGAACGGTTCGAGAAAGATTTCTGAAATCATCCCTGAATCGGCGGACGTAAAAATTTTCATATCGGTGTTGTCACTGCGAGTGTTCCACCCGAGGCCTTATATTTGGACTGCGCCGAGGAAGAAATATCCATTTCGTAAACGAAAACGTGGACACGGTAAACCGCGAGCCCGATGAAATATGCATGAACGCATATTTGTTTCCATCCCACCGACGATTGCAATTAAATATCTCGTGCATATTCTACACTTTATAGTGCATTATTAACGCGAAGCCACTGTGCGTCGCTCAAAAATGCTACTGAAAATACGGCTGACTCCCCAATGGTCATTTAAATAGGTAATTGTAATTCTGCCTCCTAATTTTCTGGGGAAAAATGATTATTTTTCGTGGTTAATAATAAAACTTTATCTGCTCCCAAAGTTGCCTCACGACAGCAGGTATTATTCAACCCTTGCCTAACCTTATTGCTTATTAGTACCACTTTTTTTAAGAAAACTAGAATTATTTCATAACAACAACGCGATTTAAATTAAAAGCTAATTCTGGAATATTCTGGGTCAAAATGCACCCTGTATGTGCTACACAGTCCGCTGGAAAGGCACTTGCCATCTTTCTAGCTAATGAAATGGTCACCTAAAAGAGTCCTCAGAGCATGGAAGCTACTTTCAACTACCCCAAAATATTAACAACCACGAGCAACACGTTCAACATTCTCTTAAAACATATCTCTATGCACATACAACCCAATCCATCCTTCCCTACTAAAACACAAGCCTGATTATTTCCCTCGTTCGCCCTTCCGCAAAATCCCACTCGCTCTTCCCAATTCACTACCTTGACAGCCTGAAGAAGCCAATAACTCCCGCGATCCCGTCCAAGATTTACACGTCACTCCACTCGGATGATTCCCCAGCGTGTTTCGCCCCGACTCTCTCGAAAGGGAACCCGGACCAGATTCAGCCTCCTGGAACTTGCCCCATAAGCCACGGCCCCGTGGCCGGCGAAGGGGGTGAAATTTTTATCGCGTTAATAATCATAACTCGCGTTCACGTGCGCCGATATTAATGGGCAATTGAACGCGGTACCAGTGGGACCGTAAAACGCAGCCCTTTCGCTCTGCGACAACCACCCCACGAGCCAACGTTACTACGTCTTCCCGCTCGTTCCCCGCCGCCTGTTCTCCAAGTCTAATTCCATATCGTAAAATTTTTCGGCCGAGTGGACAGCCCACCCTTCCCGGCTCCCGTCCCCCTTGGCCGTCCACCGTTGACCACAATCGGATACAAGCGGATGTATAAGTCATTGCCGGGCGAGTAGAGTTACAGTCTGTGGCTGGCCGAATGGCGCAAGTAAAGTCGTGCCCGAGGCCACGGTCCGTTGATTCCCGGCCCTCGACGATGAGAAGTCGCGACGAAATCGGAGAACAGCGCCGCGGGAGCAGCGGGAGGGTCAGCAGCGAAACGGAAGCGGATAATGTCGCGTGCTGGCGCGATCCGCGCGTGGCTAACGATCCGATGCTGTGTTTTATGAACGAGGGTGGCGGGGGAAATTGATTGATTGGAGCACCGGGGGCTTGACTGTGAAATTTTCGCGATGCTTGGAAGGAAGTTTGTGGAGAAAGAGTGGGAGGGGAGGAGGAGGACTTTAACTCGCGGAGATGTCGAGGCTGACGCGGGAGTGCTTGATGTGTACTACTGGAACTGAGCCTACCTTCTAACAGATAGGGTAAATTGTACAATGAATGGCATCCTATGCGGAAACCCCAGTTGGAACGTGTATATTTTTTTGTGAAGTTTTTACATGGTCGTAATTTTATGTTAATATCGATGATTATGGATTTTTCTTTAAAATGTAACATCTTGAGTATCTATTTAGTCTTTTGTTCTAAAAATATTTAATGGAATAGAAATACACATAAAAGTATAATTGTTGGTATACCTACTTAGTATATTTATTGTCAAAGCGTGTATCAATTATTGGCATTCAAAGACTAAATAGAAATTGTTGATTTTTTAATAATTCAATCTTCATTAATAACTGAAAATAAAAATAAATAAGAGGTCAGACTAATTGCTTCAGGATAACTGCTTAAGAAAGTCGTCAACCCCTCCTCGTTGCGGAATTTTTCTCTTCTATTTTAGTTTGTTTTGATACCCCTTAACAAAATTTTAGCAAAGCGCTTGAAATTCAGCCCCCTGTCCCGTCGCCACCTTTAAGACTTTTGTGGCGGTGTTGCCAGCCGCAAAATTTGTAGTCCAACTACTGGAATTTGCAGTGTTGTAGTGAAAGAAAAATAAGAAATTGTGAAAAAGTACTTTCTAAGCTCGTTCTTCTTAATATTTGTCTCTTTAGTAGGTATTGTGTCCAAGATAAGACTTACGGGTCTGTATTTGAAACAGCAAAGGCAACTCTGAGCTCATCAAAGACAATGACACAGACGATGCGCTGTAATCAGCTTGCGGGTCCCTCAGGAAAAGAAGTCACATTCTCCAACGTAGAAAAAGATCTGACTCTGTCTTCTGGTATCAGAGGCCACCAAGATAATCGAGCTACGTGATCGAAAATCATGACAACCATCTGGGAGAATCAAATCAGACACTCCACCCCCAGAGGAATTGCACCAGAGGAGTGAAGAAGAAGCGGAAAACGTGGCGAATGGGTAAGTAATTAGTAGCTCCCGTCCTTTGTGCCATCGAGATCGGACGGGTGCTCCTTCCTTCAACCCCCCGCCCCCCGATGCCGAGGTCGCCGAGGAACTAAGTTCCTAATAAGCGCACAGGGCAGAGGAGGCAGCGGAAGCTAACCGGGAACGAATTTACGGTGAATAATGGACGCTAGTCGCCCGAATGGATCGTCCAGAGGGATCCATTGACTGGAAAGGAGCGTTCCCAGTCCGCGCCTCGGACGGAGCAGGACTTCCGCGAGACTTTGCCCGGCCGAACGTTCACCCCCGTCACGGGGCAGCGCGATTAATCACTCGGGACGAGTCGGGGCGGAAACAGGGCAAAGAACGTAGTGCCGTCGAAACGGCGGTTTGTTTACCGCGAGGCGACTGCAGCCTTTTTTTTTTGTCGCCGGAGGGCGAGGAGGAGGAGGAGGAGGGGGAGGAGAGTGAGGAGGAGGACGCGGGGGCAGAGGAAGTTTGGTACAAGCCGAACCAAGTGTTTCGCCCGCGAGAAATAAGTCGACGCTGGATGCCCCCCGGTGCCAAGGGTCGCCGGGGAGTTGCCAAACGACTGAAGTTGCATGGGAATAACGGCTTCTTGCTCGGCTGTAACGCAACCCCGCGATACAATGGCGCTGGCTGCTCGAGATCCGCGAGCAGACGAATTAATTGGATTAGATTCACGCCCGTCTCCCACCCCACTCGTCCCCGATCGCCTTCAGTTTAGATGGCGGACATTGATAGCAGTCACGGTTCCTATCAGGTCCAAGGGAAGAGGATCGCGTACGTCGCCTCTCCCTCCCCACCCGCCCCTCACCCATTCCTTTTTGCCGCCAAGCTTCGGGCTGTTTCCACCGGTGGATTAAAAGCCACCCCCCCCCCCCCACCCTCGCAGCCCCTTTCTCAAAGCGTAATTAAAAGATTACGATCGAAAAGCTTCGCTCAGGCTGTACCTGGACCAGCCCCCTCTCCTCCGATGCGCTTGCCGTTGAAGTAATTTGCAAGTTGGCCCCGAGTCTAGTTCAGTCTAGTCGCCACGTACGCGCGTCTAACGAGGAAAAACTTGGGTGAAATACGAAGGGAGTTCCGTCACTGTTCGCGGACGTTTCAGCTCCCCGGGGACGACCCCGCCGTTTTGTGAGCAGGAACCGACGCTTTTCAGCCCGGTTGTGAAGGAGAGAAGAGGTTGGGAGGGCTCGGATCTCGCTGGCGCGAGAAAAACGTGGCAAGCGGTTAATTAGCGTTCACAGACGCGTCGTTCGGCGCGGCGCGATTAGCCATCGCGTGAATTTCAATGCCGTCGAGGGGGTTCGTTGAGATCTGCGCTAATTAATGTTCCACTGTGCACGATTTTATACTGTTCAGCCGATGCTGCGGCTCTGAGGGTTCGCGGAGATCGTCAGGGCTTTGTGGAGGATGTAGGTAACGAAGAGGGTTGGGAGATTTGACAGGCAGTTTTGTGAAGAAATTCGTCGTGAGGATTAGATATGTTTCTAAGTAGCCATGCTTTGGTAAGTGTTAATGTTTCAGGAAACTGTGAAAGGAAAGCAAATAATTCACCCCGGAAGCATCTTTTAAGGGGTAGGTAATGCCATTCTAGAGCCTGGAAAAACAGCCTGATTTTGAGAATTTTTTGCGCGAGTATAGTGGATGGAATACAAAATCTGTTTGAAAGCCTTTATTAAAAATACTTTCTTTCTTTTTTTTCACAAAACAGCGCGAGGGAAGCTTCTTCATTTCTGAAATCTGATAGATTTCTCCTCTAATTTGTGACTTGGAACAAAAAGCAATCATTTTTGAGTTTTATATAAGATCAGCTCGGGAAGTACATACGGAAATTAAAAAATACTGTATTTGTAGAAGTTTCATTTTTAGGTAAAAAATTACGTGAAAAATTGTTTAAAACAAGAAAAATTTACAACGAAATGCAAAGTCCCTGCGTACTTCCCGAGCTGATCTGATATAGAACTAGACAATTTTTCCTCTTTGTTCCAGGTCAAAGAATGTAGGAGGAATCTTTCTGGCCACGGAATAAAAGAAGCTTCCTCCGCGTCGTTTGTACTAAAAGAAATTTTAAAAAGTTTGTACAATCTTTAAAGTCTTTGCTTTCAAACAGATTTTGTATTCAATTCACTATACTCTCATAAAAAATTCTCTGAAGCCACTGAATTTTATTCCAGAATTAATCTCCATCCAGTGTACCGAGCCAATGTTAATCTACTTTCGCCTGTCATCGAATATCGCAGAGGATGTTTGATACGATTTTAATCGGCCGTTTAATTACCGAAATGCTTTCGGTTTGTGTTCGCGCGGTCAAGTTGTCTAACCACCTGCTCAATCAAGCACCAGTTTCCCTTCTCTGTACACTCTTCGACTCCCTTGGTTTCACAGCCTCAACCTCGCAACCGCACCCCCTCGAGCCGCCCCCTTCCTACTCGCAGCCAGGACCTTCCTTTACGCTCCGAGGAACCGTAATTACTTCCGTTTCGCCTTCAACATTAAATAAAACACTCGACGTCGCTTAATCGTTCGCTCGGGCGTGCATAACACGTCGAATCGACTTTGGTTTCGCGTAGGTATTTCACCGGGCTCGCTGTTTAATCCCCTCAACCGCGCAAATTATTACGTCGCGTCGATGTGGTGCCCCTGCTCGCGGCAAAACCAACCACCGGGCCACCCTTTATTCTTCAACGCGGTAATTCAGCTCCTCGACTACCATTTTTTTATTTTTCCAACGGTCCAAGAGAACAGCCGCAGCTACTGATATTCCATTAAGAATTTTCGATAGCAACAAGGGAAGATCCCCAACTCGGAAATTCAAAAAATTTTAAAAATTCAGGGGTATGCAGAGGGCACGTAGTTTCGTATTACGCAATTTCTTTTTACCCCAAAAGATCCGGCTGTTTTCCGATTTTTTATTATAACTCGCGAACTGTAGGAGATAGAAAAATGTTTTCAGACAAAAGTTACTTATTTTAATTAGGACTATCCTTCGGCATTTTGGGGAGCCAAGAAGATTGTTTCATAATTTTTGCAAAAAAAAGAAATTTCATAATTTTTGGATTTTCCGGGTTGAGGTTCTTCCCTGGTGAGAAGAACAGAAGAGCTTTTGATATAATGGCCATTTAGGATAACACAAAGCTTCCTGACGATCCTCGTCATTGATGAATTCACTTCACCAACGAAAGGAGGTGTTTTCATTTGAATGGAAACAAGGGGGTGCGGCAGGAGGGGTAGTTCAAGTTGGCACAGGTAAACGAACGAGGAGGAACGTGACTGGTGACAAATGCAAGGCGTGGTGTCTGTATATCTCTTTAGCTGGATCGTTGAGCAGGTGGCCACGTAGAACTGGCGTGACTTTGGTGCATTTTTTTTTTCGCCCCCCCTCCTCCCCTTTATTTACACGCGAACGATCCATTGTGCGACGTTGCAGCTAATGCACAAATTGAATCGCCTAGCGGCAAAAGCCGCAGAGTATACCGACCACGTAATTTCGTTGCTCGCAGAGCGAAAATGGGGGAGGGGGGTTTTTAACTCGTTTACCCATTGCGGTTCTAACGAGGCCGTCGTGCAGTCGCTGTTCCCATGGATCACCTGGCCGCTGGCTGCGAGATCCGCGCGAAAGAGACCAGAGACGACCGATTGTTTGGCAAATGACGTTACAGCCGCGAATCGAACCGCCCCGAGGGACGCAAAACCGCCTTTGATCCTGCAAATTCGCTGACCACAAATGATCGCGCGCGTGTCGATTCGATTCGCCGTGCGTGCCTTAAGATCGCGCGAAAACGCGCACGTCGGCTAGATGAAAGGATCGATCGACCGCGGTGTCCTGTTTCAGTGGATGTGAATAGAGTTAGTAGCAATGGTGTATTTCAGTAGGCTGTAGGTACTAATCATACAAAATAGGGGATATTAATTTTTGTTCAAATTTGGGATAGTCCGCTTTTGTTCTCAATGCCCCAATTCTGAATGAAGAAATATTTTTCAGGATATTTGCGAGGATTTGTTTGATTTGAGTACATTGACTTCGCGTGAGTGGGTGGGAGGGAAAATAGAAGGGTCGAAGGGTCCAAGAATTTAGGTGCGTAGTTATTTAGGAATTCGAGAATCTTGGGTACGGTAATTTAGGAATCTCAAAATCTAAGGGTATAGTAATTTACAAGGGAAGATCCCGAACCCGAAAATTCAAAAAATTCTGAAACTTTGTGAATATGTCGGGGATTTTCTCCTGATTACAACCCAATTTTTTTTGCTGCACAAATTCACTCTAAGGGTGTGAAATTAACCCCTGAAAATTCGGCTACTTTCCGATTTTGTGTTATAACTCGCGAACTGGAAAGGATAGAAAAAATGTTTCAAGACAAAAGTTACTTCTTTTAATTAGATCTATCATTTGGTAAAAAAATTATTTTACAGTTCACGAGTTATAACACAAAATCTGGGGTCAATTGCACCACCTTAGAGTGAATTTGGGCAGCAAACAAAAATTGCGTTGTAATCAAGATGAAATTCCCTTTAAATCGATTTTACTCATTTCATTTTATTCTGCCATTAATTGGTCTAGTGATATCAATTTTAATTTTCACAATGTTTCAGAATTTTTTGAATTTTAGGGTTCAGGATCTTCCCTTGTCAGGGATCCAAGAACCTACTTATATGAACTTAGGTACCCCAGAATGTAAGTGTCCGAGGATAAAAGAGTCCAAGAATCCACGCAGACATAGATATACAAACAAGAAACTCAAACCATCCATAACTCATAAACGAAATCGATAATGACCTGGGAGCGCAATAAACTCTCTGCCTGATTTTAAGTCGTTCTATATGGAGGTTGATAAATCCCCGGAGATGCGCCAAACAATGCCGCAGTAAATCGGATATAAAAGAATAAAGCAGCCGAACTGTTTTGTTCGTTAATTAATCCACTGGGAATATGCTGCGTGTCGATCGTGAATTTTACACCCCTCTTTGTGTCAGGCCCTATCCGAGTGGCATAATTACATACATTATGCGAAAACACAGGAGGTGTTCAGCGATCACGATGGATTCGAGCAGCAGTATGGATTCGCGCATCATGCGATAATTAATTTAATTTCACGCGATTCACGCCATTCGCGTTACACGAATCGCTGAACTTCGAAATTGGTTTTTCGGTTTATTATTTACGTAGAAGATATTTCTTTATTTAAAGGAGAACAAAGCAAAACGAGTTATTTTATTCGATACAGGAAAAAATAAAAAAAAAAAGAGAAAAGTATCAACAATTAATAAAGAAGAAAAAGAGAATGAAGAAGAATTTTGCCTTGTGTGCTTGTCTCTGTATTCAGAAAGCAAATCCAGAGAAATTGGGGTTCAGTGATAAAGTTGTAAACTGTACGTTAATAATGTTTCTAAGTTTAATTTTGTGTTCAAGACAGTAGCATTTATAATTACAATAAAAAAAAATGATATTACTTCCTTAATTGAATCGGCTTTTTTATTAATAAACTTAGCTATCTATTGTCTGTGACAACCAACCCAACCTCGGGGTATATTGTCACAAAATAGTTCCTGCGAATACTGTGAATTATCTCCTAATCTGATTGACAAATCTCACAGGACCAATTTTTTTTATAAAGTCGGACGTACGCAGTTTATATTTAACTAAGTCTGAATGAACTTGCCTGCAGCTATAACCCGTAAGAAAATCAAAATAAAAAAATGAGGCAACCATACCAGGTCTCCCCTATACTCCACTCTGGACTATAAATACTCTTATACAGTATGCACCTCGTCTAAAGTACATACTAAAAAGTAACAAATTTTTCTATCATATCTCACTGCACAGATCAAACGTGCCCCCGCGCCAAAGCCTCCCACCACCATCGCCATTGGGAATCATCCCCTTGCGAGGCGATACAGAAGGTATCGACCATGAAATCGCGCGGCACAGACGCATCAGTCGGGAAGCGAAGGCGAAACGGCTCGAAACGAGAAGGGATTCGTGAAGTAAGCCGCATGTTTCCACTCACCTATCTCCTGATTCGTGATCCTGCCTCGGCACAGCGTAGAAGCGCTGAGCACGAGAAGAAGCGACAGGATCGTGTGAACGGAGGCGGCGGCCATCTCATCCCGGGGCATCTCGACGCCTCGATGTCACGTCACGTCACGTCACTCGTAGTCACGTCAGCGACACGAGTCCTGGTCCTCTCTCCTCTTCCTCTGTGTCACCTTTTCCCTCCTTGTCCTCCCGCCTCTCTCTCTCTCTCACTCCCTCTCTCTCTGCACCGAAGGGAACCACGGGGCCACCCTCGTGTCTGTTCGAGCTCTTCTTTTTCCACTTGGAGCACAGGCAGCTTTCACTTGCTCGCTCTTCCTCCCTCCTCTGTACCACTGCCAGCTACCACTGCACCCCTTTGCACCGAGCTAACTCGCGGCAGGCTCTCTCGAAACCACTTTCTGCGACTCGAACTCTCATCTGTCGATCGCCGGGGGTTTCTTTCTCCCCTTTCGCCACCACTTCGCGCTCCTCCGCGCCCACGTGACACGCGGCGCGTCTCCCCTCGACGTCGCAGCCTCTCGGCGCGCGGCTGCCGCGCTCGCGCCCGTACTTTGGCGCGCGCGGCGCGTCCTCCCGCCTGCCTCCTCGTGGTCCTTTGCGCGCCACCTACGAACAGAAAGAAAATCGGTTAGGGATCGACCAATGGAGAAGAGCCGAGACGCGTGATCGCGCACCCCGTCGCCAGCGATCGTCGGCGCAGCAAGTGGCTTTCATGGAATTCAATTGGCGCGCTCCACGTGACGACGTGGCCGCGAAAAACAGACGCCTCGTGCTCCAACGTCGGGCGAGGTCGCGGTCAATTAACCCTCTGGCCTTGCGATTTTTTTCTAAAACCTACGAGCGTTGAGGTCAACTCCAAGGCAGGAAGAAATCGTTGGAAGGATATTATTCTCTTCGCGATGCTCCTATTCCGCTATGAATGGACATTTTTAGTTACAAATTTTCCTTTTATAGTCTTGAAAGGTGATAGAATAAAGCTGCAAAAGTGCAAAATAATAAACGCAATACTTGTTTCTTTTTTTTTAAATTTATTATTATTATTATTATTATTTATTAAACGGGAATACCCATGGTCGACGATACCATTTACGAAGAATTTAGTTTTTTTCAGCCGTCACACTGGGAAGGCCCCTTGATTCAGATGTTGCCCATTTAACCTACGTTATTCTTAGTTATTTCAAGCTTCAGCTGCTTCTTTCTTTGCGGAATTCAATCACGTAACGACGGTCTATTTAGATATAAGGAACACAATGCGCACAAAAATGTTAAAGGTGCGCCCCCGGATTTCGTTGAATTGTTTATTTTTTTTACATTTCTAGAATGCAGTTTTTAAATTTCTGCTTGAGGAGAAGTCATTTCTTCTTACGCAGAGAGTGCAATGGTTCGTTGAAAGGGTTCACAAACGAGAAGGAATGCTGAGCACCCTCCTCCCTTGGCAATCCTGCGACGCGTATTTACGACACGAAACTAATTAATTAACGCCCCTTATCATTCTACTCGAGAGGAAACTTTTTCTTGTCTGCAGGAAATTTCAAGAGCTAAGCATGCTCCTTATCCCGAGAAATCAAAAGGACGTACCATCGCGTTTACAACGCAGATCTAATATTAATTAACATTCCGTAATATTATCCACGGATGACAACACCTTTTCCCAATTTAAAAACATGAACGCTTCGCACTCTCTTCTCCAACTACACAGAACTGGTCCGAAGTGAATAATATTCTAATTAACAATCAAAGAACAAAAGCAACGTTGAATTGCGTTCAGTGCAAAAAGTACCTTTCTTCTCTAAAATTAGAATCCCCTCAGAAGTAATTCCTTTCGGTTCACCATGCTACTAAAGACCGGAAGTGATCGTGATACCCATGGGCCATCGATGTCATTGAAACGATACGAAATTACCAGTACAACCAATGTCCTCGCGACGCAACGGCTTGCAGGGCAGAGAATGAATCGCGACTGAAGGGGCCGAAAGATTGATCGCGTCAGCGGAGCAGCGCGCAAAGTCGCTAATTTAATTAAAAGAAATCGAATCAGCCGGTCCACGCTGTGCCCAGGCGCTATCGCGAACATTCCACGCAGGACTTAGTCTTCGCTTCAAACACGCCACTGGATCGCGCCACTTGCGCTTCGTTAAGCGCTCGAGCACCGTCGAGAATTAAACAATTCCCGCGGCACAATCCCATCTACGCCAAGAAGACAGCTCTCGAACGCCGGGGCAACATTTCCGAATTAAAATTCTCGTTAGCCCGCCCTCCCAGGGCGACAGCGGCGATCCGAACGGCCGACACCGCGGGACAAAAACTAAAGTTGAAAACTCGTTATCGCAAGACTCGGGGGCGCGGCGCGTTCCAGCCGCCCCCCCCCCCCCCCCGCCCTCCTACCCCGCTTTCAATGCGCATCATCACGCGCGACGTGATATCGCGCCACGCGATATCGACTGCACAACGTTAACACCGCGAATTTCACTCGATCGCGCCAGACCCATTCATGTTTCCCACCCCACCCCCCCCCCCGCCGCCCCGCCCTCGCCTTTTCGCGCACAACCACCCCCGCCGGGCAGACGCAACGCGCCCGTCGCCTCTCTATCTCTCCCTCCGCCAGTCCCGTTCCGCTGATTTTCCCTTCTCGCGCGGCAAGGCCCTCGTATTCAGCGCCAACGACGATTCCACGCCCTGTCGCTGCTCGTGGAAACTCTCCCTTTCGATCCCCCTTTCGTCACTCGAACCACCCCTCCCAATGCGTCGGTTGCTGGCGTTACGCGCTCGGTGTAATCGCGCCCCGTGTTTTTGTCGGCGACTCGCGAGCTCGGGTTCTTCGGAAACGCCGGTCGACTGCGCTTGGAGAGCCACCCGCGGGGGAATTCTTTTTACCCTCAGACCGCAAGATTTCTGGGGTTTCCGCGCGCGGCACAAAGGAATCCAGGGATCCAATTTGGCACGAGCCTTGCGAGAATGAATCGAATTTTCTGGGAAGGGGGGGGGGGGAGGCAGGGTTTGTTGGAGGAAAGGGGTGGTTGGCTGGGTTGGTGAACGGGGATGTATAGAGATAATTTTTGTAATTGGAGTCATTTTCGAGTAATTGTTTTAATTCGAGGAATTGATGGAAGTTAAAGTTAATGGCATTTGGAAATGGTTGGCAGAAGAGGCATTGCGGTATTTTTAGGGTTTCTTTCTTGGTAACGCAATGGCTGAGATTAAGGGTAGTAGGCAGTCGTTTTTGTCGAAAATGAAGCACTTGCTTTTTCAAATAATTACGAAGAAATACATTGAAAATGGGACTTGTTCTTTGGGACAAAGTTTATTAACATCATTTCGTTTAGTAAAAAATGTGCATTAATATATGACGCTACAGATGGATCATTAAAGAGGCTTTTTAAAAAAAATACTTTTGTTTTCAAATCAATTTGCATTAAAATCGAAGTCAAGGGACAACCTGGTTTAGGACGTGAAATAAACGTGATTTTCGCGAATTTTTTTAACAAAGAAAAATAAATTCGTACCTCTCCAAAACTAGGGGGGTATTTTAATATATATGTATACCATACAGAAGAAATTAATTGAAAATTTTCAAGCTTTTCACGTCGAAATCATTAATGCGCCTCGCCACTGGAATTGTGAAATGGCGGGAGAGATAACACAAAAACTATTTGACCGATCGACTTTTCCCGCTGCTTTTTAGATAAACAATGACCCACCATCGTCGATGAACTAAAAACTTTTATGAAAATTAAATTCAAATATATGTTTTTGCATAAAACTTACTAACGTAACTTTATTTTTAAAGTCCCACAATTTTGTCGACTTGACAAAATCTACGATGCAAGCTCATGAAAATTAAGAAAAACTGCGTATTTTTATTTCAGGTCAGAATTAAAGGCTCCATTTCTACCGCTATTTCACCATTCAAGCGGCGAGGCGCATCAATTCACGTTTTTGAAAAATCACCATTTTCATTTCAGCAGTTATTTTCATAATTTTGCGCCTTTTATGGGTTCAGTGCAGAACCAGAGGTACATATTCCGAAGAAGAATTTACAAGCAGATAGCTGAATTTCGTTTCGTTTCGTCAAAATCGCTGCAAAACAGGAGAATCTTTTTTTAAAATGCCTCTTTAACGATCAGTCCGAAAATGTCTGTACAATGCTTCTTGTTACGTCACATTAAGGTTATTAGTTTCTTGACGCGGGAACAGCTGGCGTATCTCGACAGGAAGGTTGCCTTATACCCCACAATGACAATACCCGGCCACTAGTATTCAATAGTACTACAAAACTCGACTGCCCAACGCATACAGTAATGGTCGAAGCAAACTTTAAACTATCAACGGTAACAAGAATAACATGGTTCCATTAAAAGTTGCCATAGCAGACCAGCGACACCAACATAAGTGACTCCCGCAGACACGTAAAACTATGAATCCCAAACACTCTCCTCACCACCACTGTAACTTACCCTATCCACCCCTGAATCAACCACAACACCAACGACAAACCGAAACCCAGCAACCTAACATCGAACAAGCACAATTAACCGAATGAACCTGACAAGCTTCGTTCAACGAATCAATAAAAACCCCGTCGGCACGAGGTGTCCAAGGCACAAGGGTGGCTCGTCGCACAAAATTCCACAGATTCTTGAGAGAGGCAATCCATCCGCGCGTCCTCGGCGAAGCAGCATAATGCCGGGAATGTAAACGACCAGGGAACCCGAGATTTCCATGTAAATGCGATGGACGCGCGTGCAACTATTCGACGGTCAGCGGACGCGAGGCGTCGAGATTGAACCCTAACGATCCTCTCTTCACGGATCTCTATACGCCCATAAACGTGCCGGCGCAATAAGAGCGGGGCCCTGACAATAGGCGAATCCGACGGCCACGGGGAATTCGATTGCGCCAGATATGCACTCGAAATGCAACGTCAGTCTTTCAGGCCGCAGGAAAAGCCCCCGAGCACCGTAAGCATCCCCTTTTGTGCCGCGCTTTCGTTGCCGCGAACGTGAACGCTCCGCCTCCCCCTCCCCCCCCCCCCCCACCTCCCTCACTCCCCTTCACGCTTTATGAATATTCTTCCCAATCCTAATGCGCTTTTTCCGACGATCGTCATTCACGCGGAACCGGGGGACCGTCGGTTTTTCGAGGGTCGCCCGCGGTGGCTGCATACGCGCGCGCCTTGGCACCGATTCCCCAGCAGCACGCAGGACGTGCCTAAAATTCGCCGACGCGCCCCGTCGAATATTAAAAGGAATACAAATGAATGGCGCGGAAACGACGGGAATCCCTGCCTCGCCGGCTCGTTTCCATTTCAGGGGTGTAGGCAGGGACTCTCGAGCCGGGTCTCCGAGTGGCCCGATTCGGGGGATGTTTATGGATCGGTTCGCTGAATGGCTCCGGGTATTATTCCAACATCAGTTTGGATATCAGTTGGCCGGGCGAGGTTAAGAATTGAACGGAGCTCGGACCTGGGGAATTGGAGGTGTTTGTCACGGGGACTCTCTCGGTTGTAATCATAGTCGATGTGATCGTTTCAACTGTTGCTGACAAGAGAACACCGGGAACCTGAACTCGCCGATCGGAGCGCAGCTTTGTGGGTTTATAAAGTGACTCAAGGCAAGAACAATGGTATGTTTAATTCGTAGACAGCTAAAATCTAAGGTTGTTTCTGGGCTAGATTGTAGAGCCAGTGATAACTTAAACTATTTACTTTTTTAACAATTCATTCTTAGGGATATAAGACGCATTTTAAAATTAGAATGTTTACAAAATATTAAAAATTAATTAATATACGAGGCGTCAAAGTGAGTGTTCGCGTAATGCGCGCTTCTATGTGGTGAACACGATTCCCATTGACCGACTCATTTAAGAGCAAAATCGCTGTATATGAGTATCCTTTAACTCAAAATCTACAATGTGGAACTCGGTCGAAGAATTTTAATAAAAATTCACGGGGTTGTACAACAAATATCAACTTTGAAGGATTTTATTGAAGTAATTCTGTGATAAATGTTGTCTTAAATGTTGTTAAAGTTATGCGATCTTAGTGAGCGAGTTCCACATTATGGAAAAAAGTGTTTTGTAGGTTCAGTTAAAATTTCAACGAAAAATATCGATCCGTTCTCGAGTTATGATATTCACCGTCTTGAGAAACACAGTTTTGAGAAAAACGGCTTAAAAGCCCGCCGCATTTACCTGCATTGGCCCGCCTGTTACTTTTTATGCTGTAGCTCCTGGCAATTTTTCGAATTTTTCAACGAAATCTTTTTTAAAATATTTCTAAGACCTGTAGCTGTCATAAACGATCGAAAAAAAATCGATTTTTTGACCTCGAAATACTCGTGTACCCCCTTAAGGGTGGGAAAACTAACCTCAAAGTCAAATGGCACTCCCACTTTTTCGTGTATAACTCCTCAAGTACAAGAGACAGAAAGAAATGTCCACAATAAAAGTTTAATGGTGCCCTAAGCACTGCAAACTTGCGTTAACAAAAATTTAAATAAAGATTTAAAAAACGTACCTAGCGAAAAAAAAACTTTTCTCAAAATTTTGTTAACGGAAGTTTGCTACGCTTAGTGCACCATGAAACTTTTATTGGAGAGATTTTTCCTGTCTCTTGTACTTTGGGAATTATACGCGAAAATGTGGGAGTGTCTATTTGACTTTGAGGTTAGTTTTCAGACCGTTCAAGCGCGATTGGACACGAGTGAAACGTACCGTTGTTCTTCTCTTGACTCACTCTATAAACCCACGAAGTTGCGCTCCAATCGAAGAGTAAGGGTTCGCGGTGTTCCCTTGTGGCTAAAGAACCCGGAGGAATTTAATTCGCTTTATCTTTCTGTGAGAGAACATTGCTTGTAACGCCTTGTACAGGGTAGAAGAATGTGATTAATATGTACAAATTCACTGTAATTAATATCCGTGGGAACAGAGGAGAACTATCTACCAATTTCTCTGACTGATATCTACGTTCAGTCACAATAATGATCCCCGAAATCACTGGGTTCTCGCATTGGCCCACGCTCAGGTATAACTGTACCGACAAACGACGGTGTCCTTCGAAAGAAAAGGACTCCTTGTTCGCGAGCACGGCCGAGCTAAATTGTTTTCTCGACCGCGGCCCTCTTTTAAGAAAATTACCGGTTAACGAGTGACAAGTGCCTAATTTAGGTCCCTTAACCGTAGCTGTGACGGTTCCTGGTATCGTAGCCCCTATTCGTCCGTGCCCCGTGCGAATCCTTCGTTCAGCAGGACCAACCCCGTCACCTTCATTCCGAGAAATAAGCATTTTGAAAAGCTGCTCCACACGGTGCGTTCAGAAGCGTTCAATTTAGAGAATTATCTATATCCTCGCGTAGAAATATCAACCATTATCAACACTCAAGCACAGTTATTGAAAATGTTGTGCTATTTCACACGTGCACCCTCGTTGTTATTTTGGACATGAATTGGGAGTACAAATTTGTGACGGTCTCTGCACTCTAAGGAAGTACTTTTCTAATACTTTTCTAATTCATAGACCTTAATTTTGGGCAACGCAGTTCAGTGGTTTTGATAGATCCTGAGATACTTCCGGTGATCGTATTATAATAAAAGAATTGACTCAAATTTCTCCTCAAGTACTTCTCCAAACTAGTTTCTACCATAAACATTCGTTCATATAAAAATCCACGAAAACAGTAAAACATGACAACCGCAGTTATTTGCAATCGCAGTTTCCTCTTACGTGCATATCCTAAAGTTATCATCGAAACGTACCGAAATACACTTTCCAGATCCCTAAAAAATCCTACCCTCTTTAAAAACCTCCCACAATTATATACACTAAAAGCTGGCTTGACAGTAGTACGTCAAAGGCCAGCATTATAATAACGAATAGCAGGGGAGTTCGTGAAAGCAAGCAACATCAGTATTCGCGACGTCTGTCGCGAGTTTCGCGGAGCACGCTCGACGAGCCACGCGGAAAGACATTTCCATTCTTAGCGTCGCTGAAGGGATGAAAAAACGCAACCACGCTAAATCATAATTACATCGCTCGGCAGCCCTCCCCCCCCCCCCCATTTTCTCTCTCCCCGCTCTTTGGAACTGGGTCGCGAGCATCTTTGCGCCCGTATCAGACGCAACTGCTGTAAAAATGAATAAGCGCGACAGAAAAGCGGAAGCGACGTCAGAAAGACTCGACGTGAATTACAGCCATTCTTCCTTATTCAATTCGCCGGCGCCGGCTGAATAGGAACCGCGCTCCGTGCTCCTCTCTTTCCCTGTCCCCGCCTGGCCCTCGCTGTTAATATTCCCGCTGATTGTTTCCGATTGATCGACACCTTATTGTGTAAACGAGCCGAGGCACGCCACCGCTTCACTCCATTAACGGCGGTCCTAATCGGCGAAAGCCCTGGACCCCCCGGTCCCCAGCAGGTGTTTCTAGCCGCGCCGAATAATTCTGCAATTAAAGTTTTCCCGGCACCACCCCGCCAACAGCTTTTCTCAGCTGCTTCCGTTCTATTCGCGTGGAGAGGTCTACTTTAACCGTCCGATTGCACGACGCGCCAGGATGTATCGCGGGGGCATTAAACCGCCTCTGCGACGGCTGACGCGGGTGATGCTGCGATTCTTTCATGGCAATAATTGGCGAGAATGGTTGCCTGGATGGAGGCTTGGAGATTCGGGAGGAGTACGATGTTTCCAACTATGTATAACCTGAACGCGATAATCAAGCTGGAAGCAGTATCATGTGCACATCGTTAGTAACCAATTGGTCGCTGCTGACGTTCATACCGATTCGACTGTAGCATCTGCCGTTTCGTAAAATCTCTGTGCTCTGCGCGAGGTCTGTGATTAGATCACGGCTAGTGTCCAGAGGGGGAAAAGATTCCGCTGTGGTCATTAGGCTGGAGCCGGCTTTAGGGAGATACCCAGCCACCGAGGCAAGCATCGCATGGGAATTCTCCCTATAGTTGCAACCCTAACCGTGCCCAACATAACTCCGATAATCAGATGAGAAGTTGCGCCGTCTGCGTGATAAAGCCGTTGGCTGTTTGCAGTGCTGTTAGCGATAGCCCATTCAAGTCTGGGCACGTCGCGACGC
This sequence comes from Andrena bucephala, assembly GCA_947577245.1. Classification (NCBI taxonomy): domain Eukaryota; kingdom Metazoa; phylum Arthropoda; class Insecta; order Hymenoptera; family Andrenidae; genus Andrena; species Andrena bucephala. The sequence goes on along the minus strand of OX387716.1, from coordinate 99,054,156 downwards.
AAAGTAAGCGGCAAAGATTCTGTTCAGGACTCCTCGGCATGTTCAACATTCCCTCGTCGTGAAATTTTGTCGGCCAATAAGGAGAAAGAATTTAATGCCTTGCATGGAGAATAATGTGACGCCAGTGACACCAGGTACTCGCAAACCAGAGAAGGTAGCAAGGTTTAACAGATCCCCGGACACAAGATGGCATGTCGTTGATCGTCCACATCCGCCAGTAGCCAATCGCGTGAGACAAGCAAGTTTGTAAAGAGCTAATACACTGGTACCCCCATAAGAACAGGGCAATCTGCTTTTCCCGTGTTCCCCGCCTAGGCAAGCAAAAACACGAGGCCACCGTCCTTCGCGATTCTACGATTCCCGGAACCCTCGGCAACATAAACCATCGCGGCTCACCTGTCTTCCTCTACGCTCCTATCTCGATGGTGTCTCGAAAGGTCGCCGCTGGATGTGCCAAGACCGCGTTACATAATTCCCACGAGCGGCACCTCGGGGACGGCGATGCCAGCGTTATCCTGAAGATCGGTTCGCTGTTGTTTGGCCGATTAGCGGCTGCCGGGTGCCGCAGCCCCGAGCAAAGTCACCGAACTTCTCACACTGGCAAACGATTCACTAGGCCACGCTGGTCGACGGTGGTGCTCTACCGGTCACCCGCGCACAGATCTACGCACTGGCGAGTCGGTCGGGGTTACACGCCGGGCCGTCGGGGCCCGTTACAACTTGTTGAAAAGTTCGGAGGGTGGATTCCGCGCGATCGGCACGCGTGTGCTCCGCATAGCCCCGCGGTCCGTCGGTCGAGCTGCGAAACGCGCGGAGGCGTCAAGCCTCCACGGCACTCGGGGCTATTGTCCATCGTCCCTCGCCGCGCGAGCAATCCATTATCCCCTCGAGACAGGGCGATATCACTGCGCCAACGGCAGCCCCCCTGATCGCCGTTCCACACGCGTGTCGCCTACGCGCCCGCACGACACCCTCGCCTTCCTGCGGTCTGGCCGGCCAGGATGCTCCTAAGGGAGCCGAACGAGAGAGGCGGACAATACGAGAAACAACGGCGAAACGGGGTGGAAAAGAAACGAAATGTTGAGAAGACGGTACCACAAGACACTATCGTACCGTCAAGCGAAGGACATTCCCACGATATGTGCGCGCGATTACGCGTTTCGTAGCTGCTCGTCCGGCGAAGGACGACCGGATAGAAGGAAGCGATTTCGCGCGGGGCGAGCTTGCCAGCGGTCGCGGGCCGTGTGTGCGTGTACGTTCGCGCGCGGGCGCGCACGGTCAACCCCCGTCGGGAGGCAGGACAGGAAGCCAGAGGTCGTGTCCCAAGGACTGCACGGTAATCACTGAGAGACGCGTTCCGCGAGACACGAGGCGCGCGCCGCTCCGCCGACGGGAGCGCGCCCGGCGGATCCCGAGTCCTGCCGAGCCGCCACGAGCCGTCCGGCGAGCGCAGAGACGCGGCGCCGAGCGCGGAGAGAGCGATGGGCCCTCGGCCAAACCAACCGCCTCCAGCAGCACGAGATTTCCTTGTCGCGGCTTCCACCAGAGGATCCATCCGCCTCGCCTCCACTGCGAGCACTTCCGATGCTGCCGAGCTGCCGGGTCCTCCGTCGCACGGGCAGAAGAGCGGTGCGAGGGGGCGGAAGGGCTGCGCGCGTTGGGAAAGATGCGAGGGGACAAACGGATCGTATATACTTTGAAGTTTGTGCTGGATTTGTGTCGTAATGCAATCTTCAATTGCTTCGTTACTGACTCGACTAATTACTCGCGCTTAGTATGCATGATAGTAATTACTGAAAGCAGACTTGCTTTCATTGATGGAATCTTAAGCGGACCCTACACGATGAGACTTGTCTTGAGACATGTCTCGAGACAGGTGTCGCTGCCTTGTGCTGGCAAGGTGGAGAGAAGAAGACAGAGAGACCTGTTTCAACACAAATCTCATCGTGTAGAGCCCGCTTTACAGATAAGACACTCCTTTTGGGTGATTTGTGGGTAGAGATTATTATTATTATTATTATTATTATTAAATGACGCTATTGCATCATTACAATTAATATGACAATGGCCAGTAGGCGAGACTTTGCAATGACAATGGCGAGTAGGCGAGGTTCATCAGATGGGGTGATTATTGTGCTTTATTGGGTTCCTTCTCTGAAAATAAGGTGGATACCTCTCAAAATCGACTCAAACTTTCTAGTTCCAATATTGCTGATGGGGGAAAGGGTAACAGAATCTCAGTCAAGTGAAAGAACTTCAGAAACACACGATATTCCTATACCGAACGGTATTCCGAAGTACAGCAATCGCAGTACGTTCTTCCATCCAAAATCACTACTTTATTTTCCTCTTAATCGTTATGGAACGGATATAATATCGGCTCTGTAGAACCGGGACTAAAACAGATGTAAGTCAGAACCTTTTCCACTCCTAATCGTTTCGAGATTATTTCGGTTCCTTTAACTGTTTCGGGAACCGAAACCGGTAACAACCCCTGATTCTAACTCGAAATTACATCCTACAGCCTATCACCTGAGTCTTCAAACGCCCGTCAATCATAAGAGAACATGTTTAATGCAATATACAGGCCACTTGAATAACCCGAACCAACTGGGAGTCCCGTCGAGCTGCTCCAAATAATTCATGAAGTTCTAAACTGAATCGATTGCTAAACTTTCGCACCCCGCAATATCGCGACCAAATCTATCTAGGTATATATTTCACCGAGTCCATCGTCTACTTGACACAACGGTGTATCGAGACGCTGGCAATGCCGAGTTTTCCATGACACTACGTGCGCGATGAGAATGGCGCTAATACGGAACGTGTGTCCAATTTGCACCGGTATCTGCTTCGTAATGGATGTCGGTCTGAGACGCACGTTCGTTGTTCCCTGAAATGTTTTATTCCACCGTACGCGCTATCGTTAGCAATACAGTGAATAGGAATCGGCGTGGCATTGTAAACGCCCGCGATAAAGGATCACCCCTCGTAAAATTATTCGACGAAATGATCGCGCCAGACTGAAGCTTGCGGAGCTACGGGGTCGGAAAGTTAAGTTCATCGCGGCGGTGGTTCTGATGAATGGGGTGGATGAGCGATTGTTTCGTCTTATTGGAGCCATGTATTTTCATTAACCCCCTCAGGTACTAAGTTTCCCTGCGTTACTCTTCCCAGCGTGGACTGCCCTATTTAGGAAATCTGACCTCGATTAAAGATTGCTCGTAACGGGGAAAGTTGTAAGATTCGTGGCTCTTCTCCGCATCGAACCGGATCCCTCCAGCGCTTTTATAGCTTTTCTATGCGGCGGAGTTGGAGGCAATTACGCGATTGATATCCGCCCCGAGTGGCGATGCAGTTGCGCACGTCTCTAATTTCTTATTAAATTAGCCCGTTGCTTCGAGTACGTACTCACTTCTTCCAGGCAGGAATAAATGAAATTCTCAGGTAGGAGCCTGAATGTCAGGCGAGTTGCTTCGATTCCGCGGAAATCACGCGTCCGAGTGTCTCGTTTTTATTCATGGCCTGACATGTTCGTCGCAGGCGCGAAAGGAACCGGAGCGAGCGTACCCAGCGAATGAAGTATGTATAAATAAATCGTCGTTCGGATTACACGTGTCACAGTCACGAAATGTCGTGATCAGTGGGCGAGGATGCCTCGCGTTTCCCAGCGGCAACTCGAGATCCTGGGCACGTACGTTCTGCATAGAAGAGTGCCACGAAGACACCCAGCCGTCCCGACGTGTACACCGAGATTTGCTTGTCGCTGCATATGAGAATGCATGTACTACGCCCCGGCAGAGTGCATCGACGACAGAGACGGCCGCGATATCCTCCTTGCCTGGAGTGTGTAGCGTGCACATATCGATAAGGGCCGGAGTGAATATTTTCACCACGCACGTTCAACTGGGTGATCAACTGGGTGACAGCGTTCGCGAAATACGCCTCTCAATAATCGCGAAATTTTCACGTTATTCTATTTCTTTAATCTGTATGTTCTATGGCATTACAGGTGTGATAGTTATTAGCGAGTAGCTGTCGTTCGGAAATTTTGCATTCTTGAAGATTTCAACGAATTTCTTATCTATTGTTCTTCGATTAAGATTTACGTAATCCAGAAGTAATATGGAACTTGTATTCTGTGGATTGATTGTAGCTTCTTTCGACAACGTATCCTTTTCGACATTTCTATAATCATCGTGAAGGTAGATTTTACAATTAGAACACGTCTTAAGGGGTTATGCCTACCTGCAAGGTCTGAAAACACAAGTATTTTTGGGATTTTTTGTTTAAAAACTTGAAGACTTTTTTTAAATAAACGGTTGCATATTCGAAAGTATATATATTAATGTTCTTGTAGTTTTTTTTTGCAATGCGGTATCTAAATGAATAATGGAATTATACGCGATCTCCCGGCAGCGTTTTTTTATTTAAGCACTTCACTGTGACCACTGTAGCTTTGACCTGGTTCATCAGAAATAAAAAATTTAGTTAGTATATTAGATTATCTACTCCTCAATCGTGGATTTTTCATTTCCGTTGCGAAGTTTTTTTACAGATAAAAATAATACACCAAAATAATCCAAGGATAGTTATTTTACTTTCCCAGCTTCGTGAATATTGTTTTTAAATTTAATATTAACAAAAATTCATGATAGTGAATGTCCCAACTTCTGCTCATTTAAAAGGATACTCGTCATAAAGAAGGTGTAAAAAAATTGTTTGTGATCAAAAGTTGCAGAGTAATTGATTAATTGTTTAATAATAAATCAACTAATTCAAAAACTATTTAAGAAAGATATTTCAAGATGATGAAAAATAGCGATGTACGTATTTCTACTCACCATTTGTACCAATTTCTGCTCACATAATATGTTGCCTTTTCACGTTAAAATAAGTTACATCCTTTGTGGAGAGGTTTAATAACACAACAGTAAAGCATAAAATAATGATAAACAAAAAATAAAATGCCTTCGAATAGAAATAAAGATTGCAGCGTACATTGAATTGTGAGGTAATGTTACTAAAATTTTGGTGAGTAGAAATACGGACACGACGGTGATTCACTTGACCCTAAACCTGCTCACCTGTTTTCTACTTAAAAAAATGAAAAATATTTAAAAAAATCTAAATCCAGAGCACAATACGGTATCTGTTTATGTTATTAAATGACAAATTCTACTGCAAAAACTATTTTCTCCCCAATTATCGAATACCAATAGCAACGCCGTTCCTTAGCACAACCAGCTAGAACACAATCGAAAAATGACGAGTCCATCGTTTTAAAAGTTTTTCGTTGCTTATGCTGCACTTTGATTAGCCCCAACCTCGTGCAACACTCGCGTAAATGTTCAAATAATTTAGAATTATTTTGTTGCAACTACAGTACAAACGTAACGCTTACAATAATAAGAAAATACGAAATGAGCAGAAATAGGGACACGATCAGAAATTGGGACATTTACCTTAGTGTCCAATCACCAGGAGGTGTCCAGCCACCGAGACTTTTACCTCGACTGATTTTCCTGCCGTGAAGAAGGGCGAACACAATTCGCCGCGAGTATACCGCGAAGGTTTGAAGATTATAAAGAGGAACGATCTAACCCACACGCAGGGGATCGAAAGAGTGAGCCACCCTCGCCTGGAGTGTCAACCCAGCAGGTGCTCTCGTGAGATTTGCTTGTCGGGGCTTATGAGCTCGCGTCTACTCTATCTCCGCCAAGGAGAGATATTGATATTATCGCTATTGACGTTTCGTAGCCGCCCCAGAGACATCCGGCAGAGTGCAATAAAAAATACAGAGGGATATCAGCAGAAACAGAAATATACCTACCAATCGCAACGGCCGATAATGCATCGCCGACCGAATTCGACGCTCGTTAATGCAGTTTAAACAGAAACACCGTTTAATGATCTACATCACGCTGTGTTCGGCAACTATTTCCTTTGAATGTTGAACGAAGGCTCGGCAAGGATTACCCGACGAGCGAGCATGTCCTCCCGTTTATGCACGAGCGTCGCATAAAACGTTCGTTTGCTTAATCCGCGACTAGCCGGGGTGGCCAATTATTCAAATATAATTGAATACATACATAAAGAATTAAGAGAGCCGGGATGATCCGTGGACAGAGCAGCACGATGATATATACTCGGAGAGGCACGTCCAACCGAACGGTCGTTATTCGCTCGGGTAACAGCCGCGCGGCAGGGCTTTCTTGTCCCTAGCGATGCGAATGGCCCGCTCTCCTCTTTTTCCCGCTGCTCCGCCGAACGGGCAGAAAAAGATTGCTTCAAAATCGTTGCAATGAAAGTCGAGTGCATCGGGAAAAGTGGACCACCATCGACGCAACTTGGACCCCTCCTTTCCCGAGCCTGCCGTTTTCTGATGTAATTAAGGTGCACTTTACAGGGCGTGCGGGAAATATGCCACGCAGTCCGAGTTCCTGTGACTCGCTTCGGCAAACCACCATCCCGTCTATTAGAAGCTTGATTTCCAAACGGAACTGCTACATGCTTCGAATGAATTCTATAAAACGACTGCTTTAAAATCTATCAAAGACGATCGATTAAGGGCTCCCATAAATTTGATCGTCGTCGAAAGGACAGAAACGCTCCCGCAACCTGCGAACAATGAGGAGTCAGAAGTTCTCCCGGCTGGGCAGAAAGAAAAGCGCCCCGATCGCGATGGTAAAGGTCGAAAAATTCCTTTCCTCCGCTTTCCAGGAATACGTTTCGGCAGTAAGTCGGAGGGGGGAGGGGGGGACACACTCTACGCGGTATCCTGCGGTCCCGTCGTTGGTGAGTTTATGAGAATGCATGTCATTGTCCCTATTGTGCGGCTCATGGACCGCAGCAGGAGCACGAGCGACGGAGTCCTTCAAACTGCTCGTAAGAAGGTACGAACATTCTCCACGCATGATCTCCCATTGTTGTAAACTCGGCCTGTGTGCGCGCCCCGCACACCGACGCATTCTGATTACCCATATTCAACCCGACCGCGAATGGAAATCTTGTTTCCGTGTCGAAGGCAATCGCTCGGTGACCACCAAACGTTTACGACAGGGGGGGGGGAGAGAAATATGCTGTGTAAAACGTTCATACATCAAGATTAATGGCAGAAATTAAGCAGACATCTGTTCGAATAGCAATTGTTTAAGTAATTCAAACTTTTCATCAATGCTTTCGATACTTTCTATAGAGACTACGAGGGTGAGATCTCTTGTTTAGTAGCCCCTCGACTTTAGTAAAATCGAGCAAAGTTCCATCGAAGAATCTAAGGGTGAAAAAGTTTAAAGTCATCGAGGTGAGTTCCCCAGCACATCCCTTACCAAGAAACATACTTGAAAGTGAGCAAAGGGAAATTGAATCGAAGGCATCCAATCGCGATAGACAAACTTCCTCAAAGAGGGTATCCACTACTGTACAGCACGCGGCATCGATTCTTCTTAAGAGATCTTGTCGGAGAGAAACGATTATACGAGTGGAGGGTTGGCGAACGAGTTTCGAATCCCCGTCGGAATTCTTCACCGACGTTAATAATCTCCCGGGCCTGCCGGCGACCTCCTCCCCGCTTTTCTTCTTCCCCAGCGTGGAAACGGCCCGCGCGGCCCCGCCACGAAACAAATTAATCCGGCGTTCGGGGGAGAAAATACGGCGCTGATCGGTGGGTGGATAGGTGTGAGCCAGATTGTTTGATTGGCTCGGGGGTGGGTTACTCTTATATACGATTCACGGCGCTCGCCTAATGCGCTTAGACCGATCCTGGGCTATGTAGACAGAGGCATTAACGCTGTGCAGCCGGCGATCGTAATCCAAGTGACACGCACCAGTTCCCCCCAATTGCCGTGATCGAAAGACGCCGAGCGTCTCTGATCGACGATCCACGTCCCGTGTCTGACACCGCAAAGAAGACGTCATCCAGCGGTTTCGTGCGCGCCAGCCCGTTCGCGGAACGAATCGAGCACGTTGTTGAAGACAATTAATCTTGTTCCGCCTGTTTAAGCAAGTGCCCCGGCACTGAAGCGTTCAACTCGGGACTGAAATAGAAATCGGTATTTCGGGAGGGGAGGGAGGAGTCTTATTGTCTGATGGTGGATCATTATTTGGAGTTCGAGGTGTTGCGAGAAAGAGGGAAGTGATTTTGTGTTACTTTTTGGGGTGGTTTAGCTTGATTGGGGTTGGGAGGTTTGGTTTGGAATGTTTAGAGTGGTGGAGCAAGGGATATTCATTTTTGACGAGGGAGAAGTGAAACGAGGGGTCTGGTGTTGTTAGATTTATAGTTCACGAGATGGATGTCGCGTTAGGTTTAAAGTGTTAGCGGGGATCAAGGATTTAATTCTTATATAACGTTTCACTCTGATGCGATGCTAAGCGACGCGGGACGGAAGATCGCTCGGGTTAATTAACGGTTGCACTTGCCTCGAAAGAAATTCAAGCACTGCCAGGAGAAGGGAGAACCGCACGAAACGAATCTCGAAACATTTTTCAAGAGTCTTTGTAAAAAAACATTAACTGTCAAAATTAAAACAAATTTTTTTAATACTGTAGTTTAGAATTTGAATGGCATTTTCCTTTGTAAATAAGTTACCAATAGTGCTAGACGATGGTACCGCTGGTACGTCCAACGCCACTCCTGTAGAAAACAATGTAGGAGCCAATTAGCTAGGGACAAACAGGATTGGCACTTAAAGTGCTTGCAAATTTAAATGAATGGCGCATTCTGTTTTCTCTACAACTAAGAGCTGGCACATTCAGTGTACTTTACAACGAAGAGGTGGCACATACAGCTTTTTCTACAAATACCTACAATTCTTTTTTTCATGAATTTGGATTACTTATATTAAGGGTCAGGAACCTACTCAAGAGGCCGAAAATAGGCAATTTTTTGGGGAAAACGGAAGCATATATTTTTATAGAACTTTTTGCACTTAAAAGAGCAACATTTAATGAACACTTGGTAATTTTTTTGTAGAAAAATATTTACGTTTATAATAGAAATGCGACATCCAAGAAGCCTTTTTAAAAACGGTGAGCAAGATATCTCAAAAACTACTGCATCAATCTTTCTGAAATTTTGTGGGCTTATTTTTTATATAAAAATCTACTGAATGACAGATGGACTTTTTTTCAATGTATAGTTTCGAAAATATCAACGAAAACTGGCTTCATAGTTATCACTAATGGCCGTTTTTCGTTGATAAAATCGAAACTATACGATGGGGGACAAAAACCCGTCATTCAGTAGATTTTTATATTAAAAATAAGCCCACAAAGTTTCAGAATGATTGGTGCAGTAGTTTTTAAAAAGGCTTCTCGCATGTCGTTGTATTTTTATTATAACCGTAAATATTTTTCTACAAAAAAATTACCAAACGTTCTTTAAATGTTGCTCTTTTAAGTGCAAAAAGTTCTGTAAAATATGTGCTTGCGCTTTTTCAAAAAAAAAATCACAAACATTCACCTCTGTTCGGCCTTCTGCCTAGGTATTACTTATTAATTAACTCCTTAATGCAAAAAAAATTAGAAATTTTTGTGATGCATTTGGTTTAGTGTATACTTAAGCATATTTATCAGTCAAAACAAATTCAATTTCGTGAATAATTTACAGTCATGGAAGTTTTTCTTCTCTCCTGGAAAATTTGATTTTTGGTACTTACAATGTTTTCTACAACGACTCTTCACTCCATGAGTGTGGCAATCTCGGGGTGGGGATCTGGCGCTTCGGGATACAGCTTCAAGTGACGTTCTTTTTATTATTTCGTGTGGTGTATCAATGAGACTTGTCGAAACACAATCAGCCGACCTACTTTTGGGTCGTGCCACCTTCGTTCTGCGCTCGACATGTGTAATGGTGGACGTAGCCAACTGGTTTGATAGAGGATAACTCCTTAGTGGCCCTGAGTTATCAATGGTCTTCTGACATTTACTAATAGGTGTCGTTGATTAATCTAGATAGCCTTAATTGTGGAATCATCGTGGAGAAACTAATAGTAAAATAATTTCTACAAGTTGCAGGTCTATATTACTCATAAGTCCTAAAAGCCATTCTTATTAAAAACTGAAAATTCTAGGATTCTACCAAGGATTTATTTTTTGAGAAAGGAATTCATACTACGTGGAAACACTATGTACTCTGTCCATAAAGAGACAGCCTTTTTACAAGCCTTTCCGTGGTTCCAATACTTTATAGTTTATACTACTCTTTTCAAAATTCGTTGTACCTACTGCTATGTCGCAAGAATATTGGGACGCAAGTAAGAGGCAATCAGAGGACTGTCTAAAATCTAAATCGTGCTAAAAGTGTCGAATAAACTGTGCAAGCGCACCACGGACGCAATAGACGTTCGTCAGTGAGATTTTTCTTAGCCCCGCTGTTGATCCTCTGGATCAAGAGTGGCCAACGTAAGAGCTAATTAACCGCTACGCCTGCTTAACCTCGCGAGATATGGGCACCCCAGAGGGTGCTTACGACTCCTAGTTTACTCCACGAAGAACTTATTTCTAGACAAAAAGAAACTCCGTTCCAAGTTTCACCCGCGGGTATACCGGTAAATATTTGATGGCCGCGATGGCTTCTCGTGAGCTCCGCGTGTTATCAGTAAACGATATTGAGTAATCTGATACAGTTAACCAACTGTAAATAACGATCAATCAAATAAGCTGCCATGTAATTCTGTACTGTGTCAAGCTTTATTCTATGGCCTGTATCAAACTTTCGTACAAATTAACTCTCGAATAAATTACTTATTACACGAATAAGTATAGATATATATCTAATTTGATCGAGTATTTTTATTTGATTCATAGTTTTTTTATTGTATAAAAAGGCAAGATATATATGACATGTCCGAAAATTTAACGTTTCATTTATAGTTCTGATATATTTCTTTAAAAATGTACTTTTTTCAAATCGGCCCTGTCACAAACAGGATTTGTTAATATATTTTAAGTAACAAATTTGCTTTTTGCTTTCAGGTAAAATCTGTTTAATTGGGAATGGATACAGCAGATAATTGTACCGAATGACTAACTAACTGTATTATACGATTAATATTTTTACATTCCAAAAGTGAGTATTATAGCCAAAGATGTGGCATACCTAATTGATAAAAAAAATGACGGGTGCTATAATACTTTCTTAAAAAAAAATCTAACCCACCCTCTAAGTATTTTACCAATTGCAAAACTGAAATATATTTAAAACCACGTCACTTCAGATTCTCCGTGTCACTTTCACTTCTTAGAGTCCGCCAGATAGTACACAGTACCTCGGAACTAAAATTCTAATCCGCGCTGTATGTTCGCCGAGGATTCTATCCCCGAAAAAAAGGAATCCTAGTACCAGGTCACGGCGCAAGGATCCCCAGGATTTCGAGGGAATACGCGACCCCTCACGGCTCCCTTACGTTCGAATAAATCCAGTTAAGAGCCATGCCACCAGCCTGATCCGCAGCATAACGCATTTAGCGAGCTGCATGCATACGAGCCTTTCCCACCCCCTATCGTTAAACAATCTTCGCGTATATCGTCGGTGCAAATATCAGCCGGCAGGTCTCCGCCCGGGATTGAGATTCCGTTTCAGCGACGTGAGTTTCCTTCGGCCCCCGGATGGAAGGAAATACGAGGTCGGCTGTTATTGGAGGATCTCCATCCCTTTCTCTCCCTCCAACCTTCCATTCACCCGTTTCCGTCTCCCTTTCCTCTTTCACGCTCCCTGCCCTCCCCCGATTTCTCTCTCGCTCGCCCTTCTATTCCGCCCTCCATCTTCGTTCCTCGGTCTCCCTTACCGATTTCACCTTCCTCCCTCGCTCCTTCTCTGCCCCAACCGTCCCAGCCTTCGGCCCTGCTCTGTCACACGGTCTTTGCTCGCAATTCAAGGGAATCGGTGGCTCAGTCACTGTTCCACTCGAGGGATTAAGTGTATATCAAGATGATACGAGATTCGGTGCAGCTGAATCTTGCCAATGCTGGTTCGCGTATTATTAGGAACTGTCGCGGTTACTTTTATAAGAATCTCACGCGAATCTCCTCTCGTTAGAACGAAGGAGCGGGGTTTCAAGAATACCTCTGAACGGGTATGGGGACCGTTGCCATTTTATACCACCATCTTTTTCGCGGTGAGAAACGGCAGGCATCGTTCCACGATCGCTACGTAACGCTGGTTCGATTGGGTTACGCGGGAAAATTCGCTCGATAACCCGCGGTCGGCTGGGGAAAATTAAAAGATACAGTGGTATCGCGCGAACGTGGCGGCGCTGCTCGTGCCGCCCCAGAAATGAAGAATAACAGTGAAATATGAAAGCTGGTGACGCGATATAATCAAGTGTATCTTTTTGCTTGTCCCTTTACGTACTATTATCCCCCGGGCACTCGCATGAATATTTTCGCTGGAATAAACATTATTTTAACGCGGGTATATAAACGATCTAGGTACTACTGTTTTATCAGCGCGGTCGTGAGTGGCGGCCGTACGCTGGCCCGATGAAAATTATTTAAACTCGCCAATCCTGTTATACGACTACGGGCAAAGGGTATGTTTTAATTCAGATACATTCGACTGTCCTAATATTCCGGTACAATTAAATAGGGGGGAAACGGTGAAATAATGTTACAATGACGGATCTCCTAAATATTAACAATTTCCCTGTGTAGTTACTGTCTTCTACTTTGAAAAATACATAGGCATTAGAAAACCACCCTCTACATTTATTCATAAAATACTTGTCGAGGCATATAACACAATAATCTTCATTTCTTAAGGGCCTACTTAGTCAGCTGGTGAAAAAGAAACGATTTTTGGGAATTTTTTGTGGAATATCTACTGTATATTTTTTTACAACTATTCGCTTATTTTGAAAGTACATATATGCAGTAACTCTCAGTAATTTTGTTATAGAAAAACATTAAAAAATGAACGAATAATAGCCATTCTCGCGGAAACTGTTTTAATATCGGTGAGCAGTTTAATATCGATATTTCAGAAACTGCTGTACCGATTGGCCTAATCTTTTGCAGACTTCTTACATATACCGAGGACTAGTAGATGAACGAAGGATTTTTTATTTTAACAAAAACTCTATTTTTAATTAACGAAATACGATCAATTCGGACATCGAAAAATCGTGGTTTTGATTTAAACGGCTGCCATTTTGTCAGAAATCAACTATTTGAAAAACCTTTCTTTCATCTACTGAATTCAGCCGTATATTAACAGAATCTTTTTGAATTTTGAATTTTAGATGACCCGTCTCAGAGAAATCGTGCTCGCCGCACAGCGCCTTTATCAAAACAGCTTCCGCGTGAATGACAGTTATTCATTCATTTTTTAATGTTTTTCTATAACAAAATTACTGAGAGTTGCTGCATATATATACTTTTAAAATAAGCAAACAGTTGTAAAAAAATATACAGTAGATATTCCACAAAAAATTCCCGAATATCGCGTTCTTTTTCGCCAGCTGACTACGCATAACCCCTTAAATGCCTTCTCGGTACAAGAGGTACGCCGACAGTTTCCGCTCTCTGCTTCCTCCTCCACTCCATCCTCCACCCCATCCGTCGCCTAAACGCGAACGAGTAGAAGATGATACAGTACATTCCAAGCTATACGTCACCGATCGAGGATCAACGAAACCTCAGATCACGGCTGTCGCTCGGAGCCTCGCCGTAATCCGAAGCCACTGACCGGCCCTCCAAATCGGGCCTCAGTGCGCACCCCTTCCCACGTTCGGATGAACTTTTCGGCTCATTAGGCGAAGGAAGCCGTTATTGGGGCCACCCTGCCGCCCCTATCCACCTTGTTTCACCGTTCCTCTCTTTCGCCCTTCGACGGTACGGCGCTCCCAACGACGGGGGCTCGCCGCCCCCGAGAGCCAGCAGCTCTCACGGTGGCTCAGTCACTGTTCCACTCGAGGGATTAACTCTACATCAGATGATACGAGATTCCGTCGAATTGAATGGCCCGACGGGCGCTGGCGCAGCGTCCCGGCGATATACCAGAGGATTATTCTGTTATTTTATCGGGGGCCGGGGATCGAAAGCGCGGATCCTCGCGGAGGGTTGCCCAGAGGGCGAAGAGCGCCGGGACGCGGGACCCATGGCGAAGAAGTGGGCGTGCATATTTCCGCCGCGGCATTGCGAGCTTTATCCCCCTCGCTGGATAAAATATATTAAAGATACACGCGAGCAGAGCGTTACCTTTACCCCCAGGGGAACGTCTGGGCCCTAAACGACCGCCAGTGCAACCCTAAAACACCTCGCGTCGGCCCGCCAATCATCGGACAATTATGTTTACACGCGGTCGTTAGACCGGTTTCCAGGCGGGGCCAGATCAACCACGGTGGAATCGCGTGCGTTGAAGCCGACTCGGGGGCCCCTAGACCACGGGGACCACGCCGATCGGGGTGCGCAACAGCCCCTCCGGGGCATTCGGGGAACAGCGGGAGGGGCAGCGATCTCGTTCCCCCAACGAGACCCTCGCCCTTCTTCGTGGCTACACAGACGTAATATTACGGGTGATTGTTGGTGAGGATACGTCCCTACGACCTCGACTTTTTAGGGGGCCGCGGTTTGTGTGTTTAACCCACGAAATGGCGCTGACGCGGCGGCAATGATTTACGTCCAGCTGGTAATTACATGGCTACACGTGTTCGAGATTATTGGCTTGCGTGCTGTTTTAATCACTTTCCTATCGAGACGGAGTTATTGAATACCGAGCTGGCTACGGGGTAAAGAGGGAAGGAGGACGAGGCTCGTAAACGTCCCGCGTTTAACGATGGCGTAATTATCGAAATTACGATGCCTCGCGGGTACTTGGCGCGTGGAATTAATGTCGCAAGGACGGCGCAGATTGAGATTGAAGTTAATTGCACTGGCTGTGGCACGATCGCAGTACAAAGTGAAAATCCCGGCGCTCTCAAAGAGGGAGGCAGACTTTCTGCTATCTCGAAGCGTGGCGAAGCGTGGCACCAGTGATACGAGTCAACCCGAAGCCAGACGATCGGGGGAGGAGGGTGTACCGTCGATGGGAAGGAATTGTTTACGCGCTTCGAATTCGTGCCGGCGAAAGGCACGGCTGGTTAGGTGCAGTCGCATGTGCATCCGCGATATGGCTCGCATCCCTGGGAGATAGCTAGATCACGGTAGCGGGACCAGGAGAATGGAGTTCGAAAATAGTGTCGCGGATCTGTTTTCGTGCGAAACTAGCTGGCTCGGCAGATGCGTCCGTCCCGGAGCATCGGTGAATATGGTCGCGTGATAAGGGACGTGCTTCGATTTAATACCCGGAAAGATTCCGCGATTTCCGCCAGGAATCAGCCAAGTGGCCGATTCCGATATGCCCACCCACCCCCCATCAGCCCGCGGTAAGTCAACGTCGATTGAAAAACTTGCGAGCAACTCGCGAAAAACTTGCGAAAAACTTGCGAAAAACACGCCGCCCCTGGCAGTCGTAAGTTAAAGTCGTAATACACTTTTATCTGTAATAACTTTCTCGATCGAGGATTTTTTCCCCTGCCAATGTGGCGATATCGATTCCCTTTGATACGTTAAATCAAAGTTTCCCGCGGAACGAGCTGCGAGCACGGCCCGCAATTGCAGCTGCAGGTGGAACATCGAATGGTCAGGCAAGGCTGCTTCTCTCAGTTTCTGTGTTGTATGTGTAGGAGAGGATGCTCGTACAAGCCTGTTTTCTGTTCGCGAAAGAGTGGTGGGTGGAGCGAACGGGCGAATGACAAGTTATGCAAAAACCTACCAACCCTCGAAACGACAAAAAATTAGTTGACACGGTACGGATCTCATAATATTGCTATACTTATTTTGCAAAAAATTACCAACCCGTAGAAGAACTCTTACATTATTATTATTATTATTATTATTATTATTATTTATTTAAGCGGGACTTGCCCTTGGTATACAAATTGTACAGTTGTAAATAAATCTTACGTGAGGTATTATCTAAATACAAAATTTCGTCCATGCAACAGCTCTCAGTTAATCGGTAGGAGTAATTTTATAACTCAAATTTGCTAGAATTAGGGTAAACCAACCAGTAATTGACCGCATACCAGTGAATGACCGTTAGGCAAAGAAATGTCAATTATAAATTTAAAAATATTATATGTTTATAAATGGAGTGTAGTTGCACTTTTAATATCCCAAATTTTTAGATAAGCGCATTAAGCAAACATTAATAAGTACAATGCTTATTAAAAGTATTCGGTCATTTACTGGGCTTCTACACGTTTTACATTTTTTAATCGTTTTTTAAAAAATCACGATAAGAATAAGTAATTATTTTTATAGAAATTTCAAGCAAAATTAATTTTAACTGCAATTTCAACAGTTCTTTTGTTTTTATACATAAATATATTCAAGTATTAATCTCAAAGGTCCATAAATTCAACAACTCGGTCATTCACTGGTTGGTTTACCCTACTTAAAATTTGGTATCTCTTAAAACACAATCACAAGCATCACATGCATCTCTAAAGGTGGGCACAGAGTGGAACCGAACACCACTTCGTGCCCATAATGCCAAGTCCCTACGTGTAAACGCGCATTTCTCCCGATTTTCGCCGGTTTAGGTAGAGTCCCGTGGCGTGGAAAGCAGGCATTGGGTGTGCTCGGCTCTAGCCTGGACCCACACCAACGGAACAAGCCAGTGATACTCTTGCCTCTTGTATTCTTCCATGCCCCAAGTGGCACTCCAGGCCAGCGGAACTCGCCAGTGGATCCCGGCAAGTATTCGAGCACGATTGTCTCATTCCATCAGCGATTTTATCAAACGCAAACAAAACGTCTACCACCCCCCCCCCCCCCCGCCCCCACTTGTATCGCACGGAAGCTCAGTGGCGCCACAATAAACGAATTTATTGTACTGTGCGGATTCTGGGGCGTCAATTAAAATATGCGATGAAAAATGTCGAAACAATGAATCTGCCAGTTACCATACACCTGGAACGGTGGCTGGGGATATTGGCCAACACACGGTGACCAAACGATTTTTTTATTCCTCACACCTATATACGTGTATGTTTCTTTCTCTTTTTTTTGTTACCTTTTTTTTCATCCTCGCGCGGCACTCCATTGTTTCGGATACAGCAAAGTGAAAACCGAACTGAATCCCAGCCCCCGCTAACTGCATTTCAGCGACACGTTTTCGATTTGGAATCGTACCAGGGACGAAATAAAATTGCCGACGATATTCGCATTAGCGTGACAATTGGCAGCCCCCCCCCCTCCCCCGCCCCGCCAGCCGAGTAACGCAATCGGCGAAAGTTAATCGTCCCGCGGACAATTCGGCCCAGGTCCGCGCATCGGCGCGGGCAAAAAGGAATTAATTTCTGATAATTAACGGAACGACGCGAGAAATATTCCGCACTGGTGAGCCGGAGCGGTCTATTAAGCTGTTCTTGCTCGTTATCGTGATGCCACCGTGGGGCACTCGATGCAAAGTACGCGGAGATGATAGCAATTTACTGAGTGAATACCTCGTACAGGCTAGACCCGGTGCAGCCCAAATGGTTAGGAAAAATTTAGGACACCGCGGGACCCGTGTTTCCCCGTATTTTGTAGGGGAGGGGTGGAATGAAAGGGGCATTGCAATTATCTGAATGATAAAGGATCTTCCCACCACGAAAGTAGTTTTCTTTTGTAGCAACAAAATAAATGCCCGAACACGTCTAATTGCAGGCGTTTCAAAGACGACGGTGATACAGGGTTAAATTTTTTCGCGGTTCAAAGTAAATTTTTTTGGGGTTTCTCGAAACGTTTTGCCAAGTGCTGTTAATACCAATGACTGATTTTTTTATTATTGCATCTGGACTGATATTTATTCAAGAAGTATAAAAGAAGTGTCAGGTAATCTCTTCTTTAATATTGCAACTGTAGAGATTAAATTTTCAATTGTGTTGTCATATTTATGAATGAGCCACAAGAAAAATTTATGAAAGAAAAATTTGTAACGGTTCGCTTCAAAACCTTAATATGATAAACTGGATACATTGGTAATAAAAGATTGTTTACCATACATCAACATGTTTTTGATCAATTTTGATGTTTTAATTATCATAATTTGGATTAATTTAAGGATTATGTGTTTGGTTTTTAATGGAAGTATTATCTTTCATTTTTTAATCTGGGCATTATTTTTGGTTATTTAAGTTTTAAAGCATAATGTAAAATGTGTTACAAATACTTTGGCCGTACCGTGGTATTTGTGTAGGTAACTTAAGAAAAACGTCGACTTGTAGACTTGTCGATAGCAATACTGCGATTTTGGTACTTGGAAAAATATTAGTTAAAATTAATGTTAACATATTGATACATATGTCTGCTCTTTTGTGACAAATTGAAAAAGAATCGGCTACGAGAAGGACTAGTTTTTTCTCTACTTTAAAAATAATTTTTCTTTTTTTAATTCAGATCAAAATCTGCGAAGAAATTATGATTAACGCAGACTAAAAACCGTTGTTAATGAAAACAGCTACCACGCAGCTTATTCTCCGAATTTTTTAATGAAAATTTCACATTTCATAGACAAAAATATGACCTTTCTAATGCACACAATGATTCTTTGATAAAAACATTTCTCCACCGAAAAAAACTTCTTATAATCCGTCCTACTTTTTCGCCTCCTAGGTATCCTGCTGCACACTATTTTTCACCGTTCGGTCGCGCGGAAAGTTAAACGAAATTCATGTAAAATAAACACTGCATCATCTGATACATATAAATGCCAGTTTTAAATTATCAATTATCAGTTAGAAGAAGATAGCGTATCGTTTCAAATTGAAGAATTAGTAAACAAATAACTATTCAAAGCGTCAAAAAAACATGTCGGAATAAATTAGGGCTCTTTATAAGCTTTCTAAAGTTGTATGTAAATTCCTGTATTCAAATTGTTTCCTCTGTCTTATGTAAATCTTCTTAAAAATCATGTAGGAAGTAATTCTTACAGACGTAATTCTTACCTAATTTTTAAGAAGATTACATAGGATGCCTCTCCTTGAGCATTTATATTTCAATTAATGTATACATAATCATATATTCGGCAAAAAGTAGTGTCGAGCAGTACATGACCATGTACTGTCATAGTCAGATAACTGATCATTTTAATGTTACTAATTAAAACTCGAATGGTTATTTAGTCCTTTTGACTATCCGCTCACTTTCACCCCACCTCTCCCCTACCTGAAGTCTAATCCTCTTAGTACCTACTCCCCGTTTAATCTCCATCCGACCGGTAGCCATTACGTTAAAGAGCAGAACAACGTATCTCATATCGCGAACGCACTGCGATCGCCTGGATCACCACTAAATTCCCATCGATTTACCAGCCACGTCACTTCGTACGGCTGACAAGGCTAGCAAAGGTACAGCGTCCACTTTTCAAAGCTCAGCGCCGCTGGAATCTCATTTGAAAACGAGGACACAGGGAATTTACATTAGGTGGACGCCCCGAGTCGGCGGCCTAACAAGTCGAAGCCGATTCACGTGTCGTTCCTCATACAAATCGTTAATTCTACATGTTTTTCCTTCCTCCTGCGAGGCATGTAATTTCACGAGTACATACCACGAGGGAGCCGCGGTTCAAGAAACCCCGTCAAAAGGGCCGGCTGCTGGTTGGACAGTCGCGGTGGGACTGAAGGGGCAGCCTAGGCAAGGATGACAGGCCTCTCGGAACGGAAATTGCTCGATGGTCGGGCAGCCGATTCACGAAAGCGAAAAAACAAAGGGTTGCTGGCGGAAGGGACGCGGAGGGGACGCATTGGAACGGATGGTCCTTTTTGCTGCGCGGTAGATCGATCCCTTGATAACGCGGATCTTAGTAATGTAGCTGTCAGATCGTTTAATTAAGGAATCTTAAGAGTATCGCTTGTGGTACCCGAGTGGAGTGATAGGCTGACGTTCCTGAGGGGGCTCGGCTTACAAACGGCACGAGATAGGCGACCTTGCGGAGGAACGACCCGAAGAGGAATTATGTTCGATTCCCTTGATCACCATCGAATCGCTTCCAGCCTGTAAGAGCGTAATTTATTGGCCGTATTCAGCGATAATTAGGGGCGTGTATGCGACTCATGCCGAACTTCGGATTGGGATTACCGAGGTTTCTTCCACTTCCCTTTGGGCATCACTAACAAGTTCCCAACCAGGAAATAACGATTTTAATTATTAAATATCTTTTTCCTGTGAATATTTACTCTGATAGGATGAAATTAACCCTTGAAGTTATCACGTTTTAGGGTTTTTTTATTACAGAAAAAAAAGGGAAAATCCTCCTCGCATATTCCAATATGCCATACGTTCACACGAAGTTTCATTGGAGTCAGAATTTTCAAGTTGGGAACGTTTCCTTGTAAGCCAAAAAGTTTCAAATTGGGAGTCTCACATTTGCTAGATTAGATTAGGTAGCTTTACTTCCTGGAGTATACATACATATTTATTTCTTAATAGGGGAATAGGGGCATGATGGAGAAGATAAGGAAAAATGCAAATAAAGTGGTGATTGTACCTATTAATGCAGTCGTTATTACTCCAAATACAACTATAACTGAATGATTTAACATTTGTTACACACTTCGGACTTTCTGATGTCAGGCGTCTAAGTTATTATACTTTACAAAACAGATGGAAAAAAAACCGTCTTGCCCCTACCGCGGGGTAAAATGGGGTAAAATGGGGTACCGAAATGATTTGCCTAAGTATTTTATAAATTCGAACTAAAAATAACGAGATTTATTTGAATTAAATTATAATAGAGAACGATGACGTTGCTTAATCTCACATGAACAACCATGATGCGGGGAATGATGGGATACCCCGACCTAACCCCCAATGGGGTTAGATATCAAGAACCCCATCTTGCCTCAAAGCATCGTTTTCCAAAGATTAATATATTCGTACAACAAATAAAGAAATATTTAAATTTTAAATATATCACATTAAAATAGATGAAATGGAGATTATCATAGAAGAAAAATAATAGACTTACCGTTCTTAAATATATATTTATTTCAAATATTTTTATCGCACGAAATAACATCGACGCAGCACACAAACGGTTCACAGTTATAAATACAAAACGCGTGCTCCCTCACTCGCTTTTGCCAGCGACCACACTATTATAACACAGTGGCTTCCTAATGATGTATTTGTCACGTGCCTAGCATCTTTTAATTAGGGTTTAGAGAGATACCCCATCTTACCTCGCTACCCCGTCATGCCCCTACTTCCCCTACTTCTGAATTTCTTCCCTCTCCTCATTCATTTTTCATATCATCCCCTGTTCAATTCAAAGTGCCTAATATCTTCAACACCGCGGTCCTGCTTGCGTTCGTCTAACACGACGATCCGATGATCGTCATTCGCCGACGCTATTCGCCCGCACTATTAATCCCTGAGAAGCGATTCGCCAGACAGCGGGACCATTAGAATATTTGTTGCACGCGCCGCGTGATCGATGGGCCGAGGCAAAGTGGAGCGACGGCCCAAGACTAATCACCTCTTTCGCGGACGTCGAAAAAGAGTTATTTTCGCGAGCTTATTCTCCATGATCGTGGGCGCTGGCTGCCCCGAGTGGTTGTTCAATAATCAAGCGAGTTTATACAGGATACGTCGGTGGGGCGGGCATGCCGGCACGGTTAATCAAAATTCTATCGCTTCGGGCGGGCTTTCGTAATTTCCCGAAAGTAGCACCGGTGCGGCCCCGCCGACCAGGAACCCCGCCTTTTTTTTTAATGCACAGGTCCATCGAAAGCACGCTGCTCGGAAGGTAAACAAAACCAGCGGTATCCTGGCTCCTTTCTGTTACGCAGTGCCGTGGCGTTCTTTGACGTCACGCAATCCTTTCCCATCGCGATGCAACCGGGACCGTAATAAATTTCGCGAAGCTTGTACGGAGTGAAATAAACGATGCCTCGCCTTATCGCGACAGATAACGCGCTGTTGCATTCCGCGGGTTGGAAGCTTACGCCCGTTAATAATGCTCCCGGACGGAGCGAGACGTTAAGAAATAAGACAGGTGGTAATATGCTAATCGAACTGCTCCCTGAACCTGTTTAAGGCTATCCGCGCGGTACCGATAAACCGATACCATCCTCGAATGCCAGCGACTCGGTCGACTAGAAGAACAGCTCGAGCACAGATTCTCAGCTTGATCGGCCATTCTGGAGCGTTAGTGAAAATGCTGGAAGATTAGAATGTTTTTCCTGATATTTTGCTGACAACCTCGGTACGTGGAGGATCGAGACGACTTCGCGCTGATGAAGATTATTCGGTGGAACGATCGTTCCTAGTGGAAACTTGCTTCGTAGCTAAGAGGTTTAAGATTAAATGAGCATGTCTTTGATATGCTCTAACGGACGTATCAGAAGCAACACGTCTCAAAGTCCTCGATAAAAGTAGCATCGATTTCCTAACTGACAAAGCCACCAGCTAACGCTCAATTTTTTTTACGGAACATTTTTGTGCGGAAAAAACCATGTTTCGAGACTCTATCGTTTAAACATATGGCAATCATCGCCCAGTTGTTTCTTAACACTGCCCGAGGGTAGCGCGATAAGCACACACGTGTAATTGAGGAATATCTTTGGGTTTTCGATTTTGGATGATCCTGTCTGTAGTTATCGTGACGATAGTCCAGGCCAGCTCTTTTTACAACGATGCAGCACGCAATGCATATCAGAGGCAGGGATGGACAAAAATGAACTAAAAAAATTGTTTTATACTCTAGATTTGTAGCAGAATAGAGTGCAACAAGATTTAGACCCATACATTGTATACTGTTTTTTAAAAAAATTATAAACGTCACCTTTGTTTCCGCGCGATTCGGCCGAGGAAAATTCGCTAAATAAAATTGTCCATTTAATAACACCTCTCCCCTACCACTTTACGCAAACTTATAAAATCAATTTTATTTCATATCTATCACCGGGAAGATTGATATTCATTCAAATATTCAAAACCATTTTGAAAAACGGAAAGGGTGGTCAGTGAGCTTGATCCAGAAGCAGCGGGCAACAAAGAATTATATAAAACCATCGAATAGGAGCCCAAGCCTAAAGCGCGTCCCCCTTTTCGGTTATCAGGCTGATATTCGCAGCAATTCCAGCTCAAGATTTCTCGGCCAAAGACACGGCTGACACCCCGTCGATCCCCGGCAGCAGATATATCGCGTTGAGTTAGTTCGCGGTGAAGCGTAATCGCATCAATGATTCCACAGGATAACCCATAATTCGTGCTTTGACTGGCTCGAGAGGCTGCCAGCTATTATCCTTTGTAATGAGTAGAGTGTAAAGTGGCTTAGCAGTTCGCGTCCCATCGATTTCGACGGCGGCTCTCTGACGAGCAATAAGTAAAACGCTTCCCGCGGCCCCTATTCCCCCGCTGTAACATCTTCGACGATAATTATCAGCTGGTCCATCGGTTCGAACGGTCTGCCCGGCTATTAGTAATGTAACCGTGAGATCATTTAATTAAGGAATCTTGAGTGCGTCGTTCGGCGCCCGACGTGAGCGATGCGTAGAGAGGACCTCGGTCGATTTACAGTCGATGGCCAGATAAGGAAGCTATTCGTGTTCCTTTCTCGGGCCGTTTTGACGGATTATTATTAGATGGTTTACGGCGCACGTGAAGTTTCGGCCAGCAGAGGCGAGGCGAGGAATGGTCGGTGATTTTCCTGATTTATCGGAAACCGGCGGCTGGAATCGAACTGCTTTCCCTTCCGTGCCGTGGAATCCGATGGAGTTTAATATTCATCGTCCCGCCGAACGAGAGATCGGTGGTGTTTTGTGAGGATGCCTCTGATGGCTCGTTAGCTGGGAGGGTACCGCGGCAGGTATTCTTCGGGGTATTCGGGCTACTGGACTGGACGATCTCTGTGGGTGTTTCTGGCTGTATGGCTTGCTCGAAACTCGAAAGAAATGGGTGTTGAATTTGGGAAGGCGTGGCGCGTGTAGAAATAAGCAGGGAATCAGTAATTTAACTTTGATGTATGCTAATTGTATGTTTTCTCTTCCATATTGTGAATGCTGCGAACTGAAACTTATTTCTAAGAGTCTTGTATGAACACTATGGTAGACGTTATTTTTCGACGATCAGATTTTTTTGGCCTCACACCCTGAATTGTGACACTAGTTGGGAAAATGATCTGGAAGAAACTTCGGGCCGATTGGACCACGGGAAAACGAGGCGCACCAATTTTGAAAGTTTTGAATTTTTTAAAACCTGACATAAATATACATTATGATATATCGTTGGATTTGTATTTTTTTTCTGATTAAGAATACATATACAGCATATACGATTGTTGACCAAAAAAACATCTGTGACCTTGAAAACTCGAAACAGTGACCTTGAAAAATATAGTTTTTCCTACCATTATATTCGCCTCTTTAAATACTACAACTTTTGTCTGACGATTTTTTTTATATATCCATAAACGATGGAGATAGTAAACATTTTCTATTTTCATTAAAACGCTCCATTTTACAGAAGAAAAGCAGTTCTAAGACTGATAATAAATTATTATGTCAAGTTTAAAAAATTCCAAATTTCCAAAATTGACGTGTGCCGCTTTCCTGTGGCCCAATCAGCCTGAATTTTTCCCCAGATCATTTTCCCAACCAGTGTCACAATTGTAGGGTGTGGGACCAAAAGAATCTCCCAAAATATTTTTCTGTGAAGCATGGCCACGACTACTGAATGGAATGCGCGTCCACACAATGAAGAAATTATCATGGAAATGAAATGATTTGATAATTAGACTTCGATGAATTTATCTATGCCATTATAATTGCGACGCAATTTATGATCCTGATTTCAACCAGCAGTAGTCAAATTATTACTGGTTGCCATAGGTTTACTCAACGATAGATGATATCTCAATCCACCGCGAGATCTTTGTAACGATCGTCGGTAATTAGCCCGGGCATTCCCTTCGAGGCTCAGAGCTACCAGGAAGCCGACACGCGGTGAAATTAAAGAATATTTAATCTACGACGAAGAACCACAAATCAGAGAGCAGACGTGCCAAGTTAAGCAGCGACTCCTGGGCGATAAATTAATCGGTTTCCGGGCTGATATTATCGAAAACGATCGCCTTTAACGTCACCGGCACTGAGCGACCCGGCGTACCCACGTGAACTAAATAGGATAACGTTATAACGACACACCGAGTGACGAAACGATTCAGAGCGAAAGCATACGGAACGAGAGGGGGGCCAGAGAGCACGATTCGCCTCTATCGTGTTATCAGTGGAACAATACCGGCAATTATGCACCGTAATTATTCAACATTATCCTCGTTATTTAAATCACGCTCGGCGACGTATAATATGTCACGTAGGTGGGGGGGGGGGGGGGGGGGGCGGATATTACGTATCCGTCGGCGGTACAAAACTCTGTTGTGTAGGTGCTCGAGCGGGGCTCACGAGGCGAGTATTAATCACCGGGCGATCGTAAATCGGCCTTCGATCAGCGTCACGCTCGCGCGCCACCCTCGCCCCCGTTTATTGCAATAACGAGCTTCCGTCGCCGAAGAAAACGAACCGTCCGGAGGAAGAGGGAGCAGGAGAGGGCTAAGAGAAAGGAAAAGGGGGCGAGAGGCAGTGGGGGAGGGAAAACGGGGTCGAGGGAAGCTATCAATCGCTCGCGTTTACCCGCGATATCGCACCCCCCCCCCCCCCCCCCCCCGTTATTTGTCAATGCATCGAACGCAGATTGGCCCAGACGGTATATACTGGCGATTGTGACTGGCGTGGCCCAATTCAGGAAGAATTTTAAGCAGCAGGTGACATAGGTACTTCAGAGATCTTTATGAAGCATTTCATAGAATTAGAAAACCACAACGGTATTGAGAGGGTGATTTTTTAAGAATTATTTTCTCTGCAAATATAAAGAGAATCTTTCCAAAACTTTGAGGGTGTTTTACTGTATATTCAGACAACAAGAGAACTTTTTTTTTATTAATATTAATTAATTTAATATTGTTTTATTAGTATAAATATTTTCGTAGCGCCGCGCCGCCGGAGTTGTCAAATTGCGTACATCCTAGCGGATCCAATTTCTGCCCGAAATAAAAATGCCGTAGTTTTTCTTTATTGACATGATTTTATATCGTCAATGAATGAAAAACATTCATGCAGAAATTGAATTAAACCATTTTTTCTTGGATGAAAACGTCGAAATTTTTCCCTCAAACTTGTAACTTTTTCGTTAAAGTCCAATAACTTTGTCAATTTAAATTTTTTTTATATTTTTTTAATACATCGACGATATAAATTCATGTCAATTAAGAAAAACTTCGGCTTTTTCATTTCGGGCAAAAATTGGATCCGCATAGGATGTATACAATTTGACACCTCCGGCGGCGCGGCGCAACGAAGATAGGTATACTAATAAAACAATATTAAATTAATTATTATTAAACAAAAAAAATTTCTTGTTGTTTGAATATACAGCAAAACACCCTTAAAGTATTGGAAAGATTCTCATTATATTTGTTGGGAAAATAATTCTTAAAAAAATCACCGTGTTTTCAGCGTCCTAAACCAGGTTCCCCCCTTAACCTAACCGCACTGTATAGAAAAATAAGAAAAGCTTGTCCAAAATCAAAGTTGTTATGGAAAAGATTAAGAATATTTATTTACTTATTTAATATATATATAAACGGGAATAATGTCCCATTAGTGTAAAAGAGAAAAACAGAGAAAAGACCAAAAAGAAAAAAGAAAAAAGAAGTAGCAATACAAAATACGTAAAACAAATGAGCATATGGTTGGAGGAAAAAGATTGATTCACAAGTAGTAAAAAATTAATCCAAAGGAAACTAGATATAATTAGTTTAAGCAGCCATATCCAAACTCGATTGCGACTTATTTGAAAATCTTCGATATTGTTATTTTCTGCTATTATCAATGAGTTTGCAATACATATAATTTAATTGAAGGCCAATAAACATACTTCCAATAGGATTAATAAACGAACTTGTGCTTTAAATACCTATCATGATATTATCAGAAATGGACGCTAAATAAAATTGTCCCTTTTACAGCATCTCCCCCCTACCTATTCACAGCGTCCATCACGAACATGGATATCACGACTAACAAGGAGAGTATTTTAGGTGTCCGCCTCCGATCATTTCGATTTTTGGATATGTTATAGAGGACCGAAAAACAAGAAATACGTGTTTTTTTTATGTTTCCCCGTTTTCTTATTTGGGGGGTGAAAACTGCGTTCAAAGTTAGGGTTGAAAAATCATTTTTGTGGAATATCTCGAGAACTATTAGAGATAGGGGAATAGTGTCAATGGACGAATTTTGTGTCTTTGAATGCGAAATATGACTGACTCACCAGATTTTCAAAAAGTCCATTTTTTCCACAAAAATGATTTTTCAACCCTAACTTTGAACGCAGTTTTCACCCCCCCCCCCCCCCCCCCCAAATATGAAAACGGGGAAAAATAAAAAAAACACGTATTTCTTATTTTTCGGTCCTCTATAACATATCTAAAAATCAAAATGATCGGAGGCGGACACCTAAAATACTCTCCTTGTAAGATAATTGCTTTCTGGACAAAGCCTTGGAATTGAATCAATGAGCATCGATTCAAGGCGATTTACCCAATGCTACTTGGAGGCCCTACAATCTCCAAAGGAATCCATCCGAACGCTTCGGGGTGTAACGTCCGAAGCAGTGTTTTACGGAAACGATCAACCACTAGGGGCTAATATCCCAGGAGCTGTTGGCACTCGTCGGCTTCTGCAAATCGAAACCCGTTCCCATTGAAAAGAAAAAAACGCTCGACCAGGTCGTAAGCGCGCCTCGTTACAGGACGGGGTCGGCGGATAGGGGAAACGTCAACAGGGGTGGCACATTGTGTCGCTGATGCTGTTGCTGGTGGCATTGATGCCGCCGTCATTGGCGTTGCGCGGCGGTACGCAGCGGCGCGAGGGTAGATCTACAAAATATCGGGACTGTTTGATCGGACTCCCCCATTTACTCAAATGGCGTGAAATTCAACAAAGCTGTTGAGTGGCATTGGCTACCGGCGGCCTGGAATATCCCGTTGCCGAGCACCCGCACAGTCGCGAGCCGTTCCCTCTTCTCTTCGTCATTCAACTCACCGACAACCGGGGGGGGGGGGGAGGGGGAGGGGGGTTGCCTCCCACCCCCCTCGCGGTCCCTGCAGCGCCCTTTTAAAGCGCCACTAAATTCCATTCCGCCCTGGGCGCCAGCTGATTAAATGCTTCTGCTGGAGATGTAAATTTTGGCGCGCGGGAAAAATGAAAGCCCCTGCCTTTCACTACCACCATCCTCCTCTTTCTCTTGTTCCACCTTGGATACCTGTATTCACGTGCAACTCTTTGCGACGCGGGCCGAAAAATGTCCGTCCGCTGGAGCGTTCTCTGCCGGAGGGAGGGCGATCCACCGATCGTTAGTAGTCTGCTTCGGCGATCCCGGAGCTGTCGAATGGTGTAATAGAGCGAATTTCTATGTAACTCGACCAACGCGATGTTTTCATTCCCGCGGATCCGGCGGAATTGGAACAATTTGCAAGTTGATGGTAAATTTAAATCGGGAGGCTGGCAGGAGGGATGGAGCCGGGAGCGCGGGACTGTAATCGGATCCTTAGCGTCAGGGAGCCGCGAATGAGCTTCGCTGCGCGCTGAACTAGCCCGGAGCACCGCGCTTCGCTAACAACCGGACTGTTAAGGTGGAATCAGACGGAACGTGGCTCGGCGAGCTTGCTCGGCTCATCCAGGCTCGGCAAGTCGGCTTGACGAGCACCACTCGGCAAGCCGTAACCGATCAGACGGCGAGTGGATCGGCGATTCACGCGCAAATATCGCCGAGCCAGGTTCCGTCTGATTCCACCTTTAAAGCGTGGGGCAGGTGGGTGTAAATGGAGACGGTGGTACGGTTTTTCTCGCCGCCGAGTGATCCGCGTTGCGGTGATTGCCCGATTACGCGCTCCACGCGCACCACGGGCGAGAAATGGACACTGGCCGGGAGGCCTGTCAAAAGCAGAAGACGACGGTGGATCGTGGCCCGTCGAAATTACACGCTCGATACCGTAGGAAATACTGACTGTGGATCGATGACGGCAATCAACGAACCATCGTTACCATTCTACGAGGAATATCAGAGGAGGGGAAGGCCCATGTCTGACAACCGTTCATCCGCAGCGGGGCCATTCCTTGGAAGCCAGAATAGGGGACGGACGGCCTGGACGACGTTTCAGCGAGCAGGCATTTAGCCTATCAAACGGAACAGATCTGACCGCGTAACACGTAAACGATCCCGCAATTAGCGGCGCTCCACTCAATATCAGCGGCGAACCGTGAGGCGTGATCTTTGACGATAATCCGCCTTCACGAAATTCCATTAGGCAGCAGCGGCAACCGGAACCCCACCGATATTATCGTAAATTGCTCGTTCGACGGATCTAGGCGTTGAAGTTTCTTACCTCCCGCTCATTAGTAGTGGCTGCTGGGGTTGCTGCTGCCATTGCGTCACCGATATCCTTCCGAACGAACCTGACGAAATTCTAACGCCTTCCTTGGAAACGAAGCCCCGTAAACACAAAGATGGCCATACGTGCGTGTGAATATCTTGTGAAATGAATTCTAAATAGTGACCAAAGGCATCCTTAATTCTCTGAGTACACTCGAGGCAACGCAGCCCCCGATATTCAACCCCATGAAGACAAACCCCACGCTACCAAGAACCCCCTACATGGACGATTATCAAGAGGAAGAGGAATGTTTACTTAGACGGCATGTTTCGCGAAATTTCTGTGCGAAGCTGATTTTTCACTGTGTAAAGCACTTGAGCGGAACCTTTCCACAGCATCCTCGAGCGTTAACGAGGGGAAATAAGGAGAAGAAGACAGATGGGGTGAATGGGAGGTCGCTGCTGGGGAAGAACAACTTCATAGCGAGGGCAGAGGCGGTGGAAGCGGGTGTATTTATTGTCGGGATGTTCCGTGGTAATCGATGGGTGTCCCTTCCACTAGCAAAGGGTTCGAGCTGCAGGTTCCCGCTGCAACAGCAGCGCCCCGGCGCCGCGGGAATAGATGGTAGGTGATGATTACGGGTTCGAAAAGGGAGGCGCATAACGACGTACCAGCGCCGACACGCGCGGGGGTTATAAAGTATACCGAACGAGCTGTTATTCGTGACAGCTATGCCTCGTCGACCTCGGGAACAAGAATGCGGAGCGGTGTGGATTTTGAAAGGGGGCTCGATGCTTCCACGCACATAGCTGGCTCGTGTCGATAGACAATTCTACTAGCCTATCATTTTTCAACAGGCTAATAGGCGACTGGCTAATTCTCCGTGTTTGGTACTTCTTAATGAAGATGGGACAGTGATGATTCGAGTTTGCCTGCGTACTTTTTAAATAGGTGAGACTTCCTGAGTATTTTTTATTTCAGCTGAGAAGCTGGAGCAGTGTGTTTTGGATGGTGTTGGACCTCAATTTTGGACCCTGTTGGTTTCTATTACTTTCTTCTGCTGCATAAATATGTGACGCTTTGTTGAACTCAGAAGGAGATAGAAGTGGGAAATGTGCATTTTCGAATTAAGGATTGGTGGTGGGGGTGGCTTGACAAGAATGGATTTTTCGATAATTATTTCTACGCAACATTGTAGGGTAAACCAACCAGTGAATGACCGAATTGTTGAATACATGGACCTTTGAGATTAATACTTGAATATAATTAGAAGAGATGATATGATTTCGGCGCACTGGTTCGGTTTATTAAACAATTAAATAAAAGCTATTTTGCAATTTTTAAGTTTATTTATCAAATTCCAACGTTTCGATCAATGATTATGACCATTCTCAAGGAATGTTAGATAAAAAGAAAAAATACTGCGTGTGCTTTTATATATTTAAACAATCATCACGTTCATTGCTGGGAACGTGCGACGCATGAGTAGGTTAACCGGTGACTTTTATACTTGAATATAGTTATGTATAACAACAAAACAGTTGTTGAAAATGCATTTAAATTTATTTTTCTTGAAATTTCTATAAAAATAATTACTTATTCTTATCGTATTTTTTTAAAAAACGATTATGAAATGCAAAACGTGTAGAAGTCCGAGTAAATGACCGCATACTATTAATAAGAATTGTACTTATTATTGTTTGCTTAATAGGCGTAACTAAAAATATGGGATATTAAAAGTGCAACTACACTCCATTTATAAACATATAATATTTTTAAATTTATAATTGGCATTTCCTTGCCTAATGGTCATTCACTGGTATGCGGTCAATTACTGGTTGGTTTACCCTAGGTATAAAAAGGAGATGCAACTTTTGTTTAAACTTCTTTTCGATATTTCTCACCGTTCTCGAGATATTCTACATTTTCCCCCAGGGGTGATTTCATCCCCTAAAATGGCACTATGATACCAACAAGAAACACGTCTGTGATGAGCTGCTCTACTTGCACAGAAATTTGCATAATTTTCTGAATTCTCGGGTTGCGTAACTTCCCTTTCGAGTTTAAAGAAAATAACGTTTTATTTAATCTCTTCATATTCCGGAAAATAAAGCAATCAGATTTGTCCGCGGCCGAAGGAGATTACAAAAAATGTGGAGCATGTGAATGAGAGTCTTCCGCTTAGCGCTTTGAGCTTTGAGCATCGTCTGCGTCCTCCAAAAATCGCTGCGCGATATTACTAACCGCTATGCTTTTCAGTAAAACACGATAACACGTGGTGGCGTAATGAATTCGAAGTGCCAGCCCCGTCGCCGTGATTACGTAATTACATTTTGTATTCCATCAAAGTGCCCTGGCCATTGTCGGTATCTTTTACAGGCATCTCCATGCAACAGATACATCTGGCCGATAAAACGGAACGAGGAGACACGGGCGTAAAGAGGAGGAAGCAAGATGGAAGTACCATCCAAGGTATTTCCCGTGAACTCGTAAACTGGAAGAATAGAATGCTTCTTTTTTCTCTCCCTCTCATTGAGCCCCTTTGCCACGCCCCTCCGCCCTTCAACTTCTCCATCGCACCCCCTTTCGCCACTTTATTATTCCGCGATCGCTACTGTATTTATCCCTGAAGGAAGTTCGACGCAATGCACCGGGACGCGAAAATCAAACCGATTGCGTCGCGAAACAATGCTGAGGGAACGAAGATAGAGTAATAATTGGTAACTATGTAAAATCTAACCCATTCAGATGAAAGCAGGTGGAAGCCGATCCTCCGTCTATTATCAACCGATTATAAGCTAACCATCGTCAAGCTTCAACCCTTGCAATCAAGAATATGGCGTAAGCGTGTTTCCACGCCGAGAGATTTGCACGATATTTTCTGAGGAGCATCCAAAGTATCAACCAAGTGTCCCCGAATGTTTTGTCGGCGAGATTAAGGAGGTAACCTTGTGTAATCGGTCCAAAAAATTGTTCTGTTTGGGGGCCTAAAGGGCTGCTCGGCTCTAGAGCCCATATAAATAGATGATCTTTAGGAATTAATTAAAGGAAAATGATTACATATAATTTAATGGGACTTTTTGCACTGAATTAAGCATATCTTAAACTATAGAAATAAATTTTTTGTTTTATAATTAATCATTGCAGACGGCACTGGAAAGTCGTTAAAGTCAAGGCGTCAAAAAATGTATCCAAAACGGTGAAACCTGTATCACCTAAACCATTGGTCTGAAATGGAATCGGATAATAACTTTTCGAGACATAGGTTCCATCGATTTTAAGAACAACAACAGGTTACAATCTTGAAATAGAAAGAAGTTAACCCACTAATCTTGCGCTTGTCTTTGATACTTCGTAATTATGATACGTTGGAACATCGATGGGGAGACCGGCGAGAGAGCGAGGCTCGACTCGAGAACCGTGCGTGGCGAGAGAAGACGAATTGCAGCATTGTTAAAATATATATTCTATTCTTGTTTTTAAAAAATAAAAATGAAAAAAATAAAAAAACCAACAACACGTGGTATTCCCAAGCGGTCACCCCCATCCAAGTACTAACCGCGCCCAATGCCGCTTAACTTCAGTGATCGGACGAGAACTGGTGTTTTTACAGGCATAGTGTGATCGTTGGTATTTTCATTTTCGAAAAAAATGTATTTAACTTAAGCGCCAAATGGCTTGGTGTTATCCATGCATTTGCCGCTATTCAAATGCCTATAAATTTGGGAATTTTTCGAATTTCACAAATTCCTTTTAAATACCTATTCTTAAAAGGTTGAGTATTCGAAGAATAAAATAAAACGTAATCGATTTTTAGACCGGAACCTCCCCTTAAGCTATGGTATGTCATGTGGAAAACATGATCACAAAGCGACCCATAAAGTAACTTGACTAAACTGAACGACGCTCAAGCGGATTCAATAATCCGTCCACAGGCGTAAATTTTTTTTGCTCTCCGATCCGTGATTGAGGACTTTGTAGCAGGAGGGGTGCAGCTCAATTTTTGACAGTTTTTGAGTTATGACCTGTAATATATGTAAAAAAAATCTCCATCGTTTGGTGGACGTCTGATACAAATCCGATAACAAATGAGCGATTGATTTCAAATTTTGAATCTGCACATTGCTGTTTCGCGCAATACGAATACTCGGGATTTGAAAAATTTGCCAAAAATAGAAATAAAAACTTATCAACTCATAAAAATATATATTCTTCAATATATATTTTCAATATATATTTTTCAATATATATTTTCATATATATTTTTCAATATATATTTTCCCTTTTTAATCTTAATTCAAAGCAATAATTTTACAAACAGTTTCTTCTAATTTACTCGAAGTTGGTAAAGACGGAGCTGCACCCCTCGTACTGCAAGGTCCTCAATTCTCCCCGCGTACACCGTCAACACGTCGCTCCCCGAAGTGCGGGGCGCGTAATCACGCGATATTACCAGTTACTCCACAGTTTCGTTGTTTATCGCGTAATGCTTGCCGCCCCCGCGGCCGAGATTTGCGGCGAATAAAACTGCCCCCCCACTACTCGCGGGTCCGCCGCGAGCGAAATATAAATCTCGTCGATTCATATTGTATCTGAAAATAGTTTCCGAACGGCGAGCAAATTTAATCCCCTCCCCCGCACGTCGGGAAACTTCCGGTCGCGGGGCGACACACGGGCGCACACCGGCACGCGCCCCCGTGCACACCGATAATTGATGTCTCCCGGAGTCATCGGAGGCGCGTACGGGATCAATCACAATTGAGGGGGGCGCCGTCCGTTTAATTCCTAAAAGTTCGGTCGGTGAGCGACGCGCCCCATAATGGAACTAGTTCCAGCTGATACCTTGGAAGCCCCGAGGCGCATTCAACGAGAGGAAACTCGCGGCATAGTTCTCTGTACGGTTGCCATCCGAATGCAAAGTCCTATCTGTAATGCGAGTGTCAGCCAACTTTACGCTCGTGTTACGTCCGTGTACTCCGGAGGATGTGCACCAGCCGGGGGGGGGGGGGGGGGTTGGCGTGGCACAGGGGGCGCCCGGGCAAGGTGACCCCTTCGCGCGAGGGAAAGTGCGACGGTTACGGGGCGATAAGACAGTTTCTACGGTGGGAATGGCGATCGTTGATAAGGGGCTAGACGGGACGGTCTCGCGTGGCGCGATGAAACGGAAAATCGGTTACTAATGCCACTTCGGATGTTGTTAACGGATCCCCTTGTGTAAAACGCGTCGGATAGCTTGCAGCCCTTGGATAAGAAGCGACCCTCGAACTCGGAATTGATTTGAAAAAGGTGGAGGGAACTCGGGGGTGGAAGAACGTATATTATGAAGCAGTAAGTGTTGTAGATCAGTGAGGGGCAACTGGCGGGACACTTTTGGCACTTCAGCCACTGACCTGCGGCCCGTAATTGTTTCAATTGTAAATCTATATCAGCAATAGCAAATTCAACCCCGAAATTAAAATTCTTTGATTTGTAGGGGAGGGTTGCCAATATCGTGCTGGTCACCTAAATCGGACCTCATCAATTCCTCAGTAATTAATGAATATAAACGACATCTGATGATAAAAATATCAAGTAAATGGGAAATAAGTATATAGAAATAAAACCTTTTGAGCTTACACCCTATTTTTTGCGTGCTATAAACATTAAACAAATCAGGTATGATTGATGTAACTTTTTAACAGTTTATTTTAGCTTATGGTAATCAAACAATGCAGTTTTGTCCTGCATTTTTGTATTTTTCTAAAATCAGGTTTGATGTAGAATATTTTACACTCGTTTTAAGTCCACATTACATTCATTATAAAGATTAAATTCATATTTATAAACAAATTGTTCATGTTTCCTGAATCGCACCACTACAATCGTACCAGTAGGATTTGAGAACTCGTATGTTATATAGGTTACTAGCTTTACTACTCGGCTTCGCCCGAAATTTAGATTCTGATTTTATAAAAAAAAATTTTGTTTATTTTTTTGTGAAAATGGTCACATTCATCTTCATTAGTCAGACATAATAAGCTGAGGCACATTTCGTCAGCCCAGAGTTTATCGTTCGAAAGTTTTTAAGCGACAGACCAAATCACAAACATTTAGAAGCTTTCTGCTTTATATATTATGATGTACATATATAATATACATGGGTTATCATTACTTTATGTTGAATATTTTCTTCTCTATTTGTTATTGACACTATTTTTAGGTAAGGTACGATTTTGGAAACCAAGGGGTACGATTTTGGAAACCAAGGGGTACGATTTTGGAAACCAATGGGTACGATTTAGGACACCGGTTGTCTAAATCGTACCTTTTACAGTATGTGACAAAAAGATTAATAAGAAATTAATTTGTTCTGAACAAAAGGTTAAGCGTATAATAGTAGGTGCCTAAAAGATCAAGTTACAATATCCAATAATCATTTGGTAAAATGTTTTAAGTGGGCAATATAGGCAACCCTCGCCTATATTTAAATATTTAATACTTCGTCCCGCGTAGAGTAATGCGTTTCCACATTTGGCCCACTACTGGCCAAAGTTTACTCGGCGCTTATGGTTTCTGATGATGATTGAGATGCTTCCGGAATACTATAAGAGACGAACAGTTCAATCGCGAAGTAGAGTCCGCGCGAATGCGAGTCTGGCATCGAGGTCGAATTCTAAGGCGTTGCTATCCCTAAAAATATAACTGTACCCTATCTCTATAAGGTCTCCAGGACCGTTCCAGCTCATCTTGAAATGTATCAATAGATCCAAGGAGACGCCTTTGACATCCGGTTACAGGAGGAACGTACGTCCACCTCGCCGTTTTCATCCGGCTCGCCTGGCTGCGCGCTTTGACGTCTATTTATCTAGTATCGAGTGCTTTCATTACTCGAATTGAAAATCCTTTTTGCCCCGCCCGCCCAGGCCTGTCTCGCTTTATGTTAATCTTCCGGAACAATTCTTCCGACGGTGTCGAGTTAGCCCGGTCCCTTTATCGAGCGCCTTGAATGGCTTCGACCCTCGTCTGGCAAGATAAGGGGAATAGTTGTATTATTGGTAAGACGGTGAACGCTTCGGCTCGATCAAGGAGCCGAGTGACTTCGATGAGCTCGGCCATCGACCGTCGGGGTAAGAGGATAGAGTTCTATCGCTAGCAATGACCCGTTATGGCCCAGTAGAGGAAGTCGGATGGGATAGACGCTCCGCGAGAAAAATCGCTAGTCCCAGACATCGGATAATTGCCCGCGCAAGCACAGCCGCGCCGAGCGTATGCGGGGTTTATAAATAGCTGAAAGCAAGACGCAATCTTTCCCGGTGACCCATTTTTACCGATACGACGCACGCGTTTCCGTTTAACCAGTACGTACCAATGGATTTCGCTGCGGAGGCACGTCGACGTTTCGCGGAGACGTGGAATGTTTCAGCAACGAAAGTGCATCCTCGATTGAAGATCTATCTCTATCACCGGCACGCTGATGAGGATGTATCGAAGCGAAAGTTGAACGATATTTTCCAATTCTAACGGGTCGCGGACGTGAACGGTTTCTTGGGCCACGTTAAATATCATCGTTCCCTCGTTCACACGTTTCGCGATAAAAAAGGGAGAACGAAAGCGGGGAGCGCGTAGCGTGTGCAGGTCCCGTGGAAAACGAGGGATCCGCGACGTGAATCGCAACGATCGAGCCAGCCAGCGGGGTTATATCCATCCTGGCTGAGGAGAGAACGGCGTCAACGACGGCGAGAGAGCCGCCATACTCGTGCAGATAAAAGTGAAACCTTCTGTGCTCCTCCACCTCCCAGCCGTGGAATATCATTCTTTTATTTTCCTCGCCTCAGTGGCACGGGGCCATCCACGTGAATGTTTACGAGGAGACAAGCTTTTAGATTTCATTCCGCGAGTGGGAACGCGTTCACTTATTCGCGAACACTTTGCTCTCTCTCTCTCTCTGTGGTGTCTCCCGTAGCCGACCTAGCTTACGCCTTAATAAGAAATGAGGGAAAGAAAAGCCACGAGTTTGTATTCTGTACGTCGAAGCAAAGGGTGGAGACGGTTCCTTCTGCTGAAAGGAATTGTATTAAATCGCCTGGGGAACCTTCAAAAACAGCCCCTCGTTGGAACTTTGTTTTTTTTCCAGAGACAAGGCTGCAAGACTTGTAGAACGGTAAATTGCCCTCGAAACATCGAAATCATCTTAAAAGCCCCAGCAACGAGGAACAAAGACGTCTCGGGGTTTTCTTCTCATTGTCAGTACGTGAATCATTAAGGGGTGGGCAAGAGAGTAATGGCCCCAAAAGTCACGGTAGCTTTGGAAATTTATTGGAAGCAAACTACTTAATGAATCTTTTTGAAATTTTTAGGACTTTTTGTTGGATATTTAAGTTATATGAATATCTTTTTTAAATTTATTTAAAGCAGATTTACAAGCTGTAATGAATCGGTAAGTTTGCACTCCAGAAAATTTCCGCCGAAATGGTTGACGGTTTTCCGACGATGCGGTTCTTCTGAAATCAGAAAACCAAAATGTTTTAGAAACTATAAGCGGGTGGCTAGGCACGACTAGAATTCGAGCAGCGATAGTTAAGGGGGAAACGGTTGGCGAATTTACAACCGGTAAATGTTATAGGTATCAATAGCGCGGAAACTCTTCGAATGACATTCCGTATGTAATAAAAGTAATACCTACATAACACTACCAGTAGAGGAGACCGCGGCTGGTTGTTTCAAGGGGTCGATTGACTAATTGTTAATAATTTTGCACCGACATATGCTCTACTGCAGAAAGAAGTCACTTCTACTATGCCATGCATTTATGTCCGATACCGCGATGGTACGTTTTTTAACAGTTATCAGCGTTTGTCGAAAAATTGACTGCGTAAGTTAATATTTTTTTCTTAAAGATTTTATTTTTTCACGCTCTATATAGTTACAATAGAATAAGCTTAGATTAAGTTGAAACACAGTCTCTGACTGAACTTCGCCTTTGCTTTTGTCGTTGTTTACTTTCTCTTTGTTGTTTTCTGCGTGTGTTGTGCAATAAAGACGTTTAATAATAATGATAATAATAATAATAAATGTTAAGGGACTATTTTAAAGTTTGTTTGTTAGACGATCTATTGACATAGTATTTTTGTTTATACATAAATAATTGTAGGTTATATAGATTATTGAAGACAAAATCATCGGTTGGGGCTTGTTGACTAATAAGGTTTAAATTGTTATTTTGCTATTCATAAAGTGATTTTTATTTTTTGTTTAAAGGGTCTAGCCGGGTAAGCATAGGGAAAACGACTCCAGCACCAATTTTAGTATTTGTGTGTACTAAATAATGCTCTTTGCCTAAAAAAACACTGAGAGAAATTTCAGATCTCTACCCCATTTCGTTAGGGTGATATGGGGATAAAAACCCTAAACTTTACACTATGTTATAAATACATTATAATTAATATTTAAGTTGAAAAAAATTTCAGCTTATTATTGAAAAATGAAAGAAAGAAATTAATATTTTATAACGAAACAACTCTTGTGACATTGTGTTATTTTATTACCACTGAGATAAGTTGCTAATAACATTTTCTTAACTGATTGTACCTACATATAGTCAACCTACCCCCTGCTGTCAGTCAACCAACCCCGATTATGAAGCTGGTTGACCAGCATGGAAGGTGTTAGAAAAACATTAAAATACCTTAATTGTTGTCACATTGAGTCAACATTAATAATTTAATCAGATAGCCAAATGTATGCCCTACCAAATATACTAACCGGTTTAATGATATTTCGCCCACATAATTTATTAAAAATCAAAAACTGAAAAACTGGCCTACCAACCCCGGTTCCCCTATTGTAGATTGACCTATCAGAAAAAAATGACGCTTCGTCACCGGCTCTTACCTTCTATGATTCCGTGCAGAGCCATTTGGATTTCAGTGTACCATCCTCCCCGTTTCACCCCAAATGCAAAGAACCTCGCTCGTCAAACGAAAGCGCGAATCCCCTCGCAGTTCGCGGGCCTCGAAACGCCGTGAACCTGTTTAACGTGAAAATCGAGCTGTCGACAGCAGCACGTCGGAGTTATTTCCAATTAAGGCTACTTAATCTCCTCCCCCCTAGCTGCGGGACACGCGAAACCTCTTTCGACCGTAATTCAAGTGACTGGGAGCGCACAGAACGCGGGGGCACGGGCTTTATCCACGAGAGGAACGCGTCGCGGCTGGCGGAATCGCTCGATCGACGCGAACAGGGCACACGCGATCGCGAAGATAAATACTTCGTTAAAATAGCTCGCGTTCCCCCGGTGATTCGAGGTTAAACGCCACTCGGCTTCCTTTCTTCCTCGCCTCGGTACGCGGGCAATCGACGGAAATATCGAAGAAATTCGACGCCGATGCGGCGAACCGGTGGCGTCCCACATTCGCCAATCACGATTCGATAGCGATTAGCTTTGCTGCTCCGTACACGCGAGCACTCGCGCCACCGAGCTTCAGCCAACAGCGTAACAGTGGCTTCGATCGAATGCGGCTTGCTGGACAAGCCACGGTTTTGCGTGGAAAGTACGGTGTTTACCGATCTTGTGACTTCACCCGTAGCCTGTGTGCTGTGTGGCGATGAGAGTGCAGCAGTTCCGAATGCACACAGTGCACCGGGACGCCTACAATACGATCAGAAAACCCTGGAATACTTTCCTCCTGGACACCGGGTGGAAGGGTCCCGAAAAAAACTCACCCCAAAATCCGCGATTGTGGCGGGTTCGGCCGAAAGTGCCGTGGGAAGCTGGCCCACCGATTCGGTAAAGTGTACCGAGATACTCGAGCCATGCTCAAGTGCAGTGTAAACATCAGATACACCTCTCCGCGTGATAAATTCATCCCCGGACCCGCTCCCACGCTCTACAAAACACTTTGCGCGTTTACCCAAAAAGCGGTGGCCCTGCTGGAATCTCTAATTAAGGAGTTATCTAAGCAACGGTAGCGTAAATCATTTGAAAGCTACCCGGGGAGCATATCCCTCGGGACGCCCCACTAATTATCGCGCTGCACGCGCAAAAGGTTTACTATTATTATTAACGGCTGGCAAACCGTTCGGTGCACGCGGTACAAGCCCGTAGATTTACACCGATCTGTTATGTAATAATAGTGAAAGTCTCATCGCACATTACGTATGTAAGTCGCATAATTTAAATCGCCAGGAGGAAAGGGAAGGACGGTGGCGGGCCAGTGTGGGGGGCGGCCGAAACGGACAATTACGAAAGGCAACAGTTCCCCAGTGTCAGGCCGGACCCTTCCCCTCCAGAGCCTTTATGAAAATACCGGTGGGGGGGGGGGGGGGGGGAGAGCACGGCGAAACGGGCATCGGGATGGGATCTCGAAATCGGTTACCGTCGAAAGGAAGCATTTTCATCGGGCAACAGGGGATGAGAGGGGCTTATAAAGAGAAGAATGTTGACTTTAAAGGATCCTCGAAAGCCGGTCGAGGTACGTGTAGATGGCGAGATAGCGGTACGTTTAATATACGCACACACGCGTGTAACCGGCCCGTATACGTGAATCCACCCCTGTTGGCTGGCTGACTGAGCTTCTTTCCTCTTCTTCTTCCTCGTCCTCTCGCCGAGGTCTTCCCGCTGCTTCGTTCCTCTACCACCATCAAGCCCCCCCCCTTCGTACCCTCGCCCCCCCCCCCCCCCCTATGCCAGTATATACCTACAACACGTACAGATAGAAAGAAAGAGAGACAGAGAGGGAGACAGGAGTCGAATGTCTTTTCCACAGCAGATTCCCACCAAAACCGTCGCGAATCTCTTTTCTCTTTTCGCTGGAGGGGGTGGATAGGTGGCCGGAGGGCGCGGAAAAGGGCGTTTTCTTGGCTGGCGCGCGTACACACCGCTCTACGTAGCCCGGATTCTTAGAGACGTCTTATCGGATTCCGCGCACGCTGAAAGAAACGGCGCATCTCGTTCCCCCTCGTTCTCTATGACTACCACCCCCTATCCCCTCCCCTCCCCTCCCCTCCCCCCCCCCCTCCCCCACCCTGACTGGGAACGCTGGCTGACCCGCTCGAAATCGGCGGCAAGAATTCGAGCCGTTTGAGCGGTTGATCGTGCCAGTATCGATTCCGATGGAGTTCCTCGCTCTTCCACTTTTTCTTTTACCCCTCCGCCACGTCCTGTCTCCTCTATCTTCGCGGCTCCCCGACCGGTGCAATTTCGAGTGTAGCCCCCCCACCCCCCATCCCCGCCGCGTGTCTAACCCGCGAGATCCTGTCTTCGGTACCGGGGGAATTGTTTAGAGGGAACTGATTAAGATTAATTTAACGAGGGGATGATACGCGAGAATGTGGCGAGCGGAGGAACGGCGAAATTGCGTGGACGCTGCGGGACGACCAAGAGGGAAGGGAGCAATCTGTTTTCCTCCGATTTTACATAATCCTGTTACCGTTGGCTGTGCCAAAGCGTAACCGGAAACCGACCAAAAGTATCTGTCGCTCGTATTCGCCGAGTCACGTTCTTACGCTCGGCGCAACCCGCTGCTATTTAGCAGATTTTGAAAGGTGCGGACAGCCGCTCCGCGAACGGAGGCCGACGGAGTTGTAAAGCAACCCCCCGGTTGTTACCCGAGTCTTTCCAGTGCCCGCCCGTCCACCCATAAATCCGGGTACCTACTCGAGTATTTCGTAACGGGTAAAACATCGCCGGCGAGAGAAAGTAGTGGGATTTGTCAAGCGAGCGCCTCGGGGGCTCCCGGCATCCCGTTGCAAACTCTCTGGGAAAATATTCCAAGGGCGGGGCGATAAGTATCGCTCTTCGAGTACTCGGCTGCGAGGCGTCCGTCGCGTACGAGCCCGCGCGCGCGCGATTTAAATCGCGCGGGGTACGCGCGATATCCACAGACGCGTCGCGGGAAACACGGCCGGGGGCGATTCTTTTAATCGAGCCTCTCGTTTATTCCCCGTGGTCTGACAGTTCCCATTTAAATCACGTTCGAACGGACGTATCTCTAATTACCTGACACCGGCAGTAAAATTAGCTACGCGTGTGCCGCGTTACGTACATCCGGTCTGCTCTGTGCTGGACGGGGGTGGGGGGGTACGCGGGCACGGTACGGGGGAGCGAACGAGCTGCGTCGCTCTGCCACCGACAAAGACCAGCAAAAAAATGCGCCCGAAAACCGGCGGCAGAGGCTGCAAGGGTAAAGAATGGAAAGGGGGACGGGAAATGGGGTCGCCGGACGAGAACTATGCGGGTCGTGGATCCGTAAACTGGGGCATATATTTTGTTAAATGTAAAAGGGACACGCCGCGTTATCCGTGCTTTACCGCGTTGCGAAATTCTCGACCGCGTCTACCAAGCTCGAGTCAGTGTTGGGGAAAATTCTGCTGGGATAACGAGTTACGAGGAAAAGCGACGGACCAGCTTTCATTATTTTTGTAACCGGCCGAGGGTCTATTGGACTAACGTAGATGGAATGAGGATGTGTCAGCTGGGAAGAGGATCTGTTGTGCGAAGCGATCGAGGATAATACTTGTGGAGTAGAATTTGGTATTTTGTAAATTGCGGGGGATTCATTGTCTGGGTAATTGGCTTAGGTGCGTAGTTTTGGGGATTATTTCATTAATGCTCAACTCTGGTTCGGACAAACAGGGTAATTACACAGTTCGACAGCCATCTGAACTTGTAACATTCAATAGCTGTTTCTTGTAGATTTTCGTTTCGCTCAAAACGAATCTGCAAACCGTTTGTCGCCGTCACTTGAGGTTTTTAAGGGGGGAGCCTGGTGTAGCGGGGCGAAGAAACCGATTTTTTTTCTCGCATAAATCGATAATATATTCCCAAAGCCACGTAACGAAATTCGAAAAATTAAAGCGGATATAGCTGGTTTTGTTACGGATCACCAGGTCACCAGACAACTTTAAATGTGTTTTCTCGAAACGACAGTTTTACAATTTGCGGGCGATGTAACTCCAAAAATATTCAACCAATTGACTTGACCTTGTGCACGGATATTTGTGAACATTTTCTTCACAGAGCTTAGTTATTGGTATAATAATATTGTTTAAATAAATAACTTTTTTTACACATTTAAGGCAAAATTTCGTTGGAAAAAGTGAACTTTTTTTTCAAGAGGCTGCCATTTGTTCAATTTTGCATTTTTTAAGTTATGAATTTATACGATTTGTGCGTACACTCATAAACTAAACGAAAATTGTTCGATTTTTAGTTTCAAATGAATACAGTAGACGCTATCCACGTTGCCCACAGTGGAACAATTGCGTCGCCAACGAACTGGGCATTATCCCATATAACTCTGTTATTTGCCGCTCTTTTTTAATATTTTTTTTTTTTAATCTACCTTGATCTGACAATACTATATCCTGAAAGTTTCAGAAAGATCGATTAAATACTTTCTTTAAAAAAAATTCCCGAACAATACCTCAATTTTCAGCTAGTTACACCAGGCTCCCCCCTTAAGAAATTCGATTTTGAAAAAGAACTGCGAATTTTCAACTTTGAACATCTCTTATACCGAAGCACCGAGAGTCTGGCATCTCTCCAATAATTAGGCTATGGGATCTCTGTTTGAAAGGACACAGTGGTGCTCCTTTCCAACCTGATCCTGTGCGATAATTTCTCAGCGTTTTTCATTATTGGACAATTTAAAAGCAGCGCTCGGTTCCTTTCGCGGAATGAATTATTATACGCTGCATCGCGTTGATAATCAGAAACTGCCGTAAATCGGATTACATCGCCAAGTGCCGACCATTCGAGCGGTTGGATTTCGGAAAAGAAATAACATGCGTGGCTTTTACCATTCCAATCGTAAATCCAAAGTATTTGATGGTCGCGGACCGTATTTCGCTTTGTAGAGATGCATGTAATGAATTTTTAATGGATCGTTGATGCTGCAGGCACTGGAATTATGCGAGTACAAAAAGAAAAGCGCAGGGCTGAGGCGAAACATCTCGTCGGATTCAGGTATTACTGGTTATAAAAAATCACGCGTCCATTTACCAGAGATATAACAACGTTCCACGTTCCTCTTCCGTACGAAATGAAACGAAAATTCCCTAGTAAACATGATAAAAGCACAAGGGTTAGGGGAATATAATCTGCCTCTCGTTTATGTGGATATTTCATTTTTAATGAATTCATTCTTCTTGTGAGGGAGCCGCCTTTGCTGTTAATTAATATTTGTAATTATTACCAGGATTAAGGTCCGTTTTTAAATATACATAAAATTTTCGCATCGAATAATCTCCCCAATTGCAACAGAAGAGCGCGCAAAGTTTTTACTCATTTTAATTACAAGCTGACGTTGAAATATCCGATTATCGACAACCTCGGCATTTTATTTATCAGAAATCTCTTTTTATGTTGCGTGTAGAGAGAGGCGTCGTCCGCGGAAACCGGCGGATACTGGACGCCCCCAACCGTAAAGATGAGGTGCTAGACGCAACGGACCGCAACTTGTACAGGGTAACGCGTACAGATGTTGGACCCCTATAAAATGATTGACCCTCTTCCCCAAGAAGTAGGAAATATAACATAATGTT
The DNA here is from genome assembly GCA_947577245.1 of Andrena bucephala. Taxonomy (NCBI): domain Eukaryota; kingdom Metazoa; phylum Arthropoda; class Insecta; order Hymenoptera; family Andrenidae; genus Andrena; species Andrena bucephala. Next base: position 99,009,176 of record OX387716.1, on the reverse strand, counting down.
TTTTTTATATAATAAAATATATCTACATTTCGGTGGCCCAGATATTTTTGTTCCGAATACAATTATATTTTATTATATAAAAAAACATTTTATTATATTTCCCACTTCTTAGGGAAGAGCGTCAATCATTTTATAGAAGTCAACACCTCTATGCGTTACCCTATATAAGAACGCGACTGGAACTTTGGACTTGCGAGAAAGAGTTAGCAAGATTAGACCTCTGGTGGCGCTGGAGAACACTACAGTCGCGATGCCCTGGTGGAATCGGGACTTTTATCGACATGCTTTTATCTTGATCCACTTACAATTATTTCGATAACGATACATCCGCCATTTAGAAGATGTAACCCCAATCGCGGGCGTAGAACCGTTTCCATCGATTCCGATTAATTCCACTCCGTGAAATCGTACGCGCGTAAATATCATCGAAGTATTTCTAATACTCACATAACGCCTCTCTGATTCCATTTTACGATTCCATTGAATCCACACTCCAACTTTTGACACATGCACTATACCCCAACGAAAGCTGTTATTGTCTACTGTTTTCCCCATATTTTCCAGCCAGCGTTTACAAAATTCATCCTGCCGAGAATAAACCAAAAAGGGAGGAAAATATCAACGTTGATAAAACATTCATCGCGCGGGTTTTACGTTATTTTCACAATATTCCAGTGACGCGGGGAACGTGGACTTTTTGCAAAGAGAAAATACAAGTCACCTCTGCGCGGGCGATGGACCGCGGAAGGCGGATTCAGCGCGCGAGAGAATAACATTAACGTTTCATACGTCTAATCTCAAACGCCGTTCATTTAACAATTCCCTTTGCGACCAAGCTTCGCGTCGAAGAAAGTGAAGCCACTGAAAAGTGAGCGCGCCTTGGCTTTGAACGCCTTAACCGGCTCATCGTTGACACATCGATCCGCTCGGAACTTCCCAGAGTGTATTAACCGAGGAACTTTGGGCGAAACTCTGCAACCGGCACAGTTCGCAACGAAAATCATCGAAACCCAAAACCGACGGTAACTCTTGAACAAGGTCAGACAGTGGGGAGGGGGGACGGGGGGGGGGGGGAGAGTGGGGGCAGGAGAGCCATTTATACGAACTTTCATTATTATTTCCGTCATGGTGAATTTACCTCTCAAGTTACGCCCGCATTTCACGACACGTAGCCTGTACATTAAAATATGTCCGTAGTTTTTCCGCGGGCGTCGCGTGCCCCCTCCCGACATAATTTTCCGCGGCGACGGGCACTGGCCGGCTTCGAAATAAATAACTATCCGCGGGCACGCGGCAAACCCGCCGCAGGGGGATGAAATTAAAAGCTCGGGGCGGTCGCCGGGAGTAAAACGTTGGACTTATCGCGTGCGGATCAGTCGCCGCTTTATTTATGGGTGCATTAGGCGAACCGTCTTGTACGACACGCGCGCCCTTTATCGAGGAAACGAGCTCATGTTCAATCAGCGTCGTTCGAGATGGAAATGGGGATAGTTCATATGCATACGAACCTCCGTCGAAAGTGGACCCCTGGAGGCGATGCTAAGAAGAATCTGAAATTGCTTCGCGGTTAGCTTGAGATAAAGATTGATAGGGGCTCGATGCTTAATCGGCCCACCGTGTGACAGTGACTTTTGTAATGATGGAATCAAGCCTCGTGGTATTGAATCAATTAATCATTCTTCTGTATCTGCTTACGCTTCTGTGTGATCCAATCTAGAATATAGTGTCTAGACGTCTAGACGAATCTTCTTAGCACCTTAAGGATGTATCGGACGTACAATACCAGACAAAAGTATATGAAATTTGAAATAGGGTAGATGTACCATTTGTGGCCACTTTAAGGGGTCATGCTTCAGTCAGGAGGCCGAAAAAAAGGGTGGTCTTTGGAAATTTTTTACTCAAAAGCTATAACACATTTCTCAAAAAATCTTTTTTCCTTTTAAGGATTGCATCTAGTATCGTGCATCGTAATTTTTTTATTTAAAAATATTTATCAATAACTAAGTTATTGTCCATTACTCGAAGGTTCTCTCAAAAAGAAGGCTTCTGCGGTGACCACTGCTGCTCGAAAGTCGATCTAAAATAAAAAATTCAAAAGAATTTACTTATTATATTATATTATCTAGTCTTTGAACGAAGGATTTTTTTATCCAATGGTTAGTTTTCTTTTAATTTACGAAAATCAGGCACGATTTATGATGAAAATTGAAACTTTTACTTTAAACATCCGCCATTTTTTCCCAAATCAATATTTCGAAAAATCCTTCGTTCAAAGACAAGATAATATAATATACTAAGTAAATTCTTTTGAATTTTTTAATTTAAATCATCGACTTTCGAACAGCAGTGGTCACCGCAGAAGCCTTTCTTTGAGAGGACCTCTGAGAGATGGACAATAACTTTGTTATGGGGCGACATGTTAAGCGAGGTCTACTTCAACTGCTACATATCCCTACGTTCGCGTCCTCGCCACGCTCCTTCCAACCAACAACACTAGGTACCATGGCCCCGCGACAAAGCGCGCCCCTAATACTCGTCTTGCCCCCTACGAAAGCATTCGGACACGAAATCACGATCGCTGCATAATCCCGTGGACATGACGGACAACCACGGCAGCGGAGGGCCAATACCCGGCAGGTCTAATCCCAGAGCGGGACAGGGGCCGTGTAACTGTGTGCGAGTGACGCGATAATGCGCCGCGGAGAGGCGCGCCCGCGGTCCATGAAATCGTTGGTCATTTAACGTAGTATCGTTATTGGTCAGTCTCGGGATTATAATGAGCCAGCATATCGGGATTAAACGTATTACCCGTGCCGTGTAACTGTAATGCCCGAGGGGGGGGGGGGGGGGAGGCGGGGTGTCGGCGCGGAGGATCGCAGGCAAGAACAGAGTAGCCGAAACACAAGCTGGCAAACAACGGGAGCACGGGTTAAACAATCGCGCGGAGGGGTTGGCGGGGACGACAGGGATGCGCCAGCGTCGGACTTCCGCGGATTAATATAACGAACAATTTGGTGTGCATTCAAGGTACACGCTGATGCATGTATAAACGCGACGATGACACCGCCGCGGGGCTCGTTATCGCGACTTCACCGGTAACTTGATCAAACAGAGGCATCCCTCCCACCCCCCCCGCGTCGGTTACTTTGCACTTCGACCTCTGTTTACCTCGGCCGTCCAGCAACGAGCGTTACGGTTCCAGCGGTGATCCGTTTGCTTTAACTGGCGCGCTCCTCCTTTTTCCACCGCCGCGTACCCTCCTATCAAACGCTGCGCCCCACGATCGATCCGCGTTTGATGCGTGCGGCGACCCCCGCCGCCCGCGATCTAACGGCACACGGTTGGTATCGAGGAATCGACGCGGCTCGAGCAAACTTATGATTCACGTGGCGCCCGGTAGTTTAGAGGCTAAACGCGCCTTCGTGACCCATTCGACAATGGGGGAGCTGTGACGCCTGAGTGTGAAGTTCCTAATGGGGATCAAGCTTGATTAACCCCCGACCGATGGGGTGAAATATTTGTCACCTGGATGGTAGCATGTGGGCGCCTCGAGTTTCGTGGGAATTGCTGGAAGAGTGGAAGATTAATTATTAACAAGGGACATCAACTGTTACACCTCTTATATCTCTCGAAAAAATGTTTCAGACGTATCGTTTTTATCGGCAAACGTTCATACCTAGGGGGTGAAGTCGGACTTCAAAGTTGGGGTGGAAAACACGTTTGCCGCAATATCTGGGGAACTATACACTATAGAGAAAAATATTTTGGACGAAAATTACCTGTGTATTTTTTTATAACAAATTTAGCCATGTAATACGTTTCAGTGAAAAATTACTGCTTCTTAGTATATTGTTTAAAGGAATCGATGTTTTGTGAATATGATTAAGTGGCTGAATTTGTTATAAAAAAATACCTCGTTGTCGTCTAAAATATTTTTCTCTATAGTGGATAGTTTCTGAGATATTGGGGCATACGCGTTATTCACCCACAAATTTGACAGGTGATTTCACCCCCTATATGGACATTTGCTGACAAAAAAAATACGTGTCAAATATGTTTTCGAGAACTATAATCTACATAAACCTCATCAAAATCGGGCTGTAACGGTTCGGTGATGTCTCTTGTAAGTAGCTTTGGAATTGTTAGAGAGTTACGCGTACCTGTGAGATGAGAAAAATCATGTACATTGAGGAATTTTTTGGGGAAAAGTTGAAAGCGTTTTTACCCTTTAATGCATTCAATGCATTTTTTAACCTTTATGCATTCGAAAGTGTACATGTTAAACTATTTGTAGTAATTTTTGCGATGGAAAATATAAATAAATAAAAGAAATAGGAGCGATCTCCCGGCAGTGATTTTTTCCTGGTTCATCTGAAATAAAAAATTCGCGGGAATTTAGTTACTATATTAGATCATCTAGTTTCCTAATCGTTCATTATCTCGAAAAATTAATTTGCTAAAAAATGGCAGCTTCTCATAGCAAAAGTATCGATTTTCGCCACAGAATCACTCTTATTTTTCATAATTTTTCATTTGTAAAATAAAAACTACACAATGAAAATAAAAAAAGCCACGATTAAGGACTAGATAATCTAATACACTAACTAACTTTGGTCGATTTTTTTATTTCTAATGAACCAGGTGAGATCTACAGTGGTCACCGTAATACAAAAACGCTGCCGGGAGATTGCTAATAATTCCATTATTTATCTAGATATTGCATTTAAAAAAAAACTACAAGAACATTAGAATATAAAGTTTCAAATATACAGCCGTTTATTTAAAAAAGTCTTCAAGTTTTAAAAAAAAATCCCGAAAATACTTGCGTTTTCAGACCGTACAGGTAGGCATAATCCCTTAAACTGGAGTCTGAGGGAAGGTTCGAGCGAAAGGGTAGTCGAATGTGCCTCCTCCGCGAAAGAATGAAATGGACGGCGCTACCCCCCCCCCCCCCCCCGAAGCTAAAGTTATGAATCAAAATCCCTCGCCCCTGCCATCGCGAAAGGCTCCAAACAGTGGCAGCGGCTGCGATTAACGAGAATCTCCGACCTTCGGGGCGTATCAATAATTTATCCGCCGTAGGAACGAAACCCCTGCGCCGCCAATCGACTCGTCGGCCATTAATACTAACCGACGTGTAAATAACGCGGCAGAGGGACACCTTAATTCCAGTGGTCGCGCGACGCAACTGAGGGGACGCAGGACAGGTGAACGAATGGCCGCCGCGCTGACTCCCAAAACGTATGAAATATTCATCGGCGTCGCGGAATCTGAGGAACTGCCTCCTCGACTTTTCATCTCCCCGGCCAGCGTCTGGAGGGCCGTAATTTTCGTTCGCCCGTGAGTTATATCCAGCTCCCTAATGAGCCACGCATAATGGAATAACCAATCTACCCATTTCTTCCCCCCCGCCCTCCCTCCGCCGCCATCCGGCCCCACCTTTCTTTCCTCAATCGCGACCCTCTCTAATGAACAACCTTCTGCTTACTTTTTTACTCGCGGCGGACGCGCATTACGCCGGGGACGCGGCGAGGGAGACGTTCGAGAAATTACACGTTACATGCGATGGGCTCGAGACCCATGACGCCATCAGCAACGCGGGGGTAATGGTTCACGGGGACGACGAATAGAGGTCGGGGGACGCGGTTGCGACGCCGTTTTCGACCGACTTCGTCGCGGCCGCGGGAGCCCGTGTGAAAGGGCGCGTGCGGATTTTTCATCGGGTCAGACGGAACATTAAAACTCTTGTAATCCTTATGAATGCCGGCACGGTTACATCAACCGCGATACAGGCACCCAGAAACCTAAACCCACCCTCCACCTCGCGAGCTTCCGCAGCTGGTATTCACTGCGGCCATAAGTTTCTTTTCCTTTCTGCCCCGGCCGCGGCAGAAAATCCGGCCGGGGATTTGGAAAGAGGAAGGTGGCCTCCTATATCAAACTCATTATCTATTGTAATAAAAGGGGCGAGCGGTGGTTCATTGTTGCGATAATATAGCCGTTGAGTCGTCCGCCATTCGCGTGTATTGTGCGGAATCCGACGGGGTCGCGGCGGCCCCGCATAAAAAACTGCCGATGAATGCGATTAATTATGGGTGACACGCGAACGGCGAGCGGCGAACGACGCGCGGCCCATTCAGTTGAAAATTGCGAGCGTGTCGCCTGGAAATGGGGGGGATGGAACTTCTTCTCGGCTTCTCAGGCGAACGAAGAAGCTCGGTCGATGTACGGACGATGACTTATTAGGAAATCTTTCATAATTCTAGTTTAAGGAATGCAACAGAGATGGGCAACATTTTTATATAAATAAAATTTCGAATAACGAAGATGTGTTAAAAAATTATCCGTCTTGGGACGAATAAAGTTGATCCGGGTTAACGGGAGTCGCGTTCCTCGACGTCGAAAACAGTTGAAGTTGAAGTTGAAATTTTTATTTGAATCTCAAGTTGAAACGCTCGACGAATAAAAATATTAACTTTATTCGTCGGATAACAAATTAACGTTATTCGTCAAAGAATCTAAAGTTAAAGTAACTTTTATTTGATCCGTTATTTAAAATTTTAAATGTTTTATTTAGTTAATTCCGAACTCTGGAATGCAACCATCATCTGTTTAACACTCCGAGTGGCAACGTGTGTTCATGCCGAAAGTTTCTCATCCTCTGTACGGTCTTAGTGTGTTTTCGCGTCGATATGCACCCCTATGTTTGCTTGGGGTGAGTTAAGGAGACTGGGGGGTCGAAAAATCGATTTTTTATTGCATTTTCCGAAAGTACTATCTTTTCTGAATAAAATGCCGCTTGGTTTATAGTAAAAAATCTGAAAATTATAGATTTGGCAGCTAACATAGATTTTTCGACTGCCTAGTCCCCTTAAGCAATACACTCAGCATTTCTTAAAACCTTGCTCCGCTCAAAGTGTGAATACCAACGCAATGGTACAAGTTTCAAGCACGCATTTCAAGTTTATCTAGCTCACGATAGCCCAAACGACACCAAGCAACGATAAGCTGCGAATACCTGAGAAAATGGCACCGGTAAATCGAATCGCGATCAATTCGAAGATACCGCTCGACTAATCAGACGCGTCAACAAGTGCCTGGAACGCGACGATGGTGCTAATCGATCGGGGCGCTTTATAAATATAAATGGCGTCCGCGTAAATTGAAACGACGGCGATTTCTTGGGACCTTGAAGCGAGAATGCATCTCGACAGCAGCCGATGTTTCGCGTAATGCGTCGGCGGGGGGGGGGGGGGGAGGGAGCGTTCCCCTCGGCTGGATTTCGAGGGGAATGAAACGGGATGGTAATGGAACGATTTCCGCGGCGCCACCGCCGCGGGAAAATCAACTAATTTGACGGGGTGGAGAGCCACGCGGGGAAAAAACGCATTCTAGAATAGCGCGCGGCAGAGGAGAAGCGAGGACGTTGGAGAGAAACACAGCGAGGGGGGAATGGACAGGTGGTTAAAAAAAGCAACCACTGGTGATCCTCGAATGAGACCGAACAGTCGACTGACTTGCATTCAACGTCCCGAACCACCTCGGGCCTTTCTTCTCCTCCGTTTTTCTTTTTCCTCCCTGCCCCTGTCTATCCCGATCGCCCCCGACAACGTCGTCGGCCTGAAATCAAGACCGGCTACCAGTTTTTCCTTCTGGCCGTTCCTTTTTTTCCTCGATCGTTATAACACTGAGCGGTGGCCACCGATTCCGTCCCGGTTAAATCCAATTATTTACGTCCTCCCCCCTCGACGCTTAGTACCGTGAATTTTTAACCCTCTCGACGATACGAAACTGTATACGAGCTGTTTTTATTGCGCGAACTGGTTAGTTGGATTTAAGACCACGGAGTCGAGTCGCGGACCTGTTGACGATTATACCGATAATCAATGGCACATATGGCCAGCAAGGAAAGATAATGAATAGGTAAAGGGCCGTTTTCGAATACACGATCCCCCATCGCTGGGGCCATTCGCGCTTCTGATCGTTTCCCCTTCGACCGAGCCTCCTTTCTCTTCCCGATTATTACGGCGCCGCGCTCGCCCCGGTGGAATCCAATTATTTTCCGCTCGATCCTCGACGGCTTTCGTTTTTGCGCGGGCCTCGAGCACCCTTGACTATTATGTGACTCGGAGCTGGTCGAGGTATCGATGGTCGTTTTGCGAAAAACGACGCGGATAACGAAGGGACGCGCAAGTCACTCGTCGCTGGCCGTCCATCGGAATCGGAGTGGTCTTAATGTTACACATCGTGACACGAGGATCTTCTAACATTGATTTTAAGTGGATGTTACATCTGTTACTCTGTTTCGGATCTATCTTCTTCTGTTCTTCGGAGGGGGAGTTGGAAAACATTGCGACCCCCCGGGAACGTTCATTTTAGAGGGAGGCGATATTTCATGCTACAGACTTTTTGAAACTTCTCCTCATCCACTGGTAAACTCACTTTGCGAAATCAGGATCACAGGTTCGTCCTTTGCCATTAGGGCAGACCGTGGAGATTGCCGTCTCAATCCTGCTTTAATCCAATCATTTCACGCCTCCTTCTTCGAAACAACTTTCTCGCTGTTCGCGTGGAAATTGACAAGGGAGCCGAGATTTGCTTGAACGTTGGGCAAAGTCGACTCGACAAACGAGGCGGATTCTAGTCGACCCAAGGGCACTCCATTTCTGCATGAAACCAGCCACGAAACTCTTGCACTCCCACGTTGCAACAAATTCGTTCACCTATAGAAAAACACTCGGGTCCATAATTCACCTTTGTTGTGTTTATGTAATCATTTTACTTATCGCATACTTCAGAGATCTCTATGAAGTATTTAAAAGAATTAGAAGATGGTTGGTGGACGAAGATTGATTCACATGTGTTTAAAAAAATAATTAAAAGAAAGCTGTTATTAGTTCAAGCAACCATATGAGCAGCGTGACATTTTGAGGGGCGGCAAATTATGGGAAACGACCAATTTTGCAAAGTGGCAAATTTGGGGACAAGTTTTTTGGGGAGGGCAATTTTGGGGGACGACAAATTTTGAGAAGCGACATTTTTGCGAGGCTCTAGATTTGAGGACGGAAAATTTTGAGGAACCAGCAAACTTTGGGAAACGGCAAATTTTGAGATGCGACCAATTTTGAGGAGGAGCAAATTTAAGGACAGTAAGTTTTTTTTGGGGGGCAAAAAATTTTGAGAAGCGATAATTTTGAAAGGCATCAAATTTGGAGGAGCGACAAATTTTGAGGGACGGCAAATTTTGGTCGAAAGAAATTGGAAATGTTTAAACACGGAGGTTTGAGACATTTTTAAACACATATCACCTTTTTTATATAGTGAATTAGTAAAAACTCACATCTGAGTAGCCATATTGAATTAATTTTGAAATTATTTCGACTCTTTTTGCTGATTTTTCGCGAAAAGGGTGGCAGACGCTTGTTAGCCTAGTGGCGCCAAATCTCAAAATCCGCCCCTGACATTCTCTGCAATATAAACAACTAATGTGTATTAACTTTGTATTAACATATGGTTGATTTTATGCTGTGCAATCGTCCTCCTACCAACTTTGCTAATTAGATTCACGTAGCCAACGTTGTCAAAGAAATCACCACAGTGTGCCAGTTCCGTCGCAAACAAAGCGCAGAATCGACACAAAGATCACAATAAAAACTGTCGAGCGCCTTTAAGCATCATTTATTTCGTTTCCCTTGTCATTCTGCCGCCCCCATCGCTCCCCAATCAGTTCGGGATTGAAGGGTTTGACATCAAGAAACGAAGTAACTTCGTTCCCCGCGTTTTACGGCGAATTAAGAGGATCTTTAAATCCTTTCGAATCGTCAGCCAGGAGAGTTTCTCTCCCGTAATCCTGCCTTTTTCCCTCTGCAATCCCGCCTCTATTGCTTCCGACCAGGCAAGTATACCTCGAGGAAAACAGAAATCAACCAGCTGAACTTCAATTTGTAATATCGCCCGAGAAAGATCTACCCTCATTCCGAACTTCACAGTTCTCCATCCGCGCTACTTCCTTACACCGCGTAGAATCGCTTGCGAACTTCTGCCAATTAACAGGCCCGAGCCTCGACAAAGTCGCGACGCGATCAAAGAATGGAAATTGCCTTTTACCGCGGAACACCCCTTTCCTCCCCGTGGCGATATCGCGGAGTTGTCAGTGAGACTGATTGCAACGATAATCCAATTATTTTCCGCGCAGTTTCAGCTCGACTTCGGGATCAGAACCGTTCGCTTTTACGTCCTGCTTGCCTCCTCGAAGTCAGGTGGCCCGGTCAGCTTACCGTCCCGATACACCTAACTGCCTGTCGGGCTTAGGAATAAATGTGCCGGTACCAGCGTTGGTAGGGCCTCACCGCTAATCAAGCCCCTGTTTCGCGTGTCCTCTTATTCTGATGGGAATCTCGGCCAAGAATCGTCGCTGGCTTCACCTTCGTGGAACGGGGGTTCCCAGCGACTGTTCCCCTTTCCCCCCCCGGCGTGTCGACAGGCTCGTTCCAGGACAATTTTACGGCTGGTAGGCGCTGGCGTCGCTCGTGAAGGAGGAGCATGACGAGAGTCGAGCGATGAACACTCTGAACAGTGAAACAAAAATGGAGTCCGGTCGGCTTACAAGACACTGCCACTGATCCTACGCGGCTTAAACTCTCGCCACGCTGCAATCCGCTTATTCCCGCTTCCTTCTTCGAGGCTCGCGCTTTAAAAAAAACCCCTGGGTCGGGATCCCTCGGATCACCGGGGAGATATTCGTTGCATGTAGAACAAAGTGAAACTATCTGGCTGCACAGCTCTGGAGCGGCGCGTAACGAGGCGGGCTGATGCGTTAATTGGTGCCGATTAAGGAAGAAAATTCGAATCGAAATGGGTGGAACGGGCCGGGGAGGGGAGGGGTGGCTGGAAGGTCGCGTGGGGAACCGAATTTTCCAGTTGTCGGCTTTGAATCAACCGCGTCCATCTCTCCTCCCACTGTCCCTGGTTTGCGATCGTTATAACACTATACTCGTCGAGTCCTTCCACCAGGATCCAATTATTCCGCTCCCACCACTCCTCCTTCGTCTACTGACCGAGCGGCGGCGCTTTTTTTAAGGCTGGCCCCCGATCGAACGGGCGATCGAGGATCTCTCGACGATTACAAACGACTCCGTGTCCGGGGCAAAACTCGATTGCTCTTCGCCCCGGTTAGCTCCTCGAGGTATCCGTCTTGAGCGACTGGGGACTCATTACAGAACGCTGGAGGGTGGAGGGCGAAGGTTGCAGCACCTTGCATAATTCTGACGAAAAAAAAATCCCGAAACCGTGGAAAGGAATGGGGAAGGGGGCAGGGCGAGCATTGTGCCAGTTGGACACTGTCGATGAGTGAAGTGATCGAAAGGAAATGTGTTTTGGATTAATGTTTAATGGATTAATGACGAAGTCTCTGGACCCAGCGCATCTATAACTGAGGTCAGAGGTGTAGGAGAAAAAGGGAAACAACACACCTCGGACGGTGGGACTTGAACTCACGATCTTCGGATCCACTGCGCGCTTGCCACCTGCCTCAGCCGATTCCCTCAACGCTAAGATTATTATTATTATGAAGCGTCTTTATTGCACCAACAAATGTATATAAGCAAGAGAAAAGAAAGAGGACATAGACGATCGCAAAGGCGAGGTCACGGTGTAATAGACAGGTGTTTTGACTCCTGTTCAGAATGTGTGACTTTTTTGTCCAAGTTCTCCTGGCAGCCGCTAGATTGGCGCTCAAGGAAAAAAACTAACCTTTTGCGCATAATACGACTAAAAGCTCTACTACCTACAATCACGTAAATACATCCTTACATGGATTTCTTATCACGACCTCTCTCACGACGGCCAGAGGAACCACATAGAAATCGGCACACAAAATCGCTCGTGTAAAGGTTTTCCAACCTAACCTAACTCTATACGCGATCTCTGTTTCGGACTCTGCTTAAGGGGCGCCATCTGTGGTGTCACACTCGCACCATAGGCCGTTCCTGAACGCCGAAATCCTGCAGAGACCTACTAAGAGAAGTTTCGACACAGACTCGAGTTTAATCGAACCGACGACCGTTCCCACCACTCGTAGAGCGTAGAGGTGGCCTCCCAGTGGCCCACTAGCTGCGGGAACGTGAAAGCTGACCCACCAGCAGGAACGGAGGGACAAGACGCAAGCAGAATGTTCGTTTCGGTATAGTTGAACGCAGTTGGACGAGCGCTTCATTTCCCGTGTTTGCCTTTCGGACAAAAAGCGGCCGGGGCATTCGGTTGGGGCCGATGCATGGGATATTCTGCACGGCTAGCTCCGATAAATTCGTCGTCTGCACAGTGCGAGTGGAGGAGGAAAGGCAGAGGGGCCGATAACGGCGGAGATAAGGGAGAAGGGGACGAAAGGGGAAGGAGACAGAGGTAGACAACGCGAACGTGAACGGTGTACAGGTCGGTGGCCATTAATTGGAGTGCTACCCCACACCCCTCCTCCGCCTTCATCCTGCGCCTCGATTCCTGATTATTTTCATGACGTTTCGATTCAAATCAAACGCATTGTTAAACCGTGGCTCATTGTGCGCCAGCTCCAATTTGCAGCTATATTTTACTCGGCCGGCTAGCAGCCGACGCCTCTGCCAATATGCAGCACGCGTGACTCCAAACAATTCCGTGACATCTAGGGAATGGCCCCGGGGCAGTGTGCGCGGGCGAGCTCTTTTCTCCTACCATGGCCTGGTTTGCCATTTTCTCGTCCTTTCAATTCCTTCCCCCGTTTTTTTTACGCGCTCACACCTACCCCAGTATCGTAGCCAGAATGGGGACACGTGGAACACCTTGATGCACACACAGATTTCGGCTGAAGTTCCCTTGCGATAGGGGATTATCAGTGTTATGCTTCTTTGAGGTTGACTTGGAAAGGGTTAAGTTGGTAACCAAAGGGATACTTAACCATGTTTGATTGACCATGAGATCCCCATGGAAGTAAATACACCTAGGACTCGTGCAGTGAAACAGTCGGATGAAGAATATTCCAACGTTCCACTGTACTTCACTTTGTGATCATTTGCCTGTCGACTAATTAAATCGAAAGGGACGTTCAGAATCGTAATCGATTAAGTTGCTGTTAAAGTTTAGCATTTTTAAGTGCGATGCACAGCCCCGCGTACCTCCAAAAGTGCTTTACGACTAACGAACCCTTCGAAACGTTAATTAAACGACTTTTTTCCGCGCAGAGCCGGCCCTGGCTACGCCGCTGTGCCTCCGCAGCTTTGTTCTGCTCCTCTATCACGCATCTACGTTTATTCATGCCGCGTGATCCGTTCGCCATTCGATTTGCACCGACATCGACCTATTCATCCAACCTTCTCCTATCCACGGCGGTGCACTGGCACACACGGAAAAAAGGCCAACGGAAATTCTAACCGTCGGCGCGGCCAACCCGCCATCACGGAACTTTCCCATCGATCAACGAACGCGAAGTTTCATCGGGGCTCCTTCCGTCTCGCAAGGGCAACGTTCTGACCATTTCGGAATCGTGCTTCGACTTCGCTCTCAATAGCTTCCACGCGCCGTCGATTAATAATAACAATGCTGGCCAACCTGTAAGTGGAAACGGCGAGCTGTATCGCCCAAGAGCCTTCAATGAAGCGAACTCCAGAATTTTGTGGGAAGTATGAATTCACTGAAAATTAGCGAGTCAAATAGGTTGGGTAAAATTTAAGACTCGATTCTTTTTGTTCTATTTCATTTTTCAACAATTGCTCTCATTGCAAGCTCATTAATCGTAATATAACTCCTATATTTATTGTTGAAAGTTAATAAAACAGAGCTACGGTTTCTTCAAAGATGCATAAAAACATGGTTCAAATTTCAGATGAATCTGTTAGTTTCATAAAAAAAAAACCCAAATATTGCTACGTTTTTAGGCCAAAAAATAAAATTGCCCTGGGTTATACCCAGTGTTCGGAGCGATTAAGCTGCACTGATGGAGGGGGAGACACGTACAGGAGCGGTGGTTATTTGATCGTGACTGACGCAGGCGCAGTTCATGCACACATTACCACCGCTCCTGTAGGTGTTTCCCCCTCCATCAGTGCAGCTTAATCGCTCCGAACACTGGTTATACCTAGTCCGGAGGCCGAAAAGAAGCGAATGTTTGTGATTTTTTTTTTGAAAAAGCGGAAGCATATATATTTCCAGAACTTTTTGCACTTAAAGGAGCAACATTTAAAGAACATTTGGTAATTTTTTGTATAAAATTACTTACATTTATAATAAAATTACAAGCGGCATCCAAGAAGCCTTTTTAAAAAGTTGTTTTGGGGCGAGCACTGCCATTCGAAACCAGATTATCTAAAATCAATCAACAAACAAGATTTCGTTAGTATATTAATGTATCCTCTGATTCCCAGAGGAAAATTCCGAAATATTAATTTAAAACAAAATGGCGGGTATTTAAAGTTGAAGTCCTGATTTTTAAATCAAGTTTTTTCGCGCAAAAATCAAGACATCTTTTTGCTACACTCTGCAGTAGGTACGCTTTGTAGCCCCTGCTGCACTCAACAATGATCTGGGAAATAAATAGAGAGGAAGTAAATGCAATCACATGATCATTTATATGCCGTTTACGCTAGTTCGGTGTACAAAGTCGCTCGGGTAAACGGAATGTATGATATCCTCCTTTAAAGTGGACCACATAACACAGTATTTGGATAGATTAAACTGTACCTTGCGCACTGGAGGGCAAGCGTTGAGCCAGTATTAAAGTGACAGAGACAATTGGACGTTCGGAGCACTCGAATAACAGGGTCAAGAGAACGGTTGTAACACGCTTTAATTAAGTGGAATTCTTGATTATTCGGATAATCACGTAATTCGAATACGATTTCTATTATTAGCAGACGTTAACGCACTCGAAACTTCTGCTTCTCGATCATTCTTATTGCGGGGTAATTAATGCGTCCAGCCATGTTCTCAGAGCTGCCCCACCCCTCTAATTCGTTTTATAACTGTTTATTAATGCTCGTTGCAGGGAATTCCGGGAAAGTACGGGCGACCGTACGAACGCTCGCGATCCTAATTGAGGAATATAATTAAAGCATTAATCGCGAGCATTTCAAGGGGCCATTTGTAATTCAGCGCTTCGCCCGCGTCTCCGTGTAGGCGACACGCTGCCTCATTTCGCGCGGCCCGATGCTTAATATCGCTGAAATTGCATTTAACTCTAAGAATGGGCTCGCGCCCGTTTCGAAATATCGTCTGACACCGAGCCTTTAATCCTTTTAATCCCACGAGTCCTAATCTTCTTAGGACCGTCAAACTACGGGGCCCCGTTAATTTATGCATCCGCCCTGAATATTTGCGCCCCCACTGTCCTGGCCGTCAGATTTCGTGCCGCGATTATGTAAAATGCAAACGCACGGCATCGAAGCAGCCTGATCTTACCTGGATTTATAATGCTGGATTTATTGTGCAAATATGATAGCGCATAGAGTACTTCGGATAGGTTTATCGAGACTTTTAGAGGGGAAGTTGGCGGGACTTGCAATGGAAAAAGAAATTGAAAGAGCAGGGTGATGAAGAGCGCGTAGTAAAAGACTGAAGGGTCAAGTAACGAAGCAGTAACAGAAGAGAGCGTAAGACAAATTTTGTATTATGGAAAGATAAAAAAGAGGTGGACGGAAGGACTATGAAATAGAGGGAAAGGTAAAAAGTTCGAAGAGTTTCAAAAACAGGATAAGAGCGAAGTAGTATAAGCCTGTGTGTAACAGACGTTAGCAGGAGACAATCTGGAGGGTTCAGAAGGCAATCAGTTTAAGATTTAGTTTTAGGGATTATTAGCAGTCAGGAGGGAAAAAAGAACGATTTTTTGGGAACGTATTTGAAGAATTATGTACATGTTTTTGCACAAAGATTTTTGTATTGAGAACATTTTAACATGTTTTTGTATTATATTTTGGTAGAAAAATATTGATTTATTTCAAAGTTACAGTCGATTTCCGGAAAGCTCTTTTTGAAAATCTAATATAAAAAAAAACCAAAAAGATTTAGTTAGTATATAAGTTTATCTAGTGGTTAATCGTTCCTTCTTATGAAATATCAATCTGGGACAAAATGGTGATGTGTATGTGAATAGATCGATTTTCGTAGAAAAAAACACTCATTTGTGGTCCATAAAATAAAAACCACTCATTGGAAAAACAAATCTTTCCATTAAGCACTAGATTTGTATGCATAGAAGCAGCCTGCAAACTTGTAGAATGATTGGTAGAGCAATTTTCGAAAAATCGTGGTCACGGTAATCGATAAATCCGTTTCGAGGAAAACGCTCTTAAAGTTTCGAATGCAGTTTACATGAAAATAAGATATTATTCGTTCCTTAACTTACACAGAATCATATATTCCAAGCCCATACAGTAGTGTTTCGGTTGCCTCTGCTGCTTCCAAAATTACAAAATCTTCGAGCCTGCTTACAGCGAGTACCCCTGCATTAACGTTAAAATCAAGATTTACACTGTTTGGCAGGAGAATAATTTTGCCTAGTAATTCCGTGGTGAATATAAATACAACCGCCATTTATTCCTGACATATGAAAGTAGTTACTTAACTGATTTATCAACTGAAAGTTTTCACAAGAGATTTCTCAACTACATAGCTTATTTTCAGGGAGAGTTTGACTTACACTGATTGGCTTCTGAACTCTCCATATAATTACATAGCCAGGCGAAAGCCATCTACGCAATTCTAGCAATCATAATGCTATGCAAATTACACAACCCCCGGTGATCTGGCAGTCTTCCCCCATTGCGCGAAATTTTATTCATTTATCGAGCGGTAACGACGGTTAATTAAGGTTACGAGTAACTTCACGGGCTCGGCGCGTTGGCCCCGTTTTTTAAACCGGAGAAATACGACACGGCGGGGCATATTTTTGCGGGCAGGACGCGCATTACAAATGCAAAGTGCCATTTGGACGCAACAGCGCCGATCGCACGGCGACCCGCACTGCAGGAAGCCAAATTGGCTTGCTTAGGAATTCGCGGGAAATGTATACACGCGGCTCTTTTGCGCCTTCCCCCGCAACTCGTTCGTAACTTTTACACCGCGCCCACCCGCCTCGGCCCCTAATATCTCTTCCCCCCCCCCCTTCGGCGCCCACGTTACATTGAAATTCATGCTCCAAAGCGCGGAAAGCCCGGACCGTGCCAATTTTTCATTAATATTCCTCGTAATTCCTCTTAATCGCATTACCACCCAACTTTCCAAAAGGGGCTGCACGAGCCTTCCTCGCGGGGATAAAAAGACCCCAGGAATCTGTCGGCTGGGAACTTCGTTAAGTACAACACGCCCCCGCTCCATTTCCACGTTCAATTAGGCGATCTTAACTGGGATCCGCGGTCCGCAGAGACTCTTTCCGTTATTGATGGTGATGATAGAGCGGCATAGGCTCCTTTATCGCGGAATTGATGGCAGAAAATTCCGAGTGTTTGATCTTAATTTAAGCACTTCCCAATCGTGCCCTCGTAGTGCCCTTGCGGTTGGAAAATAAACGGGTTGATTAAGAGGAAGCGTTAAGCGTTGGAAGTTTCAAAAGACGAAGGAAGTGGCACGGAAGTAGAGGAAAGATTTCGTGAGAGTAGCAAACCGGAGTAGAAGAAGAAGGGATTGAAAGGCTAAAAGGTGGTTTGATTTATTTGCCTGGTGCCAGCTCTCGCTGCACAAAGGAGCGAACGATAATAATCAAGCTGTAAGAGGAGACAGCCGGAGGGAGTGCAACTGGCGAAGAAAAATCAGAAGCTACTTGAGAAAACTGAGCGGGCACCGTCGGCGATCGAAAAATAAAGCGAGCGAGAGAGCGAGCGTATAAATAGAAACCGTGTTGTAATCACTGTGTACGGACCGAGTTGTGCAACCTCACGGGACGGAGATATTTTTCAAATAATGAATTTTAATGCAAACAGCGAATCTCCCTTGAGAAGCTCGATACGCGTCAAGAATCTCTGGAGACGCTATCGATGAGGAAGAAGCGTAGACGAGGGTGTAAAGGCCATTCTTAATAAACCCTGAATAAATAACAAATTTCTTCACCCCGTGAAGTTCCTGACCCGTACCTAGCATCTTCCAAGGAAATCAAACAAGAAGATCGTTGGTACGAAAAAAGGACTGCATCCATAAAATGTTTCACACCCCCGGAGGGGGCGCAGTCGTTTCCGCCCATGCACTGTGCGTCCACAAACATCTCGCGGAACAAGCAACCTAGGAACTGGACTAACGAAAGCTACTTGCACACCGAGATGCAAACAGGAGCAAGACGCGAGAGGAAAAGAGACGGGAACGACGAAAGTTTTCCCGTGGCCGGACCTATTCCGCCAGGTCCCCTCTGCCTCGCTCTCACGGCTTCACCCCCCAATTTTTATTGGCAGCTGGCCATGAATTTAAAATTACGCCAATGGGGTACATTTAGCTCTTTGCCAGGCGTCCGCTAATTTACTTCATGACGGAGACCTACCCACCGCCGAATATTCTTACACGCCCTCTACTTAACCCTTGGACACCGAATACCTTAACCAAACATTGAATGCAGGAGCCGTTTTTACCCATAATTTCATTCATACACACCTCGCACTCAATTTCTATAATAAAATCTGATCGGGTATTGTAGAATAGCTTATCTTCTTCCAAAAGTAATACTAATTGAGTTTAAAGTTGCTACTGACATTGCACTGAACCATCTCTATGGAAGGTAAGTGGGGGGACAGTTCGCTCACCGGCGTTAGTTAATAAAATGGATATTAAAACTAATATTGATATTATTTATTTTTGCAGAATAAACCTGATATGTTTAGAATTTTATGCTGATTCAGAAAAACTGGTCAAGGAATAATGACAAAGAAGAAAGGAAGATTATTTACAACCACAGATTTATTGAAATTTTATATGTTTAGGCTAAACAAGTAAAGAAACATCAAAGAAAAAGAGAACTACCGACTGACGATTAGCAAAGCAAATGAATACAAAAGTGAACAAATAAAATAAATAAACAAAAACTTTATTTTAATATTTATAAAGAATAAGCAACCGCTTATTTATTGTTTATTTATTTTAGTTAAATACCCATTTTTTTTATTTTATTCAGCCTAATTAGTTTTTATTTCCGACCACAACTATTAAATCTATCACTATTTTAACGAAAATAATTTTGTTAACGTTGTAAGCAATTTGAAAGGAATCGTAACTATGCCATCTTTTCTTTCTGCAGGGAGAGATGACCCTCTCGTTAACTTTGGAAGGAAAGGTTAATTCTGCGTTGTCACTTAATACCTCTACTATCTTGGTACCCAAAACATTAAACGAAAATTAACATAGAAGTATATTTTAAATACGATTCTGTACACTACTGTTTTATAAAAGAGGTTAAATGGAACCTCAACTTACCTTTTATATTTATAGCCTATAAATCCAGAAAAACACAAAATGAAGCGATTCAACCGTTTAAATTCTGGAGGAGCAATTAGTCTGTAAATATAGAAACTGCACCAACTCTCCTGCCCCACCGACTCACCTACATTTACATACCTTATAGGTATTTTGAATCGGTGAAGATTTTAAGATGAAGAAGTTCCTGATTGGAGTCTCCTTGTTGCAAAGAGTAGGGGAAAGTGGGGCAAAACCGACTGCCTAATGTATTTTTCCTGCTAGCAAAATTTCAGATGGCAAAATAAACTGTGGTCACCGTTAGAAATCTTAATTAATTGGACCTTACAGAATTAGAAAATGAGAGTCCTTCTTTAAAAAAGTATTCGGCTCACAGGAAAATAAAATTTCTCGCAAGTATGCAAGTACCTACCCGGCTTTGCCTTATAGGTGCGGGTAACATCGGGTACCTATTAAAAAACGCGTAAAATATAATATACCGAATTATAAAACCTTTATTGCTATTATTTCAGAAGTCATAAAGAAAGGTTTTTGTAACAAATATTAAATTGTACATAAATTGATTTTAATTTATCTAGCAAACAAAGATCACAAATAAAATTCTTGTCGCAACACGACATTGGAAACTTTTTTAAAACTCGAAATTTTTAAACTTCTCTGGATGAGAAACTACAGCGGTCTTTGCTTTGCGATTGATATCGTTCCGGGTCATGAGGCTCACCCGAATGTAACACCATACGTTAGCTGTATATCGCAGCTCTTGCCTTAGAAAAACAATTATACCCGCAAGAAAGCCAAAAAACTCGGTCACACGGTGCAGATAGATTACCTATTCCTGTACCGTTAGCTGCTAAATTTATAAACATAAACCAAGCGAGCGGAATGAGCACCAATAATAAGCAACCAATGTAGTTTAATGTTTAGTGTGGGCATAAATGGATCCTCTATCCGCCTGGTAAAGCTTAATTTCACCAATGCGCTTACACCGTGTGTTTTTATTAAGCATCCATGAATATGCCGATGCACTTCGACATGAAAGTACCTGCACCGCCATAAATCACTGTGAAATCGGGAAAGCGTGCGTTGCCAGCGGCCATGACTCCCGCCCTCCCACTGACAAGGGAAGATCCCGAACCCAGAAATTTAAAAAATTCTGAAACTTCGCAAACATGTAGGGGAATTCCTATATAATCAGGGAATTATAACGCAATTTTTCTTTGCTGCCCAAACTCACTCTAAGAGGGTTGAAGAGGTTGAATTTGTATAAAAAAAATGGGCTACTGGCTGTTCCATAATTATTTAAACCGCCAATACAGATTTCATGCGAAAAAAAGAATTTTAGAAAACATTCATATTTTTGTTGATAACTTTTCTAGTTGTTTAAACAATTGGTAGAACCTTTTCCATTTGATAGATCTAATTAAAAGGAGCAAGTTTTGTCTTGAAACTTTCTTTCTATCTCTTACAGATTGCGGGTTACAAAATAAAATCGGAAAATAGCCGAATTTCCAGGGGTTAATTTCCTCCTTAGGTGAAATCCCCTACATATTCACAAAGTTTCAGAATTTTTTGAATTTCCGGATTCGAAGTGTTCCCTTGTGAGAACCCGCAACAACTGCTCGTTTGAGCCTTGTCCAGCTTGCGCCCCGAGCATTTGCATCTGGAAGCAACGATTAAGCGAGCACGTGAAATCCGTTGTTACTGCTTGTTTAGGACGAAGCTGGAAACGGGCTGGAGAGGGAGAAATTTTCCGAGCATTTCAGGAGAACTTGGGATCGTAACGAATGGGTATCCTATAAGGCTGCTCGAGTAATCGAATATTCGAGTAGCTTGAAGTTCGGACCGAGCCGAGACTCGGTTCCCGAGCCGAGCCGAGTACCCGTAAAAACCGAGTAGCTCGAAAGAACCGAGCGGCTCGATAAAACCGGTCCGCTCGGTTCTTTCGAGCCGCTCGAAAAACTTCGAGCTACTCGGTTTTATCGAACCGCTCGGTTCTTTCGAGCTACTCAGTTTTTACGAGTACTCGGCTCGGCTCGGCTCAAAACACCGAGTCTGGCTCGGCTCGCTTTTTTCGAGTACTCGAACAGCCTTAGCGCGCAGGGCCCAGACCGGGGAAGATGGAAAAGTTTCGAAAAAAATTTTTTTTTCCGAAAATTCGAAAAAAAAGTCGCGCATGCGCACGAGCGGCGCCGGGGGACGTGCGCGCAGAGCCCAGACCGCGGAAGATAGAAAAGTTTCGAAAAAAAAAAAAATTTCCGAAAAATCGAAAAAAACTCGCGCATGCGCACGAGCGGCGCCGGGGGACGTGCGCGCAGGGCCCAGACCGCGGAAGATGGAAAAGTTTCGAAAAAAAAAAAAATTTCCGAAAAAACGAAAAAAACTCGCGCATGCGCACGAGCGGCGCCGGGGGGCGTGCGCGCAGGGCCCAGACCGCGGAAGATGGAAAAGTTTCGAAAAAAAAAAAATTTCCGAAAAATCGAAAAAAACTCGCGCATGCGCACGAGCGGCGCCGGGGGACGTGCGCGCAGTAAGGCTGTTCGATGGTGGTGACACAGGGCCAAGGAAATCTGATTAAGCTCCCGTGCGTCAAGATTTCCAAGCCGCTTAGAAAACTGTCGCTGTCTTTATCTCCAGAACATTTATAGAACTACTATCACCCAGTTACCAATTCAAAGCATCCCTTATATCTCTCCCTCCTCTTTTGCAGCATTCCGCGCAACATTGAAATAAATGAACACCCTTGGTCAAAAGAAACCACCCCGAGGTCCGGCAAAACCGCCCCCCGGCTCCCAAGATTGTTAAAGTAAATCAACGTTGCTCGACTTTAAACGTCCCACTCAACAAACGAGGAGACTGCTCGCAGAGGTTCTGGTGGCTTGGTGCGCGCGTATCGCAATCAGAGCGACCGGGTAGCGTATTTCACGAAACTTCGTTTCTCGCGCTCCAACGATCACGACCAAAAAATCCACGGAATTGCGGGGGCGCCTTAAATTTCATCCAGGGAAGGTAGAGATTGGTGCACGCGGCGAATCGGACCGTGGGTCTTGAATTGTGGGTGTACGTCTACGGAAATTCGTCGATGCGGTACGGAGGGGGGTGGGCGAAGGGGGTTACACGCGCGACAGCGTAAGAAAATAAAGAAAGAGGGTCGAGGGGGGAGGGGGGTGGCGGGGCGGGTCCAGTGTTTTCCAGCACTCTTCGAAAATTGCATGGCAGAGCCAGCATAAGTATTTTATATCAAATAGTTCAATGTTTGCCGAGCAACCAGAGCCAATTCGCCCGATGGCCGTTCGACGCCAAGTTCACAAATTTATGGTAAAATTATTCGCGGAATATTTGAATAGTAAGAAAAGTATCGGCGGGCGTCGTTCGTTGTAATAATGCGCGGCCATCGAGCACACTCTTGTTCCCCAGGATCGTGGCAGTGATTGATCGATCGAGTCCTTTGGAATTCCAGCTGCATCCACCGTCGACCTAGCCCGCTCGTCAATTTTCCTCTCATTTGTTCCCCTATCGTCGCGAACATCGCGCGGCTTACCGAATTGAAAATGGACTCCCGCCCGTTCATCCTTCATGCGCATATCTATCCGGCGGGCGAAAACAGGACGAGGAAAGAACCGGGGTCCGCTTGTAATAATCTGGCGCGATCGCGTTCGAGGGACGTTGATGAGGCAATACCACGTCCGAGGCTTCCGCGTCGCGTCAAAATAATGGTCCATTTACAAGCTCGTGGGCCGCGTAAAAACAGGATGGGGGACGGAGCCCGGTTGCCAGCTAAATCTCCAGCCGTCCTCTGTCGCTGGGACAGCTCCGGTAGTTTCATTTCCTTCGCCACCGTTCCGCGCTCTGTTATTAGCCTAAGCGTCTGAAGTGGTAGGCAGAGAAACCTGCGACCGTTTTCGAGCAGTTGTCCGTTCCCGGCGGGAGCGTCAAAGGGACATGGGTTTTGCAAAATTACGACCCCGCCCGCTCGCGAATAATGGTAAGCAGCCACGCTGCTGGCCCTTTAAACCTGCGTTTTATGCCCGCTCTGTTTGCTGCTTGGCGAACGTACGCGTGATGAACTTCTGAAAGTGATGACTGAGGGCAAAGTAGAGGGTTGAAATTTTCACGAAGCACTGGAGATTATTAGGCAACCGCCTGTTCTAATTTCCCCGGAAGATCGTGGAAATAAAATGCGTCCCTTCAATTTGCAATTAATAAATTCTTCAGTTGACAGTAGGTATCCTGAAAAACGGTGGAGTTGACGCGACGCCCGAGTAATCGCCGGCGATCGTGTAATTTCGCGAAAAGTCTGTCCCGAATTTTTCCATTCTACCCGCGTTCGAGGGAGAACTTCTACCCGGAGTAATATTCCCCTGCGCGCTCGCAGTTTTATTCAATAACGCAGACTAATGCCGTCTGCCAGTAGGTTCCTTATTTGTTTTGTTCCGCGCCCGCGATTCCGCATTATGCTCCGCGGTTCTTTATTATGACGGGGCGCATAAAAGCATCATTACGTGATTTTTCAGAATGATAAATTGTTCGCCCCCGTTGAAACGCACCCTCCCTCCCCCTCCCCCTCCCCCTGCCACGGGCGTCCGCGACGGTCCGACCCAGCCCGAGGAACTGAGTAATATCGAAGAAATAAAAATTCATTACGTACTTTTCAGGAATATACAGCGCATTGTGCTGAAACAATGGCCGCGGCCGAAAACAAAAGGACAGGGGAAAGAAAAGGTGGAAGAGCTGCCGGGTAGGCATAGTGGGATATAATAATCCTCGCGGACGGATAATGCAACGTTGTAACAATTTACTCCTCTCCGAAGGTATGAAATTATTTCGACGTTACCGAGCTAAAGAGAATTGGTCACAATGGCCCAGGCCGGCCCCATTGTGCCCACCTGCACGCTCGTATCGTAAATACGAATCCCGAAGGAACTGCTACGATAATAGATGGAGGCGTGAATTATGCCGTTTCAAATGTTATCGGCGGCTAAATGCGCGTACTCTTGCCCCCTAAAACGTCCTTGCCCCCCCCCCCGGCCCCGACGGTCCCCCCGCTACCACCGATTTCCAAAAACTTATTGCCGCGAGCGGAAGCTCCAGCCACGTCAAACGCGCGCGATAGCGCCCGCCGTAGAAGTAATCGATCAACGCGACAGCCATTTGGATTGCGAGCGTTCGTTTTCGGGTTCTCCAGTGCTGGGGCACCCTCCGAGCAGATAGAAGCCGTGAAATATGAAAAATTATTCAAACAACTCGTTCTACCCCTTTCCATTACGGTGCGTGGCTCGGGGGTGGTAAGGCTCGCGGCGCGCTCGCCCTGTTTTCTCCCGCGGCTATTCGCAGCCGATATTATTTCCCACCCCTCGAGGAGAGCACGTGGCTCCATACGTGTCAATGGTAGGAACGGACGTCTCATCCTGTATTAACCCAGTTTCGGCGGTTTTTCTCCGCAGAGCGAAAAGGCCGTCCTTGCCATGGAAGAGCTGGCCGTAGCCGGGAGATTGCAGAGCGGGTTGGATGTAAGGATGATATATCGACGGTATACATTAAGGCCCCGTGTTTGTGTTTTCTATTAGGCTAATCAGGACCGTGACTCGGAATACGACGGGAGGTGGATGTGCTCGCCCGGCTCGCCAGCTCCGGCTCTTGTATCCGCGTGTACGTACGCGCAGGCAGCCTTTAACGCGCGTATGGCGCGGGTACATAAAGGGCGGAGGATCGGGGCTCAAGTATATATACGACAGTAATACAAACGGGAGCGGGTCGGTACGGAACTAACGACTAGACCGGTCTAGACGGTAAACTATATAAATTGAAGCTTTAAGGAAACAGAATGCCGGGGTGACGCTGGTAGGGTGGCGGGGTGGCGGGGTACAGACGAAACGGTGGGCGTGTAGGTGCTCGATCCTCGGCAAAGATATTACCGGCGGATGGAGTGCAGTGCGCGCTCGGGGAAAAATCGCAACGGGAACGAAGCTGAGGATCATCTTGTGCCTGCGCACCTTTATGGCTGGCTTGTTTATTCGAGAGTATCAACCACCTGATCGACGGTATCGTGGCTGGAGGAAATGGGAAATGGAACTTGAGGCTTAAGTGAGTTGTGGAAAATGGAAACTTCGAGGGTGCAAATTAAATATAAGCTTGTGTACTTGTATAGGCGCGAGGATTCTGACATACATATGTTATAATTTCCAATAAATGTGGAAGGGAAAGTAGAACTTTGCAGGTATCGTGCCACAAGAAATACAGAAAACGAGCCGCCCAGCTCCTTGGAACCTTGAATTTGTGTGGCAGCTGCCCAAAGAAAAATGAATCAGGGGCCAAAGGGAAGCACAGTTTTTTCATATTTCAAGAGTGAAGAAAGAAACGCGAGCGCCTCTTGTAATGAAACGAAGGAAGAAAGGGGCGTTCGGAAAAATCATATTGCAGAATTGGTTGAGTCGGAAAGGCGGAGGGCTTCTGCGAGGAGGGGCGGAGTGGTGTTGAGCGTCTGAAAGAACCCCCTCGGAAAGCTAAGTTCAAGGGAATTTGTAACTTTATAACTCGGCCGATTCCGCGTGAAAGTATTAAGAACGGTGATGTATATGGGTAATACACTTGCCTGTCGGTGTCTGCTGGGATTTTAGGGTCGACGATCGAATCAGCGTCGCCCTCAAAGGCAAAGGCTCCTCTTCGCCATCCCTACAGCGCGACGTACAGCCAAAATTCAATATCATTTGCGAACGTAGTCACCGTTGCTGTTTCTAAACTCGGTTACTCGGGCGCTTGGACATAATCGCGTCGAGATATACGATACTCTAACTTCCAACGTAGAACGCGTTTCAGCCGACCCGTCCACCACGCGAAAAATTTCTAATTTTTTACGAAAGGATCCATCAATCTGAAAAAATGAGGAATTATAGATGGTTTAAAAGTAGTAAAAAAATTTAAAGTAGTAAACGATACTGCAGAGCGAATCGTCGAATTACATAATAACGGATTACAATAAAATATTGACCAAAAACGAGGAAAGCAAACAATATATTTGACAGATATATTTGACACAAACAATAGTATCCAAATTCTACCAAATCTAGTTTAATACAAGATATGTATTAACAAATATATATTATTTTATTTTGTTTTTTCGCTTGCTCTCCATTGTATGTAACGTTTCAATAATATTTTGTTTATAACTATTCAATAATTATATTTTTTTATTAATAGTTACTTACATGATTATTAGCAAATGTAGGGTTACTGGTTCGATAAAAATAATGGCACGCTCGGTGGTAAATGATATACCTATTTATTTGGAATATCATTGTGGTATCGTCGCTTGTTCTCGTGAGACAAACTGCCTGGGCCACGCTTAGCCCCTCCACGTCTGTCTCGAAAGGCTCGTCGCTAGGGCGACGAAAGGTCGCGATTCGCCGTTTGTTTTGACGCGCTAAGTTTCCTGGAACTTGCTGCGACGCGTTCCGGTCGCCACAGCAAATAACGAATAATCCAATTCTTGTACATAGAAAATATTATAATCTGACTTACGTAAATTCAAAGATTTTGAGTATACTGTTTGAAGTCACACACAAATGATACAATACACCTAAGAAATTATATTGTCATTAAAAAATATTTCTTAATTCTTCCAAAATAGCCGAGCGAAATTATGTTTGAAATTTACGATAAATGCGGCACGGGTTCCCGTTGTCCAATCACTTGAAATTTCGGACATATTTTGTCGCCAAGTATCGGCGAAAAAAAATCGGAAGTTGAAAAATAAGGACCACCCTATTGCCTACCATTTTCTAAATAATTTCTCTTATAAATGTGCTACTGAACTTCGCCAAGTGTAAAGCCTTCACCCTTCCCTCCACGTGTGAAGAAGGGACAACGAAGCTCCTCTCGTTTGTCAAGCGCCAAGTAAATAGTAACCAAGCAACCGGCAGTATCTAATCGATACTTGAGACAATAGATGAACGCGGTAATAGTAATTACACAATGTGCATGCGCGCGCTTTTTTCTACTCATTCTACTCTTCGCCTCTGCTGTCGCCGTCATCGTGTATACGCAAATTCGTGGGCGTAATTAACGTAATGACTACGGGAACGTAATTACAGAGCGCGGAAACGTAGAAACGGGAGCGAGCATTGGACGTGTGCCGTGTTACATCGTGTCCCGTTACACCGCCCCCGCCAGCCCCATAGAATTTATCTCGAATGACGGCCGCGCGCATTGAAATTCGAAATCTGTAACGTCCCCGGGACGCAGGAGGCATTCGTCGACCGCGGGTGATAGCCGCGGGTAACTCGAGCGGCTGTCGCCAAGGAAATCTCCGCGACAAATCTTGCACGGGCACGGAACGGTGTTTTTGCGAAAGAAAGGTGAACGGGCAGCGGCGGCGGAGGGGAGAGGGAAAGCACCGGGGCAAGTGGGAACAAATGCAAATTATATTGCCGGGCGAGCATTCGCAGCGACTGAGAAACGCCAGCCGCGCTGGCGTGTTTTAAAAGCCGCCCGGAGTGGCACGTAGTGTAGCCAGTTAAGGCAGTTACCACGGGTTTTTTATTCGCGTGTGCGACACACAGGGGAGCTGGAGAAGTATTGTGCGAACTGACGTGCGGAGGAATGACGAGGTGACTGGGCCGCGCCGCCCTCCGGCGCGCTCGCCACTCGTGCCCGAATTAAACGAAACGTACGCGAGTGCACTAAAAGCTTCGTGGGATCTTCGTTTAACGGCGGGAGGGCTTTTCGGGGGTCCCCGGGGCTTCGGAATTAGTCGTAGACGCTCCTAGATTGCTTACAACTTATTCTGCGCTTCTGGACTGCCGACTGTCTCTTGCCAGTTGGTGAATTTGTACGGTAAACGCGACGGGGCTAGTGGAACGAGGCGTGAGTCAGACCAGACTAACCCAGACACTTCGTGGCTGAGGCGATACTGGCAGAAGCGAGTTAGCAAGGTGTGGACGGTTCGTAGAATGGTGGAAATACACAGGGTGTCCCGTAACCGGTGGTATAAACGGAGGGGTGGAGGTTCTGCGTGAAATACGTCACAAATAAAGAATTAAATTGAAGACCTTGCAGCAAGATGGATGCAACTCCATCTTTACCAGTTTCAAGTAAACTGGTGAAAACTGTTTATAAAATTATTGCTATGACATAACATTAAAAGGAGAACACTAATTGAAAAATATACATTTTCACACAATAAGTAGTAGTTATTCGGTTGATAAGTTTTTATTTCTACAGTAAATATTCGTATTAAACCCGGCGAACGGTGCTGAGCGAGCGAAAAAACCGCTGAGCGAGCGAGAGGGAACGAAACGGTTGACATGAAGTTGCCGTCGCCTCTTTCGTTCTCTCACTCTCGACCGAAGGATTCCAAGAAATAGTGGGGATAGTCACCGGGCGTACTACGCGTGGTAAAAACGGGGCTATAACGAGGATTTACTGTATTAAGTTAAAGTGTTGATGTATCCCGGATGCTGATCCAAAGCGAAAGAAGCTTTGAAGAATCCACCATTGGTTATGAAAGATGAGACTCCAATTAGAATGCCAATTAAGACCAGCCAATTCTTTTTCAAGTTACAAACGAAAAGAGCAGTTTAACCGAGCTTTCATACCTCCCGTTTCAAAGTGTCGTACGCCCCGATTACGCCCCGTCCGAGTCGCGAAATCCCGTTCGGACTGACGGTAATTCATTAATTAACAGGCAGAAATCATGCTATCGGGAATCGCGTGACGAACGCGGCGACGACGGGCTGGAATGCGTGTTTATGGACAAGCGTACCGAGAAGCGATGAACGACGACCGTTCACCACCTGTCTCGCTTTTATTCGCAAAAATCCTCGCGCATTATCCAATTACGCATGCGTAGGGCCCATATCGCGTGCGAATCTCGGTAGCCCCGTGCAAACCGGTTACATAATCGTTCAAACGGCGGAATACCCTCGAATCACGTCCGGCGCGATTCTTGTCGGAAATTGTAAATTATATTAAGTCGATAAGGCGACTCGTTAAGCCCTGTATTCGTGTGGCTGTAGCTGGTGGACGCGCCGATAGAAATAACGATGGGAAACGGCACGGCTGCGTTGTTCGGGGAGCAAATATTTCGCGGCTGGGCCCTGGATGAAATCGCGATGGCCAATCGATAGTTTGCTCCCTATTCCCTGTTTACCTTAGGCGAGAAAGTTGCTAAATGGGATTTACGATCACAATGCGCGACCATTTGCGCCGCGGAACCAAAGGTCGGTCGGTCAGCTAGTGATTAAAGCTATAAAATTGCAATTTCCTGGTTTCTGCTTCCACGGCGGCGACTAATGAGTGCAGCACTACCGCCGAGAACGCGGGAAAAATAGATGGCCGCAATTCGTGGAGCTTGTATTAAGAATCGAGGATTAGAATTGCACTGTTGTATGCGAGAAGGGCCTCAGTGCCAAAGATATTTTTTATGATAATAATTCTTTGTTGCACAGTAGACATTACGTAAGAAAACATAGGTATGAGAAGACGAAAGAGAGAAAAATAGTTAGAAATTATATAGCATATGTAAAATTGGAAGAGTGCAATACCCTAACCTTAAAACTACTTAAAATTAACACTAACAGTGTATGTATACGGAAAGTAGATGTAGATAGTCAAATAACGTAATCGCGAGTAAGGACTAAGGGGCCGTCCTTAAATTACGTAATGGTAATTTTGGCGAATTCTTACCCCCTCCCATCCCAATATAAGAATTCGTAAGATTTTATATTCCTACCCCCTGCTTATGTAATATTTTTTACATTTAATTTGTTCAGTTATTAAAATTCTTTTAAACATTTATATAATTCATTTAACTCGGATTTAGGAAATTTAAACTAAAACTACTTTTCCGAAACATTAATGATAGAATTTGTATTTATTGAATATTAGGTTAAAAAATATTACGTAGGATGGTACCTGGCTCCCCCCTCCCCCTTGTAATAAAACGTAAGAAATTCGCGACCCCCTTCCCCCCCCTCCCGCCAAAGAGCCTTACGTAATTTAAGGAAGGCTCCTAAAGTCAGATGTGTGACGTTGAAAAATAACAAGAGTAAGAGTTAAAAGAGTTAATTGCTATTGTTGATTAGCAAAAAATAATGTCACTGCATTATACATAGTGAAGTTGCTGTAAAACTGTCTATAATATTTAAAAATTTGATATATCTTCTTTGTAGTTGCATTATTACAACCGGAATTATGTAATAAATTAATTAGCGAAATTACTTTTAATTATAACCCTCTCAGGCCCTTCTTGCATAAAATGGAGAAATATAGAAAGAAAAGAAGAAAATGTTGTTGTTTAACATTATTTTTATTATTTATTTAAAATTTACCATAGCTCTGTCAATTTTAAAGTTACGGCAATGAAATTTAGAGGGCATATGTAGATAAAAATCAGGAATCTAATCATGCGTTTTATGCAAAAAGGGCCCGTGTGCCCTGAGGCCATTTTTACATCCAACAGTACAAATATTTTATTTCGAAACTTATCGGAAAACACCTTCCATCTGCTTTTTACTTTACCTAAGCTCTATTAATCCCGTATTTGTAGCGGGGAATGTAATTACCATAATAAATTGTCAAAGAATACCTTGATTCTCTAATAAAGCACCGGCGGCGGGGCGTTCCCTGCTAAAATGATTCGCTGAAAGGTTGCGCGTCGGAATTATTAGCCAGAGCAAACGCGGCCCGTGTTATATTTAAACAAAATAGCACACGTGAAACGAAGGTTCGTTACGGCGGCACGGTTTAAATTTTGAATAACCGTATTCAGGCTCCAGACCCTTCCTCTCGCGGGGTTCTGCCGAAACGGACTTAATATCTTAATTCAACGGAGCCCGCCGATTCAGGGACACAGGACACCGGTATAATAAGGGGCACAGTGACAGTAATTAACGGGACTGTAAATTCGTAACAAATACGGGCCAGCACTAACGAGCAGGCTCGCGCAACCCCCCCCCCCCCCCACGACGGTATTGTAAAGGGCTGTAAAAACGTAAAAACATCCGGCCTCTCATTAAACCTTCCAAGGTGCACTGTTCCCACGGCCCTATTAATGAATATTCCAGTGTAAAGAAATATTTTCGTCGGCCTGGCGTTATTCAGCCTGCGATGGGACGTCGATTGGCCGGTGAAGGAGATTTCATGAGGGACATCCAAGGGACCGCCCAATAACATTCAAGATGAATTACGAAGTAGTATATTCGGCATAAAGATGTTAAGACGAAGGTACGTGGACTGTGTTTATGACAGAGGCCTGGTTTCGAAGAAGGATTTGGGACTTGGGAATCTTAGAGTGTCCTAGTTCTTCCATCGACGAAGTATGGGATAGACCTATCACCTTATGGGACTTCGTGTCACCACCCAAACTGTGTTACCGACCCATAATTTCAGAACTGAATGTAGTGGCATCTGCTTATGAACAGCGTCCA
The DNA here is from genome assembly GCA_947577245.1 of Andrena bucephala. Lineage (NCBI taxonomy): Eukaryota > Metazoa > Arthropoda > Insecta > Hymenoptera > Andrenidae > Andrena > Andrena bucephala. The sequence continues at coordinate 98,977,341 of OX387716.1, read as the reverse complement.
GCTCAGCAACTGCACTGAAATGTGTTGAGCTGCTGAAAGGTGTGTGCGTGCTTGTATACGTGTGATTTGTTCAGTGTGAGAGTTTAACATAGAAGGCAGGGCTTTTGCTACGCTATGCTTTGGCACAGCTTGTCTATGACTCACGCGGATTTCTTTCCGAAAATCCATTTCGGGGATCAAGAGATTATGGCGCTCAAGAATGGTATTTCTTCAAAGCCCGTGTAAGCTATAAATTGCAAGACGACATTGGTTATTAAGTAGTACTTTGCGTGTAGTAGAACTCTTTCGCGTATCGTACGCCGAAAAGTATTAAAAATTCACGCCGTTACTGACATTCCCGCAAGTTTCTAATGCACTGTTTAATCATTCCAGTGAAGTAATAATAATTGGATTCTACTTGCTCCGAGTATTAGTTTGCCGCCGACATTGATATTTACAGTAAAACCTAATTCATAAAAGCCTCGCAGAACGTTGCATGATGCATGAGTGGCGTGGGGTGCATGGATGCAACTGCAAATCGCGTTACGTTCGAAACCCGCGTTGCGAAATAAGATTTAGTCTAGCCCTGAGAAATTTCAGTTTTTAGTTACAAATAAAAAACAGTTTGATGATATTTAAACATGTCGCAATTCAAATTTCGGCAACTTAACATGTGTTTGAGGATGGAATAGAGATTGACGAAGATAGATGATCGCAGCCAATCGGCTCGTATTACTTGTCACGTAATTAATAATTGTATTACAACGTTACTTGTGATACGATTAGTAATTATACTTCAAATAATACAGATTGCCCAGGTCTCACCACGTGGAGGCGCTGCGAGTGGAGACCCGCCCTGGTAGAATAATAGTAACTAGAAAATTATGTAACTGCAGTACTAATGGTACTGGTAGAAAATTATGTAACTGCAGTACTAATCAAAATTAACTGCACTACCAATCAATACCGTAGCGAAGCAGGGGTATTTTGCTAGTTAATTATAATGAAAAAGTAGTCATGCCTTTCAATGAACATAAAAATTTGATCGGCACGAACCGAATAAGGGGGGCAGCTCACACCTGGGGAACGAGAATTAAAACATTGTTAAAATTTGTCAGAATTAAATTTAACTGGGATTTAAAGTCCAGAAACATTGCATACAGTTTCTAATACACTGTTTAAATATTTTAGTAAATTAATAATAGTTACTCTATTGTTATCTGGATCCTAATTTGTAATATATATAAGTATTAACATTTATCGAACATTTAAACATTGAGAATAAAAGAGAATTCATTCGGCGTAGAAAATCATTTGCAAATCCAAGGCAAAATGTTACTAATTGCTTGATATCTCGAGTTGTATCGATCATAGTTAATAATAATTTATACTGGCCGGTTAGTGCAAATGTTGTTAACATTATTTGTCATAGCAATAGCCACTGGAATGGATATTTAAGCGGAAAATCCATTTTTGCCGAAGAATTAGTTGGATTTCGCAATTGTAATTAACCGTCGACCTTGTTTTGATCGGAGGACATGTTTTCCCAAAGGCTATATGAGTAGCTCACGGAGCTCCATCTACTCAGTCGTCGTCGGTCCTCCGAGCCTGGAGGACCTCCGGGGACCCGGGAGCTGCCGAGCCACCGAGCCACCGAGCCACCTGGACCTACTGGACCTACTGGACCTACTGGACCTACTGGACCTACTGGACCTACTGGACCTACTGGACCAACTGGACCATCTGGACTTCCTGGGGACCTGGTCAAGGTTTCAGCCGTGGTCCTTCCTGCACCCCCTCGGCCCCCTGGAATGGAGTTCCCGCGCCACCTGGACCATTCGGACCTACTGGACAACCTGGAATTCCTGGGGACCTAGTCGGGGTTTCCGCCCTGGTCCTTCCTGCACCCCCTCGGCCCCCTGGAATGGAGCTCCCGAGCCACCTGGACCATTCGGACCTACTGGACAACCTGGACTTCATGGGGGGACCTGGTCAGGGTTCCAACCCTTGGTCCTTCCTTCACCCCCTCGGCCCCCTGTCCTAGGTTAGCTTATTGGGTTGGTGCCGATTAAATTTTTGGGTTCGTTAAAAACCATTCAAAATGTTATTATTCTGCCAAGGCCAAAACCGATTTCTCTTCCTTTTTAACTGATTTCTTCGATTGCTTTTCATCATCTGTCCTATTTCATACATTCCTTCGTGGATTTTTGCATGAGTCGTTCTATTTCGTGTATTTATTCGATGGGTTTGCATGATCTGTACTATTTCATGCATTTCTTCGATGTGTTTAAATGATTTAATTTATTCGATGCATTTCTTCGATGTGTTTACATAATGTATTTTATTTGATACATTTCTTCTATGTGTTTACATGATTTATTTTATTTGATGCATTTCTTCTATGTGTTTACATAATTTATTTTATTTGATGCATTTCTTCGATGGGTTTACACGATTTATTTTATTTGATGCATTTCTTCCATGTGTTTCCATGATTTATTTTATTTTATGCATTTCTTCGATCGGTTTACATGATTTATTTTATTTTATGCATTTCTTCGATGAGTTTACATGATTTATTTTATTCGATGCATTTCTTCGATGGGTTTACATGAGATTTATTTTATTTGCTGCATTTCTTCGATGGGTTTACACGATTTATTTTATTTGATGCATTTCTTCCATGTGTTTACATGATTTATTTTATTTTATGCATTTCTTCGATCGGTTTACATGATTTATTTTATTTGATGCATTTCTTCGATGAGTTTACATGATTTATTTTATTCGATGCATTTCTTCGATGGGTTTACATGATTTATTTTGTTTGATGCATTCCTTTGATGGTTGTGCATGATTTGTTCCCTCTCATGAATCTCATTGATGAATTTATATTTCCTGCTCTTCTTCATGTAGGTATCTCTACGATGGTTCTGCATGCTCGTGCGTGCTCTTTTGACATTCCAAATCATCTCGATCGGCACCAACCCAATAAGTATTTTCTTAATTTCCTCTGAAGCCCACCACTCCATTACTTACATAATGTAGTTGATTGTTTCAGCATTTCAGGTCCATGCTCTCGCGGGGAAGGAGGTTAATAAAATAATATATTTTAAAGAAAATCGTGAAAAGTGATAGTGAACAGTGGTAGTGAAAGGAGACATCTAAGGAAGCCTAGGTTAATTTATTATACCATGAAGTATTTAAGGCCCCATGTAAAATTGCCAAGTAGTCACTAAATCATTAGCTTTGTTGCTCTTTTGTTGGCTCCTCATCTCCGATGAGGAGGTCGCCGCTGCTTCCGTTTTCGGAAGCAAGCGACTGAGCATGGAATCGGTATGGGTGGATCAGTTTCATCCCCTGATGTTCTTGTCGAAAGGGAAAAGTTTCGGGCGTAGGGGGTGTACCTTTTGGTACACTGCCTGCGTAAGTCACCCGGTTCGATTCCCAGTCTCCGTGTTAGTCGGCTTGAGTCAGGTCACACCTAGTGTTGCTCCTGACGAGTTGCATCCGAGCAAGAGGAATCGTCTGAGAGACGCCGAGCGCTTTTCCCTTTCGACTCGGACATTAGGGTGGTAGGAACTGCGCCATCCAATACTCGTTTCATGCTCACCCGTAGTCTTTCCTTCTTTGCTGAGTTTATTTCAATCGCGTGATTGCTTGGCAGTTCCGTAGATTCGATATCTAAACCGAAGGGATCGATGGAACTTTGTTTCCCTCCATCTCTTTGGTTTAGTAGGCTAAGGGTTTCATGTACAGGGAGATCGACGGAACTTTGATTCCATCTATCTCTCTACGGGTCTCGAAACGCAGCAACCTCCTCGTGGTGAGACCTGGTAATCGGTGGGAACCGAGCTGATAGCTGTGATTGTCAAATATTCTAATTATATATAAGATTTTTTTTAAATCGTAATACTTTTATAGGTTGTAAGTATACGATTATAGTGTTAAGATAGAAGGGTAAGTGGAACTTGGAATATTTCAGTGAGGTACTCGAAAAGATGTGATTTTGAAAATTTTCTGCATGTTTTCTGTTATTTCCTCTTACTGATATATCCCAAGTTCCAATTCCTTGGCGAAGTATTCGAAATTCTATCTCGGTTCACATTAAAGTATTACTGGAACTTTATAAATTTCTACTCGGCTGACATTTTCGAAAAAGAATTTACACACTGTAAGAGTTTCATAAGACTCATAAGTTTTACCTTAAGACTCATAAGTTTCATTAAGACTCATAAGTTTTACCTAATTAGATACATACCTGGTTGGACCATTAACGTCTTAAAAATCATTCAGTAACCATTCACTTTAACCACAGACGAGGTATAAGATAGACCTATCACCTTATGGAAGTTCGTGTCGCCACCCAAACTGTGATACGACCCATAATTTCAGAACTGAATGTAATGGCATCTGCTTATGAACAGCGTCCAGCTCAGCAACTACACTGAAATGTGTTGAGATGCTGAAAGGTGTGTGCGTGCCTGTATACGTGTGATTTTGCCGCGGACATATTTTCTTGTCTTTTATTGTGTTACACAGTGTCGCCGTTGCATGCTGCAGGAAAGCACCTTTATGTGCTTGCAGCTCATTTTGATTTCACATCTTTTTTACTTTGTAATTATTTTCTGTATTTTTTTTATTTCATGTACTTGGCGTAATTTTTTACTTTTTTAAAGTTTTTATCGGGATCTCATTTCTTTTTGCAAAGATAATTTGCATAGGGAATGACTTCAGATCATTTTTAATATTAAATGTTTATTTTCTATTTTTTGTGATTTATATTAACAAATTATCACGGGACAGAATTCAGGATAAATTCAATCCCAGCATCATTTTACGCTTCGATTATCTATATATAAATAAATAAAATCCTGAGTTTAGTTACAAATAAAAAACAGTTTGATAATATTTAAACATGTCGCAATTCAAATTTCGGCAACTTAACTTGTGTTTGAGGATGGAATAGAGATTGACGAAGATAGATGATCGCAGCCAATCGGCTCGTATTACTTGTCACGTAATTAATAATTGTATTACAATGTTACTTGCGATACGATTAGTAATTATACTTCAAATAATACAGATTGCCCAGGTCTCACCACGTGGAGGCGCTGCGAGTGGAGACCCGCCCTAACCGCGGCCCATCCACCCTCCTTTTATGCAAAATTTTATTTTCATTTCCATAGATCCCCCTGATGCACGGTTGCAAAACGATCCTCGATCGCTCCACAACCGGGCAACAGAAGGAGTCCTTCTGTAAAAACCTACCGCGATGAAACTAAAGCAGAATTTAAAACATTTCTTTGTTTCTTTCATTTAAAATTGGAAGAATTTTCTGGTATATTTCTACCATGATAATTATTCATTAATTGGGAATGAAACAAAGAAAAAAGGGGGAATATTTGCCAATTAGTGAATAGTTCAAATTTTCTACTCATTAATAGGAAATATGCCAGTGCATATTTCCTATGGCTACTTAAATACTAATAATTCCTACGGATACGAGCGCTCGTATTTAATAATTGCTACTTATATTTAGTTAAACACTGCAGTGTTTATTTTATTCCTTAAAAACTACTTAATTCTATGTGGCCACTAAACACCTTACCTAACCATACACATATCTACTTAAATTTAAATAATGACCTGCCTAATAAAAATCTGAAATTGTCATGTGTTTCTTACTTCCCTCGATGGACCCACGATGTTACCTGAAACATTTTTAAAAGTATTAATAAAAATTCCTTGAGGTTTCGTTTCTCAAGGATGATGAGCCTGAAATCCTATTTTTGCAATATTCTTCACACATAATACTCTGCAACAGAAACTTTCTCAATGAATTAGTACTTACAATCTATCTCGATTAAGTAATGTAATTTCAACAGATATAGTCTTTTCATTGAATCGCTATTGCCCAAATATTGAAATATCACATTTGAAGCTACAGTTTAAAACTCAATATGGAATATCGATTCGGTAATAAAATGAAAGAAGGAAAAGATTAAAAAATACTGCTTCAGTATCAGCAGACAAAGTAGGCAATTAACCTTTAGCAATACTTTAGCAATTCATGAAAAAGAAGCTACTAATCATATTACATTTCATTCCGAAGCAATTGATATTCATAATATTAAGCACATTGGGTGCTCTGTTACATCAAATTAATAATTTCCTTGTAGTTTCTCATTAATTGGCATCTTCAAAGTTTATGTATCAATGACTCGACAATCAATCATAATATACAATGGGTAATCAGAAACATTTATGCAAATGTTGAAAATTGGAATAATTGCACTTTACTGCACAGTAATCGAAATTACTTTCATACAGAAAGTAGCAACAACGAGCACGCGTTAATATTGAAAATTTACTATCAATATAAAGTGATGAATTGCATTTACCTACTTTTTCAGTGCAAATTTCCTTTTAATATCATCAAATGAAGCAACAATCGCGGGTGAATTTTGATTAATGCAAAGGAATGTTGAAAATTTATAAAAATAAAAAACTACATTTCTTATCAATCTGATAGGAAATACAACGATTGACGAAGTTACTATGCAAAAATCAGCAACGTTAATGAGGAATAGCTACTGCTACTTTTCAAAGACTCTAATTAGAACTTCAATTGAATGGAGGTGTGTCAGAAGTCTGCAATTTCTATTACAAATAATGAATCACACCTTTCATCGCCATTCTTTCAGTCACAGAATAAAATTTTGGAATGCTATTCCATAAAAATTGGAACTTCAATTTAAAAATATTCTAAAAAAATAGAAAACATTTATCTGCAAGATATGAATATACTTTTAAAACAATATTTCCAGTGACAAACACTCGATTCAAGGGTGGAGGTGGAGGTGGTGGTAGGAGAAGGAGGATGGTGCAGCCACTTAGGGCTGCTAGAAAAAATGATCAGTAGCCAGAAGGGCAGCTGATCATTGTCCACTCATTAATGCAAAAAAACCGTGAGTGGACCGTTTCTTTCTTTCGCAACGCTAACTCACTACAGACTAAAATCAACTCCCGAGCATAGTCACTAGGACTTTGGACTACCCGCAGCACTAATTTCTCAAACAAATTCAAAATTCCCGGATGGTGCTTCATTACTGAAAATTCTACTATACTCAATACAAATCCCGAATAGCAAACGAAAAAGCTACCGAGAACCACCACGTGGGTGGTTTCATTTTTCGCAACACTAATAAAAATTCAGTGCACCTGTGTCTCGTAATACGCAACTCTAACTTTAATTCGTTGCAGCCTTCCTGAAGGCTGTGTAGAGTCCCATGTGCAGCAGATCCAGCTGCTCGGGACTCTTTTTTCCCAGGAACATGTCTCTGGACATGTCCCAGGATAGTTTTGGGGCATTGGGGGTGGGGGTCGCAACTCTAATTACAAACGCGATCAGTCATCATCGCAACACTAACTCAAAAAAATATTAAGAATCAAACTAGGACGAGTTATTAAAAAAACGCGATCAGTCGCATCGCAACTCTAATAAAAAGAATACCATGAATCAAAAGTAATGCAATGAATCAAACTCTAGTAACTCCAATTAAAAATACAAGAATAATCTGAAAAACAATCGCGATTTTTTTTTCGAAACACTACAAGCAACCACGATCGATATTTATTCGCAACGCTATGCTAGAACCAGACGCGGGGAATGCTTGATTCGCAACGCTAATTCAAACCGTGATCAACATTTAGTCGCAACACTAACTGACCCCGTAATCTTCTTCGCAACTCTAATTGAAAACGCGGTGGGCTCAATTTCAGGGGAGGGGGTATCGGTTACGGTGGATCGAAATATAGGGGCAAAATATTTTTTTATTATTCATGACTTCTAATAGTGGGCAAAAGTTGCCTTTTATAATGGTATTTAAGCTACCAAACTTTGAACGTGATCGACAAATTTTTTCAAGTGCCGCAAGCCTTTCAAAAATTAATATTTCAGTAAATATTAATATTTGAAGGGCTTGCGACACCTGAAAAAATTTGATGATCACGTTCAAACTTTGGCAGCTTAAATTCCATTATAAAAGGGAACTTTTGCCCACTATTAGAAGTCATGAATAATAAAAAAAATATTTTACACTTATATTTCGTTCCACCCTTGTCTCGATGGGTCAGCCTATGGCCAACCAAACTACTACTACTACTACAACTACCGGCGAGCATAATGGCAATATAATACATAAGAATGACCCTGCACCCGAGGATGCAGGACCATTCTTGGTAGCCCACATGATGTGGCCTTTTCTCTGGCCGGGCTATCTTCGGCTCTTTGGCCACTTCTTGCTTCGGGCGGTCCGCCCTTCTGAAAATGAATAGCGTGCCCAAGCCCGTCCTGCCGACCGCGACCAGCGACAATGTGCAATGTCCCACTGGCGTCAAAAAGTCGACATAGCGAGGCTAGAAGCGAGGGCAAACCCCACTCGCACTAGTCTGACCGTCGACTTTTCTCACAAATTTCCTGAAAGCAGGTCATCGCGCAGGGGAACATGCGATCAGAGAATACGACGACCTGCCCCGGCCCTACCTACTTATATTTAAGTCACACATTCGTACCAGACGGTAAGTTACCTATCCTACACAAAACCTATATTTAAAAAATATCAAAACAGTCTCTCAAACACAATCATCAGTCAACCCACTCCACGATTCTCAAGCATCACCGCCCGGGTGCAAAGCCTACACTAGAGAGACCGTCCCGGGACGACTCCGTCACCCGAGCTTGGCCACAATCACACTCTAATAAGTACGTACCAGTTTTCACTGAAATCGGCTGGCAAAGGCAGTGACCATTGCGTATAAGTATGATTTACATAGCAATTAATTATTTTCAATTTCAAAGAATGGATTACTTGATAATGTGCATTGTACGTATTAGGTACATACATCAAGCGTTATTACTTTACTTTCTCGTTTGATTGTACGAGATTGATTAACTTTCATATTCCAAGATTATTTACTAGAATGATCATCGTGTGCAACAAGGAATATGATACATTGGTATCGTTATTGCAATGAATAATAATATAATGTTATAGTTTCGTTAACATGGTCTTTGATAAAAATCTTTAACCGACGCAAATTCCACCGCCTAACCACACAAACACACACAGGTGGAAAATGCGGCGTGCACGATACACTAACGCAATGCCAGCCGCCGACATGTAATTATTTAGTAAAGAAAGTCATCGTGCCCCATTGCCTTCACCCACCCAAGTAACGCATGGGCACGTGGATGAGTTAAAAGGCAATGGGTACGGAAAGATATCCTGAAAATCCTCAACTAGAAAATATGATTAGTCTGTATAGTGTCTAGCACGCTAGTATTCTTTCATTTTACATTATAAAGCAAAATTACTCGACTTTCAACTTTTCAACAGTTTAAAGTTTGATAAATAAGAAAGGACTCTACTTTAGATCAAGAAAAAGGACTCTACTCGACATTCAATTACTGAGAAAAAAGACTATAAAATTGAATTATTTAAGAAAATGACTCTAAAACATGAAGAATTTAATTTAAGAATTTAAAACGGGCGATTCCATCGTCAAAGTAAATTTCATATAGGTAATAAGAATGTATGTTCTCATGCTAATTACTTTGAATCTGAAATTTGCCCACCCTCAATTGTCTTCTTGCACATGGAAATTAATTATTCTTTGTGTACGCAAACGAGTGACCTTTATAAGAAAGGAATTACACTTGTATGTCTATTATCATCATTTAGACATCAAGTTACTTTTGAACACGTAAGGAGTATCAGAAAAATAAAAGAAATTCAAGTCATTATAATCGTCGCAATGACGGAATCGGAGGGCATCCGATTTTTCGACTACATATTAGATAAAAATGATCGTAGCTGTGGAGTCTGAGAGTATCAGACTTCTTCGCTACATAAAAATTAGCATTCAGCCGTATTGATATTCATATCAAATATCAATACCTTCTGAGCTGCTATGCATCTTTAGGTGCATTATTTAATAAATATCTACATCAATGTATGATCAATGATAAACATTTGCGTTAGGAAACGTTTATCTTGGAAATTATGATTATAATTTGATTCTATTGAAAAAGCGCGGTGCACAAGAAGACCCTAGCCCTCGTCTAAGAAATACATACACAGACAAAATGTTACAATTCACGGGCATGGTTACCATACCCGCGGTCATTATGCTCGCCAAAGTATACAACCGGTCACTCGTGTCGATTTAGACCAAACGTCCTACGACATGACTGAGTGACCAGAGGAACCATAATGCATGCGCACTCACATTTCGCTGTGCCCCGGTGACGAAGGCGCCAACACCTCTGCAACTGCTCAGGGGAAGTCATCAAGCTGCTAGAAAATGTCATCAGGTTGCTCAGCTGCCCCTAGACTGTAACGAAAGAACAAAACACGATTATAATTTCTTTCTAAACTTACGATTGTTCGAACTCTAATAAAGAACCACGAAACAATTCCAAACGAAATTTTTTATCATTCAGACACTTTAAGAAAAAAATAAAAAATTAAATATTAAAAAATAAAATTAACAAATTTTTTTCTTAAAATGTCTAAATTGTAAAAAGCTTTGTTAGTTTTGAATTTCTTGGTGATTCTATTCTAGAAATTAATTTTCTTTTAATTTTTTAATTTTTTGTTTCTGGAATTTTGAAGAATGAACTCTACTTTAAAGGAATTAAATGAAATACATAGATACTTACATCTTTCCAATAATATTCTGCGCACAAATCTCCTCTTCAGCTGACGCACTGACTCTAATCTCCGATAACGAGTTTCGCTTTCAAAAGTAAAAAAAATAAAGAAATAGACTATCAACGCGCCCCAAAGATCATAATTGTCGAACAAACCGCTGAATCTATTCTCGCGATTCGAAAGTCAGAGCCCCGATGCTCGCAAAAGAATATAAATTGCGTAGAAAACACTGACTCTACCCTCGCGTATCCCAAAATTGTTAACGACACTCTACTATGAGCAACTGTGCTCTTCAAAACGAAAAACTTCGTACGACATAAACACTGACTCTATTTGGCCGCATTGCACGCGGTCACAATCTCTGAAAAATAAGTAGGATAGGAGGGTGGGGTGGATGTGGTTTGATCGAGTGTTTGTCACGAGGAAATATTGTTTTTCTTGGAACCAGCCAAGGAACTTTCACTCCTTGTTATTTAGAATACAAGGTGTGATGCGAAAATACAGAATGCTCGCTCGATAGGAGCAGCATTCATTTCAGTAACACGATATTATCCAGAATATACTACATCAGAAATAATTATTACATTTAAATGAACCGTAGTAGTGGCTTTCGTCATTAAAATTGTAAGCTCGTTCGTGTTATTCGAATAATACTTTAAAATATATCACGATCTTTATAAATATCCAAAATTCATTGCAAGAATCAAAATTCGTTAATTATTCATGCTTGAATAGCATGTCCTCGATCAACTACGCAGTTTCTGTACATAAAGAACAAAACTTGCATCCAAAACCGAACGTAAATGCAATTACACTAGCTTCATAGAGATAGATTCTTAAAAATCATTGAAATATTATTGAATTCTACGTAAACGCGACCGAAATGCAATAGAATTCGATCATTCCAATATTTCGTAAACATCTACTGACGCCATTTTGAAATGTTTAAATAAATCCGACTAGAATTATTCAATTTATCATAATTCATTCTTTTCCCATTTCATCCCGATATTAACCGACTGCAAAGTTACCCATCACCCTCACAGCCAACAATGATTCAATAAAATAACGATAAAAATACGTATACCACACGTACTGCCACCTTCTTTTTCCAAGGAATGACCAGTCGCCATCCAAGCACCGTTCAAATTAACCGCCAAGTGTCATGGCGTCGCCTGCCCTTTGGTTTCGATTCACGCCTCAACGTCTGTAACCGAACGATGCAACAAGTTGAAACAAAAGCATTAAAACATTCGTAAGGCAATTAAACAACAAATAAACTTGAAATATGTCCGAAAAGGGATGTAATTGAATACCGAGACACGATATGTGTGCACTAAATGTGCAGAAATATCGGTACGAAGGCAACGAAGGGAATACGCGGCGAACGTTTAAGGGTTTTCTTGCGATATTTAATCAATTTCGGGACGAAAGGGTATTAATAGTAGCAGCAAATAACGGTAGACAGTAAAGAAGAAGACTAATAATGATTAGAAGTAATTATGTGATGATAGATAATGTAGGCGTACCATTTAAGTTCGCAGCTATTGAAACGTCTTAACTCAACGATGTCAACAGAACGAATGATCCCCGCGGACCGCCAATGTACCTCGGCGAATATGGGCTTTGGTGGGGGGAGACCAAGCAGGCCTCGCGCGAGAATACACGCGTACGTATTTACGATGTGTTGGAATATCGGTCGGTTATTGCACGCCGAGTGACGTATACATCGCGTCTCGTGGCCGAACCGTCTGAACGGAGGTGACTTCCAAAGCTGGCATCGTTCAGTCATAAGAAATGTCGTTACTATAAAAGACAAGAAAATATGTCCGCGGCCTGGAATTCAAAACTTGGCGTGGCCAGGAAATTATTTTAAAACGCAAAATAATGAAAGTGTATTCATATTGTCAGAGTTTTAAATTTACAAATTATGTGAAAGCTTGTGAGAGGAAAGGCATCGGTGTCGATGAATGATCTTACAATTATTTTAAAACGCAATATAATGAAAATATACTCATATTGGCTGTGTTTTAAATAGACTAATTATTTGAAAGCCTGCGGAGGGGGAAGGTATGGGTATTGATGATCTGAGAATACTTTGCCTGACCACGCCAAGTATTTGACTTCCAGGCCGCGGACATATTTTCTTGTCTTTTATTGTGTTACACAGTGTCGCCGTTGCACGCTGCAGGAAAGCACCTTTATGTGCTTGCAGCTTATTTTGATTTCACATCTTTTTTTACTTTGTAATTATTTTCAATTTTTTGTATTGTTTTTATTTCATGTACTTGACGTAATTTTTTTACTTTTTTAAAGAAACATTCAGCGAGATACTGGAACTGATGGGTTTTATGACAATTTTTAAAGTCCTCTCTGCTTCAGCACCTTATTGAATTATACTAAGTTACAATTCCTTTGCGAGGTATCCCACGTTACATCATGAAAGCATGTCTTCCACAACTAATGTTGTTGTTTATATATATTTTTATGTTAAATAAATTTATTTTGCGTTAAATACACTCGAATAGGACAGCAAGGTTAAAAGGCGTGTGTGTTCTTGTTGTGACACGTTTTTCTCTGTCGTTGCACGAATTACGTTTAGTAAAACGAGCTTTACATTGTTACTCTATGAGAATCATTTGTAAATCGCGGGTTTCGAATGTCCTATTTTTAATTTCTAATTCCTACCACGCTTAGCGTTACAATCTTATTTTAGACTGAATCGATAACGATGGGTGTGACACGAAAATGGTAAGGGGGCTCGCGAGCCCCCCGAGCGTGTGACACAAAATTACATTGCGTGATAGATCTATCCTAAACTTCGTCGATGGTTCTTCGAAATGTAGCGTTGCCAGCAATGCCATTTTCGCCTTGAGACTCCAGGTTTGGTGACATTTCTCCAGTCTACTGTTTTGCTGGTAATTTCTCCAGGAATACGATTAATATTGCCCTTTCATCTTAAAAAGCAGTTAATTATTCTGCACCTTGAAATTACGTATAATACAGTTTTTTCTATAATCGAATTAATTTAGGAAAATAATAGAAATAGAATTCAAGTGGAACTCGTCAAAGCAGAATTCACCATTATTCGAATTAAGTTTTGTATGGACAGTAACAATTTTTATTTTTATTTAGCTAAACCTGACCAGAAGAAATTATTAGACAGCAAAAACGGATAAAAAATACAATTTTAGAAAATAAGCATTTTATTTTGTAATAAATATACTATGTATATGTATGTACTTTTTTAATATATATAATTCTAATTTCGAACTTAAGAAGTTATTAGAAAACTTCATTTATTTTTGTTATTTTATTTTGTTAAATAAAATTATGTGTGTTCTTTTGGATTTTTTTTTTATTTACCATTGTTAATCCTCCAGGTGAGTGCTGGGCAAATGATGGCAAGCCTATCAAAGTGATTGAAGTATAATAAACCCTCGAGAAGGGTAGATTTCATTCAAGTTAAAATATGGGGGACTAAAGTCATTTTTCATTTTTTTTGTCAATAGCCACAGAGTGCCCACGTTATGTGTAATACAAAGAATGCGCAATAGGCAGAGGAAGGGGTGGTAACAAGCCCCCCCCCCCCCAAGTTTTATATATCTTCCTAAAATCTGATTCATAATTTAAATTGCTTTAAATTTATGCTTAAAATGTTAGGTAAAGTAATAAGGTTATGCGTGATAAAAGGTGGAAGCAAAAGAAAAACAATTTAATTGGATTTAACATAGGTATATTATGAAAAAATGTCATTTTCGGCGCTCTTACAAAAGTGAGAGTAATATGGCCCCCTTACAAAAATTATAAAACAATTCTTTGGCAGCATCAGAGATAAAAAATAAATGAATAACGAGTATTTTATTATTTATACACAAAAGACACACGCATATTTCACTTTTTGCGCACAATGTGCACTCGCTATGTGTCCATAATTCTCATATGATGCATTTAATCCATATTTCGCCGCGTTGGTCCATGGCATGACGTCCGCCACAAAACATGCATATTGCATCGGTGTTATCAGAAGCTTCATGAGGAATTTCGATGTCTGAAATATCAGAGGATGTGTTTTTGGGCTCATTACCTGAGCTGGGGGCCATATTAACCTCCATTATGGTGGGGTCAATGTATCAACACGCATAGTTTTGGAAACTTTAATCTTTGATATTTGAAAATATCAAAGATTAACTGACCTGATTTATAAATATCGATTCTAAGTACCTTTTATCAAATATGTCCCGACACACAACACTTTAACTTTCTTAACCTACAAGAAATACTTCTTTTTGGGGACGACGACAAACTTTCGTTTTGCAGGTTATGTTATTTATGCTTATTACTAGCGACGACTATGCTCCACCTAGTGTCAAATATTTTTCTCTGTGTATATAGCTAGTAAGGTGTAGTGGGTAACGCTATTAGCCGCTAGACATTTTTGTTTATAATATGAAAATCACGAGAGGGCCGAATTGCCAGCAGGGGGCCACAATACCATATTTTCTCTAACTAAAACCGCATAATTTGTTCGAGGAAGATTTTCGTCCATATTGTTTTACCCGAAGTCTTGAAATAGAGATAATATTTGCAATGTTGAGTGTTCGTTGTAAGGTTGAACAGAGGCTGTATCTTCGACAAGGTGGCCAAAGTACACAAATGGAGAAGGGGTACGGTGACACGGCCAAGGATGTGGAGCATTATAATTCAATCCCTACGGTTAGCCGGCGCGCGGCAATAAATATTCTCGCTTGGCGAAAACTCGCGCGTTAACGCGCGTAAGTAAATCAGCGTTGTTGTTCGCCGAGGCGTGTGCACGTGGCCGGGTCTCGCCGCGGAAATGTGTCACTGTGATTCGTATTACTGATCGCCCTGACCGGCGTGACAAGCCGCGCGCCATCTCGAGGATCCTATTTGGCGGCGCGCTAGAAGTCCGCCGCGATTTATTGAAACCGGGAGGCCCCGCTATAATCACTAAGTAAAATACGCGGCGTATGGAATTAAGTAATCATCTCGAACCGATTCCCCCGAGAATGCAAATGAACATTGCGGTATATCACGAGGACCCTTAAACCTGCTATTTTAGAATCGAATGAAAAATCGATATGGCGTGGCATCCACCACTCGTCCTAACGAGAACTCTTCCCACCCTCGTTTCCGTGGCTAATGCCTTGCATGCTCCGAATTGGACGCTGTGCGCGGAACGTAGCGATGGGTTCGAACGCATCGCGAGTATTTTTGTTTGATTCGAATTTGCCGCGTGACTCGTTGCCTCCACTAAACTGCAACCAACCTTCAGCTTTAAGGTTACGTCTACACGACGACACTTTTCTGTTTAGATCAAGTGTCTTTCGTGTCTAGCTACAACTAGTTGCAGTGTCTTCAGTCTAGTTTTAGCTGCAACTACCGCGACGATAGGTCGAATTTAATGTCGCGGACTGGTCTAAGCAGTTTCCAATCTTCCGGAATTTTTTTTTGATTGTCGTATACACTTGATCCAGACACAAAAGTGTCATCGTGTAGATGTACCTTAACATAAATCCATCGTTCTTCGGTATATGTCCAAAGTCGAATGTAAGCAAGTGCGAATTTCGGCTGCGGAAGCGCCCCCTGTCGCCCAAGTCGTTCCCTCCTCCACCGCCGGCGACCGAGCATTGATCACCCCGGTGACAAAGAAGACGGGTACTCCCATTGGCGACCCGCCGTCGAAATAATCGCGGTATGACGGCACGTCGGCCCAGGAAGCTTTTCATTAGCAGATAGAAGGCTTAACGGCTCCATTACACACTCTGAATCCAGACACATTAATTGCTGACCCCCTTTGAGCTCGCGCCTCTTTTCGCGGCACAGCTTGAATCCAACCATGGACTCGACGTCGGGAGCCATTCATCCTAACGGAATGCTAACAACACAGCACCGTACGAAAAGGAAATCGCGGCCGGGCACGTTCAACCGGTTGAATGAAATTAATGTTTCTCCTTGGCTACGCTATCGTCCCGTTTCGACCACCCTCCAGCCGCTGTATTCCCTCATTTTTAGTGGCGCAGCTGCGTCGAAATGCGCCGCGGCTGACGGGCGAGATCCGCCGATCGACGGAAAATTTATTCGTCCAATAAATAACCGCGATTAATTCTGATCACGTAAGCCGCCCACCGACGGCCCTCCCGCACCCCACCCCCCCCCCCCCTTGCCCCTCATCCGCGGGCCCGCGGTTGCCCCTTAGACCGCCGCCTAATCACCCCTCTTTGCGCGAGGCAAAGTTACACAGAGCGGTATCGTTTTTTAACTTAGTCCCGGGGGCAGGTAAATATGATTTTCCTTCGTATCGATTTCCCATCCAACGTCCTACCCACCTCCGAGAAAATTGATTTACAGGATGGGCCCGGGTCTAATTAGCGCTCCAGGGATGCCGCTAAATTTACGTGGCTACTTTCGCCGTTTTTCGGTTGTAAAGTATCTACGCCATTCGGTGGATTTGTTCTTAATGAAAATTCTAATCCCCTGTTGGGTTACATTACGCGTGGAGCTCGCTCCCCGGTTTCGTTGTTGGGTGTCAAGCGACGACGGCTGACATAAATTCTACTTATATCACTGGATCCGTTGAATTTCACCTCGGGAAGACTTAAACTTGCCGGGCTCCAGAGTTTCGAGGATCCTATGAAAGTATTTCTGCTATAAGTCCGCCACCCCCGCCTTGCTACGCCCGACTTTGCCGCGGGAATCGCGCTGATCTTATCGCTTCCGCCATCCAACAAAGCTCGCCCGGAATGTGTAATCTGTTACTACTTCCATAATCGCGGGCTTACCGCTTCTATCTTTGAATTATCTATCGCTACGGAGGATCCTCGAGATCGCGAGATGGATGCTGTTAATAAAAGCCCGGGACGCGTGTCGAGATCGAAGAAACGTTCGCGCAGGACGCGGGGAATGTCTTGGTTACTTATTAACTGCCCCGCTTGCAACTTAGTGGCAACCGTTGTCACGTCGCTGGGTCGAATTGCAAAACGTTGCTTCGCGCGGAATCTATGGCCACTGTTTGAAACTAGTTTGCTGGTAGCATCTAAAGCTGTCAGCATCAATTATTTATTAAGGGCAACATACCCCTACGACTAGAAAAACCAGGGTGAACTTTGACAATTTTTCTTTCACTGAAAATATTTTGTAATTCAAAAAGCTTTATACGCTTCTTAAAAAATATACGTTAATATAGCAATTGTGAAAATTTAATTCGAAAACGAAGGAGATTGAATGTGTAATGACAATTTCCGTGAGGCAGTTTTTTTTCAGAACAGCTTCCGCAGTAACTATGTCTACTGAAGTTTTTATCCGAAATAAGAAGAAAAATTTTCTCCGAAAATACATAAAAGAATCTAAATAGTTTTTATCGAAGCCGATTTCAAACATACCAATTTCTTGCGAAATGGCTGATATTTGAATACGGATGTGTGATTTTACAGTAAAAAACTATACTTGTATAAACGATAAAAAATCAACTATAAGGTTAAAAAAAATCCTACCACAAAAACTAAATAATTCTATCAAAAATCTCTGTTCCACGTTTCAACTGAATCGGTCCATTTATTCCCGAGAAATATTGGTTACCGTTTTGTCAAATAGGTACCATTTTGAGAAAATCGCTGTTGTATATACAATCTTCTTAGCTTACGAATGAAATTTACACAATTGTTACATTAAACTATGTACTTCAGGATGCATATAAAGATTTTTCAATTAAAAAGTATTTGCAGTGGAAAAAAATTGTCAAAGTCCTATGCGAAAGTTGCCCCTTACAGCTTCTTATACTATACAGTTTTGTAAAACTTCCTCGCTTGTCTTCAGATTCTATTAACCAGTCGCAAATGAATCAACAGTCGACAGAAACTTCGACGCCCCTGGACCACGAACTTGAACTGGAGATTTGGAACACATGAACTTGAATCAGTTGATCTCGTCAACACTACCTACTGCTGGACTCAGCAGAACATTAACAGTCGTATATGTTGTTTATAAAAGTAATACAGTGAGATCAGAATTCAGTGGCATTCGCAGCGACGACGGCACAGCGTAACAGCCGTTACTTTCCGCCGACAATACGCAGGGATGCTGCCCCGATTTTTGCGTGCGCCGAAACGTTACAGGGATATATTAAACTGCGCGGGCTGTTCCGCATCCGGATGACAGGGCACGCTCGAGGAACGTGTATTATCCACGTCGATGGGAATGGATTAAGAATGATATATCCCCGGTGCGTCACGGTGAAATATTTTTCCCGGTGAATATCAACCGCACGTACGAAGATCGGGACACATTACAATTCCGCCATTGGCTTCGTCAAACGGCCAGGCGGGATCAGCCCGCTCGGATCGATGAGATAAATGATGCCACGTCGATGAACGGCAGCCCGTTAACGGGGCCCACCCATCCAAATGAAAGCGTTCCATCAGATTATTCAATTCCGAAGCTACGAGGAACAGTCAAACAACAGCTGCGCTGGATAAAGGCCTGAACGTTCCTTTCCTTGATTGCCCGAACTCGGGACATATTAAACGGCGGATAAAAATATTTCTCCACTTCGAATTGCAGTACATCGAATGGGATCCTTGTTTCTGCTCTCTGAATATGAATATCCGAGCGTTCGCTTGTTAAATGTGTATAAGATTCAGCGAGGGTAGAGGCTCCAGAGTGTAGCCAAGTGACCCTGTACAGTAGGGGAGAGTTGGGTGAAACGGAACATCAATGTTTTTGTTTAAATAAAAGCTGCGAATGAGTTCGTATCGTGTGGCGTGGGACCAAATGGTCCAAAAAGCATTCGTCACCGTAGAATCGTGCATATGTTACCTTATAATTGACAGGGTTGGAAAAATTTGGACTATTTTTTTTTACTTGGATATTAGAAAATATTGAAGCACCAACTCGTTAAAGGGGCTGCATGGTTGAGCCTAATCAGATGTGGCCAGCCGTTGTAAATTGGCATCGGGGTCCTTAGGAGTTTCCCAAAGGACAACAGGGGACTTTCCACGGGACGGAAAGTCAGTTTTATACAGAACTCGCAACGAGAAAGACCTTTCATCTTTACCCTATGTTCGGCATAGAAATAGATGTATTGGTAATATAATTTAGACGACGAGTTTATTCTGTGATTGTACAGCTTTTCTTACATGGATTTAGAAAATTTGTAACGGCAAGTACAACGTTGGATTGTATAGTGGTTACACTATATTTTGACGTTTTACCCAGTTTTTTACCTCACGATGAAGTGTAAATATTAAATGTTTACTAAACGGAACACTTATTATGGATGGGGAAGAATGGAAACGTGTATTAGTACGTATTTATATTTTCTTGTAATTATTAGATTGTAGATTCCAATTTTAATTACTATTCGAGTTTCCAAGAAAATTGATTTTGCATAGAAAATTATTATGAATTTACCGCTGAATGGACATACGTCGCATATCAAAAGTGTAGAACGCGAATGCAACATTAAACAAGACAACAAAATGATAAAGCAGAGAAAAGTAAAAAAAGACAGGCGTTCCCAGGAAAAAGGCAAAGACCTTTAAAAAATTCACGTGAAGGGAATGTAGACTCGGAGCAAATTGTTACTGTGCGATGCATATTTTATAATGAACGTGGGAAATGGAATACAAAGAATCGAATATAAGGGTGGGCTCATGATGGTTGCACCAGTGCTGAATTTATTTATATGTGATTTTTATTCCTAAAATAATAAAGAACTTTCATTAATCTATCCTGTTTTTACAATTTTATATATATACTTCAGTATCTTCAGTAATTTTCATATCAAGCTGTAAAATGTTTTTTCTTATCTGTATAATATATATATTTGTTATATATTATCTATAATAATTATACTTAGAACATATATTTATTGTCTGTTACATAAATTAATTTTTAATCATAAAAATCAAGATTATGTACTTTTACATGATCCTGAAAACGGTGTTCCCTTTTTCTAATTTCGTAAATCTTATTTTCCTTCGTTGCCAAATATTTCTCTGAACAAGGTCTTTGCTTTTCTTATAATCCAAGGGCTCTAAGGTCTACTTAAGACTCCCAGTGAAGTTCCATGCCTTTTTTCCTCCGGATTCTTTACTATCACACTCCAAAATTAGGCGTTAATTTTTCCCCACTCTGCCCTTCTCACAAGCTCGCAGTTCATTAGCAACCCACTCGCCCGTCCAATTTAAAAATCCTCCATACGCAACGAAACCGATCCCACCGCGAAGTAACACGATCCACGAACAATCGCCAGAAAGTTCCGCGGAAAGAGAGGTGACGAAAAAGAGTGAAGCAAAAAGCCAGCAGCGCTCTGATCATACCGAAGGGCATCGGGAACGATGGAAAAGCGTTAAAAAGCGGCGCGGATGGATGTACATTTTAAACGGCCACGCTTAGGTCTTTTATTTTTCGCCTGATCGTAATGGATCAACCGGATAACGCCTCGTGGCGCGAGATATGGTGTAGACTCGACGGGGAATAGTTTATTTCATCGGAAAAACTTGAGGAATTTCCCTTTACCATGGTACAGGGAATGGGATGGTGTGGAGCACGTAATGCAGACTGCGGGGCAACATATCGCGCGAATCAATTTGCTCGCGCTAGAACCTTGCCCCGTATGACGCAGTACTTTTCCAGTTTCCCATCGTTACTATCGCGCTCTCCATTAGCATGCATCAGCATTATTACTTTAGCTCCGGCATTATCCGCGGCGCCGTTACCAGCGCAACGGGCATACAGACTAAAATACGGTAAAGCAGCGGGCGAAAGAACGGCTGGATCATGGCGAATGGGGAGCACGGCGATGCTCGCTTTTGACGGCCGACGCGTGCATGGTGGATTGTAGGATCCCGTTTCGTTAATCAGTGGCTGGCTCTCCTGGCGATTAAGGAAAGCGTGGCGGAAGCTCTGCGCAAAAATCTAGCGCTTTTTTTTTTGCCAGAGATTGAAGCTGAATCGGGTAACAGCTTGAGGCTCCTTAAGAAGATTGTCGCTTTTCAATATTTTATGGAAAGGAGCTAGCTACCTTCTGTAGGGCCGTTCCACGATCGATCGCTTAATTTCGAAACTGAATAACGATTCCAAGCGAGGCAGAATAATTCCATAATATTTTACCGCGATGAGTGGCGCGGACCAAGGAATTCAGGGGGAGGATATTTATGAATGGTCCCTTTCATCAGACGGAAACAATCGCCCTGCAGTCACTATTTTTCAAAAGCCCTGCGAAAAAAAAGGGAAGCCCGCAGTTCTCCCCGTAGTGCAATTTGTTTGGCCGATTTTTTCCAGGGGCACATTGATTACTTTGACAGGCAAATGGCCCTCGTGGCGCCACCGCCCGCCCCGGCGACCTATAATTATTGCTGAAGGCCAGGTAGAAGAGAGAAGTCGGAGAACGTTGCGCAACATAGCCGAGGCATCGAACTAGGCGAGCAACTAAGGCGTTGCCACGATCGTCAATCCTGCCTCATCGACGAGAAAAGTCCACTCTGCTTGCCTTCTTTCCCCGGCACAGCTTACAGCGGATGCAACTGTACACCCTGGAGACAGTGCGCGATGCTTCGCGTCTGATAAAATTGATTGCTTCGCTTCGCGATGTGGCATTCTAGCTTTAAAGAGTGATATCCGGAGAATTTCACCCAGTTAACATTTCCCTTCCGCTTTGTATCATACCGTGACGAAGTGCGCGTCAAAATGCCAAAGACTGACAGATCTGAAAGTAAAGCAGAGTGCGACGCGTAACGAGTGCAACGCTGCCACGGAGAAGACAGGAAAAAATAGTAAGAAAAAATATCTTTTTAAACAGTAGCTTTAAAATTTACAAAAAGGGAAAAAAAAATTTTGATACCGGCTTAAATGGCTGCCTATGAAAATAATGCATAGTAAAAAGGATTTTTTTTTAAAGCAAGCTTTTACTAAAATGTACTAGAAAAGGAAAAAATAATTTTGATACCGGCCTAAATGTCTGCCTTTCAAGAATTCCCTTCACATGACTAAAAATAAATGCGTGGGGCGTAAATATTGAAATATGTGCTTTTTATATAAATATTTATAGTGCTCGACGTATTTTCATATATTAGTTTTCGCATTCTGTTAGTGCAGTATTGTTGCACGAGCTTTTTTCCACTTGATTGCGAGCAGTCTAATTCCTCAATGTAAAGCCTGTATCAAAATTATTTTCTTTCATTTTAGTACATTTTAATAAAAGCCTGTGATTAAAAATCTTTTTTACTATGAATTATTTTATGCTTTTTAGTGAAAATATTGTATTGTTATCGGAACTGAGTATGTGTGCAAAGTTTCAGTCTATCGAATACGTGGAAGTGGGTCAAGATATCACCCTAACAAGCTAACGAAATCACAAGTGAATCTAAATAGAAACTTATAAAATAGACATTTATAATAGAAATTATTTATGTATAAGCATATATATAATACGACAATAAATTGTCTAATAAACGAACTTTAAAATAGTCCCTTAACATTTATTATATTGAAAACATAAAATCTTGAAAAAAAATATTTACTTAGGTACGTAGTTAATTTTTCGACAAACACTGAAAACTATTAAAAACATGCGATCGCGGAGTCGAACATAAATGCATGGCATAGTAAAAGTGACTTCTTTCTGCAGTAAATCTTTCCGCAGTACAGCACATGTCGGTGCAAAGTTATTAACAATTAGTCGACCTACCCCTTGAGACAATCAGCCCCAGTCTGCCCTACCACAGATCTTAGAGTACCTACACAAAATCAATAGCTGCAAATAATACACCAGAGGCCTCTACTTTTGCTCCCCCAAGCGGCCCAAAACATATCTACCTAACAAACATGAAATCAGAAACGTTAAAAATCGAATCCGATGTGTGTGTGGGGGATGAGGGCACATCGTTCAAACTTCCTCTCCTGCGCGTTCCGCCCGCGTTCTCATTAAACTTCGGCGGAGGACATTAACGTCGTTCAAGGAGCGGAAAGTTTGCGACAGGAGAGGCACGCATTCGTGACACCAGTGGCTGTCGCGTGGATGTCGCGTTGAACACGTCAGAAGTGTTCAGCGGCGATAAGTTTCCGCGCGGGACAACGGGTCCGGCAGCCGGTGCCTGTCTACCGTCGGACTGGCCACCGTTCCTTTCCCATTATTAATGACGCCGGTAATGATAATTGATCGGCAAGAATCGCGGTGTGCCTGCTCGGGACCGTCCGCGGCCGGCGAGAAATGCCGTTGGTTTTAATGCAACGGCAAATTAATATACGATGCGCCCGGGCATCGGGGCAAACCTTCGACCACCAGAAGGTAAATTCCCGCGAATTACTCGCGATATTTTTTCCGGCGCGTCGCATTAATTTCGCCGCGCGTAATTTAGAAGAACGACGTAGCCGGCGCGTTCGACGGTGTCCCATTTAAATTTCGTCGACGGCGGGGGGCATTAAATTTCCTTATTAAATGTAAACACCGATGGCCAAGATAAATTCTGCAGCGTAATGGGGGCGAGCGATTTTCAGCAACGTTTAAGCCGTTGTCCGATTTTGATTTATATTACGTGGCTGGCCGATAAATTCCGCGGGGCCGGCGTATAACCGATCGACCGACAGGAGGGGGAGGGGGGGAAAATAACTAATCAAGATGTCGGTTTCATTAACAAAGGCCTTCATCGCTCTTTCGCCGGTTGAAAACAAGAACGGGGATGAAATACAAGCGACGGGATCGTAAAACAATTTACACGTATAAAACGCGCCACCGCCGGGCGAATTTTATTTCGACGGGGGAATAAATTAGCCGGGGCGGGAGGTGGTGCCGGGCGAATATATCGCGGATCGATGCGTCCTCGACGGAAATTCCTACATATTAAATTGTTAAAGCATCGATAAATCTCGTAATACTAATTCCGCCTGTCCCCCTCGATGCTCCGCGAATAATTTCTAGATTTCAGCGGGCGCGACAAATTGTTGAATGCCGGGCGGGCGGAAAAATATTTGAATTGCAGAAATTTGATGGCATTAACGAGTGTTTGTTTTGGGGGTTGCGGGTAAAGTTCCTTGAATATCCGGGGGATTTGATTGCGAGTTTGATTGTTTGTTAATGGCGACGTGCAGCGGAATAAAATATTTTATTTTGTCGCTCTTGGCCGGCCGCTTTTTGCTGGCTGGCTCGGGAACGAGGGTGAGCCGGGCTGCGTCGATCATACGCTGGTAATCCGGCGGCCCTTTCTCTTCTTTCGGCTCCAGCCAGATAGATCAGACGACTACGCCACTCGAATCCGCAGGGTGTATTCGCGGCCGCGATTAATCACCGATATTTATAACGGAAATAAATTTCCCACGCGACTTTCAGCCCGCCGACGTTCAGCCACTGGGCGAAGAAAGGGATGACACTCCGCGCGACAAAGGGTGGGCGTGCAAAATAGAAGAATTCGGATAGACTGTGACCTGGAGGGCGCTTTTGTTGAACTTAGTGAATTCGTCCCTTGTTCGCGGCTGACATCGAGATTTCAGGATTTATAATTGAGGGGCTCAGTGGAAAACGGGCGCATCACGCATATGCATAAATTTTCGTTCTTTTGTATCATTAATTCGTTGCTGCAACGTAGTGTAATTCCACCAGCTCCTAATAAAATAGCATGTACGTTT
This sequence comes from Andrena bucephala, assembly GCA_947577245.1. Taxonomy (NCBI): domain Eukaryota; kingdom Metazoa; phylum Arthropoda; class Insecta; order Hymenoptera; family Andrenidae; genus Andrena; species Andrena bucephala. The sequence goes on along the minus strand of OX387716.1, from coordinate 98,952,001 downwards.
CACCGAACAGAACAGAATCATATTGCATTATTATCGTACTTTGTCATTAGTCTTCGGGTTAGACTTCAAAGCAGCAGATTGTTGAGTCTCGCCCATTACTACGTGTAATAAATACGTATTATTATTATTATTATTATATTAAAGGATCTAGTTGGGCAAGCATATTGAAAACGACCCCAGCACCAATTATTTAAGATAATTAAATGCTTCAAAATGCACGTATTTTGTTGAAAAACAAAATGGTAAAGTTTACCGTTGTTATTCCGGTATATCACCGTATCGAGGGGGAGAAGGGTAGAGATCCAAAATTTTTCTTAGTGGTTTTTTCGGCAAAGGGCATTATTAACTAAAATTGGTCCTGTGGCCGTTTTCCCTATGCTTACCCGGCTAGACCCTTTTCTTCACGCTGAGAAAAAAACTAATCTTGCCACTGGGCGAACACGTGATAGATTTTGCATTTTTTTTAAGATGGAGATAACAGATATGTAGAGAAATTAATCATTAATACGAAGGAAGCACAGAAATAATTGGTAAAAAACGTTCTCGTAATGAATGTAAATGGAAAGGCAACGGAAAAAAAACATTAAGAAATAGTGGTAAACAATATATACCTACAGCGAAATAAATAAATAAAAATCTAGTTAATTTTTCTGCTAAAATTTGATAATAGTTGTCATTTACCATCTAATTCACGCACCGTTTAGAATAATTATAATTTCGTACCGCATTGCCTATGAAAATAATTTTTCCTTCATCTTGCTTTCCCCTAAAATCATGAAACGTTGGCATTTGCTTGTTTTCCACTGGGCCCCTCAATTTTGAACCGCTCCTTCCCAGCCAATTTCGAATCAAGATACTCAGGAATAATTCACACCGCTCCAGCGTAGTCTGTGAGTCAATACATCCAAGAAAAAATCATTGACAGAAGTCAACAAAACTGTAATTCTGAGTTACGAAGCTCAATTTAAAAGCAGGAAGGTGAGTCTGAATTATCGCTGACCTTTCCACTCAGCGATTTCCACGGGCAACGATCGCTCGATATTTTTCAGCTCGTAAGATTCTCAAACCCCTCTGGTGTATCCAGAACCCCTCCATTCATCTAGGGTACCTCTGCAAATCGACGATACGTACGCACAATTTCTCTGCCCCCCCCCCTCCCCCCTGCCCTCGAGATTATAAATAGACATTGCACGCTACTAAAAGTTCAAGTGAAGCAATCTGAAAGAAGTAACACTGCACTACGTTTCCGCGCTCGCAATAAGTACAGGTATAATACAGCCGTGGAGAATCGTATTTCAGGAAACGGGCAGATCCTCGGGCCAGGAGGGAGTTGGATGAGGGGGGCTGAAAATAGAGGAAAAAGGCGCGGGAACAAAACGGGAAAAGCGAGATCCTTGGTGTGGAAAAAAGAGAAACCAGGATAAAGAGAGAGAGAGAGAGAGAGAGAGAGAGAGAGAGAGAGAGAGAGAGAGAGAGAGAGAGAGAGAGAGAGAGAGAATCGAGGATTGAGCGGGGAGGGGTGGGGGGTGGGGGGGTTAAAGCGAGAAACAGAAGCTACAATGTGCACGCGCTGTATCCGTGCGACACGACTCGATGCCGATAAGCGCGCGCCGCTGCACCCCTCGTCGGCGAGGAGAGCATTAATTTCGTTTCAACTCGTTGAACGCTCAGAATCCCTAACGAACGGGGTGCTTTTTTTCGACGACCGCGGACGCGTGGTCTTTCACGTACCACTTGCCGCGGAAAGCCTCAGCCGTCTCTCCTCCGAATGCCGCGTCCGTGTCCTCCTGGGTGGAGAACAAAAACCGTGGGCGAGACAGAGTACAGGGAGGAGGTGGGGAAGCGGACGTGACGGAGGGTGTCGCTGGAGCGACGAAGACGCGCCGCGGGACAAGTGGGAATAAAAAGATCGCAATTAACGAGCACGAGTCTGCGGCTTGGCCGCGACCGCCCCCGCGGCCTCCGGGAATCTATAGGCGGGAGGCCCACCCCTCTATTGAAACGCGACCAGGGCAAAACTGCTCGCTGGCTGGTCGTTGAGCCGGCACGGTAACGAAGGGGCACCGGGGGGGGAGCCGCCCTCGCGATACCTGTTGTAACGCCGTTACCCCTCGCGATACGTTAGTCGATCCGCTTGCCAGCACGCGTGTCTGCGGGTTGGCCCCGCGGGCGCAATTTATTATCCGCGAGATGAAGGGTCCGCGATTGCGACGATACCCCTCGCGACACGTCGATCGCGGAAGGGTTGAGGGGACGGGCAACGTGGCGGATCCGGTAATCAAACATGGTGGAAGTTGGATTCGAAGGTGCGGGAGGTAGGTTTTGGTAAGTTTGCGGACGGGGGTGGGTTGGGTTTGTTTGTTAAGGGAGGAGGCCCACCTAGAGCGGTCGAAACAATGCGCTTCTTTGGAATTGTTTTCTGGAAAAACCGTTACACTTTTATTAATAACTATTCGTCTATTGGTAAGAGTACATCTAAAGGACAGTTCAGTATTTTTTGCGTTAAAGAATATTAAAAGATTCGAGAGTTATAAGCGATGACCGGGATGTCCTTTTTTTTTTACGGTGACCATCGTAGCTCGTAGCAGAATCATCCGAAATGAAAAATTCGAAAGGCTTCAGATAGAGTATGAAATTATCTAGGCGCTATCGGGGGGATTTCTTTTTTTCTTCTTAGTTTTTTTTTACAGAGCAAGAAAGGAACTACTTTTTTGTTGAAAATCGATGGTTCAACTTTGCAGCGCCGCCATTTTGTCTCATAATAATTTTTCCAAAATCGGGCCCGATAGCGCCTAGATAATTTCATACTCTATCTAAAGCCTTTCGAATTTTTCATTTCGGATGATTCTGCTACGAGCTACGATGGTCACCGCAAAAAAAAGTACATCCCGGTCATCGCTTATAACTCTCGAATCTTTTAATATTCTTTAACGCAAAAAATACTGAACTGTCCTTTAGATGTACTCTTAACAATAGACGAATAGTTATTAATAAAAGTGTAACGGTTTTTTCCAGAAAAAAATTCCAAAGAAGCGCATTGTTTCGACCGCTCTAGGTAGGCGTCCCCCCTTAAGCAGAGGGTGAGAGGTGGTAATTGCGGCGTGGAGATATCTAGTAAAGGGCCAAGTGAGAAATAACCCGCACTAACCCACACTAATAAGTGTTTTGATTATGCTGCCGGTGAAAAAAGAATTTTAATCACTGGTAATAGCGCAGAGTACCTACCTAGTGAAGAAAAAATATATATAAAAAACATTTTATGTTAAACGATTTAGAAAATGCAATAAAAACTAAAAAATAATTCTTTTCTTGCACTACAATTTCGATGGTGTTTTCTCACTTTCAATAAAATCGTGGCGCTGTATTAAATTGTTTCATATTTTGTTATGAAATATCGCGCGCCACGATTTTATTTAAAATCAGAAAACATTATCGAAATTGTAGTACAAGAAAATAATAATTTTTTAGTTTTTAGTGCATTTTATAAATCGTTCAACTTAAAAAGTTTTTATATATATTTTTTATTTTTCACTTTTTAGTGCCCAAGTTTGATTTGTGGTTATAGGCTGATTTCCAGTCGTTTGGGTTTGTGGTTATGGGTTATATTTATTGATCACTGGGTAATTTTTTAAACCTCATTTTTTTTTTGCCACAGGGTATTCAGCACGAATTTATACATTTTTTATTTTTATATTATTCGTCTATAATACTTGATAATTATACAAAGAACAGTAATAAATAAAGCATAGCAAAGTAAAAGGCGAAGCTGCAATAAAAGACTGTTAGAAGCCTAACCGTAACTAATTAATTAAAATAAAAATTAGAACTAGGAAAGGAAAGAAAAGAAAGAGAAAAATTTAAGAGAAACAATTTATGTCGCATAAGCAAAATAAAAGCATAAACGTAAGGTTCAATTTGTCAAAGTTCAGTTTGAAAATGAAAACAAATTTTTTAATTTATCGTAAAGTATAATTTATGTAAACCCTAAATTACCTGGACATTGCTTTGCCAAAATCAATAAATATCTGAGAAACAGCAACGCTACAATTTTTTTCCACAAAGTGGTCGAAGTATCCCCGACTCACCCCGACTATTACATAAATATATTTGACTGCACCCTCCTATTTAAATCAAACCACATATTCTTACATCCACCATAAACCCCTGCATCCCCCCGCACCAAAGTATCACATTTTCGCCAGGGGTCCACCAGCTCCAAAACTAGCTTATCCGTCCCCGCGAACCAGGGACAAACATCCCACAGGCATCGCTATCGCAACACTTTGTCCCTGCTCCACCGAAACACAATCGATCCCTCGGCCCCGCCTTTCCCCGTTAAAAATATAATCCCTACGCGCGCTCGCAAATATGTAAATGCTCTACATAGAATTTAAATAGAAGCCCGGTCGATATCGCGCAAGGAAGCCCATCGAATTCGAAATTAAAAGAAGAAAAAAAACACTCCACCGTGACCGGGGAATCAAAAATGTAAAAATTCGGCGCGTCCGCGATATTACCCAACCAGTCGCTGCCCGATCGCAGTATAAATAAAAAAAAAAAGCACCATCCAGCGCATCAATCGGCGCGCTGCGCGCTTATAAAGACCCGCGGTCGTGTGTTCTACAGCAGAGAGGAGGGCGGCGGGGGTGTGGGTGGGATCCTCGAAAAACGGGAAAGCGACCGAACGTCAGCTTACCGCGAACCATTACTTAAATTGAATTGTCGCGTGCATCGGCTGATGGTACAGTTGCACAGCTACCCGGCGCATTCAAGTATTTATCCAAAAAATGCGCATGCATGGAGGGGTGGGGGGGGGGGAGGGTGCGGTGGCGTCTGGAAAAATGAGTTCATCGACACTGACGAGCGATAGCTTTTAATCCGGCGTTGTAGCCGCGGTCGTTTTTCTGCCAGTTCGATGTAATATCCGTTTGTAAATGCACTCGGGGGAAAATGTTACTCGATGCTCGTGCCGGCATGTACACACGAGCGTTTCCCAGCACGCTGTGTAATTTAGTATCCGCGGGTATGAACGCCATCCGCCCATGCGACCCCAACGGTGCAGTCCACGCAGGCGAACTTTTTCCACCGCGGTCCTAAATCGTGGATTCCGGGGGTCCGGCGACGAAAGACCTCCGTGTTTCTCCTTACTTGTCTTCTCTGAACTCGTCGCTGGTGAGTTCGAGTGCGACGCTGCATCGGGATCAATTGGGGATTGTTAAAAGGCAGGGGGAAAAACTGCACAGTGGGAAGAAATAACAAGGGAGCACCGCGAACCCGGACTCACCGATTGGAACGCAACTTTGTGGGTTTATAGAGTGACTCAAAACAAGAACAACAGTGTATTTCATTTGGGCCCTGTCGCCCTTTAACGGGGTAAAAACTAACCTCAAAGTCAAATTGGCACTTCCACTTTTTCGCGTATAACTCTCAAAGTACGACAGACAGAAAAAAATGTTTCAAACAAAAGTTTAATGGTGCAATAAGTGCTAAAAGCTTGCGTTAACAAAATTTTTAAAAGAGTTTAATAAAAAAATACCTGAACGAAAAAAAACTTTTTTCAAGTTTGTTGTGTTCATATATTGTTACAAATATTACAGTGTATAGTTTTCAAAAATATGTACAAGTTTTTTTTTAAAAAATTATAGAACCTTAGGTGGGCCTTATTACCCGAAGTTACCTTACAATTCTGCCATGCGTCGTGACGACTTCGACCGTAACAAAAGTAAAGGTGTGCATCGACGTCGCGAGACTTGCCCGCGAGGCACGCCTCGCGGAGTGGAGAGTCTGGGGACTACCTGGACATGATCTCTTTGGTTCGGAAAGTGATCATGTCGGGGTAGTCTCCAGACTCTCCACTCCGCTAGTGGGTGCTTTACGCGGAAGAATGAAGATACCACGATTTGAGAAGGAATTGTAGCAGTACCTAAGTAGCGGCGAGTAAGAGGATCTATTCTGGAACTGTAAAGTTTCTTTCAACCACCAGCGTGCAACCTATTTCACTCCGCCTCCACTGGAACCGCCGAGCCTCTATTCGCCAAATGATACCTTTAAAGCCGCGTTTACGGTGGTGGTAGCCCAACACAGCGATATCCGCGGCGGAACGTATCCAAGGAACCGTCCTCTTAATAAAGAGCATTATAAAAATATGACGTTCTCATCCGTGCCGCGGAGGTGGATAACGTTCTTCCGAGGAGAACAATCGAGGATAATAGAGCCGCGAAGTGGCCACATAATTGGGGGCAGCATAGTAACCCGAAGGCTTAACGTGGAGAGGGCGAGTGGATACCTCTTTAGCGGAAAGAGCCGAGCGGTATACGTTCGGTCGACCAGTGTTCTCGCTGGTCCAAGGAAACAGAGGAGGTAAGTTATTTTTCCACGGCCTTTATACCGGCCCCGACCCCGGTGTACAGAGTTCTCGGCAGACGGCGGGGAAACTTCAAACGAATGAACAGGAGAATGGAGCCGGGAATTCGATAAACGTATTCCTCCGGTTATATAGATCCAGTGAAAATATTGTTCTTTAAGCACCGACCGACACGTACCTCGTGGACAGGAAGGAAGGAAGGAAGGAAGGAAGGAAGGAAGGAAGGAAGGAAGGAAGGAAAGAAGGAAGGAAGAAGGAAAACCAGGAGGGGGTTGAAAAAATCGACGCCCCTCTCTTCGCGGTGTTTTGCTTTCATCGATCTTCCACTGAACCCCTTCAGCTCTATCGAGAGGAATCTCGTTTGAAAGCATTCGAAATTATCGTCCCCGTGTAGCCAGGGTACAAGAGGGGACACAGAAGCCCTGGCCCCTGTCTGTATATTCCACCGAACTCCCATTATCCCTTAACTGATCGCGCGGACAGCCCAACGAAAACCCGTTCGAGGTGGCTACGTAACTAGAATTTGAAATATGCCTACGCGACACCCCCATGATCAGATTCCCGTGTCCATAGGAAAGTCTACCACAGCGGGGAATGGACCAACGGATTAATTCCAGCATCCACCAGCGTCGTTCCTTCCCTCCTTCCATCGAATCGAATATAAACAAACGTTGCTTCCTGAGAATTACGGGTTCCTTAAAAGCTGATGGCACTACTACAGCGCCAGGCTCACTGGACGAGAGCAGCGAACACCCCCGTCCCTCCTAACGACATTCAGATTCCAAGTGGCTTTTCCAATTCTTCCAAAGAAGCCATGAGTTATCGTATGGACGAGCTATAAAATCGTATTACTATTAGCAGAAACCCTTGCCCAGTTTCCCAGGGCAGGACCGTAAATTCCGCGACACCCCCTTCGATTCGCCCTCCCACCAGCCGAGAGGCTCGGTTATTTTTCCACTCCGCTGGCGCATCCCTGTTCCACGGTGTGGCCCGACAGCGGGGTTCCGCTTAATGCCAATCGACGCTAATAAAAGGCAACCATTAGCCGGCGCCCGAGTAGCTTCTAAACGATCATCTTCTTTCAGTGGATGAGCTTGGCGCGGCATCTTAACCGAAACCGGGGGGGGGGGAGGGGAGGGGAGGGGACGGCACGGGCGGGAGGGGGGGCGCAGACAGACAGAGAGCCGAATCCACTCGAGGAGCACTTTCCATTCCGCAGCTGTACACCATCCTGACTCTGTTGCTGGGCTTGGCGGAGGGGCCGAGGGTGTGGATGGAAGGCGCGATGGGTTGGGGGTGCATACACTGCACCATCGATTGGTGGATGCAGTATAGCCATTGGATAACTGAGGCGGATGGGAAACAGAGGAGAGGAGCCGAGAGGTTACTGTTCAGGGTTTGATCAACTGGTCTGCAGACCCTATTTCCTCTTACTATCAGGAGGAAATTGCCACTTCATCAGCTGGATAGCGCGAAAGATTAATGCCCGTCGCTCTCTTGTCATTTACACAGTCGGCCGACCGACAACCCTCCCCCCGCGGTTTTGATGGGTCTTCGGGAGGGGAAAAAAAAACACGCTGCAGCCGTGGCCCGGCACCCCGTGCTACCAGGTGCAGCCGGGTGTTTCAGGGCCGTGTGCGCAAGCTTGGGTGGAAGTAGAAGGCAGCTTTAGGGTCCTGGAGCAGAATGGGAGCTTGGAGGAAGATGGATTTGACGTTTGGAGAGTGAGAAGATCGTTGTAAGGTACTCGGGGCGCCCTTGAATGGTGCGTGAAACGATACCCTCGAGGGTACAACCCGTCAAATGTGTTTGCTAAATCGTGTCTGACCTCTTAGCATGTTAGTATCGAGAAACTATAAAAAAAATACGTGCCTGGCCTGCTGACCCACGTCAGTCTAATACACTTCACCCCCTACCGAGTGCTCTTACGACCCCCGCTGTGTTCCTTCCACCCTCTACGAGCTTTCCGTTAAATAACGCGTTAGCAAGAAGAAGCCGAACGAGACAAATACTGTTTAATCCTCGCCGAAGATTTTGGCGCGCACGGACATTGTTTCGAAGGAGGTAAAAACTCGCCGTTACACGGAGCATGTACCATTCTCGAGTAAATGGAGAAATTTGAGCGAAAATGGGGAGGGAAAGCAGGGTGCAGCGGGACTTATCGATAAACCCACCGACGATGTCTGGCACCGAGCGTTTATCGAGGCACGGTGTTCACCGGTAAATAAGTGAGGCCCTACAGTCGAAGGCAAAGGGCACCGATAACACCGCCGGAAGACATTGTCCCAACGAAATCGCTGCTTACGAAAGCAAACGATCGCAAACGGTAATTAAGCTACCATGGAATTGACACAAAAGGATTCGGAATAGCGTGTTTACGGCGGGCGCAGTCTGTTCGCGTCAAATCTCACCCCTCCGCGGAAACAGTAGCACGCCCTTAAGGCGGGTACACCGATACCGACTTACGTCTTTCAACGCGATTCATTCCGCGCTTAAAGCGGGGGAGTCGGAATAATTACGCTCGAAGGAACGGAGGAGGACAAAAGCGTCGGGGGGGGGGGGGAGGTGGTGGGCGCCATTGTGCCTGGTGTTTCTAAAGCGTCCGCGGGCGTTGCGACGTCGAGCTGAACGGACTTACGGAGGCTATCGGGTAGAAACAGAAATCGCGTCTGGAACGCGGGGACGTTTTTCCTCTGCGCCTCGTACAGCGCGTAAGCCTCGCAGACAGAGTCCGGGGGGATGCCAGAGGAATCTCGTGGCTCCCCCGCGGGACCGTGGCTGTAAAGCCTTGTTGCTGGTTCGTCCTTGGGAAATGGTCACCGGCCAGAAGTCGGGCAAATGGTTATTACGCCGCGAAACAGGCCGCCCTGGGAGGACTTATCATACCGAGGGGTATAAGGTGAACAGGTTGGTAAGGTACGCGGGGCACTCGGGGATTTCGCGCGAAGGAATAAGCTTTCTCGGTTACATCCGCTTTTAATCTTTTAATTACAAAGCTGATCCGTCTAAGGGGCCTCCCAGGCGTGTATGTTCCGCGCTCCAAGTCCCGCTTTATCCATAAAAAGTGCTGCATTCGGATACGGTTAAGTACGGAGGAGGAATTAATTCTGCGGGCACTTTCATTTGTTTATTTGCAGCGAGGCGAAGAAGAAGGGATCTGGTGGAGGCAGTCGAAGTCAGTTATTAATAAAGTGCGTCTCAGAATGATAGACCCACCTTAGAAAAAAGCAGTTGCAATCGTTTAGAATAGGTTAGAAAAAATTACAATAGCATGTCATTCGTATGTTTATTTAAGGGGGTATTTCGAGGTCTAAAAATCGTTTCTTTTTTATTGTTTATAATAGCCACAAGTCTTAGAAGTATTTTAAAAAAGATTGCATTGAAAAATTCGAAAAATTGCGAGAAATTCAAAATTTGTCTCTACATTAAGGGGTCATTCTACTTTGATCGGCCGAAAATTGAAGGTATTTTTAAAGATTTTTTTATCAATAAATACAGCATATAATGATATAAATTTTTGGATATTTATTAAGCTACTCTTATATATTATACACGGAAAATTTGTAAAAAAAATTTGAATTGGTCGCAAATGTTTTTTTATTGCGTCAATGTAATTAAACATACAAAATAGAGATATGCTCGTGGAGCAGGTGATTTCCCGGCTCAAGCTTATCCGAAACAAAAAACTCAATTAACAATATTTGTTGGGAAATAACAAAATGTTGTCGGTTTGAAAGAAAAAGTTCCCCAAAAGGGTGTTTTCTCGAATGTTTCCCGAGCAAAATCTCGGTTATTTTTCGACAAAAGTGTTAATTGAGCTACGGGCGATAGCGACACTCATACAGATTAAGAATCTTTTCAAATTTTTTGTTTCAAATAAGCCTGAGCTTCTGTCACCTGATACCTCTATTTTGTACGTGTCACATCGACGTTATAAAAAAACATTTGCAACAAATTAAAAAAATCTTTCTAATTTTTTGTATAATATAACAGTAACTTAATAAATTCCAAAAAGATTTATTTCATTACATGTTGTATTTATTGAGAAAAAAATCTTTAAAAGTAGCGTCATTTTTCGGCCGATCAAAGTAGAACGACCCCTTAAAAACAGCCGCTGCTAATGAACCTCGATCACCAAAAGTAAAAGTGTTGCAACGAACTACTCGATGCACCGCATCCCCGCCCAGCAACGGTATCCAAATTCCATGGCATTAACGTCCTCGAGTTTCCAATCATCGTTTATAAAACGCGCACGTTATACGATCCACTCCCACCCATCGCGGCCTCGATATCGCGTATTCGCCTCTTCTCGTCAGCGGTAATGCCGTTTCCCAAGGAAATGGCCCTATCATTCCGGCTGTATCCCGTCGATACGGTTACTTTATCCGTATACGTTCCAACAATTCCCATCAGCGTCGCGCGCTCCCCCGCCCGAAAATTAACTTTGCCCCCGCTGGTGCTACTTTGACGTTGCGCCTTAACAAGGTTCGAGGCTCGCCGCTTTTGTTAGCAACGTTCGCACGATTGCGCCGGTTACTCGCCTGGACGTTCGCGAAATTTTCTTTGACTCCGGCCGGCTAACAAAGGGAATCGAGTAACGCCGCGCGTTGGAAGCGGCGGGGCAGGGCGGAAAGTGAAAAGCCACGGTGAGCAGGATCGATCGGGCCGCGTCGATCGTATAAATGATACCGATCCTTCCTCGGCGGCCGCGCGCCGCGGCGAGTATGAAATACAGTCGCGCGTCCTGTACACCTGCATCCGCGGGGACAAACGCGCGCGTCCCGATACCGATAGACCGATTTTTCTGGCCGCTTCCACCGGGACGAGACGAAACGTGCCTGGTCGTCTTTTCATTTTCTGACAACGATGTGTCTCCGCACGGTGGAAACCGTCTACCGAGGAATCGGTGTAATAAAACATGCGATGTGTGGGGTAGATGTGAGCCACGGCTGGATATTAGATTTTGGGTGGAAGAAATTTGTCGCAGCGATTGTGCCGACCAAGGATCGTCATTAGTATTCTGTTACAGACTACAGGATTCAGAAATGGAGTGCAGTATTGTGTTTTTGTCTGGTCCCATACAGCAGACTTCGCGGCGGCAACGTTGCAGGATCGTTGCAGTAACCTTGCAGTGTTGCATGGTTGCCGTGCAACATTGCACGGGGCGGACATAGAATTATTGCCGCATAGTTGCATCAATGTTGCGTTGCAATATTGCACGGCAACGTTCCTGCAATATTTCTGCAACGTTACGGCAACATTTGGCAACGTTTCCACAATGTTGACGCAACGTTGCGCCAGTATTGCGGCAACGTTCCTGCGATGTTGCCGCAACTTTCCTGTAATGTTGCTGCAACGATCCTGCAATTTTGCTGCAACGAGAGTGTGCTGTATAGGGTGAGATAGGTGTTTTGAAACGATAACGACTTTGGAGGGCTGGGCTTGGGAAGAAGGAATATGTTTATGATGGATGGAATCGAACGATACTGCATCGAGCCACGTACGTACATCTCGCAAAATGAGCCCTTTTTGGTAGAAGAGACTAGGTTCCAGCTCCGTTTCCATTCCCCCCAGTAGCGAAGGAAAGACAACGTTCCTCTGCGACTTGCTTAAGCTAGTCTCACGCTTGGTCCAGAAATAGTACAGACCTCGAGCCGACACTTGTCGGAAAAGAGTTTGGAATTGGGAACGCACGGTTGTGCCGGGTCGAACCAAACATGCTTCGACCACCCGAGCCCGTTCAGTTCGATTCGTTTCGGTTAAGAATCTTCCCTGGAACGTTTCGTTTAGCTGGTTCTAACGGTGGACAATCAATAAGGCGAAATTTGAGATTCACTTTCGCTCAAAATTAATGAGAAGATAAATTAATTAAATTTAAATTAAAAGTTTAGTCTTGAAAAGAAAGAACTTTGAAAATCAACAGAGAACTCTTTATCCTACAATTACAATTTATCTACTATTTCACAATTGTTTCAAAATTAAACAAAATTTTATCGGTAAATGTTCTAAGTGCCAATGATAATACTATAGTATAACTTTTGTTGCTTACAGTGTTTTTTACAAGAACTCCTCGATTCTTCAAAAAAATCATGGAACTTACAAAGAACTGAAGCTTTTGACAAAGCCTATCTTTAGCTGCGTATCGACTTTGCGAGGCTTCCTTGCGAGGCACGCCTCGCGGTGTGGAGAGTCTGGAAACTACCTCGACATGATCACTTTGTGCAAAGTGAAAAGAAACGGAGTCGGTACGCAGCTTTAGACAGCATTCCAACTGCCCGCAATTTTAATTATGGGGACAAGAATTCTAACACGAATACCTATTCAAAAATTTCGTTTTAAAGTATTAGGGGAGACCGCGTACGGTTGTCTCATTTTTTTATTTTCATTTTTTTACGGTTTATAGCTGCAAGGAAGTTCATTCAAACCTAGTTTAATATAAACTACGTACGTCCCACTTTATAAAAAAAGTTGGTCCTGTGGATTTTGTCAATCAGATTAAAATCTAAATCACATTATTTGCAGGAACTATTTTATGACAATATACCCCGAGGTTGGGTTGATTGCCACAAATTTAGATAGCTAAGTTTATTAATAAAAACCCAATTCAATTAAGGAAGTAATATCACTTTTTTATTATAATTATAAATACTATAGTATTGAACACACAATTAAACTTAGAAACATTATTAACAAACAGTTTACAACTTTATCACTGAACCCCAATTTCTCTGGAATTGTTTTCTGAGTACAGAGCCAAACACACATGACACATGGCAAAGATCTTCTTCATTTTTTTTCTCCTTTATTAATTGTTGATGCTTTTCTCTTTCCTTTTCTTTTTTCCTTTATCAGATAAAATAGCTCGTTTTGCTTTGTTCTTCTTTCCAATTGTTCTGTGGCAACTTCACCCAAACCGTTAAACAATCCCACCTCTCTACTCGTATATTAAAATATTTAAAAAATGCAAAAAGACATTACGCTATCTCCCTTTCCTCCGTAGCAGCAATTTCAAACATTACGATCCGTATAATGTATGGAATTACTTGATATCTCGTTTGTTTGCTAGCCCCTTACACGTATCCGCGCGAGCCAGGTACGTCAGGCTCGCAACGTAAAACGTTTTTATCGTGTTTAGAGCTCAGGCGGCAGCGCACAACGATATAAATACGCCAGAATAAAATCCAATATACGCAAGTAGAAAAAGCATAAACCGGGCGTACCTGTAAACTCGCGGCTACCTGCAGCGTAGACTCACGCGCACAGAAACGGGACGGGGCGATATTCATGCCGCAAGAATCAAAAACACCTGCGCGCGAATTATGGGGTGACTGGTATATCGCGATATCAAGTCAGAAATACAGGCGCGCACGTAAATTGCGCGTTTAATATGTAAACGACCCCATCGATCACAAAAATCGAGGCGGGTACGGCCGATAATATATCAGATTGCTTGGCTATCACTTCTGTAGGGATCGTTCGTCTCCCTCGAGTAATTTCTCCGCGGGTTCTATTACGATCTAGAAATGTCGCCCGTAAGTACTGGTAATTCGCCAATCAACGGAGATAATTGATATGAATTGCATGGTAATTCCTCTTGACTAGCGTCTGCTATCTCAGGAATCTCGAGTCTCCTATCGTTATAGAAACCTGCACGTACCGTGCAATTACGGAAATGAAATTACCCTAAGCGGAATTATTGAGAAACCGAGAGGGAATTATTGGAAGACCGTCGATTCATATTTTCACCCATCTCGAAAGTTTGAGAGCTTTAGTAGGAGCCTTTCGAAATTAACTGAAAGATCTTGGATCCTTTCGTAATAAAAAAATCCATGGGTTGCGACAGTTTATATGCGCGTGTATATGTACGCCCTCGGAGCGCTGGCGAAGCATCCCCTTTCCCGCGGAACTTTGCTCGCTCCTCCTTCCGAGTAAATATTACATCCCTACAAGGGTAAGTTTCTTAAGCGTCGTTTTGCGCGGAACGTGCCACAAAGCCGTGGCACCGGCCCGATCCTTCTTCGATCACGGCTCGTGCATTCGGATACGTATAAAAGTCGAAGTGCCTGAGAGTCGACGTGGCCGTGTCATCGGCCCAAGGAATCCTCGGATTTCATTATTCAGATGAGCATCGTTCCGTGACTGATCGATCGCTGGGCAAAGTGAGTGCAGAATTACATGAATAATCTATGTCGCCCTGAGTGCCGGATCCTCCTCTTTCGGGCTTTCAGACCATATCGGCCCTTTGAGCCAATTCATCCACTTCCGGCAGAGCGCGGCACCTACTTGCCCCTCTGGCTTTTTCCCGCTCACTCTTTTCCGGCGTTCCCCTTTGGCGCACAGCTCGCGTGCACACGTCGCCGAGGTCGAACTCAAAAGTCCCGATGCTAATGCGAAGGAAACTCGGCAATTTGTGGCGAGATTTCTTGTATCTGCTCGTTTTCGTGTGTGACGCTGGAAGAGACTTGGAAAGGCTCGGGGAAGTACCATCGCAAGAGCGTCGAATGAGAATTCTTGTGTTTATGGGTGTCAAAAATTCTTGGGGTAAACGTTGCGGAAGGAGGATCGAAGACTGTAGATAAATTGATGACATTTTTGCGAGGAAGAAAATATAGCGCCATTTTTACTCGACCGGCAGAAAAGGAATTATTATTTAACCGGTTTGCAAGCGGCTGAAACGTGTTTGTAGACCGCGGGAACGATTTAGGTATGTAGAATGCGGCAGAGTGATTAAAAGGACGGCGCGCCGATTTGCAAAGTATCATCGAGTGGTCGAGGTACAAATGAATATTAGTTAATCGAGAATTCACACGTGATACTTGGCGTAATTAGCCCGATAAACATCGATGGTTTATGGCCGAGAGTCAATGAGTTACACGAAGGTTGCGATCGCAGTCGCATAAATTGATTTGAAATTCATTGTCTGCAGTAAAACAACGATCGGCGCTGGCATTAAGCTCCATGCAAATGAACACGGAGCAGAATCACAGGACAATGTTCTACATTATCGTTTACATCGTTAATACTCGTGGCACGCTGTTCGAGCCGCTCCAGACATTCGACGGTCTAGATTTATTTCGAAGGAGCCATCGGCAGGCAAACGAACCCACATCGGTGATCGAACGTTTTAAAAAGAAGGCACCTACATCGCCGGAACCAAGTCGACAGAATGTTGCCAGATAAAATCGAATTATGGGGGGAATCCTATTTTATGGGCTAACAACATACCAAAATTTGGAATTTTTTTTTAAGAAACTAGCATTTCGATTCATCTGAAATTTGGACCAATTTTTTATGTATCCTTGAAGAAGTTGCGGTTTTTTTTATTCATTTTTAATAATAAATATAGGAGTTATGGATCACACCGCGCAAAACTCGTCGTAATAAGAATTTCGTACATAAGAAAATTGGCGCAAAATTGGATTGCAAAAATTGAAGGTTCAGACCTTTAAGTTTGAAAACTCTCCACACTGCTCAATAATTTTTTTGTTTTTCGCTGGTTCATCAATTTCAAGCTACATATGTATAAAATAAAATGCCGTTTCATTTTTCTGCTGCAAATTACCTGGTCGATAAATATCTATTTTATATCTATAACAATATTTATGGTTAAAAATTAATATAAAAAAAACTGCAGCTTCCTCAAAGATGCTTCAAAACATAGTCCAAATTTCAGATGAATCGAATCGCTGGTTTCTTAAAAAAAAAATCCCAAATTTTGCTATGCTTTTAATCCAAAGAATAGGATTCCCCCCCGTAATTAGAAGGATTTATCCTAGTAGCTAATTAACCTTTCGAGGTAATTTGAGGTTTACAAACTCTTGACGACTCCTCAAATTAAAAAATCAAATTCCAGCGCGTCACATCAACTAATTATAATAACTAAGCCAGAGCTTGCGCCAAGCACCGAAAAAAAATTGCACCGTTCAAACGCAATTAACTAATCTTCAACGCGCAACGTATCGAGGCAGCCCGGAAGCGTGGCAAAGTTACCGCGAAACCAAAGCGGTCGTGACTTCCTCAGACACCCACGGTCGTTAATAAACGGTCTCCGCGTATTTAACTCTGTGCACACGAAGTTCCCAAACTTTCCTTCCCCCTCGTCCATAAATTCATTTGCCACGGTGCGTCTTTACGCGTCGCGGCGATTTGTACCCGTTTACGAGGGGCGCAGGGAGGGGGGAGCTGGAGCGATAAAGCTTGGGTTAAAAACAATTATTTACCCCGGGGCCCGCTGTTCCGCGCGATGAGGGAAAATGAGTCGAAGTTATAAATAGCGCTCGGTGGGAAGCCGACAGTATTTCTGGGCCACGGTATACGAAGGATAAAAGCGGAAGATCTACGAGGAAAGAGGAGAGTCCGCGGGACACGCGGGCAAAGAAGAATAAATCTATTTTTTCAGATTCGACCCCCTCCGTTCCGTTTCGCCCGTGGCGGGACCGTTGCGCGGAACCGCCGCCGAGGCAGGAAGAATTACAGCGCGGCTCTTAAGTTACCGGATGTGATTAGAGGGAAATCCGCAGAAATGCGATAGCCCGTTTTTAGACGCGGCCCTGATATACTCGCGGCCACGACACAGAGAACAACGGCCCCGTGATGCATTTCTATCCAGCTTTTAAACCGTGTTTATTCCCCGTTGAAGTCCCGCGGATGAAAATCCCTTTGAATTGCGCCACGCGTTCTCGCGACCCCCCTAGTTTAGTGAAATTCATCGGGGTGGCTGTGGGCTAAGAATTTAGCGCCGGGCTTCTTTACATCCCAAAAGAGTTTAACGCAATATTAACAATAGTTTTTTTTTTAAAAATCATAAACTTCGGGGGCTGTTATAAAGAGAATCCCCCCCCCCCCTTAATGATTAAAAATACCATCCTCCACGGCATGTCGATGACGGGTGCTAATTTCCGCGAAAATTAAATTCACCGCTAAGGAGACTCTTGTCAAAGAGGAGATATAATAAGAGGCGTCACTCCGGGCGGAACCTTTGAAGTCCTTACTTGACCTTGGCATTTAAATTGGTTGTCTATTCGAGCGGGATATTCAAATCGACTAAATGTAATACGGGTTTTCCTTCACTTCTATTTATTACAATTTTATGTTATAAACTTTCTGTATATTATCAGTACCGTTTTTGGTGAATATATATATTAATACTTTCTAGATTTGAAAAATTTAAGGTTGAAGTGACATACGTATCTATAAAAAATTGCTAAATTTTTAATCACTGCACCACGAATATATAAAAATGTATTACAAATGTACAACAAAAGTATACATTACGAATGAATTACTGCAAACAGAAACTATACGAAATATGTATTTTGACCTTACCGCCGCAGTTTGCTGATTATTGCCGAGGTTTACCGATCATTGCCGAATGGGCATTTAAATTAGTTGTCCAGTGATTTCCCTACTTTATTTCTGTCCTTGTCGAGTGACGCCTCTTATTATATCTCCTCTTTGCTCTTGCCTCGGTGGAAGGGCCAGTCCCCGGCGAGCGTAGCGATCGCCTCTGCAATTTTCAGAACCGTCCCATGGGACCAGGTTTCTCCCGCGCGTGTGACTAACAATCGCCCTTACGCCTTTCCTATCGATCCCTTCTCCTAGCTCTCCCGAAAAAGCTTGCGAGCTTCGCGCAGAGCGGCGCGGCGGTTGTGTATATCCAGGCGATAAAAAGTAGTGGGATGCGAGTAACAGGAATCGAAAATTATGGCCCACCCAGTCGACAACCCCCACCGGCGATGGTTTCGGAGGGGTGGATTGGCAGTATGTACCTAACGTTGGTAATATCGCCGTCTGGTGAACCGCACATTGCGACTCGCCGATCCAGTACGATGCTAACCACCCTGTATATACGTGTCGCCACCCACACGCCGCGCGCCCCATCCCTCTGACCTACGGTTTGTCCACGCCATACACTTTCGACTAAAGTAGTAATGAACGCGTTCTGCAGTTTGCACTCGGCGCGACCCCGCCATTATTACATTGCTCGAGCTAAATAAATTATTCCGGCGCGCTACCCCCGTGGCTTTCGCGCTGTCGCTACAATGCGCGGACACGCGGAAACCCGTCCACGTATTGGTTCGGTTGCCGGGGGTGTTCTTACTCTATGTTAGTTGATCGGTCTCTCCCTGTCTGTATCACTTACTTAGCTTCGTAATTGTGAGGATTATAAGGGTGAAATCGTCGCTTCAAAGGATGTCGAAGTGGCAAGCTGTGAAATGATTCTGGTCTCGAGGAACTTTAAGCGGAGGACTTTGAATTTACTAGGTCTTGCGGGGGTGAGCTCAGCTCGTGAGATCCGATGATAGCGACATGGAAACTTTGGATTCTTGGACAATGGGGCTTTCAGAGCTTCAGGATCTTTCAGCCTCCACTCCCTTAAATCCTTCAACCCCTGTACCCGCCAGACTCCCAAAACCTTTTGCACCCTCTAGATTCTACGAGTGTTACAAAAACCGGACCCCCAGACTCTAGAAAATCATACGAAACGGCTCCAATAATATCGCAATCGCGAAAGAGTAGAACCTCTTCGAAGCTACGAGAACCGGACCTTCAGCAAAGTAAATACTAGCGCGAATTTGTAAGGGAGAGTGGGGTAATTGCGAACACCCAAGCAAAAAAGCAAACAAATCGAAAACTAAGTATGTGAGAAATGAATTTATTTATTATTTACAAACATACTTAAACTATTCATCTATAAAGTACTGTGACGAATTTTTGAAAGATTATAATAAAAATCAACTTTATGATTTTTGTCAGTGCTAAAAGCGCGACTTCAATGGTCAACCCATAAAAAATGTTGCTACAACCTATACCTGATGTATTTTTCAAATTCCTCTTCTTGTGCGTTAAAAAAAAAATGCAATTGGTCGGAATATCGAAAAAAATAGTAAAGGTCGTTCTTTAACTTTTTTTTCTGTGCCTGTAATGAAAATTCAAATATCCCTTTTGTAGATGTAAGTAAGTTTTATACATGCTGAAAATTTCATAAAAATCAGTCAACGTTGCTATTGTTATAGCCATCCGGTTTGTTCGCAAATACCCCACGACATTAAAAAATAGAAAATAATTTATTTCAAAGGTTAGAATCATGATTCAAGTAACGCTTTGGTGACAAAATGTTGGTAAAAAAGTGCTTTATTTCAACTTAAAAAAAAAAACAATTGTATCATTAATTCAACAGTAATTACATGCAATTGAAAATGGACAAAATATTACTTGAAACATGATGAAAATAATAAATTGTGTTTATCTTGAAAAGCATGAACGTTTTGTATTTATTACATTCTGCCCGGCGTTGGATACGACCTAAACTATTAGCTAGTGGAGAGGGAACATCGTTTTTATTTATTAAGGAGGGGTACTGCCTTCTGGGACAGAAAAAAATAGATTTTTTCTTTTTTGCATTTCTTCAAATATTAGGACTTTGTATGAAGAAGTGGAAGGACTACTATATAACCCTGGAGAATTCTAAATATTGTAAGTATGTAGTTGTACTTTTATACCAATCTAACATGAAACTTTAAACTCGTTTTTCACGAAACATAATTTTTCGACATGGCGTTGAAGAAATCTCGAAGTCCAATGAAGCTATTGCATCGACCTTGTACACACATGTCCGGCAAACGTCAGTCTATCTATGGAACTAGGATTATGGCTGTATCTGTTACCGTTCTATTTTTATTTAAATAATTCCTTGCGATTTTTGGACGAAATTCTAACTTTTTTCAAAAGGCTGCCATTTTAACAATTTTTCATTTTTCTGAATTGTTCTAGTTCCACAGATAGCCATGTTCACGCAGATTAAGAATCCCTTTTCCTTCTTGTGTTTCAGATAAACCATAGGACACTTTCCCTCAACGCCAGCACGGGCCCTTTTTTTTACAATGTTCTGCAATCGACGCTCTACACACGCACATTTTTTTGCATAGCCTCATAAAAATTTGCAACAATACTTAAAAATACATTAAAACAACTTGCTAAATGTCAAATAAATCCGTCCAACATTTTTTTTATAAAAAATACGCAAGTATCACCTTACTTTTTCGGTCCCACAAGGCAGAACCCCCCTTTAAAACACCGTAACTATCCCATTCGCGATTAGGGGCCGTCCTTAAATTACGTAAGGGTAATTTTGGCGATTTCTTACCCCCTCCCTCCCCCAGTATAAGAATTCGTAAGATTTGATATTGCAACCCCCTTCTTGCGTAATATTTTTTACATTCAAATTTTTCAGTTATTAAAATTCTTTTAAATGTTTATATAATTCATTTAACTCGGTTTCGGGAAATTTAAACTAAAACAACTGTTCTGGAACGTTAATGATAGAATTTGTATTTATTGAAAATTAGGTTAAAGAATATTACGTAAGACGCTACCTGACTCCCCCCCTCCACCCTTGTAAGAAAACGTAAGAAACTCGGGACCCCCTCCCCCCCAAAAAAGCCTTACGTAATTTAAGGACGACCCCTTACCCCGCGTTCGTGTTTACCCCACTCTCCCTTATCCACGCTCCTATGACCAGACCCCGTGCTCTGCTAGAGCAACGCGCTGCGGGCAAAAATCTCGCGCGGCAATCCAAGGCGGGCTATCCAGCCGATCGTTATGGATGTCCAAGGGGGTTCGCCCCCTCTTTGAGTCCGGAAATGATACTAATCCCCAAGTGGAGCGGCAGTAAAACGGCCCGGGGGCTATCGGCCCTGGTACGCCCGCAGTTAAATGCAGCCACCGTAAGACAATAATCGGGAGGATAATTATATTAATAACGGATGGAGGTCAAACGCGACCGCCTGGCATGTGCTGGCGTGCACAGCCCGGTAAATACATCGGTGGGGCACGAACGGGGTGGGGGGGGTGCGTACGTGCGGAACACATGTACACGCGGGGCCGCGGTGTGTCGCGCTCGGTACGTAGGTAGTAACACAGCAGGATATTGGATACTCCGTTATCATAGTAAACCTCCATACCTCACTGAACCCGGTGACGACGTAATTATCTCTAGTAATTAAAGTACACACCTACTTTGCTCGATATTGGCTCTTTAGCGGCCGGGCTACGTACGAAGTACGCTGAATTATGGAAATCATAAGCAAGCATCGACGTTTAACACGTTGCAGCCTCCCTCCCCCGCAATAATAATCCTGATTATAAACAAGAAGCACGGACGGGGTCCGCGAAACGGATTTGGATAACGCTTCCAGGGAAGTGGATTAAAAGTCGCGCTTGGCCCCTCCGCAGGGAACGGAAGTAACGTTCTCCAACCCTCACACGCCCCTCGCAAGTTTGCCCGCCAAGTGGAGGATGTTTGAGCTTGCTTGGGAGCAACTTGATGGCAAATTTTACGCTTCGGGGGCGGGTGGGATAATTACGCTGTGGTTCCGTGTGCTTTGGAAAGAATTTAGTAGGTGGGGAGAGGAATTGGTTGCGGTTTGGAATGATACGGTTTGATGTAAATTGCAACACGTCACAGCGTAGATTGGGGAAATGTAAGGGAGAGTAGGGGAATTGCGAACGTGGGGTAAACCGGAACACCGCGATATTTGCTGGCTTCGCTTGTCCTGCCCTCCCGCGATATTGTTACATGATGTAATTAGCTATGTTTTGTATGTACTAAGGAATCTGTCACGACGGGAAGCTGCGCGCAACCTCGAAGATAAGGGTCGTGAAGTGTTTTCGTAGCTTCGCTTATAATTTTACGCTCGAGTATTTTGAGTCTGTAGTGCGTTAACCCTCGGAAGACGAATGGTGGATATGGTAGCGTGAGACGAGTGCAGGGTCAGTTTGATCCATAGCAACATTTCTATAGTACACCGGTCTCACGAAAAAAATTGAATGTAAAATGAATCAAATAATTAAAATTTCTCAAATTAACTAAAATTGATTAATAAAGAAATACATAAAAAAAAATTATTTATGCACACTTGGTACCTAAAATAGGTGTATCTCCTGTATGATTTTTACAAATAATGTTACTGCAATTTAGGCATCATATACTATATTTTGCTGTTGCCAACACAAATATAACATCGTGATAGACTTTATCAGAGTTTGATCAAATTGTCTTTACATAGGAAACTACACTCATATAGTTTATAAAAAAATAATTCAATTTGATTTCGGACATGCCGTTCCATAGTTACACATTCGACCAGCTCGCGTGGGTGGGTCTAGAAGATTAATTAATATATTAAAATTTATGGATGTTTTTCTATTTATTTATTTTTTGTTGTATAGTCTCTTAAGACAGTGTACTAAAGATAGGTAATAAAAATTTGCTATGAAAACTGTAAATTATTCCTGAAAAAAATTCTTAAAAATGGCTTATTTTTCCGGGAGTCACAGTGGTGTTCCCCCTTAAGTGCTCGTAATTCCCCTACTCTCCCCTACCTAGTATTTATGTTATTTGCATCCCCATTGAGATTTCTTAGTACACATCAATAACACCAATATGGCAGATAACTTATACCCACACGTAAAATATGATGTTCAAAGTTCCTATCTACCACCGCCGTATACTATCCCGCGTTCTTGCGCGCCGAGTTCCGCGCCCTTTCGCCCTCAAGTTACCCCTGCGATTCGCATAGATCGCGGCCGAATGTAGGACAGTGGAAACAGGCGAGGCAGTTACTCACATTATACGGCGAAAGCATTTGGCACCTGAAGCCCCGCATTTGCAGATTTGTCCCCGCACCTCCTCCAGACGCTCGCCGCCCTCCGCCGTGGAAAATTGTAATGCGCCGCCTTCTTGCGGGGCCGCCAGCTTTTAAGGGATTTATCGAGCTCCACATTAAATGGCGGTGATCTTAGTAAATCCAGATGGAATTCCCGTGTTTCCGCCACTTGGCGTGGCTTCCAGGCTCTCGCGGCAAACGGTCCCCGTAACACCTACGCCAGAAATCAATTTATTCGCATTAATCGCCGGCTTGCGGACGGCGCGACATATCTCCATATTAGGATTAAGTGCTCCCCTGTGGACGGCGAGCAAAAACGGAATGAGTAATGTCCCTGGTGAAAGGACAAACCCGTCGGCTGTAACACTGTCGCGACAGCGTCTCCGTGCTCTATCGCGTCCCCCCCTTAATAAATAAAATTCCCATTGGAAAATTCACCAAGGAGCTACGAAATGACGCACGGAACTGAAATGTTTAATTCCGAGGACTGTTACCGTAGCTTAAGACAGCATGCTGAAAAGTTTAAAATATTCGTTTGAGTAGTGATTTAATATTAACGCATTCGGCTGCATGCAAATTTGAGATTTGAGGTGCTGCCTCAGAAAGGGGCCAACCAGTTACATAACGCTACTTAGTAATTCTTATAGGGAAGTAGCGATTATGATGAATTCTGTAGAATCATTTGATCCCCTTTTCGTCTTAGATTTACATAACTTGGTGTAGAATGTTGACGCGTTGAACACGTGATTGGTGGAAATTCTACTTTAGGGTAGCTATGTTTCTTTGAAACCAAGCCTGGAAGAGTAGTGTGTGAAGTAAAGACTTGAAAGGAGAGTGAAATTTTGGCGCGTCGGATTTATGTAACTGTCGACTACTAGAAGTGAAAATCAGGGACATCTTTGTTTAATAACGACTGCGTGGTAAAGAAAACAGTACTGTACAGTGGTAAAGACTTATGAAGACACGTATACTGCTCCACAAAATTCGTGTAAAGTAAATAGTGTATCATCTGATGCATAAATGACATTGGTGTAAATTATCAGTTCTTAGGTAGAAGATGGCTATTGTTTCAAATTGAAAGAATCAATAAACAAGCCGCCATTCAAAGCCACAAACTTTATCGTCAAAAAATTGTGCCCCAATAAATTAGCCCTAGTCATAAGTTTTCTAAAGTTGTATGTAAATTTAGTGCAACAAAATTGTTTTCTCTGTTTTATTTACTTCTTACATGATTTTTAAGAAAATTGCCTTTTCTTGGACATTTATTTGTCAATTAATGTATACATAATTAGGGGAGAGCGGAGACAAACGTAACAGCGTCATGAAAGTAACACGCTTTCTCCCCCATTCCACAAACATTTCCAGAACGTTTGCTTTACCCAGTTACATGTGTATAGTGTCTGTTTTATTGTACTGAGTGACGCTGGGCAGTAACACGAATCGTATACTGTGGGCAAACTAAATTTGTTATTTAGATCATTCAGGTAAGCTTCTCCTATTTTGGTTTTTTCTTAATATTCATAGTTAAACCATAGATTAAACCAATTATTTGTTATAACGTTTTTAGATAATGTCTTTATAAGTTCCTGTATTTGATTTCAACAAGTCTTGTATAGTTCTATTCTAAAAAACAAGGCTGGGGATACAAAAGTAACACGTCACTATGGGGATGAAAGTAACATGTTACTTGGACGAGCAAAATTGCATACAGGATAAGAATTCTTCAGATGATAATGATTGCCTATGTCTGGTTTGTTTAGACCCTTTCAATGAAAGCTGTTCGAGACAGAAGTGAATCCCATGTTTAGACTTTAAGGGTTAGTCCCACGAAGACTGCACCATGGGCGATATTCACTACGTATGTCATCATTTTAATTCGGAGTAGGAAAAATTTAATACCTATCATTCAACTAAATGCACAATACCAAAGAAATATTCGAAGCTGGTTATGCTTTCTACCTTTCGTTACTTAAAATTTCTTTGTTTTATCGTTACTTAGAATATGTTTATTTAAATGTTTCTTTCCATCGTTTTTTATAATAAAAATCCTATTTTTTGCTGGAAGAAGTGTCTTTACTTAATACTCCTCAAAATAATTAGTGTTACTTTCGTCCCCACGTTGTTACTTTCGCCCTTCCCGTGCAGAACAAAAATAAACAATGACAGTGACTGCGGAAAAGTGTCATAACTCTTTGACTACTTATCACGTTATCACGTACGAGGCTCAAATGATAGGCCAAGCAACATACTATCTTAAGGTATAATTTTCATTTTTACATCTGTAAAAGGTAATTGTAGGCTAGGCCAAATGTAAGAAATGTTACATTTACTATTGTCCCCGCTCTCCGCTATATATTCGTGTCAAGCAGTATATATAAAATAATATCCTACTTCGCCCTTTTGCATCTGAATGTGCCAAACCTAGAAACTATTTACAAGTATCTATACAAAATGTATTTGAAGTATCTCTGACTACCTCAATCCTACAGTGAAATGAGACTCGCGTATACTACTATTAAAGTATGAAAGTTTGCCCCCAGTTATCACACAGATTTATGTAATGCCGCCATATTACCATCCCGTAAACACTGTGCGCCCAAAGTTCGCGGTTCAGTTCAGTCAGTTGGCCGTTCAAAGTGGCTTTCCTAGAACAAAGGATTAGAACTGTGTGTACGACTATTATAGTTACAAGTCCCCAAAGCTAATGAAAACAGAATTGTAATTGGCGCCGCTGCAATTATATGTTTTACGTGAAACAACTTTCCCCAGCTTCGCCATAGTTTCGCCGCTATGAAGTGCGCTCAGCTCGAGCTTGCCACCGACTACGACCACGGCGAACTAGAAAGATCCCGATTCTATGATTTACGAACTTTCGACAGAATTTGCCGCGACGAACAAAACAGACCTGTCGAAGAGACCAAATTCGTGAAATGCAATCATCAATGCACCCGCTACTCTCGATTACCAGAAACCCCTACGATTTTGATACTAAATTATTCTCCCACAAGATTTTCCAAGTCCCTATGATAAACGCAAGTCCAAAACCACTGAAGTGCCTTTTCCAAACCAACCCCAGAATCACCCCCTTCGCGACGAAGCAATCAGCAAGAATGCAATCTGAAAGAAGTTAAATTTTCAAGTATAATTTTCAAATATATTTTCTTTTGCTGACTGCTGATTTCAAAATTAGAATGACAACAAAAGGAGAAAATTATTAAATATTATAAAATGTTTGAAAGCTTGTTCTTATGCTAAAATTGACTTCTAATATCTTTTCTTTTTTCTTTTACCAGGTCTGACGTCTTTATAACAATAATAATAGCAATAATAATTACAGATACGTGTACTTATTATAAAAATAAAAATTAAGAAGTAAAATAAGATAATTTAAATACATGTAAATCACCAATGCCAAGTGGCACATCTGTTGGTGGCGTCACGTGTGGGAAAAATTTGCAGCCAGCTTCTCCATAGAGCAGGAATTCGGGCGATAGAGAGAGCAGCGGAAATCAAAGACGATCTCTAAATTCCGTTGGCCGAGCGGCGCCAAAGGTGGCGAGGGATGGCCGCGAAAACACGCGGTTCTCTCTGAATCTATCGGTTTCAGAGGCGTCGTTACTCAAATGGCTGTCTACTGACGCGATACAGAACGGCTGGGGGATAAAAAGGCCGCGATAGAATGACCGGCGGGATCGCTGGACCGCTGCAGCTCGCTCGCGTTTCTTAGAGAATGGAACAGAAGAGGTGTGCGCGCGGGGGTGGTGGTGGCGGATAGACAGTGGAGGTAGTAAGTGGGCTAGTAAGTCTCACGATAACAGTTATAAATGACCCTCTCGAAGCACGGCGCCGCGCCACCCAACCCTCAGCCATGCGCCAGACACTGGCTGCTCCTTCGTAACCCAACACATGCCCCCCCTCCACCCCCCCCCTCCCACTCCCCCCTCCACCCGCCCTCACCCCCTGACGATATAGTCGTAAAAGGTACTAAACAAACATACGCTAAGTGGCTGAAGCCGCAGAGCGTGCGCGCTCGCGCGACCACTGTGCCTGTTTACGTGCCCCTTTGATCGATAATCGTATGGGGAATGTAGCTCAGGGATCGATCGTAGCTGTGAAACATGCAAGACATGTGACACACCGCCGGCACCGCTCTGAAGCCTCGTTCAGATTAGTCAAGTCGCTTGAATTCAAGTAACTTGAAACTGCTTTATTCGACATCGGACACTTTTCGGAGAAACATTTCGGATTTTGGTGGAACTTGGATATGCTGCGGTCTTTGGTGGCGTATAAACGTGTCTCGGAGGATTTTTGAAGATTTTAAAATTTTTGGATCTTACAGCTCTTTGAAATATAGCGTTGACCTTTCTTCAATAAATTGTAACTGTTGTATTAACAAGAGAACATCGCGAGCCCGCTCTCACCGGTTGGAACGCAACTTTGTGGGTTTATAGAGTGACTCGAGACAAGAACAACGGTGTGTTTCATTCGGGCCCTATCGCCCTTTAAGGGGGTGAAAATTAACCTCAAAGTCAAATAGGCGACTCTACTTTTTCGCGTGTAACTCCCAAACTACAACAGACAAAAAAATGTTTCAAACGAAAATGTTAAAAAAGAATTTTTTTGTAGAAGTAAATTTAGTAACAGCAATTATTAACGTATAGAATAATAATTCTGAAGCAAATAAATGTACATTTCTTTTTAATTTATGACTTTATCTTTATTTAAGGAGTCTGAAATATAATGAAATAATTTTTTTTTTAACAAATCAACATACCCTTTTTTGTATTTGGTTTTTTGTCTTATTTCCTATGCGAAAATAATCAGCTAGAGTGAGAATGACTACTAAAAATTCGGCAATAACTAAAATATTTAACATTAATGAACGTTTCGGTCTGTGAGAATAACATATTTGTTCATTGCAAGCGTTTTGATTTAATGGGAAAAACTGTTCGTTATAGGATACCCCACTGTATAATAGAAGAATATCGATAATAGTTGCGAGAGTGTTTAGGGAACAATGAATGAGAAATGTGTGTTAAGTGATCGAGCCATGCGTGGGGTCAGACAAGGCGCTGCGTTTCGTGGACGATTAATTACTCTTTATACTTATGATATTTATCGTTTAGAAAGCTGAAACGTAGCGCGTCTTGTGCTTTTTCTCCGTATATCGTTATCAAAGTTCTACCCTTTCTCACGCATTATCGATTAACGCGGTTCGCTTCTAATTATTCTTTCATAAGTAAAGCGTTAAGTGGGTTGTCTTTGAGCGGTCAGTTTCTCCTCTGCAGCTATCGATTTCACTCGATAAATAAGAAAAATTGTGGAGGTTCAATAAACTCCTATACAGCAGCTCTGATTTAAGCGTGTACGCTTATTAATTAATGTTCAACGTAGACAAGATGTAAAATAATTGGTGGATTTGAAGGGAAGAATATGTATCATGGCCAAAGACTTTTGATGATCATAGAGAAAGGTGTGTAATAAGTGGATTTAACTATTTTTATTTTATAACCTCTAAACTCTACACAATAATCGATTACTTGGATAGCTTACACTTCACTTGTCTCGTTAAATGCAAAATAGAACTAATTTCTGTTATTAATAACCCCACAAAAAATTAAATCCAATTCTATATTTCTCACTTCAAATAAAACTTTTATACAATCTGCTTTCCCGTATCTTCAGTAGCAATGCTTTTAATAATTAAGTTAGCGAAATAATTTCAACTTCCTAACTACTTCCGACACGTCTAAATCCAGCCAGAATAAAAACAAAAATAAAAACAAAATCTATACTGCAAATTTACTCGAACTAGCCTCATCTTAATGAAACTATAAATATTAACACAATATGCGATACCATTTTGCCGTGGCCATGCTCGTAAATAGATTTATTTTTCAGGAACACTGCGACGATGCAGAGTAGGTATTCGAAGTTCAAATAGTTGACGAAACCCACCACAGAGTGCGCCAGCTGTCAAGAAGGAACCAGCGACGATCGCCGAGCATCGTCTGGCTGCCTTAACCTGACTTAACCTGACTTAGCATGCGAAAAGTCAGTCTCGTTATATCGATGAATCTAACCATAAACCCACTTCCCAATCAAACTACTATCGCACAGAGCGTTAAATACCAGTTCAGTTACCTTCCGATGGCACTTTGAAATCTGTCCTCGCGTTTTAAACCACTAAAAAAAACGAAATTAACGCCCGAGGCCGCGGGACGTGACGCGCACACGCACCAATCTGTTTGAAAATGTGACTGCGCGCGCCGTTGCCGCGCACGCGCGACAGAGTCTACGCCAAGCGGGCATCGAGGAAGTTAGTGCGTGCACGATGGCGCTAACTTCGGATATCGATTTTGGTCCAGTGGGATGCAGAACGCTCGCGTTCTGCTAATCGTGTTTCCCACTTTCGGCAAGTGAGAAGAACATTCGGCGAGTTGTCCGTTCCTTTTTTACGATCAGTGATGTACAGTTGAAAACCGCTGTGCATGGTGCCAGCAGGTGAAAGCTCACCACCTTTTACTGGGAGTGGTCGCGGCCATCTCGTCTCCGTACAAGCTTGTAAATAGTTACATTTAAAATGTGGGCGCTCGGTGTTCTTTTTTACACTCTCAGCATTGTATACGGTAAGCCTTTCGTTCTTTGCATCGTGGCAATTTGAGAGTCCAGTTTCCTAGCGTCCCGAGGGTAGTTTATTAGTTTGTTTTGTTTGCTTGTTTAAACACAAAGAACCTAGTTGTTTTTTTGCGAAAGGGTTGGGAATTTTCACAAAGATTGTGCGTGCTCAGGTGCCGCGGGAAAAAGAACTTTCGAGGCGAATCCGGATACCATGAGACTGTACGATGACTTGCTGGCGAATTATAACAGGCTTATACGCCCTGTCATCAATAACACGGAAACCTTAACGGTTTTGCTCGGCCTAAAGCTGTCGCAACTCATCGAAATGGTGAATAAAATAAAAAAGAAGAATCTTCCTACATTTTGAATTACCGTATCGCTGACATTAACAGTCACTGATTTTCTTTCAAAATTTACAGAATTTGAAGAACCAGGTGATGACTACTAACGTCTGGGTGGAACAGGTAACATATATTGCGATGCGTCCTATCGGATATCTGTATGAATTAGACTAGAGAATTAAAGAATTAAAGCGTTACGTCTAAACGAGATACACACTGCTATGTTTTTATTGCTTTGGTTTCGCGTTATTTGCAGAAATGGTTCGACTACAAATTGCGATGGGATCCAGAGGAATACGGCGGCGTGGAAATGCTTTACGTGCCTTCTGAAAATATTTGGCTGCCAGACATCGTGTTGTACAATAAGTAAATGCCCGGGAAATATTACGAATAACTTTGATTAATTGGAAAAATTGACAGAGATGAATTTCACAAAGGAACATAACATTTTTAAAGAAAATAATTCACTTATTGTTAGTTCCATTGAGGGGGGATTGCGCCTTGTTGGGCTGAAAAATAGGTAATTCTTTGTGAATTTTTTGTACAAAAACGGTTCGACACATTAATTTAAAATTTGGCAGACTCTTTCACTGTATCTTGAACTATTGTTCTGAATTTTGGTGTGACAGTGAAAAAAAAACATGGCAGATACAAAGAGAGGGTTGAAAAATAATCGGGTGGTGCTGGCGTTGACGGAAAGTGCTGTAAGGATTATCCGAAACATAAAAAGGAAAAGAGATTCTTAATCTATATGAATGTGGCTATCGGTGGTAGTAGATGCATTAAGAAAAATAAAAGAATGTTAAAATGGCAGCCTTTTGAAGAAGGCGAAGCGTCCTGATTTCACTCTGAAACAGGTTTTGCCCGAAAATCGGGAAACAGATACGGAAATAAATCTACTACCACCGATAGCCACATTCATATAGATTAAGAATCACTTTTCTTTTTTGTGTTTCCGATAAACCTTACAGTACTTTTCGTCAACGCCAGGGCCACCCGATTATTTTTCAACACTCCCTTTGTATCTGCCATGTTTTTTTTTTTCACTGTCACACAAAAATTCAGAACAATAGTTCAAGATACAATAATACAGCCTGCCAAACCTCAAATTAATTTGTCGAACCGTTTTTGTAGAAATAATTCACAAAGAATTACCTATTTCTCGGCCCAACAAGGCACAATCCCCCCTTAATTGCGCACAGAGAAATGACGTTGAAAACAGTTACAAACAATGGTACATTCGTTTCGCAGCGCCGATGGGAATTACGAAGTAACGCTCATGACAAAGGCCACGGTGAAGTTCACCGGCGAGGTGTCTTGGAAGCCACCAGCGATCTATAAATCTTCCTGCGAGATCAACGTCGAATACTTCCCGTTCGACGAGCAATCTTGCATCATGAAATTCGGCTCGTGGACGTACAACGGCGCTCAGGTTATAACTCCAAAATGAATGCTTCAACGATGACTATTTCTCCGAGCGGATTAAATCGCAAACAAGTCGTTCTAAGTATCGTCTTTCGAAAATATGCTTTGTAAAGACTTTTGCGTGTAGGTGGATCTGAAGCACATGAAACAAGAGCCTGGCAGCAACTTGGTCGCGCTGGGGATAGACCTCAGCGACTTCTACTCGTCAGTGGAATGGGACATTCTCGAAGTCCCGGCATCCAGGAACGAGGAATATTACCCGTGTTGCAAGGAACCATATTCTGGTAAATCAGTTTCGCGCGTAGAAAGGGATAGAATCGATCGATTGAACTGTTAGTCGGTCAGACAGCCATCTGGACTTGTAACATTCCATAGCCGTTTCTTATAGGTTTTCGTGCGCTGAAAACGAATCCGCAAACCGTTTGTCGCCATCACCCTCAGTTTTTGAGAAATTCGATTCTGAAAAAACTGCAAATTTTCGACTTTGAACATCTTTTATGCCGAAACGGTAATAGTTATTACCGGTAATAGTAATAGAAAACAAAACGAGACATACCATTTCTGTTGACGCTTTCCGAAGTAAAATTGTCTGCTGCATCGCGTGGAACCGTCAGATTTTCTCCCAGACCCTTAGTTTTGGAAATAAATTGAAAGATATCTGCAAAAATGGGTGCATTTCGGGTGACCTTTTCCCTTTGATCGTTGTTTAAACATATTTATATGTTCATAATGCAATAATAAATTATATCGTTGTATTCGGGAGGGTCCATAGAATAATTTGACGCAACGAGCAACCGAATAACTATTACCATTTCGGCATAAAAGATGTTGAAAGTCGAAAATTTGCAGTTTTTTTTCAGAATCGAATTTCTCAAAAACTGAGCACGATGGCGACAAACGGTTTGCGGATTCGTTTTCAGCGCACGAAAACCTATAAGAAACGGCTATTGGATGTTACAAGTCCGAAAGAAAAGTTCAAATTTGTCGAACTGTGTAATTATATCTTCATACTTTCCGCAGACATCACATTCAACATCACGATGCGAAGGAAAACGCTGTTTTACACGGTGAACCTCATCATTCCTTGCGTGGGCATTACGTTCCTCACGGTGCTCGTCTTCTACCTGCCGAGTGACTCGGGCGAGAAAGTAAGTAAATACTGAGACAAACAATAAAGAAACAGATTCTCATAAAAATCTCACTTTGCACAGGTATCGCTGTGTTCTTCCATTCTGCTCTCGTTGACGGTGTTCTTTTTATTATTGGCCGAAATTATACCACCCACGTCACTGGCCATACCTCTTCTGGGAAAATACTTGCTGTTTACTATGATCCTTGTCACTTTGTCGATATGGATTACGGTCTGCGTTTTAAATGTACATTTCCGGTAAGTTCTAAGACACTCGGTGCAGCCGGTATCAAGAATCACAGTAGAGTGTTCGCTAGCAGAATTTCTTATCAAAGTACGGGCCAACGATACGGTACCAGATTACACGAAACTTTGTTGCACAGATCCCCGTCCACTCACAATATGTCGCCGTGGGTCAGGCAAGTGTTTTTGAATTGGATGCCGAGGATGCTGATGATGCGTCGGACGCCGTATTCAACTCCAGAATACGACGACGCGTACATGGATAGCGGATATACCAATGAAATAGATTTTAGGTAACCATTTCTCTGTCTGTTCAGCTTCCAAACTGTAGATCGCGGGACGCTAGAAAGCTATGAATAAGACTTATAATAATTCTCGCGACAGTGTTATAGACTATCCTCTTGAATTAAAAGGCAGTCCAGATGGATTTGAAAGCGTTACCTCGCAATACAAGAATATAAGAGAGGACGATGCACGGCATATTCCCCACGCATCAGGTAAATCAATTCTGTCTGCGTGCGACGCAATACGGATCATACAAAATTTTATTTATTACATCTATTATGACACGATACGTGTCACGAGACGGATTAACGGTAACCCTGTGATTCATCAGTGCATGTAGCGTGACACGTTATTCCACGAAACAAATGTCACGCAAATACCTCGTGAAATATCCAGCAACAATGACATTCCATTATTCCAGTTACCGACAGCGAAAACACGATGCCGAGACACTTGTCCCCGGACGTCATATCAGCCCTTAAGGGTGTGCGCTTTATTGCTCAACACATAAAAGATGCAGACAGAGATAATGAAGTGAGTTAACTCCTATAATGATTCCGAGAATCATTTGTTTTACTTTTGATACTTCCCTCCTCTTAACAATTTATTTAACACTTAACGTTTCGACCCTATTCTCGCTAGTTATAACAATAGCTTCTAGACCAATGTTATTCTAACGCAATGCTTGCTTCGGTCATTGAATTTATCTTCTGGTCTTCCAGGTTATAGAAGATTGGAAATTCGTAGCCATGGTTCTGGACAGACTTTTCCTTTGGGTTTTTACAATAGCGTGTACCGGAGGAACGCTTGGTATAATATTTCAAGCTCCGAGCTTGTACGACACACGAGAACCTGTGGACCAACAACTCTCTGGAATATCACTTCGCAAATTCATGTATCCAAATTTAGAGCAGCCTATACAAGAAGAATAAACTCTGGGGCGCATTGAACGCGTCATTTACATATAAAATCGGCGTTACAAAAGTTTCACACTGTTGATACCCTCTTTGTGTCGACTTTCCCTATTTTATTTCTTACGGCTACGGAAAGCTTGACTTTTATGTGATTGAATGCCAGCATTAAATATAATCTAAGCAGTTCCATTAACCCTGATCAACTAGGAAACTTCAATAAAGGACCGACATTTTGGAAAAATATTTAGATTTAATGATAGTCCTAACAGAGAAGAAATCATTTACAAGAGCACAATGCGCATCTTACGCTCTGCTCGTTCATTTTCATATCAAGGTTAATAAGAGGCTTACACTATAAAACAAACGTAAATTTATTATTTTGGATGATCTTACACATCGATCATTTTCGCGATACTAAAAAAATGTAGTAAAATATTTGTTCTAACTTTACATTAACGCTCCAAATTTTGTTTTGTTTTAGTGAATGGAAATGATATATAATCAACTGTACACATAGTAACGATACAAAGGAATGCGGAGCTATTATAATCGAAAGGAAATCAGTATACTCTCTTGTTCATTTCTGCCCACTTTTAAGTACCAAAAGTAAAAACATGACGAATTCACTTATATAATACTAGTCATTTAGTAGCTCTTTACTTCGATAATCGCAGAACGAACAAACTTTCGGTTTCCCTTCGTTCCGTGCGGGACTTACGTTTAAAAATTTTGGCAATCTTGCGACAGCATTTACGCGTAAAAAAGAATCTTATTCTAAATCAATTATCATCAACTCTGGGGATTCACTTGTACTACTAATAGAGCTAGTTTGCGATTTTTTTGGCGAGGGTGTACCACTGGCTACTTTCTTTGTACTTTGCGTGGGTGTGGTGTTTTCGTCATCGTCATCGCTATCTGATATTAGGTCAATAACAACGGCTCGTTTCTTTTCCTTCGGAGGTGTTGGGTTGGTTTCATCTAAACAATCGCATAATAGCATGTTATGTACAAATATGTAACAGCGCAGAACTATAAAACACCAAAGGTTCGATTACTACGACATAACGAATTATTCGATACGAACATTTTACTAGCACGTTTATTCTTACACGTATGTGCGTAGTGTTCCTGATTTCTCGTTATTTTTCGCATCTCGAGAAATGAGAAATCCGATTATTATTCTCGAGAATTCTCGAGAGATTAAAAAAATATTGCAAAATTTATAATTCTGGAATAATGTTGATAGTATTTATCTAAATTTTTATTCGTGTCCAATTTAGACAAAACTTGTGTAAATGAAAAAAAAACAGATATTAAATATAATTGATCAATTTATTTATTTAATATAAAATGTGAGCAAGGCGAAACATTACTTTTTTGTTTTAAAATAGCTTTTTCAAAAGCACAATGCGTCTAATGTCGCGTCAGCTAAGCTATTTTTTTTTTGTGACAAAATCTGCGGCTGTAGAAATTTTTTTTTGATTTTGAGTGGATGTTGGTTTAATTGTATATAAAAAATCGGCGATGCGAAGAGAAAAGTTTATAAACAATCGCGTAATTCTTCGTATGTATTGCTAATATTGATTAACATGATTAACACACAATTTGAACTAACTGAGAATTCATTTCTGAAAACAAATGGGATTTATAATAATTTTCCTATACTGAAGATTATCGAGAAGCACTATAATTTCTAAATGAGAAATAAGAAATTATAAAATTTCTCGAGAAATTCTCGAGGAAGAATTCTCGAGAAGGAACACTACATGTGCGTAAAACGGAATTAAATGAAATCTCACCTAAGTCTACGGTGTCCACATCAATTTTACGCTCCTGCGTGTTCATAATCACGTTCGTTTCAGTCTTGTCCTTGTCCTTCTCTTTCTTCAGAACTAAATTCTCCCACGAGCCATCTTGGAGCAGCTGGATCTCGTTCACATCCGGCAATAGTTTCTTAGAGTTCAGTACCTCTTGAAAGTATCCGTCGATCACAAGCGTGTCGTATAATGCTGGTTTATCACAAACAGGGCAGTTCCACGTCGGTTTCCTTTCGTTCATTTGAAGGAACAACGACGCGTCAAAACATTGTAAATGCAAACATGTAGATGCCCGACACGGCGTAATCATCCGCATCTTCCCTAACGGACAAGCTAACGACACTCGGAGAGACGTCGTCGCTATCTCGCTATCTGCGTCCTCGTTAAGCTTCTCCTTAACTACGAACGAGATGATTACGATAATAATTGTTTCCAACTGTACTCGGAATATTAAAGATCAACCATGGTTACTTACTTAAACCTCTCGTGTAATCCGAATGTCGGACTCCTCTAGTTTTTAATCTTGACAACAATTCTGTACTGGAAAGTTTCCTAACTAAATATATCGCGATTGCGTACCGTCTGCCGTAGTCTGCCGACCACGTGACGTGAATTTGATTTCCTACAGTGGGAGATAACTTAACTAATGGACTAATATTGACAGGCCGCGGCGGCCTCTTTGGTTCTACCCCTGGCTTGTTCGTGGGTATTGGATTCTATAAAAAAAAAATTGAATAAAAATCAATACGGTATGTAAAAGTCGAATGCTTCGTCGTAATCTCAATCCGAGGAAGCAAAAGTATACTTTTTATTTACGTACAGGTAGAGGGCATAATTTTCCGTTTACTTTCACGGCAATACTAGGCGGGAAACAGTCTTCTTGTTCGCACGATGTTTCTTGTAAACAAAATCGCATTTGTACCTGTAACGTTCGGGGATTAAGTTACGAAGGCTTTCGCGAAATCAACGGCCAATCAATCGAACACACCTGTACAGTATAATCCATTTTACTTCCTGCACGACAATCTCGCGAACTAGCTATGTCGGTTGATTGTTGCGGGGTTAAATGAAACATAAATGTGTTCTCTTGTAATCTCATAGACCCTTGAGGCATTAAACTAGACGGCTTCAATAATTCAGCCAGTAAATCGAAAAATGGCAGCTTTTTGAGCCTGACGTCTGGATGAACGGGATACTGACTCCTGGGCTGTATTTGCAACTGAGGCGGTATAACTTTCTGTGGGTACGGATATGGATTATATGCCGCGCTTGTGGTCTGCTGAAACCAGGTAAATTTAGGAAATAACTCGTCGGCGTGTAATAATTTATCGGTACTCCATACGGAACCTTTTAAACTCACCTGTGGCGTTACGCTAGTATATCCTGTGGACTGATATACTGGATTCGTTCTAGGTGCTTGAGGTAAGGATGCTTGGTGCGCTGGTGGCAGCTCTTTACCACTGGAAACTGCAGACTGTGATTGTTGCTGCTGGCTGATAGCTTGCCTTCGCGTTAATCAAAGATAAGGCAAGATATTATTACAATAGGTTTCGGTAAGGGATTAGAGACAGACTACTCGCTCGAAAGCTTATCAGTTATTCAGCTTTGTATCATTACCTCGTGTAATAATTTCTGGAATGCATGGTTTGATCAATCTGTGGTTCCCCAGAACCACCTGTTTGACCATACATTTGGTGCGCCACCAGCTGATCAGCTCTAGACAAAAGTTTAGAACAAACGGTAAAGCTTGTGCCTTGTCGAGTCTGAAGTCTACTAATATGTATAATACTTCAAGTATAATAATATGCCATAGTAGATACAAGGGGAAAGACATGTCTGTTTCAATTCTTTAGTCGAACAAACGAAAAAAAAAGAAACGTTTAAACATCTGGACGACAGTAACTAGCATTGTTATGGTTTAATATAATTTAGACATACACCTGCATTGATATTGATACTCACTGTATGGTTTTATATAGTTCACGTATTTTGAGCTGTACGGGATGAGATCTCAAACGTAACAATTCTAGTGCACGTGCTTGTAACTCGTTTTTTCTACCCGATTTATTTCTACCAGCAAAACCAAGAAGCATCTGAAGTTCAGATACTCGAAAACTCAATACCATATTCTGCAATCACAAAAATTACACAATCTTCATGTATCGGAAAGTCTTAAACGTGCACTTATCCTAAAATTGTTACCTTAATAACAATCGAGCAATATATCCGGTTACAAAACGAAATAAAACCTAATATTTAACACAGAGTCAATATTATGATTCATTATTAGTATCAATCAATTGATAAACATCTTTTCTATGTATATATATATATATACATATATATATATATATATATATCACGTTGCAACTCGATATATATATCATATTGGTGTCCACAAGCACAATCGTGTGGGAATGCAAAATAGAATTGAAAATACCAGGCATAAAAATCATACTTCAAGTTTTCCATTCTAGCAAAATCAACAATTTTACCATGAATGCCCATATGGTATGAAGACAGAGGCATACAATACAGTAGCGGAAATAGATTTTCTGCTTACGATTGCAATCGATATTATGCACTGAATGGCGTACTGATGACATTGGAATACACGGTGATAACGGTGAGAATTTGAAAATGTTTTGATCGAAATAAAGAAAGAGTTGAGGTTACCTATAATTACGGAGATACTTCCGGCTTGCGTAAGCATTATTCGGTAGATAGGGCATACTCGCAAGCACGATTTGACCAAAGAAAAAGTTTTATCAATCAATCTGTAATGTTTCACGGGTAAATGAAAACAATCATACCCAGACCGACGTGAAATCTTGCATAGCAGTACATTCAAGCGTCTAGTAATATAATTCACTGAGGCGAATCGCAAATCGCTGATAACCCGGATATAACCACGACAGATTCAGAACG
Source organism: Andrena bucephala (assembly GCA_947577245.1). Lineage (NCBI taxonomy): Eukaryota > Metazoa > Arthropoda > Insecta > Hymenoptera > Andrenidae > Andrena > Andrena bucephala. The sequence goes on along the minus strand of OX387716.1, from coordinate 98,913,267 downwards.
CAGAGCTGCCGACTTTTCTACGAGATTTCGCATGTATATCTAACTGCACTGCACCACTTTTAATACTTCACTCACCTCTAATTCTTTGGTCTCCGCCATCTTCTTAGACGATTTTTTTTGCGAAGCCGTTTTGTCTATATTATTTCCAACTTTCGACAGAAAAATTCTCCTACCCCCTTTCTTATTCGATTTGTTTGTATCGCAACTCGTCCCTATATTTTTCTTGCTCTTAAATGCAAGCTATTGAATAATATGTACCGCTCAGTGGCGCGAAATTGATTCCTATCGTTCTAATTTTGAGATCGCTCTGAAAAAAATCTAGCTCTCAACGGAAAGCTCAAATCTTCTGAGAATTTTTCAGTTAAGCCGCGTAAGCTGAGCCAATTATCGTTATTTGACACTTCGTTCGTTCGAAATGCGAAAAAGGATTTTCCAAGATGGCCGCTGGCACTTGATTCGCAGGCCAACGTGAATTTATGTAATTTCGCTGGATTTACGAAACCGTGGCAAGCCTTCTTGCAGCGTGATGCTCGGGGAAAGAAAGAAAGCGGTAAACAAAATACTCACATTTCACATCACAGTCGTGAATTTTAATCTTCCTTATCTTTTTAAATTTCTAACGAGTCTACACAAGGAAAATCTTTAGATGCATTTACTGGTTATGTTTCATCTATTAGATTGAGAACGTCCAGCAAGTGTTTTAACAAAGGATTTCTAACTAGCAACAAATTCTCAAAAACTATACGAACACTACGCGATTTATCGTTGAAAAGCTCACGATTCAAAATGTAAACTATTCGTTACATATTTGTAATCAATTCCTCCGTTCTATTTAAACGCATAATACAATAACGAAACGCTGTCGTACATTGGAAAAATGAACACACTGTGCTACATGAAACCAGCAAAAGTGTTCGGAGAGTTAATCTTTCTAGCAGATTATCTTCGCGGTATCTAAGATATATTTCCACTAGCTTCTCTACAATATGATTGGATCACGTCTAGTATAATAATTCATTTTATCTTACACTGTAATAACTTGCATTAGATAATTCCTCTAGATTATCTTAAATATGATTGGCTAATGTCACGCTCGAATGCGATGGAAACCAACCCCAACGCGCGTATATGCTGGGTCTGTTCCGATTCACATCGCATCGTACGATTCCCTAGAATTTCTCTCACTTGCGGTATATGACTCACTGCAGTGGTGGATCGGTATTTTTCACCGCGTCGCAAATGCATTTACGACATGTCATAAATGTACGAATATGTCGTTTTTAAGCCCATTTCATACGTGTCATTTGTCGCAAATGTAGTAAATAGAAATATTCATTATTTTAAGGTTTCAACAATTAAAGTGTTGGAAAAATATAGTTCTTTCTGACTCGCTTGTTGGTTGCATGCGAATACTATAAAATACTGTAGAATACGTCGAAAACTACATATAATCGCCACTTCCCCAACCTCAAAAAAGTATTCACAAGCGTGGTGTTAATTATTGCTTAAGTATTTATTAATCGAATAAGTAAAATTTTGGTATTCAAAAAAATTTAAAAACACTCGTTTTCCACAACATGTCTATTTAAACACTGATAATCATATGGACTTCAACGGATTTCGACCTACTCTCAGTTTTCTGTCACAAGTTGGCGTATCGAAATTCTTGTTTTCCCAATATGCATTTCTTTTACTAACCTTTCAATATCCATTTTTCGTCAGTGTAACTTAATTTAATTTAATTTTTTTAATCAGAATTATAATTAATGTTTTATAGGAAAAATGTTTTATAGGTTAGTTATTTTGATTTCAGATATACAACATTTATGACACATTTACGACATTTAAGACACGTGTCGTGTATAAAATAAAAAAATCGTGTCTTTACCCATCTCTGTGCATGAGGCGCGTAGGAACTGCTGCAACTCCGAGTTCCTGCAGTTCCTGCGTAGAGATGGAGTGCAAAATCACTAACAGTGATTTATCACAGTGATCGCAGATTCACGATCACGGTCGTGATTTAACTTCAATCACGACAGTGATTGTGATCTTTTTAACTTGAGTGAATTGTGTACTGTGATCGTAATTCTTGATCTTGATTGAATTATTTGTTATAAAATACTTTCATAGAGCTTGTGTTACAGTCAAAGCGTGAAGAATATTCATTCATAAATAGTCAATGTATGCACGCACTGATTTGATTGGTTAAAGTATTCACATATACATTATACGATTTAACTAAAGTGAAGAAATATTCGTTAATTTAAATAGATCGAGAATGATCACATTGGTTCAAAATATTCAACTCAGATTCTATAAGAACAGTGAGGACTTGAGAATGTTTCGAGAGGAAGTAGAAATTGGGGTTATGTGGCGCGTGCAAAGAGCCACCAATCAGAAGCGATCACTATTCTGCCTGCACCAATCAGAGGCGATCACGGATCACCGTTCTGCCTGCATCAATCAGAAGCGATCACCGATCACTATTCTGCCTGCACCAATCACATACGATCATGAAAATCACGGATCACTGTGAAAAATCACCGTGATTGGGAACGAACGTGATCGGATCACTCGTGATTCACAAATCACGGTTCTAGCCAACACTATTCCTGCGCGTCTCATGCACCGCAAGTGAGAGAAATTCTAGGGAATCGTACGATGCCACCAATTTCATGCGCTCAATGCGCGAATCGGAACGCACCCGCTCTATCTTCTGGTGGAAAAGTGTACTCGCATCGTAAAATAACTATGCGTGCATCTATCTTAAAACGTTAGTAATGCACCGAAATTTAGTGTTTAATTACAAATATGTACATACAAAGATATCTATGACAATTCAAAAACATGGCTACCATGTGAAAAATAAATTAGTCGCATTACAGTTTATAGGCAAGTTTCCGTTTAGTTTACACGATAATTTCGTTTCGTGCTACCAGCGAAACTCGTCAGCCGTAGGAAACATATATCTCCAATGAAACTTACGAAGAGTTGGCGCGGATTTCACGAGTGAAACGTCCGTGTTGTTGATAGTTACAGCTTACAGCTACATTATTAATCTGTATCTAATAGTCTAACGGATTTCTGGAGAATTAAAATACATCTGAGCGAGAATACTCTCCCACGGTTGTGCGACAACATACTTCCCCGAATGGGTGCTAAATAATGGTAACCTTACTTTGTAATATGGAGAAAGTTAGAGCAAACGACAAGGGGAAGAAATCATTTATCGAGCATGCATTAGCTTTATTCGATCCGCAGCAAAAGTCACGATCTATTTTACGGTTATGAACTCCGATATCCAAGTTGGAGCTAGCATACTGTTTGTATGCTTTGCATATTTAACTTAACCTATTTTCTAGATATGTGCCCATAGTTGAACATATCAACAAGTATATAAATTCACGATTTGTAAAAATCTTTATTAAAATATCTGCCAACGGCAGGGTGAAAGTTATGCTTTGTTAATGTGTGTCACCGATGAAATTAAAATGACACGTTTAACAACACATTTCTAACTAAATCTGTTCTCTTAGAAAGGTAACGAATAAACTCTACTACCAAATACTTTAACGTTCATTCCGTCGCGCACGAATGTACGCCACTTACTTGAGATTATTCGACCGATGGTGTTATTAATACTGTGTGTTATTGTTACAGATTATAGTATGTTAAGACATTAAGGGAAACAGCTTATATAATAAAAGAGTCTATGTATAACACTATATTACATTATTTATAAACTGACCTCAATGGATACCATTGATTTTGATGCAATTGTACGACATCCAAGGATTATAATTCACGTAGATGTCGACTGCTTTTACGCTCAAGTGGAGATGCTGCGGCATCCAGAACTAGAAGGCAAGCCGTTGGGAGTGCAGCAAAAGAATTTGGTGGTGACCAGCAATTACTTAGCACGGGAATATGGGATAAAAAAGTGTATGTCTGTGCAAGAAGCCTTGCAGCTGTGTCCGGGGCTGGCCTTGGTGAACGGTGAAGATCTGACGAATTATCGTCACTTTTCTACCAAGATACTGGAGGTCTTACATCAGTTTACGCCGTTGGTCGAGAGATTGGGCTTCGACGATAACTTCATGGACGTGACATCGATCGTCCAGAAGTATATGAATTCCGGGAATGACCCTGAGCTAAATATAAGTATATCCATGGAAGATGAAAGTCCAGTAGGCGAAGTGTTCGGTCCGTCCGAAGAAGAATGTCCCTGCGGCTGCCACGCTCGATTAATCGTCGCATCAAAAATTGCTGCCGAAATAAGGAAACGGATTTACAAAGAGTTACGCGTCACGTGCAGTGCTGGCATAGCACACAACAAGCTTCTGGCGAAGTTGGTCGGGTCGTTGCACAAACCGAATCAGCAGGCGGTAATATTCCCGTGCAGCGGGCCGATGTTGCTGTCTGCGATAGGATCTGTGTCCAAGATACCGGGCGTGGGCCAGAAAACCACGCAGTTGTTAATGTCCAGTAACATAAAGACCGTGGACGATGTGCGTAAAACGCCGTTGGAGAATTTGGAGATGAAGATCGGCATTGACTTGGCAAGAAAGTTGAAGGACAACGCAGAAGGCATCGACGAGACTGTCGTGAAACCCACGGGGAAGAAGCAGTCTATAGGTTTGGAGGATGGCTTTAAGAGTGTTTCTTTGGTGGCTGAAGTGGAGGCACGGTTTGGGGCGCTTTTAAGAAGATTGACAGAGCTGGCGATGGAGGACGGAAGGATCCCGCTCGCTATGAGAATAACAGTGAGAAAGCACGATTTCAATAAGCCGACCTCGGGTAAGAGGGAGACTAGGCAGTGCGCTTTACCGAAACATTTGCTGCCTTCCACGAAGTCCGGTGTTTACGATCATGCAAAAATGCTGGCCCTGGCGATGAAGCTGTTCCATCGCACTGTCGATGTCTCGAAACCATTCCACTTAACACTTCTGGGAGTCGCGTTCACGAAGTTCGAGGAGAGATCTTCCGGGAGGAATAGTATTACATCTTTCCTGCGAAAGCAAGTCGCCGTTCAATCTGTCTTGGACATAAGTTCGGAGGAAGGTATTTCTGATGTCAGTCTTGGATCACCGATGAGCATAAATCAGGACAGTAACGACGGTTCGGCGATGAGCACCACCTCGTCCCCGATCTCGAAACCGGTAGGCGGTAACAGTCAGTACGCGGACGACGACCTACTGAACGAGATAGAGCCTCTACCAAAAAAGACCAGACTGGAAGTGTGGTTGAGCGGGCGCAGGGAATCTCCGAGCAACGAAATGGCGGATCTTAGACTGAGCCCTTCGTCGCCTATGCAACTGTCCCCGAAAATCGACGCGGCGGTCCTTAAATCTCTACCAATCGACATACAGAGGGAAGTCACTCGCTCATGGCCGACCACCAGTAAACCAAAACCGAATAATATACTTAAATATTTCATAGCGAATAAGTGACGGAGTTCTGCGGCCTAGACTATAACATAGCCATCTTTCTGTACACACTTCTGCAGCTACAATATTGGATGGCAGCACCATGTGATATTATGACTTTAAGTTACTGACCTTTTAAATTAATTTCCAACCCTGGATATTAAAACCTCTGTGTACACATACTGTCTTGTAGCATTTACACGAAACGAACGTCACTGCGAGGCGATTTCATCCGGTAATCTCGGTCACTTTATCGGACGCAGGAGAAGTCTATGAATAAATTTGCATGGATATAGAAAACGGTTTTACACACTCTTATTTATTTTATCTTGACTGATCCGAGCATCGAATCGCAATAGAATAGACGGATGTTCGAGTTGAGCTAACATGCATTTAAAATACGTTACTCACGAAAGTATTTTCGACGTTCTCAAATGTTTCATAGACATCAACGAGAGATCAGGGGGATAGAAACTGGCTGCCAGCAAGTTTCCTAACGAATTTCATTTCCATCTTCCACATTTGCGCAACTTACATACGATCTGCAGTGCTCCGTTACACACCTATTGGATTATCTCCTTTTTTCAAACATTCATTTGTACAAGCGTACATGTATGTCTTCGTATGTTAAGGCGTCTCCGAAGTAAAAGCATATGTTCGCCTAATTCGCTTCCTTCTCCTCGAAAAGTATTTCAGCAATTTGAAAGTATTTCTCATTTACGTTCGAACGATTCGAATATCATCAATGTTTCCCGACGCGTCGTCTTGAATGGGGTGCTGGCATTTGATTTTGTACGTACTTCCTAGTAATTAAACTATGATTCTATGATTTAAAACGGAGAAAACGAGAATATTTATATTTTTTAGTACTATCGGCGTTACGTGTAACCGAGTGTTGCGAAAGAATGCGCCGTATGAGAAGGACGAATGAACGATACTCGACCGCCCCGACCGTGCCGCCGGGCACGCAGCTCCGAATTCGAATTGTAAAGCCTAGTTTGTACATGTATATTCTATAGTTATCCAGAATATTAGACAATCATAAAGTTTTATCGGTTCGATATATGGTGCAAGGTGATTACTTATAAATACACGTTAGCGCGTACGCAGATTAAGGCGAAGCCAGTGATCCGCGCGAGTTACGAAATTTCATTATATCGGGCACACTTACTTTCACACGGTTACTTAAAAATACGTGCGTGCGTTAGAGCGTGGCCAACGGCAAGTGATACTGAAACAGTAGCTTTTGTAAACGATGAATACTTACATACATAAGGGTGCGGACGATTTATATAAGTATATATAGAGTTAGTTGATGCTCGACGAAAGGCGGATAGAGATTAGCGTTGATGACCGAGCTTCTTCTTTCCCTTTTTTCCCCCCCTTTTTTTCTATGTTTATTTATTTACTGTATGTACGGGAGATGCGGTATACATTTTTTTTTCTGACTATTAACTACTTCTGGTTGTGAGAACATGAATATTTTATACATACACGGCACGGGGGAATGTGAGCGGTCGCCGAAACTCGCGCGCTTGTCGCCGTCCAAGTTTCCTCCGATTAATTAGAATATCACTCTGGCGGCTCGCGTTTCTCAGATAAATTCCCGTTGATACTGGCCGAGAGTCAACGGAAGGAGAAACAGCGAATGACGAAATTCACTTTGACGTTGATACAAGCGAACGTTGCACCGACGGCTCATATTGCCTCTGATTCATTTAAATAAAGAAAGTTCAAGTTGTACGGCTCGATTGTTCTTTCTTGCTTTTCGTCTCGCCCCGCGCTGGATCTTCCGCCCCCCGCCCATCTATTCCACAGATTAACTAACATCGAATTCAATGGATCAGCAATCGACACGCGTTGATAACAGTCTTATTCGTCAATTACGATTAAACATTATTATATGTTTTCTATTAAGTCGTCGCCAAGGAATTCGCTCCTCTTTCGCTATATCGTGGGTGTGACGTTTATCGCGATCTTCAATGGCGATATTTAAGAGCGATATCAGAAAGCGCAGTGCGCTCGAGTATGACGACCGAATTAGACCCTCGGCGCTGCTATAGATACAATTTGAATGAGGCCAATCACCCAGCCACCGTCTCTGAATGGGGCATAATCAGGGTGAGTCATGTCATCATGAAATAAATTGTGCAGCTTTGTGTCTTCTTAAATTGCCATGCGTCGTCGTTTAATGAGGCCCTCCCCCCCCCCCCCCGAATAATCTTCTTTGTGCCATTGATCATCGCGGAGACGCGAATCGGGCGAGCTAAGTAGTCATTTACTCATTCGGAAATTGAACGATTTGTAGATATTACTCTGATCTTTAATCCCCCCCTGATATTGTTGAGTCAGAGCGATCCACGGGATGGCATGCCTTAATTATTCAGAAGCCAGTGTTCCGCGCCACGCGTGCCCGCATTGCGGAATCTTCCCTTGAAAGTAATCGGGTGTCTATTAATTGTTAGTCTAGAATCGTTTTCCTCTTAAACGATAAGGGTACGGCCACGGCTTTTCTATCCATCTATCGTGGCGCACGTGAGATACATCGCAATCAGCCTTTTTAGTAGGTAATATCTGACCCAAATTTAAATAGTGACCAGGTGCACATTTAATTCCCACGGACATCGAGAGCATTGTTGGTATAAATACCCTTTAGAAGTCTCGAGGATGTCAGATTGATTATTTCAGTCGTAGCCAGCACTGAAAACTTGAAGGTTTCAGAATGATTTCGGTTCTTTGTGTTCTTGCCACTGTGGCAGTGCTCGAGGCATCTGGTAATTATCTATTCGTTCATTGTCTACGAAGGCTGTTAAAGCTCTGTGGAACCGTGGGTTAAAGAAATGTTCAATTTCGAGGATATGACTCAGAAGGGAAGATCCCGAACCAGAAAATTCAAAAAATTCTGAAACTTCGTGAATGTGTAGGGGATTTCCTCCTGATTACAACGCAATTTTTGTTTGCTGCCCAAATTCACCCGAAGGGTGTGAAATTAACCCCCGAAAATTCGGCTATTTTCCGATTTTGTGTTATAACTCGCGAACTGTAAGAGATAGAAAAAAAGTTTCAAGAGAAAAGTTACTTCTTTTAATTAGATCTATCATTTGGTAAAAAAATTATTTTACAGTTCTCGAGTTATAACAGAAAATCGGAAAGTAACCGGATTTTCAGGGGTCAATTTCATCCCCTTAGAGTGAATTTGAGCAGCAAACAAAATTTGCGTTGTAATCATAAGGGAATTCCCTACATATTCATAAAGTTTAAGAATTTTTGGAATTTCCGGGTTCGGGATATTCCCTTGTCAGTGGAATTGTTAAATATTACGTATAAGTATATCAAATGAAATTAACGAATGCAGCGGCAACTATAAACGAAATCCCGAAAATCGTCGGCGGCTCCTTGGCTGAGGATGGAGAGTACCCTTATCAAGCATCCCTTCGATACAAGAGTCGTCATTTCTGCGGAGGATCGGTGCTGAACAAGAGATGGATATTAACCGCCGCTCACTGTTTGTCCAGGTTGGTTTCAATTAGGGGATGGGTTCGAACCTGATTTTTAAAATCTCGAATCTGGAACTTTGTGGAGCTTGGAGACTCTCGAAACTTCAAGTGCTGACGCTATTTTGCAAGTGGAAATATTTTGCTTTAAGAACTGAAGTTAATTAAATTTTCCCATACACAAATTTCTATTGACCATAGTTGAACAAAATACAAACAATAATATGGCAATATATAAATTTTCGAGGCACGCTGCGAACGTTTCTTTATTCATTGAGTTTATACTGGCTTTGGAGAGTTTCGAATCACGAAAAATGTGCGAAGTTTCGACTTCTCGAAACCCGAAATTTTCTTGGGTTTCGACGCTTCGAGAAACCCAGCCCCAGTTTTGATAAAGCGTCTATCCAAAACAGTATCGCACTACTTAGGGTGGCCCTTCTTCATACGTCTCGAAATTTGTTTTTCGCATTTCTTTGTCTTACACCCTAGAATGGTTCCATTTCATAATGTAATCCCTGAAAAAATTTATTGCAATCGGACAGCAGGAAAGGATGCCAACCAGGGCTTAAAGTTTATTTCTCAAAAATGGTAAGCCCTATCGAAATTTTGTTCAAATAATGTTAAACGCAGGAAAAAATTATATATACAATAATTATAGAGAATTGAATGCTCTTTTAATATTATTTGAACAAAATTTCGATAGTGCTTACTATTTTTGTGGAAGTCTTTAAATCTAAACCATTGATGAATTCTAAACTTTTTAAGGGATTATTTTTTGTGAAATGGAACCATACCAAGGGGCGAGAGCAGTGGTGGATTTAACAGGGCAGCTGATGAGCAGTTGCCGTCTAGGCCCCGCAGGGCCCCAAAAAAAATTATGATTAGGTATGGGTATCCAAACATTACATTTTTTTCGTACTACTGCACTTGGCCCGTTTTTAGTAAACTACCTCTTCATTTTCCCGAAAAATGGGTCCCTGTCCTGAAGGCCCCCTAAGGCCCTGTCTTCAAAAAAAATTATAATTTTAACCAAACACCATATTTTTTTTATACTACTACACTTAGCCCGTTTTTTTAGTAAACTACCTCTTCATTTCCCTCCAAAAATGGGCCCCTCAGAACATTTGCCGCCTGGGCCTTTTTTCTTAAATCCGCCACTGAGCGAGAGCAAAAGAACTTTGAAATTGAAAAATAAGGGCCACTTAAGTAGTATCACCCATTTTTCAGTTCCTATATCCGATATTGTCGATCCTAGCTTCAACGACACAGGAATAGCCGTTATGTTGGGTACAAACATTCTGGACGACGGCGGCGACGAATACCAATCCGAGAGAGTAATTGCCCACCCGAGATACAGTTCTGCGCTGATCAGAAACGACATCGGGCTGATCAAGTTGAGCAAAGACATCGTCTTCGGAGACAAAGTGAAGCCCGTGTCTTTACCACACGAGAACTTCAGTAAAATCGACTACCCAGCCGTGCTATCCGGTTGGGGGACCACCAGCGTAAGTACCATCCCTCAAGCGTCGCAACTTGCAAACTTTCGCATTCCTTCTTTATTTAACGTGCGTCTGTGTGGTTGCATGCACCCCTGGTTGAACTCCAATGCGAATCACACGTTGGATCACGTGAAGTATCCCGGAGAGACGCCGAACGAGTTGCATCACATTCAGCTGAGCGTGATCGATCAGAGGGAATGTTTAAACGCCAGCTTTCGTGTCACCAACGACAATATCTGCACACTTAACAAGAGGGGCGAAGGCGCTTGTCACGTAAGTGCATTCACGTCTAGTCGAGCACTCGGGGAGAGGAGGGCCCTTTCGCGTCAAAGGATCCCTCAGCTAAAGCGGCACCTTTTTTTTCTTCTTCTTATTTGTAGCCCGTAGCGAAAACCGGGCGTAACACTGAGCACCATTCAGCTTCGCTTGCCTATACATGTAGTTGAAAGGGATTAATTTGAGCACGCGGAATGTGTCGCGCCCTTAACTTCTCCATTCAACAGGATCGAACGCATTATTGTACTTCGTTCAAGCGGAGTTGTTTGTTTCGTGAATGCGGAGTGTAGATGGAAGTTCAGTTTGCCCCCTTGCCAGCAAAGGGGCGCGCGAATGTTTTCGTTCTTAACTCATTAATCTTGGCATAGGGCGATTCTGGTGGTCCTTTGGTCGCTGACAACGAGCAGATCGGAGTAGTTTCCTGGGGAATACCGTGCGCGAGAGGACGTCCGGATGTCTTCACCCGTGTCTACAGTTACAACGAGTGGATAAATAAATATATCGAGGATGAGAGTCGTTAGACGAAGAAGACGTGCTTGAATGTAATTCGGGGTTTCATTGATTCCTCGAATGATCTTCAATTTTGATAAATAAAATGATTCTTTGCGTGACTTCGCCACTCAAGAACGTATTCGATGCATTAGAACCTCCGCCATGCTGTGCCATTTAGGTATTTAATGAAAATATTGCGTCACATAAGCGAGGCTTTTTATCGTGCAGTGTAATAATTGCCTATGAAATAGACAAAATAAATAAATCGATTAACAAAACACGGTGGCGGATTTACGAAAAAAGGCCCAGGTGGCAAACGTTCTGAGGGGCCCATTTTTTTTCGGGAAAATGAAGAGGTTGTTTACTAAAAAGAGGCTCAGTGTAATAATACAGAAAAAAAATATACTTTGGATAAAATCATAATTTTTTTTAAGAAGGGCCCTTGGTGGGGCCTTCTGTACAGGGGCCCAGGTGGTAACTCCCCATCGGCCGCTCTGTTTAATCCGCCACTGGCAAAACATGTCAATTATACCCTCTCGCAATGCTCGCAGACTGGAGAGAGCATTAAAGTAATAAAAAATGTTTAAAAAAAATGAAAACCGACTTCAAAAAAATAAAAATACACTGAAAAGTGAAAAATAAGTTTTTTCCTTATTCAATCTATGAATCCCATTTTTTCTATGTCGGCGCCTCATCATTTGCACTGTGTAAATCCGACGACGACATAAAAAAGTGTGAGTCATAGATTTATAAGGATAAAACTTATTTTTCACTTTCCAGTGGATTTTTTTTTTTAAGTCGGTTTTCATTTTTTTTTATATTTTTTGTTTGTTTTAGTAATTTAAGTGGGATAACTACATTTATTTTAAAAAATATGGCCATCCCTACAAAAGAAGCTGCTCGTAAAAAAAGAGCTTCCGTTTGCTAGAAACGGAAGATTCCAATAATAATGAAACAGATTCCTTATTTTTGTGTGCAATTTCAAAACAACTTAACCGATTTTGATAATTCTTTCTCCATGACCTAAGTTGATTGAAGCTAAACTAAATGCAATAAGTTTCACGAAAATCGGTCGAGTAGTTACGGAGAAATTCGCGGACAAACATAATACAAACACATCAAACTGAGAACCTCTATCTTTTAGAAGTCGGTAAAAAAACGACACTAAAAGAGTTGTTAAAATGAAACACTAAACGCACGTGCCTGTGTCTAATAACCAATAAAATTGCACCGTGTCGTTTACAGGTTTCGGCTTACTGAAGGAACATTTTTCTCGTTTAATTTTTCAAATTGGACGTACGTAACGTCATTTATGTTTAGTTGCACACACCGCGGCACGTCCTACGCTTATGCAAATGTGCTTTAAGGTGACACCAATTTTACGTCTCGTATACACGAATTAATGTCACACGTATCTAATGCGTTGAATTAGATAGAACATTTACGTGGAGCGTAACATTAACCCGGGAAAAAGCAGGACCTGTTATGAACACAGGTCCGGTTGGGTGTGATGAGTGGAAACTGCGTGCAGTTATTAAATTCCATTCTATCTGTTTAGAAAACCAGCCGAACGAACGAATTTCAAATTTAAAATCCCACCCGTGTGCAATAATAATTGTAGAAGAGGATATAAAAATCAACATTTGACATTTCTATTTTTTTTCAATCCATTCGTGGTTTAATCGAATTTAATAATAATACAGAACGGTAGAACAAAAGAAATCTTAGATTCCGAATAATCAGCGCAGGAATCTTCAGTCACGATTTCCATCAAGTGCCGAATGACCCGAATTTAATGGCGCATGCTCCAATTGCTGGCATCGAAAATCGTTTGGGACGTAAGAAGGATGCCGCGCGTTGTAACGCATCCTGGAGGAAAAATTGCGAACAATTTTCACCGAACCAATATCCCCGCGATGTGCAGGATGTTAAAAATTAAAATGCTAAATCTTAGGTCGGAAGAATTGCTCGCCAAACCCTTCTGGCTACACCACTGGTAGCACTTATTCAAAGATTGCCAACATCGGGGCCAAGGATGCGCACTGCTACCCCGACCTCGTCAACGTTTAAAAACCTCGTCTATTCCGCGATCGATCGGCGGCATTCCGCTGGCGTTGCGGCTAGAAACGGGGACCGCCGATTTAACGCGACGATATTCCCCAGAATTCGGCAGGGGACAGCAGCGTCTCTGGCGCAATAGAGCAAGCAGACCGCCCCGCAATGTAGGTGTACGACTCGGTATTTATCTGTGAAGCGACGTGTGACCTAAATCGGGGCGCGCACGCGCACTCGCGGCAAGGACAGTTTCGAGGGTGTGTTTTCATCCCCCTGCTTCTCGTGTCCCTCGCGAAATTCCCGTCGCCCCTGGCTGCCCGTGTGATCTTGCGAGGAAAAACAGCGTCGCCGTGAAAGACGGGTGCTGGTGGCCGTGCCACCTGCTGGAGCTTAATGTGCATCGCCTGAAATCGATATCACCGTCCTTGTCCCTCGTCTTCTGGACGGTGTCACTCTAGAGCAGCCAGCACGGGAGAAATACGAGCGCGATGGAAACTGTACACGGGGGATTGTATTAAGAGAGTGGTGTAAACCTTTTGTGTATCCGCGGCGCGAGAAAGTAGCTAGGGCCGAGCTGTCACTGCCTTCGTCCAATCTCTGTGCTGGAAACGTACCTAAAGATCAAGCCGCGTATCGTTCCACCACAGGTCGCATTAACGGAATAATTTAGCAATATATAGCCAGGGACCGTTGCGTGACGGATTAAAAATCGCGTGTGCAACGACGGCCCGAACGAAATCGCAATATTTATTCACCGTAAAATTCACGAGGGTTAACGCACTTATAAACACACCGTGCCTTTCGGTGTGGTTGTGTGCGCGACACGGATACGGTTTCGGTTCATGACATGCATCGGGGATGCTCTCGTATTCGTCGAGCCTATTGTTTACATTCTCGTACTGTGACAACGATCGTTAAATAATACTCGGGGGAACACGTCTGTTTACATACATCGAACGTGCGCGCATCTACGCACCACCGCTGCACGCTGTTTATAACAGAGAGCGAAGAGATCAGCTTTTATTATGCATCGATTCACGGGGTCTGCGACCAATAATCAGGCGCTCGACGTTTCAGCGTGATCCAGTGGAAAATGCAGCTGTAAACAGCCCCGACGATACCGTGGACACCGCTGCACCCGATCTCTGCATCATGCTGCTTTGTTAGTGTGCATATCACGGCTGCGTATGATCCTTGTGACGCCATAAACAATATAGGTATCGCGCCGATACACTGCCCGTATAAAAATACATAAATTATCATCTGAATTTACCAAGGGAAGCTTCATGAGCTGCTGTCCGTTCATGTAAGTATGTGACAAGCTTCTCTAAAAGCCACACACACACACACACACACGCACGTTGTAATAACGTTTACACAGTCCCGAGGACGGTACGTGACTCGCGTTTTAGGGGTTGATAAAAATGGCGATAAAAGTATGTATTTATACTTCATACAACGGCTCGGGACGCGGCTATGTTAGCTTACTGATATTCCAGCGTATCTTTCACTAGATTCAATTTCCGTATTTAGTGAAACTGTTATATAACGCTGTATTATTATTCTATAGCTCGGGCAATGAGCATCGGATATAAATTTAACATACTAATTGGAAAAGTAGCTACAGACAAGATAATTTTTCCAATGTCCAACAGTTTTAGCTCCATTAAAATACGTATGGAGGCAAGATGAGCTTGACGATAGCACACGAAAGAAATTGTCTATGGGTTAGGAGAACGGAGGCGCCCGCGTATCGCGAGGTGAACGTAACGTTGCATGCAGATGAGAAAGGGTTAACGAAACAAGAAATTCGTGACTGTAGAAAATAATACAGCTGTCCGAGGGGCCGGCTGCGGCAAGTGCATGGAAGTAAGCAGAACCATACACACGTCGGCCGCTACACCTTTTAACGGGCGACTGCGCAGTAGACAATTCAGTCGTCTATATGTCCGTGTACCTCGCGCAAGCATACCAGGCATTTCTCCGTCTTTGTAACCCGCC
This sequence comes from Andrena bucephala, assembly GCA_947577245.1. Taxonomy (NCBI): domain Eukaryota; kingdom Metazoa; phylum Arthropoda; class Insecta; order Hymenoptera; family Andrenidae; genus Andrena; species Andrena bucephala. The sequence continues at coordinate 98,898,024 of OX387716.1, read as the reverse complement.
GTTGGTGCTGGCGCGTCTCCTTACCCTTCGACAGACGCGGTTTATCTCTCTTCCTTTATCACCGCTCTCTCCTATACACTCCCTCTTGCTCCCGCAGTAAACGCTTGACGGTGCGCCAATACTCAGGGACGTACTATCAAACTTTGCCCAGAACTGTTGCGCATTCTGTTGCGCGCTGCGCCTGGCAAGCGTGCTTTCAAAATCGCTTCACCTGACCAGATAAGCACCGTCTACTATTCTCCCATTACAGTCATTACCGTTATTCATCCTGTACAAGCCACGGCGCGATAAAATCGCCCAATATGACGCGTTCCACAGCGTTATCTATTCATGATGTTCGTACGGAAAAAATTCTGCTTATCTGTCCGGCCCGATTGTAAACATCGTGGCGCCGCAGACGAATTGGCTGTTCGAACTTGTAGCTTTTAAGTGATTCGGGGAGAGTCGGGTGGGGATGAATGTTGCGTATTGGTCGTAAGTAATTTAACGGGAGAATGGTAAATGGACAAAGAAAGTGGATGGCAACGTCGGTGAATGGTAGCCGCGGGCACCCGCATACAGTACACCTATCAGTTCGTCCCTGGTAGTGGTGCCGGCTACGGATGCAGGCGAGAACGTGCGCAGCTGTAAAACACGAGTCGCTGCGCTCCGCAGCTGATGCGGTCCGTCCCGTGATCCGTGGCTGTGTTTTGTTTTGGGAGAGATGCGACATAGCCGCCACGGATTTCAATTTTGTCGCAACTGTCGCGTTAAAGGGACGGACGGGCAACGCCGCCGCTTACTGTATCGCGAGTGATAACGGCGCGTAACGGGATAGGACACTCGAAAAATGACATCCGAGACTTCCGACGGCAAACAATCGCGAGAGTGGTATGGAGACTTAAACGAATCAGGATCGTTTCTGCCCGCCCGATTCTGAACGCGATGCGAGAATTCTGCACCGCGAGCCATCTGAAGCACACGGGCCCGGCCTAGCGACTGTTCCCGTGCCAAGCACAATAGGCATTAGAAAAGAAACACCGACGAAAGTGTTCCTGTCTGCATATGCTTTGTGTTCGGTGGGCCTCCGCGGAGAACTGTGAGAAAAGTGTCGCGCTTCGCGACTAGGATTCTCTTGCGGGCTTATCCTCCCCGTTGAACCCAAGTAACCGATACTAATTCAAAAGAAAATGCGTCGGGTAACTCCGCGCGGAGATATCGCGGATGTGAAAGAAAGGATTTTACATAGAAAGTTCGTCGTTTACGTAGCGCCTTAGGATCCAGTGTTTTGATTGCCGTGCGTTAGTATCCGTCGACGTTTGAATTCACTGTGGGAATTGAGAAATGTAATTTAGACAAAGGCCGTCGGACGAACCCGTTAGTTTCGGCCAGCTCGCGTCGCGATGAAGATTTATGCGAAAGAAGGGAGGTACGTGTGTTCCAAGCTCGTGCCGATACCCCGCTAAAACGTGCGCAAATGTAACGGATGTATACATTTCTGAAAAGCACGAGAACAGGGCTAACTCCATTATGGAGGCGCTGCGTTTGGCTATACAGTGAGTTGATTATTTAAATAAATATTATTAAGAATCGGGGTAACTTCAGCGTCCGTTCAGTCGTCAAGCTCAGGGATCCAAGCGGACTATGAACGTCAAAATGCGTCCACTCTATCGGGACTCGAAGATCGATTATAATACACTCTTCCGATACACTGTACACACACGATGTTTATTATCGTGACTATATGGAAAAAAAAAATGCAACACTATCGCAACAATTAAATGACGAAAGAAACGAACCATTGCACGAACGTATTTTCGAAAATATCGCTGTAATCAATGTTGAGTGGTAGTTGTTGTTTGTAACGTAACATGTGTATTGATAAATAAAAAACATACCTATTTCTCTGAACGATATCATTAATTTATTACTATGCTTCTCACGAGTTGCATTTACATAAAAGAATAATTCTATCACATCTATTAAAAAAGCTGAAGGAATAGTTGTATCATGAAAAGCGGAATCTTGTGTGATGTTTTATTTTTATTCCTCCCAGGACACGGCTAGGGGAGAGGATGGTCAGCATGAGCTCTATGCTCGTGGAGACAGTCAGTATAAACTATGAAGATTTTAACGAAAGTTTTTTAACATGTGGCACGTGTCTTTGTGTTTATGACGGCGGAGAGCATACCCCTAAATTGTTACCATGCTCCCACACAGTGAGTATTAGCAAGAGTCATCATTAAAAGTTAAATCCAATAATTCGATTAACAGTTTACATGTTTATTCATTGTTACAGGTGTGTTTACATTGCTTGACGAGAATCGCCGCATCTCATACTCGGGAAACTGGTGCCTTTCGATGTCCCATTTGCAGAGAATTAATAACAATCCCTCGCGGCGGGGTTCCTGCTTTACCACCTAGCTTCCTTGTCAACCAACTTCTTGATCTCATGGCCCGACAAAGACGAGAGGTTCGAAAGGACGCTCCTCGCGTAATCTTGTTAATTACAGTGTCCGGCGTAATCTGAAATAATTTTTTCCTATTATTACCAGGTCATTCCGAAGTGTTCAGTCCACATAAACCAGGAACTACTATTCTGCGAAACGTGCGATACAGTGTTTTGTACGGTATGCACGGGTGGCAACCACGCGGGCACCTCGCCAGGATGTTCGGAGCACACTATCATACCATTCAGCATCGCGATAAAGAGAATGTCGGAAATTTTACTGTACAAAGCCAACGAGTGTATATCCAAGGTAAAAATCTAATATATCTCTCGGAGGAATTGGAATCGTTGAAAACTGTAAATGTACTTGTTATTGTGTTTAGAATGAAATCGTTGGTTTCAGTTGACGCAGGCACAAGATTCCGTAAGCACAGAATTGCAACGTTTAGACGCTTCTACGGAAAGGTGTTTGAGCGCCGTGGATAATGAATTTGCCGAAATTACTGCGAAAATCGAGAGGAGGCGTTCAGAGTTGCAAGCAGCTGTTACTGCTGCTGCGAGAGATAAGAAGCATGTGCTGGAGGAACAGCATGCTCTCATAGAAGCCGAGAAGAATAAAGTACAACGAGAATGCGAAGGCTTACAATATCAAGTATAATTTTACTTCAATCGAAAGAAACATTATGCACTGTGTACTTCCTGAATCTTTTTGCTAATCTTGCTAATCTTTCTCCAAGGTTGAAGTACGAAATATTACACAGAGGATTGGTAGTTTATCCGACCAACTTGACGCGGCATCAGCACTTAGCGAACCTAAAGAAAACGCCTTTATTACGTTTGAGTTTAATCACAATAATGCTCTTCTTCAATTAGAGGAAGCTGTTAATAGCTTGGGGAGAGTACGTTCTAGTACAACATTGCCAGGTACCCTGAGGATTGATATAACAGTAAAGTACTTGCCTCAAAATTGTTATTAACCATTATTCAAGCGTTATTGCTTTGTATTTTGCATAACATTGTGGTGATGAAGGAGAACGTTAACTGTATCTGTGGATTTTCTAATAGGTCTATGCACAGCCAGGCTGAAAGATCCTGCAATAGTTAAATTACAAGCGATCGTGATAGTAGAGACTGTCGATTACCATGGGCATCCTAGAAATGTCGGGGGAGATCTTATCACCGCGGAATTAACAATAGCTGACAGTATCCACTCGGAAAATCAAAGTTCCAGTATTGACACTGAAATCATAGATTTGGATAATGGTACATACGAAGTACTATTCCGACCTCCATCCGCGAACCGTTACGTCTTAAAGTTGTCAGTTTTCGAGCGGCCTATTAAAGATTATCCTGTATTTTTCGACGCGACCGAACATAACGAACCTATTAAAATATATGGAAGACGAGGGAATAGCAAAGACGAGTTCCATCAACCGGTCGGAGTCGCTGTCGACGACGACGGCATGATATACATTTTGGACACCGGCAACTCGCGTATAAAGGTACAGCGCGTTTTGAAACTATAACTCGTGCGAGATTCCAGATTATCGAAGTATTCGAATTTTCTATGGATAATATTGTATCGTTAGGTGCTCAATTGTGATTTAGAATTTCAAAGGCACGTAAGTAACGAAGGTCTTGATGGCCGTAGTTGTACAGGGATCAGTATCTCTCAACAAGGCCTCGTCGTCGTTAATTGGAGAACACGGAAAGTAACAGAAATGAGTTGTTTAGGTGACACAATTAAATCTTTCTCTCACAACGCATTTCAAGTTAGTATTTTTTATTAGCCCGGTTATATAAAGACGATGCTGCTTTGTTCTTTATTCATTAATCGTTATTAATACTTTCTCTGCCCAGGAACCGATCGATGTTGCGGTAGATAGAAGCTATGGGCATATACTTGTTGCCGACAATGGCCAAAGCTGTGTTTTCGTGTTCGACTCCGATGGCAAAATTCTCTTCCAGGTTTGACGGTTACGTTTTCTTAATTTAATACTAATTATTCCACTCCTTTATGTAGTTATTATTATATTTGTCGCGCATTGCAGGTTGGAAAGCGAAGCACGTTCAAACTAATTAGCTCCGTTACTGTTGGACCTAATGGTGAAATTATAGTCGCCGATAGCCGTATACAAGTATTTTCTGCTAAGGGGGACTTTTCCGAGGAAATATATTCAGAGGGCAAAGGTATGCCTTACGTTCGCGATAATGCGCCACAGTTCTGTATTAAGTCTTACTGATGCCATTTAATAATTTTTCCACGGTACAGGGAAAGGCGCTTACGGGGGTTTAGCTGTCGATGCAGAAGGTAGAATACTTGGTACTCGTACTGATAAAGGGCGCAGTATAATCCAAGTATTGAAACTAGGAGGAGGTAACATTTTAACTGAAATTGATTCGCATAGTTCGAAACTACGTCGTCCTTCAGGTATCGCGATACTACCTGACAATCACTTGGTAGTTGTAGATTTGGGGAATGATTGTATAAAAAAATACAGATATTGGTAAAGGCCAATTGATTTTAAGATATATTTATCTTATGTCCACCGAGAACGATTCACATTTCAGACATATACCAAATATGTGTTTAACGTAGCTTAAATTACTTGCTTTCGTAAACCTTTTGTTGTTATAATCTTACACATAATTTTAACTATAAAGCCTATGTTTACGTCGTTTTTTTGTATGCAATTTTTTTAATGCTATAAACTTAGGCGAATGAAATTAACTTGCTCGGTATAGAGAACTATCAGTTATGTTTAACGAGTACTGCAGATACAGCTGTATGTGTATTACTTATGTAAAAGTGATATAAGATTATTTATGTGTTAGATTTTACGACACATGTCGTACTCCTGAAATGGAAGAGACTTGATTAGCATAATGTAATTTATAGTATTTCGTGTCATTACGCCTATTAATTTAATTTATTTACTTAAAGTCAGCGAGTCATTTTAAACAATTTTGTTACTATCTTAACTGATTTTTTCAACGTACTGTAACACACGGTTCCCACTGCCATAGCCTGATATTTTAAATTCACAGTAATTATCACGAGAATCTACATATTTCATAAAAATATACAGCGTTGTCCCGTTACATGTCCGGGTCCCCTGTTTCGTTAGAAGTACATTTCTATCCCCGCCACTTTTTAAATTTCGGTCGAAGTAGCGACGGCGTCGTATCACTGACAGAAGGCGGCGAAGAACTCGTGCGTCGGACTTCTAACGAGACGAAGCTGTATGTGTATAAATGTAACGATAGACTTCGAGAATTCATGCATCAGAAAATATTTTTATGATGAGTATTTAATTTAATTATTGACTGACGAAGCTCCGTTTCTTCTCGCTAGATATTTCCTAACTAGAATGCGACGAATTCCGCAATAAATAAATTTCTGTTCTCTGTACATTTAATTCCTTTCGAACAGATGGATCGCTTCATATTTATTAATGTTATTACTCCTCGATAAAAACGGGAGACGTACTAGTTTGATAATTACTAAAAGACTTAACGTGACTTTGCGATTATTTTTTATATCTCAATCATTTATTATGCGCAAAGTAAACATTTCTGGCGTTAAACATGCATTCAAATTGTGTGTAAAGTATGCGTTGCAACAAAAAATGAATTTCGCTACAAGCGGCCAAAGGAATTTTATTCGAAACAGTTCTTTTGTATTATCGACAAATGCGCTTAGTTAATTTATGTGTGGTAATTCTGCGGAATTCTAATGCTGTCCTATGGCGAAGCAAAGATCTTATTTTGTGGACATTAAAATTATGAGAATTATTTTCACGCTCTTTTCTTTTTTATACCTAGAAATATTTCGAAATGCTTTTTATGAGAATATCATGGATATATAATAAAATAATTTTAATTAAAACTAACGGATTTGACTTGAACGTATTGCATTTAATTAAACTTATTTCTCGCGTATGTATATTTATCGAGCATTGCTTATCGTAAAAAGTATTTTGCAGTCTTACTATGTTTTCAATTTTGCTAGTGTATACTTTTTAATTAACCAACACGAAAGAATGATTAGTGTATTGTACATACATAAGTAAATGAAAATAAAACGAGTGCTAATATTTTTCCAGCATTATTGCGCATTGAAATGATAATACACTTGGTTTGTATAAATATTTCTTAAATTTTGTCCGATATACATTGTACATACATATATACATAAATAAATGAATATATAAACGTATATACATTCATTTATTTATGTATAAACTGTTGCTATTGTTACATATAATAATTCATTTTTATTTCATTTGCGCTACGGACTTTCTTATCATTAAACATACAAATCTGGGAGCTGAAGATGGGAAGTTTAACTAACATTTAGTTAAATACCGATTACAAATTTTTAGAAACTCGAAATTTATTCTGGTGTTTGCGTCCTATCTGTTATGCGACTAACAGTGTACATATACATAAATGTAATTTCGCATATACTATATCCGCATTTATAAATAAGATTTTTCTAATTCTTAGGGACTCGTTTGCTTAATGGTTATTATACGATAACGTACTGCTTAATCTATATAAATAATTCATGATGGTTAGTTAAAAAGCATTAGTGTAAGAATCGGAACATACTTTCGATGTTTCGCGCAACTGCTTTTACTAGCTGAAACACGAGAAGTTGTAATTAAAAAGATAATGTTATTTTGTATAAATGTCTGGGTTGTGCGATGCTTAATTATTTCTTGTTCATCAATCTCAAAATATTATATTTGTGTTTTTTTTTTCGTGTTCGTGGTAGATCTTAATTCACAGAATCACATCATAATTCTATATTCTCTATCAATAAAACTGCTAGAAACTACTCAGAAAGGATCAACAATTCTCAATTAGTTTATGCAAATTTAGTGTAAACTGCTTATTTCGACGTAATTGAATTTTATCTTTCAGTATTAACAAATGCATTGTAAGGTTTCATTATTTTAAATAACAGATATTTTTTTGGACTGATGTACAACATTCCTTGTAAACTGCTTTACGAAATAATTTGTGAGTGTAGATATGCGCGTATTAACATACCTATATGCGTATGTACACTCATAAATAAAGATATAATAAGTGGATTATCTGATTAGCTTTTAGCAAAAAAAGCATGCCAGTGCCTTTATTAAACAAGTTTCCACACGACTTACCGATTAAAATTATATATAAATTTCAACCTAAAATAAGACTCGATAAAAACATGTTTTACTTTTATGTGAAGAAATTGTATTATTTTATAAAAATTGATATTTTCAGAGGTTGTTTTTACTTTATTTCTGTGTCTGCAATTAAAATAAGTCGAGAACAATGTTAAATGCAATTAAATGTCGTCAAATATACCCTTACTTTTACGCATCTACTTACTATAGCACGCAAAAGAGAATTGATCGAAATATTTCGATATCGAACTTAATTTTCACGTTATAAGTTTCATATCATTTAGTCTAGTCAGTCGCTGCCAGTAGTAATATTTAACGGAATAATGTAATGAAATTACACGGTGTAATGTAAGATATATTGTAAATAAATACACGAGCTTAATTCATAGAAATAAAGTTCTTTGTCTCTGACTGTAAGTTTAAAGAAAGGAGACAGATTAGGGGTTTCGATGAAATCTTTATTTTTCTTAATATCCAGGTGCAATTTTGTAACCTTTCGCAAGAATCAAAGTAGTGGCTAAATATCTGGCTTCCATCGGTTCTATTTGGAAGAACTGGAAAAGCAGGAAAAAACAGCTCGTCGCGCGATCAGAAGGATGATAAAAATTCGGGGCGACGAACGTAATCGAAATGAAGCCCGCGCGTAATATTGACTCGATCGTAGGGAATTCAACCGATTACTCGAGATCTCTCCCAGCGAGAGTATCGAATGAACGTAGCGTGCACGCGCCGTGGCTGAAAAACGTAAGATCGGATACTACGCCTGTGCTAGTACGTGCCCCCGTACACGAAACTTATTCACACACGCTATTCATCGGCTTGCTGCTCCTCCATTCCGTACATAACGTGAAACGTAAGACGCTACATACTGGTTCTGTGCGTGTGTCGTGCCAGGTGTATATAAAGCAGAGTTGCGCACCAGTTTCCGCGTACACACGGACACCAAAACATCCTTTTGGAGCGTGGATTTTGTGAAAAAGCCGAGCGGCGGGATCGATCGGCGGGCCTGCTGGCGCGTTGGAATACGGCGATCGACGCTCGCGTGAAGAAAAGGCGGTACGCGAGGGCCGAGAGAGCAAGCCGATAAACAAGGTTTCGCGTCGTGGTAGTATCGGGGTATCTCGGGACGATCGAGAAAGGGTGAATTTGAGTGTCACTGCACAAGCGCGAAGAAGAGAGAGACGATCAAAGAACGACAGAGGGAGAGAGCGACAGGACGCTGGGTACGGTGCTACGGTGTTAGTGAATGGAACGCGGCCCCCACGGGTGAGCGTAGTACGACGCTCCGCACGGGCTAGCGTTGCACCAATGACCAGCCGGGACGGGCGATCACGTGACGTGCGTGCCGAGCCAGCAGCAGAACATTGCAAATGACAAGACGCGTAGGGCATTGTCGTCGCGCCGCCGCTGCCGCCGTTCCCGTTCTCGTTCCTTGTGAATTCGTCGCGCCGCCGCTACCGTTTATGAGATCTCGCCCGCCTCCGCCGATAACGCGAGCATCCTAAAAGCCATCCTCCAAGTCTGTCTGCCTCTCGGTGTCGGCACTACCACTACCGCTGCTGTCGGCGCGTGTGCGCGACACCAAAGTCGCGGGTGCTCGGAGGCCTCGTGCCCTGAACGGTGCCCGCGGCGCCCCGTCCTTAGTAAAACATACTCTCGACAGAACAGTGTGCCGGACACGCGACACCGTCTAGGGGGCCCCGTGCGGCATCTGTCTGCTACATGACAAAATGTCCGGGTCACAGCGGATGCGAAAGTCCTCGCCATGCTCGACGTCGAAGCAGGGCCCAATGCGCGCGACTCTGCCCGTGAGCTCGCTGTTACGGCAAGGCCGGCAGGGCAGCAGCCTCAGGAAGAGCAACAGCAACAGTCCCACCGTCTCGCCGACGAACGCGAGTGCGTGGCGGGCCCGCATCTCGCCGGAGACCTCTTCCTCGGGGCAACGAAGCCCCGGCTCTCTCTCTTACAAAGGTATTATGCTACTTATGCCCTCCTCTGTGTGTATATACATGTCGCGTTTACATACCCTCCTCCTCCACCTCCTCCTCCCTCCCTCTCCCCCCCCCTCCTCCCCCCTTCCTCCCCCCTACGTCGCTCGTAGTATGCCATCGTACTTACACTCACTACACACTGTTATCTTTCGATCGACTTCTTTGTTTTGTGTCTGTCATTTTACGTTTTCCCGATCTCTTCGCCCGAATCCCCGATTAAGGACGCGTATTCCTTCGCCCCCCCCTCCCCCTCCTCCGTGCCCCCGCCCGCCCTCCATCCCCCTTTCTTACAATTTATTTTTTCCGTCCGAACATTCGAATGTTTATCGTGTCCTCGTACATTTTGCAGAAATTTTGTCACCTGTCGTTTGTTTGCGTTTGCATTGTCGTACGTACTTGGTCGCCTGCATCCCACATCTGGGTTGTCAGTTGGAAAGTATAATTCGTCTTTGAGCTCGACGCTTCGTCACTACTAAGTGTGCAATAAGTGTTATTCGTACAGTTGAATGTAAATGTTTATTGCTACGGCGATCGAATCAAGTCGCGAAAGAAATGGTCACTGTGTTTTATATACTTGTATGTGTGAATCGGTTTTAAGTGTCAGGTAGACTGTGTGCGTAGTAAACTTGCCGGTATGTTAAAGTTCATTCGGGAATCTTGAAGCAGGGTAAGAAATATAAATGTACAACTCTGTAGTGTGTTTTTAATGTCTGCGAGTCGATGACAGCAATGTAATGTATGAACGTATCGCGTTAAGTTGTGTAAAGTCTTGGGCTACTAACACGGTGTAGAGGAGAGAGTGTTTCGAAGCAGCTTCTGTTATTTCTTTTCTCCTTGTACTTTTATGATTGATAATCGTTCTAATCCATCGATTGGGCAACCGAATACAGGCTTCTAAGATCGGTTCCACGACAAGCGACTGTTGAATTCGCTACTTTCTCCTTCGTCTATCCATTCCATTTTTGTTCGAGTTCTCTTCACACTTCTCGCCACTTTACCCAGCAACCGAATACATTCTACATAGACCGGTTCTGGCTCATACCCAGACAATAACACAATGTACTTCGTTTAATTCTATTTTGTATCGTAGTTTGCAAAAAAGTTACAAATCACCATTCAATGCTTTTGTTACATGTAGCAAAATCAAAAACATTAAGCGGAAGATGCAGCGAAAGTCTAAGTGGAAACCAAAATATACGGAGGGCAGCGTCGTTAGATACTATCTATTTGAAAGGACAATGGCCCCGTGATTCGTGCTATATTCATTCCAGCTTCCTTTTGGTCGACAAATCAACACAGGTAAGTTCATCTTGTTAAGTCGCGACGTTCCCAAAACCAGCGATATCCCTGGAAGCTTTTGTAGAAAATTTGGCGTAGAATTCATGAAGCCGCTTTCTTATAGACAGAAGAATGGTCCAACGAACCGAGGAAAATACACACCCGCCATCCTACAGAACAAACTACCACAGATGAGAAATTGGAAAAGTACTTCAGGCATCGGTTCGTAGTACCCATCATTACGTTCTCTTCATTTTTTATAAATAAACCTCGAGAATTCTAATTGGATTCATAATTGTTGAAATTCTCGTTAAATAGTAATAATCTACAGTTCCTTGTTAAAATGTAATTAGTTAATACCACAACTTCTGCGAAACATACTGGATAATCCGTGTATCAACTTACTTTGACAAAGAAACAATAATATAGATTACAGCGTACAAATAAGGAGGGCACCAGCAGTAGAGAACGGACAGCTGCGTTTGGACTCATAATGCCTGGTGGACCTCCACCAGCCTTTCCTGCAGATCACAATGTACTTTTACCCAGTATTGCTTCACAGACATCTATACGTAAGATCATTTCTAATAGTACGAATCTGTACGAAAGGCTTCGTTTTACAGGAATTGATGTTCGCATTATTTTTATCCTTTTTCCAGACAACCAATTTAGTTTGAGTACAAAGGCAAGTCCCATGAATATCCCTATGAAACCAATGAGGCCTCCAATGCGTTCTTCTATCGAAGGATTGAATCAGGAAATTGAAGGACTCGTTCTCAAGTCTGGAACAAACCCTAGTGATCCCGACCATCCAGTGGAAGACAAAGTATGTTGTCTTTTACGTTTGATAAGTTAATCTTTGCTGATGAGTATCGAATTTCAATTTAAATGCCTGGGATATGTTACAGTACGCACGGTATCGCGAACAAATAACACCGGAAGGGCATCGCGCGCCACTAGCAGACTTACTGAGGGCTACTCGCAGTGTCAACACACAGACACCAGCTACAGACCATCCCTCCAGTTCTTATTCTTCAGGTAACTGTAGCTTCGATTTAATATTATTTAAGAGTGATCAGATGTATACGATAGTTGCCAATGTTCTTACATGTATACTTGCCAAAAATTTCATGTAAACGTTGCGAACACTTTCTAATCGTAACATTGATTTGAACGTTGCCGATTGATAGCTGCACTTAATACTTGCGTAAAACCTGTAGCACGATCCTCATATTCTCCCGTAATTTTGGGAATATATGAACAGTTACGTGTATCTTTTAATGCGAAATATATACATATATGTGTGTGAACTATTTCTGGTTACTGGTGACACTATAAATAACAGACTAACTATGGTGTGTGCCTGTTGAGACAGGCCCTCCATCTAGGAATTCTGAGTCTCCGCTGATTCCTGGTGTTATGGATGCCTCCCGTCCGCCTAGCGATCTCTTACAAGGTTGGCGCATATTTGCGGAAAAGTTCCTTTTGTTTTATACGAAATTCTTTCAATCAAACTTGTTCGTCTTCATTTATTTTTCTTTTTTTTCTGAGTGTCCGTATTCGGATAGTTAATGGGATTTTACATGTCTATCGACAAATATTTTACTGTTTCGTAAATATACGTATGACTGTTTTATCTGGACACGTGGGAATATTTCGTAGGCAGCTGAAGATTCAAAAAACTAATTTTTTAGTTAATAGAGATTTCAATTAACTTAATTTTTTTTTATATAGAATGCTATAGTTGTTTATTCATATCGCGATAGTGTTTGTTAGGAGGAGTAGTTCTGAGGTTGAAATATTTAGTTAAAAGCTTAGTGGCCTAGTTTATGTTCGTAGTACGGCTGAGTACTGTTTAGCGGTGATCCATGGTTCAGGTTCGCTTAACTAGTCGGGGCCTCACTAATTTACGACCTCCTATGGCATTGAATGACTTTATTTTACGCCCCGTTGAATTCGTCCCAGCGAACGCCATATCACATTATGAATAAAAAAGTACAGAATCACGTTCGAAATGATTAAATTCACTGTGAAATCTCTACATCTTGATCTAAAACGAAGCCGTTTGTAACGCGTAATGTCCCCCTTCGAACCAAACAATTTTCTTTTGCACCTTTAACTGCCTACAAAATAATCCGGCGTATCTAGATAAACGGACATATTGTATGTGCACATAAATACCTATATGGATGTTAATTCTGACGTATGTGCATGAGTCGTTTTGTCTTCAAATACCAAAATATATATATTTTATAAGACTTCAAAATGACAATTGAGAAATTATTTTATGATTTTATAATGTACCATAATGACCAAACGATTTTGTGTTTTCATAGAATAATAAATGCCAAATTGAATGTACGCATTATGACATTACATGGTAAACCGATCTGTTTTTACAAATTCAAATATATTTATAATATTCTTTATTATTGCATTGACGCTTGCATGAAACACTTTGTGTTTTATATAAATATTTCACGTATTGTTTCCACTTTACCGTAAAGTTTTTAATATCATAGCCAACATTGATTACTATTAAACATCGTTATGCAATAAACTGCAGTAAGCATATTTTTCAAAACGAGAATAATAATAATTGCTCTAGACTTGCTCTAAAAATTTTTATACTTGTTGATTAAAATATTAGTTTCAATAGTAATCGTATGTTGGTTCATATTTCTCACGTATACGATATTACAAGTATAGTACTCTCGTATTATAAAAGGTAAATTGTAAATTGATTTATACACGTGTGTATTATTAGCGATGTGGAATGAAGTCTAATTTTGGTGTGTGAAGGTGTTTACGTTTCACGTGAATGTACGTTCTCAGACGTGTGCATTAAACCACCTAAGTTGTTGATAGCATGTGTTAAAAATATTCGTTTTTTAATCGATGTAAGCAATATATTTGCGCACTATTTTTACGTCGTTGCTAATTTAGGTGTTCTAATTTATCTTCAAGGTGGAAGTCGTGGTTCAACCCCTGAACAAGATAGAGAAGGACGCCTCGGCACCTCTCCTCACATTAACAGGTTCCTAGCAAGAGAACCACCTGATGGCTGTGAGAAAGTCAATCTGAAATTTGTAGAGGATGCCAGGTAACCATTTCTATTCTATTGCACGATTCTTTAAAATTGAAATGTTCTGCTGGCGGCCCAGAATATATCAAGCAATGTCACATAGCGTTTCATAAGTCACATCGAGCACGTACAGTGGCGTGCAAAAGTATGCGGTCACCCTTTAAAATCGGATAACTTTTTTAAAATTAATTCAAACGACTTGAGTTTTTTTGAGAAGCTAGAGGGATTAGTTTGCTAAATGATGTGATTCGTCGGTTTGAAAAAAATGCACTTGGTCGGAATAGCAAAACAAATAGTAAAGGTCGTTTTTTAAACTTTTTTTTGTGAGCCTGTAATGGAAATTCAAAAAACCCGTTTGTAGATTTAAGTAAGTTATATACGTGTCTAATATTTCATCAAAATCGGTTAACGTTGCTCTGAGCTATGAGCGCTTAAAGATCGCAGAATAAGGTCGAAAATCCCGAAATCAGCGATTTTCGACCCTATTCTGCGATCTTTAAGTGTTCATAGCTCAGAGCAACGTTAACCGATTTTGATGAAATTTTAGACACATCTATAACTTACTTACATCTACAAACGGGTTTTTTGAATTTTCATTAAGGGCTCACAAAAAAAAGTTTAAAAAATGACCTTTACTATTTTTTTTGCTATTCCGACCAAGTGCATTTTTTTCAAACCGACGAATCACATCATTTAGCAAACTAATAATCCCTCTAGCTTCTCAAAGAAACTCAAGTCGTTTGGATTAATTTTAAAAAAGTTATGCGATTTTAAAGGGTGGCCGAATACTTTTGTACGCCACTGTACATACAGCAAAGGGCACATGATTTGAATTCGATGAATTAAATTAAAGGCCCTCGTATGGCTTGACCGTGATTAGGTCCTTTGAAGTATTATACGACACTTTTGTACGAATACCTGAACGCGATTGAAGCAATTGTATTTCTGTGCATAGGCGACCCATGATAGACTTGAGCAAACTAGACTATTGCTCAAAGCCGTGTGTAGCATTCCAGTTAAAACCTAGCTTGGGATCAGCGTTCCTGCCATTACAGCAGCCAGCCAGTCCAACGATGGTTGCAAGTGCATCACCCTCTTCGCATACAACACCAACCACACCACCTCCAAATCCATAGTCCTGCTCTTTACCTTACGGTGTAATGTTTATAAACCCAATTGGTATATATATATTTTTTTTCAACGACCTCATGGGTAGAAAGTGGTTTACTTTGACACGAAAGCATATACCAACAAAGAGAAAAGTTACCGAAAACCAGCCCGTCTCCAGTGCGACCCAACGTTCGGGCATCGTGATTGTGTAATTAAACGAAAAAGGGAGAGAGAGAGAGAGAGAGAAAGGGGGAAAAAAACAAGGAGGAAAGTTATAATTGCATTGATACAGAATATTGAAAAGCATCTGAGCTCCGTTAATGTTTGAAACAATAATAAATACGAGGAACAATAATTTGTGATAACTAAAAGGAAACGACATTTAGGAATGAACATTGTGTTCTACAGGGAAAAAGACTAATAAAAATTGTGTATTCTAAATTTAGTGCTAAAATGTGCTAAACGACTTTAGTTTTGTATACAGGGATAAATATTCAAAAATGTCGAAAAGTATTAAATTTGATTGTTGGGGGAAGATGGAAGAAAGCAAAATTATATGGATACGAAATGGGTACGTGTGCCTGGATATGTACATCGGTACCCTCTATAATATTCTCATTAGATCTTCATCACTTCGAATAATTCGATTGCGTAGCGAGGCGAAACAAGAAACAAAGCATTTGTTAGAATTGTGTATCGTTTTGAATTTTACTTGTACGATAAAAAATATTCAAATTCTTATCATATGAGGAGCTCGAAAATAGTGTATCCCTATGGTACGTTATGATTACGATTATGATTACGATTATTATTTAGAATTATATTCTCTAGATTTATACACGTACATTCTTTGACCTTTCTTTAATGTCGCGTATGTAAGATAAAGGCATAAATTAATCGTCATGGATAGTTTATTTTGTATTACGTGTACAAACGTGCACCTTCGCATAGCTTCTTTTTCTTTTCTTTTTTTATCGTAACTTCTTAGAGAATAAGTTTCTACGTTGGAGAGTAAAGCAAGCACTTCGTTCAGCTATAGTGTTCAGTGTCATAAAGCAACTTATGGAACTTAAGTTAATCGCAAGAGTATATATTATTGTTTAACAACTATATATTATACCATAGGGCTACAAAATTTTTGGTTTAACTTGTATTATGTTAGTTTACTATCTGAATATGTACAACCAATACAGCATGTAATGACAGGTTGACGGATGTATGATAGAGTGAACCTAATGATACAAGGTGGAAACGTAACGAGTAAAGATAATGGCGAGTGGTATAATTAAACATTGATCGAGGTAACACGTGACGGCATGTGCTTTAAGCCAGTGTGGTATCAGATGTGCATACAAATGGCTCCCTAACTCGGCACAGTATTGGTGTGACTGTAGGTTTTTGTATAAACGCGGATCGTAGTGAAGAAGAAAAAAAAAAGGGGGGTTTATAATCTGCGTTCAATACAAATGACAGTATGCATGTGTTGTAATATCAGAATCCTGATTAAGCCATCCACGAATAACGTTGAAACTTATCGTACTATTGAAGCAAACTGATTTTCGTATAGACGTAATTAATCGGTATGTTTTAAAGCTTATTTGTGCCTAGCACTTTAGAATACTTTTAGCGCGCGGTCTGTAGAGAAAATGTTCGTTACACCGATTTCCGTAGCTGGCGGTTGGTCTTGTTTCTATTGAATTCTCTTGCGGTAAGAATAATCAAAGGAATATCAAACGCTGTCAGACATATTTTGGTATGAACTAACGGTACTCTGTGTAAAAAAAAAAGAAGCCGAGGAGAGTTATTCGTGCGATGGGTTAACTTATTATTTAGTATATGCAGGCATAGCCACTCAAGAAGTTCAATTTATTTTCTGCTTTCTAATACAGAACGTTTTGCAAACGATTTTATAGTTACGATCTGAGGAATAAGGATCTTAATAAAGTATAAGGTCGAGAGCAGGGAAGAACAGTTTTTTAAATACAATAGTAATATACTTTCTAATATTATAATGTATCTAGCTACAACAGTGAAAAATGTTAACACATAAAGTACCTGGCACACTGGTCTATGCTCTCTTTTATCCAGCTCACTAGGAAGTTCATGCCTTAGAATGCGTGGCAAAGTGTGCTAAATAGACAGGAAGGTTAATCAGAGAGTCAGGATTATATATAAAAATGCACTGGCTAGTTAACAAGTATACAATACAAAACTAATCTGCTATCTACTAGCTTAAGAAGATTTTTCTTTTATTTATTTTCGCTATGGACCTAAATGACATTATCTCGTTGCTGTAAGAATACGCGAACGTTTACGAGCGCTCCAAAAAAGAGAAAAGAAAAAAAAACGCAAAGAAAACGGAAAAAAAATGAAAAACTCCATCGATCGCATATTTCATCTGTTGGCATATTTTCACTTAAGGGAGGATGAAAGAAAAAAATGTTTTAACGTAACAAACACATTGTATTAATCATAGTGAATAAAAAGTTTCATACTTTTACTAATAAGCAGAGAAGGAAATTACTTTAGAAGAAAGAAAAAAAAAAGAAAGGCTAGCCTCATTATTTTGTACTACACTCATAAGGCTCCACTTTTTAACCTTCATGTACTTGCATAATGTGTTATCATTATTGTTGGCTTTTGTTGTCAGTTTTCACGGAACAGAGGAATGTGTGCAAAGACTGCTAAACTAGACGTTACTTGTTATTCGGATATACCTAAATTTAAAGTCAAATTAAATTAGGCTCAAATCATACCCGGTTACCTATGAAACAATATAGGGATACTCTTTATAATTCGTTACTAGACAATGATCCTTACGTGACTACTGTTCGGTACATTCTTTCTACATATCTAAATCTGAGCAGGCTTCAGAATGGCAAAATGATTATGTCAATTACGAATTCATTTATCCCTGGGACTGTCCAGACGTATCGTTGTAATATCTCGCGTGACAACAAACCAAAAACTTAAAAAGAAAAAAAGAAAAAAAAAGGAACAACACACAGGGATTGTTGAATGTACATCGTAATTTGTAAGATGCTCAGAATACTGAAAAATGTTTTACTACATGAAACTCGTTCGTTGTAATGGAATATCTCGAAATTTTTTATACACTTGGTGAAGTTAAACGCAGCTTTTATCCATTGTTTTATAATAAATATATGAAATATTATTTTATTTTATTTTTCTTTTTTATTCTAAACACGAGGATACAGAACCTTCTTTCATAATATATGTTGTTGAATTTAATTGCTAAGAATTGTATATTGTCTTAAATCCTTCAATGCGTAATTTTCATATATTATAAGAATGTTTCTTCTTTCTATTTCTCTTCTAATTAATTGACCTCTTGGAAGTTTATCGTACAATGCGATCTATTTAATTAGTGATGAGTATCTTACAATGTAACGCAATGAACACAGTGCTGGCAGATTCGCAGCGGTACATCGAAAATCAATAAGCGTATAGATAAGGATCTACCGACTCTTAATTACGTCCTGGGGCTAAATCAAAATTAGTCAGCGAAGAGAGCTAGTGAATGTAAATAATAATTTAAAGCCGTTTACGATGAAACCTTTGTACGGAACGTAGTGACTAAGGCTAACGAATACTTTTCAGTGCGCCTCGCGAAAGTTCGTTGAACGAAAAGCTTGTGGATCAATGCGAACTTTTAACACGTGTATAAAAGAAAAAAGAAATACCACACACTGGGCTGTCCATAGTCAACAGAGATTAGACTCCATTTTCCGAATGGCACAATGCAATTATCAAAATCATAGTAAACGTTATCCGTCTTACTTTTAAAAATCTCTCCTAAGTTTTTTAACCTTTCATCGAAATTTCACAAACCTCGAGATTTTCTTTTAATTCCTTTTTTTACAGAATATGTTTTTACTTCTATTCGTTATTGTCCTTCGCTTGAATCTTTGTTTTTATTTTTTTGACGATATAATATTCAATTTAAACGATATATAATCTACACGCATCTCTGTGAATCACAAATCAAGATATCGATACAGCTTATTTAATAAATATGATTTATCACTTTTTGAGTAAGCACCGGGCGTATCAGTATTGTAAAGTATCTTAACTCTACGTAATCGAGATTTATTTCCTCTTTTCTTCAATCCGATGAATTTTCATGGAAATGTTATATGTATAGATAAACTCGTATTTTCTACGGAATAAAATACTCCTTAACCGATAAGTTATACATTGTATTTTTCGTGCATTATCGAATTTCAAAATATAAAGGCGAATTAAAATATAAGAGTTAGTACGTAAAAGAATATTATTGCCTTATTTTTGAATATTTTATCGTTATTATACGTTATTTATATTTGATATACGAAGTTTTAATAATTCACACGTTTAGAAATAATTTACTTTCAACCTTTAGACTTTGCTTTCGTTCTCTCTTTTGTACGTCTCCTCTTCTTTTCCCCTTGAGAAATTTCTATTGATTTCATTCCCGTGCCCACCGGATCTTAATCATGGGTCGACCACAATTTTTTATTAAAGCAATGAAAACCCGTTGGAAAAACGATTCGTTCGACTATTTTTCTCTCCCCTCTCGCAAGGCATTGTATTGTATGGTAACAGTCTTGAAATGAATGTGTCTGATTTGTAATCGATTTTATAAGTAATGTAATCGCGTATCGTTGCGTTACGAAACTTACTATGATTATGATGCTATGATTGCGATGCGCTATAACATAGATTCCATAGATTCGTTTGAGGCGTATGTAATTACAATTAATACATTGACTGCCACGCAGTCTTACTTTTCTCGACGCACACGCGTCGAACGTAAACGTAAGCGACTACGACCCTGAGACACGGCGAATATTAACACTACCGAGATTCGTCGCTGGTTCCGTTGCTTTCTTCCGGCAACAGCGTAATACACCTCCTGTCGCGGCGTTGCTGGGCATACTATGATATAACAATAATAATGTACGTGCGTACCGTTGGTTCCTTTGTAACAAAAATGCATTATGGTTCCACAGATCGGCGGTCAAGGTATTAATCATGATTATATTAAACGACGACTCGATAAACTTTGCTATTACAAGAAACTTTTAATATCTCAATATGGAAAGGTAAATGAAGAAACGCGGTCTGTATTGCTCAGTACAAATATGTCGACTCGAATGGGCGATCGAAATTTCTTGTTGGAACGTGTACCTATTTATCGTTTAAAAGAAGCGCGCCGCGCCCCTGGCGCGGCGGTTTACGCGCGAATGTGTTCTTGATTCGAGGATTGGTTCGTTAAAAAAAATAAAAACATTCTCTCACCGTTACCTCTCCATAGTGAGACTCCTAAGCGAAACTTGTTAAACCTGTGAATCTTATATGCGATTAGTTGTATTATTTACCAGCATAATACTGTATGTACTTGTTCCAATAACAATATGCACTTTTATTTTTATCATAAAGTATAAATGGAAAAGTGTACCTTTTTATATTACTGTTAAGGCGCCTTACATGAATAAAATTTTTAGAAAATGAGACTCAACTCGATATTGTACAATTTAATGATGAACAACGTACAACGATGCTTTTCTTTTGTGACTCTTTTGCGTGGGCTGTAGTTCCTTTTTCAAGCTACATTCGTCCGTTCGTACGTTAAATAATCACCTTTCATACGTATTTCTTTCAATTAACTGTTTCTTTTATTTTATGAGCTACATTAAAAAATATTTCGCAGTATGTTCATCATAAAGTATATGGTGTGTATATGTGTATATATATATACATACATACTATATATACATATATATATATAACAAATATAGCGTATAAGAAATATATTTTCTTATCTGATTGAAAAATCGGAAATATAATTAGAATTTCTTTCTTGAGCATGAATTAGATTTTTAAACAAATATATATAGACATTTGTAAAAAAGATAATACATACTTTTGTAAAAAAAGATCAACTTTTAATTATTTCGACTACATATGAATTTTATACATGTTGTCGTATATAAACGGCATGTGTGCGAATGTATATTAATGATTGTATACATACAGGCATATGCTCTGATCTTTCCAATTGTCAACAATATATATATATACATATATATTGCTCTATATAAACAAACATAGAGCAACATAAGTACTTTATACATTTAAATTAAAAAGGCTTCATGTATGTACAAATTGTCTATAAAAACGTTAATAATTATAAACCCATGTATTGAGGGGAAGAAGAAAATGTGTTTCTTGTAGAGTTATTTTTCCTCGATTCCTCAGTATTAGGGTTATCACTAGAAAAGGATAATGCTTGGTTTAATCAACTGAGAAAACTGTACGTTAACGTTTACGATAATTCTCTGGCGGTTTCGTAAATTTTTAGCAAATTTCCGTTCGTCTAACGTTAAAGTAGTACTTTTAAATAAATTACCCGAAGAAAGGCATTAGGGATATGAGTGTCTGTCTACTTGGCCTGGACGCGAATGCAGGGGAGCATTGCGCTAATCTCCCAACAATTCGTCTTAACCAGTGCTGCAACTTCTGGCGTCTCTCTTCGACAAACTTGGCATCCTGAGAGCAAGAGAAATCATACGAGCGTAAACTCACGCGCAGTCATGTTTCTTCAAACATTCTGTGCAGCGCGTACCTTATTGCCGATTGTCTTCTTCGGTGGAAATTCGAACGTGGTAACAATTGTGTCGTGCTTTTTCAATTCTCTGTAAAGGGCATGAAATTGCGCGTATCGTCTGTATATATTCCATTCAGTGTCTCTGATGCGTACGTATATCTACGAGAAAACGATACGAACTGAAGATGATTGTACTAATAATTTTCAAGGATATCGTAAAATCCTGTGTCGATTTTAAATTACCTGATAGACGTGGTGGATATCAGATGGTTGGCCAGTAAGAAATGCAGACGGAATCCATATATGAATGAGACACGGAGGTTCTGTTGGCAAATCGTCCTCGTTCAACGGGCCCCGGAGGCACTCCAATTCAGCTTGTAATAATTTAACTAATCTATTCCTATAAGTTTTCGGAACGTTAATACAAGATTTGCATACTAACGGCGACTAGGCGTTTAATAGTTTCACCTATTAGTCAATTGGAGAGTTAATCTAGCATTAAATTCCATTAGTTCCGCGTGCATGTCTGCGACTTGTATCAACTTCTCCTCGTACTGTTGAGCTTCGTTATGGTAATCCAACGACGGATCCTCCTCGGAGACTGCATTGGAATCGGAATCTCTCCTTAACATTTGTACTGCCGTCACATATTTACGCAATTGCTGCCTCAACAATTCGTTCTCCCTATTACATCGTCGTTGTATATTAAGCAATGAGTAACGCCCGTCTTTTATACCGCAAAATAAATGTAATCGTAACAACGTTCACCTATTCAACGTTTGCATCTGCAACTCGTGCCTCTCGAGGTAATTCTGATGTTGCCTCTGTAAACGGGCCAGCTGCAATCTATTGGTCATAGCATCTTCTTTGGCCTGTTCTAATATTTCGCTCATAGCTAAAAGTTTCACACGCAAAGCCTCGGCATCTAGACTCTCTGTATCCACGTGGCCGTCCAAGTCCGCGAACGGTTCAGTGGCTTCCACCGCAGCTTCCGTAACTTCGGATGAATCCTGTGTAAAATAGGATCGATTAAGAGTTTGCTTCTTCTATTATCATTTAGTTAGCTGAATTCCAATATATCTTACACGCACATCTATGTAATTTGGCAATGCTATCAACATATCGTCTAACGTTTGGTCTAAAGGCGATACAGGAACCAGTCCACCCATATTACCAGAATCTATAACTGGTGTTAACACTTTCTCTTCTTCAAAGGATTCGCTGAAGGCATTGGAATATTACAATGTAATTATATTTTCAGCAGTCACGAAAATATTAGATCGAACGAGATAGCACGTATATGGTCGCCTACCATTTTTCCCATTCCGAGATTTCTTTGTTAACTGGCTCGTTAACAGTGCTCGACTCCGTTCGACACTCCGATATCGGCGAAGGAGGTGACGTAGAGTTTTTAACCGATGTTCCCGTAGGAGAATTGAGACAGGTCGGAGGTGCACTGACCGAGATACTCGTCTCTGTAGCAGCCTCTTGCTCATCGCTCTCATTATCGAAGGAAATTATATGAGCCTGTACTTTCTTTCTCTGTTTCTGCTGCTTTGACACAGGCCCTAATTACAACACGAGCGTCGTTACAATGATGTAAAAATTTATTCTTAATTTCCTACAATTCCCCGTCATACGAATCGGAAGATTTTGTTAACTTTATAAATTGTTCTTTGTGAACTAAAGGCTCTTAACCCGTGGGATAAATAATAATAATTCTACTAATATAATAAATGCGAAAGTTGTGTTTCGATGTTTGTTACTCACAAGGGAAGATCCCAAACCCGAAAATTCAAAAAATTCTGAAACTTTGTGAATATGTAGGGGATTTTCTCCTGATTACAACGCAATTTTTGTTTGCTGCCCAAATTCACTCGAATGGGGTGAAATTAACTCCTGAAAATTCGGCTATTTTCCGATTTTGTGTTATAACTCGCGAACTGTAAGAAATAGAAAAAATGTTTCAAGACAAAAGTTACTTCTTTTAATTAGATCCATCATTTGGTAAAAAAATTATTTTACAGTTCGCGAGTTACTACACAAAATCGGAAAATAACCGGATCTTCAGGGGTCAATTACACCCCCTTAGAGTGAATTTGGGCAGCAAACAAAAATTGCGTTGTTATCAGGAGGAAATTCCCTACATATTCACAATGTTTCAGAATTTTTTGAATTTCCGGGTTCGGGATGTTCCCTTATCAGTCACGTCGCCACTACGCAACGGATCTTTCTGAAGTTTTGTACATACGTAGTCTAGGCCCGGGAATAACATATAGAATACTTTTTATCCCGATTTTTTTAATCGATATACAGGCTACCATAAAATCTGGATATCCCTCCCCTTCCCCCTTATTTCACCCCCTTGACACTCCGTGACAATCGAAGTTTTGCCCGGCCAACGCCGGGTACTTTAAGCTAATAATAATAATAATAATAATAGTAATAATAACATTTAACTACCTGGTGTCGCGAATGATATAATCGGTTCGGATAGCGAAACTTCCTGTCTCTCAGTTTCTTTTCCTCTTGAATTACTATCCAATTCCTCATTGTCTATCCTAATTGCAAATAAAATGCTACCAAGTCCTAATAGTTAAAACCACATTTAATTCATCTTAATGGATAAAGTACCAGAGCATAAAATCACAGTAGTATTTCCATACCTGCGGCTACATTCGGCAGTACTGCGCTTCGCTCTTGATCCAGTAGAAATGCCCAATCTTCGTAAAAACTAGATAATATGGAAGGATCTAGTATGGCATGTAAATGGCGTTCTAAAGAACGCTCGTTTAAAACGGCTCTCAGCCATGCTCTACCACGACCGAAATCTGTATGAACCTTTTTCAGTACGCTAAAACGTTCCTGCTCGTGCCACGGTAGTTGTTCTTTTATACACGGCCAGAACGTTGCCTCCGAGATATTGTACAACTTCGTACCACCACCGGACACTATATCAGACACGTGCCTGCAAAAGTGACACGAGTTAACACAGTGAAATGTAGAATTAGTAACGTATTAGTCACCCCGCAGCATTATCTCCCAGACTGTTATCAGTATGCTGATATTTTACACAATTGAGAGCCAATAAAACGGAAGAAATTACTAACGATTCTGTGTACAGTAGCACTACTATCACGGTAATTATGTAAAATATGTAACATTATATAATGATAAACAATGATTTGTATTACACAGTTAAATACAAATTGGAAGATAATCCGAAGACCGTTACTGCTAAAATAATAAAATATTGTTCCGAGCTTAATTTATGGAAATTTCAATTCTCTTTGATACCTTAGGGCTGAATTAATTCTCTCAATGCAATTTGTACGTAATCCATGACTAAAGATTAACTCGAATATATGACATAGCTGTTTTACGCATATCTCTGATTCAGTCGCTAATTCAGTCCGCCCACCGAATCTTATATGACACTTTTTCGCAGCGCCCAATAAATCTTCCAATAGTTTCTGCCGTTCGGTTATGTGATCGTAGGGTTGATTAACATCAATTACATTATGCGTGCCTGGCACAATTGCTGACATCATACGTAAAGCCTGCAACACAGATAAGTGTATAAATATTTTATAAGAGATAAGTATTATGTCGTGAAAAGCTCTTAACGTTGTATTACAAATATGTTTGCATCTGTAAAATATACATGAAAATTAAGGAATAGGTCTTGTGATCTGTGTAATATACAAAGAGTATTTATTTAATGTTACAGAGAATAGTATTGAATCGTGTGTAGAAAGATTACACTTGTAAAATATTAGATATATTTTTATTTACATAATTTCAGTGTGTGTGTATATATACATATACATAGATTTATATATATATATATATATAGTTGGAAAGCAGAAAGACAATGGACCATACATTTAACACTTTCGAACGTACAATTTCTATGTCATTCGTTCCGGTACACAAAATTTACATCCACTTACAACAATGATTACAAACTGTATTCGTCACTCGTGTTAACTAATCGGATGTAACGAATAACACTTCTTTGTGAATTTGACAGACCCACTGTGACAACGGTCAATTTAAAGACAGATTAAGGTAAAAAAAATTAAATACGCACCATGGATATGAATCAGTGAAAATCACCGTTGATTTCCGTTCGAATTGTGTTCGTCATTAAAAAAGACATACAAAAGACGTGCGTAAATATACGATCGCTCCTAGGAATTGTTATGTGTACGGGACTTATCATCGAGGATATTAAAGTGTTGTAACTTCCTCATGACAATGAGCGAAAGACTTGATTTTCCCCAGCGAGCAGCGTATAAGTGTGTATATTAGAACAGTTTAGAGGCGGGTACTTTGTCTCTTCATCCTTGATATGTACTCCTCCTCGAACACAGATGCACACAGATGTGTCATGTGAATTAGATATTAACTATAGCTGTGACAAGAGTTTCTGCATCCACACAGTCTTCAACCATTCCTTGGCGTCGGCGTGTTTCCGCGCCGGCGCGCTGGGAAAGAATTGACTCACGCACTTGATCTAGGGACATTTGGGTTCGTTATTAAGTTATAATTCAAAAAGTCATGGACATTGAATGCAGTAGCCATCTAGCGGTGGCAACTACGAACTACAGCGTTCCATTCAGTGTATGCGAGTTCATTAATATTTATGTATTTACTCGTATTCTGAAGATTTGAGCTTCTTACGGAGCATTGCAATTTATTGTGTTCACAGT
Source organism: Andrena bucephala (assembly GCA_947577245.1). Taxonomy (NCBI): domain Eukaryota; kingdom Metazoa; phylum Arthropoda; class Insecta; order Hymenoptera; family Andrenidae; genus Andrena; species Andrena bucephala. The sequence goes on along the minus strand of OX387716.1, from coordinate 98,871,627 downwards.
TTGCTGTTTTGAGAAGCAATTTCAATTACAGTTGAAAACAATACATAATATATAATATTGTTACTTAAGATCGTTGCATAATGTGGAAGGCCCACATTAACAGGATGTAAATAAATTTCTGTAATGTATACATTGAATGGGGCGTTTAAGTTATAGAATATCACTGTTAGAGGGCGTGTTACGCGCTCCACGATTTGAATGATTTCACACGTTTCTTCACTTCTTTCTAATCATACAATACAAATTTACCGAATTCTTTTCTATATCATCCGTACATACTGGTACATACGATACACCGCAGGCAAGACATAGAATAAATCTTTTTTTTACGTGGTGGAAATTCCTAACGGATACCTCGACTCTCGGGGGAGAGCCGGGGTTATGTAGGGCTTGCACCAACTAAAACCACCACGGTGGCTTTCTGATCGGAGAGGTCCCGCACGACGAGGGGAAGGACTTGGGCGAGATCCAAATAGAACGATGCGTTCGCCACACTCCCCCGGTGCACCGGTACCAATCCTTCCAAGCCCCTTAGAGTAGAGGGCCCATTCAAGAGGAGATACAATCACCCCCTCCGCATTAACTTCTTTCAGAGTTCATCGCGGCGCCCCCCAGACCCGGACCGCTGCTGCTGCTAGAGAAACATGGTCAACCCCATCCTTCCCCAGTACGCCGCCCCGAGATGCTTAAAACTTCGGTGTTCGAATGAGAACCGGTGTCTCCATCACGGCCACAGCCGCTGGTGCATAGAATAGACCTTACATGCAACATAAAGTTTTGTCACACGGATCGCGGGACTTTACAACCCCCTTCCCGATTTCGTGTCGCATGCAACGTTATCGATTCAGAATCGAATCCCACTTAGCGGATAGAATGCAAACTAAATATGGCCAAAACTGCTACGAAAATCGCTTCTTCCGAATTCCTGTGCACGATTCTTGCACATGCAAGAAACAGATTTTCGTCTCGCAACTTCTCTTGCAGGTTCAGCGCGATAATCTGCCTTTCTTGCAGTAATTTGAAATAAGTACTTGACAAAACCGCAATGTAAATGTAAAAAGAAATTAACGTATACCATTTCCTTACAGCACGAAGGGTCGAGCGACCAATTTACAATCTATTTAGCACATGAAAGTTCGTATGCTTGGCGCGCAGAAATTATTGGTGATGCGATAAGACATTTATCAAAGTTTAACCAAATATTCATTTGCCAGAGTTTACCAATTTTTAACAATACATTTCAAAGAAACAGTTTATTACCGCTATAGTAATATTACAATAAACTACTCTTCTGCTTCTTCCTTTGGCTTGTCGTGTTTCCTCCATTTTGCCGCTCTTGCTTCCGGATACTTTTCAGTAAGGAAGCTGCAGAGATCGCCATACTCACTCCTCAATCTAATTCTCATTTCATGGTGGTCCCTTTTACGTTCTACCTTGCGCAGATGAATCGCGTACGATGGTAGTTTCGTGTAAAAAGGTAGAGGCTTCTTTTTATCTAGAACGATTTTACCGCCCATCACGTACTGCTTGTAGTCCATAATCTCGCTTGGTTTGACCTCCTTGCGTTTTCTAACCGTATCTGGCGAGGCGACTACTTTCGGAAAATAATCGTGCTCCTGTTTTAATTCAACCAGATGTAATTGCTTTTCACTCGCCATTTGTTGATAAGTTTTCTGAAAACATAATTATTAATTCTTATAATTGGTTGAGAGCTTGAAAATAACAATAATTAAACAGGAATGATTAAACTTCTTTTTAAAAGTTTAACGACCCTCCTTTTCTTCGTTACCGAATAACATCTACAACGTAACGTAGCTTCTACACAAATACCTGTTGCAGTAAACCAATGAAAAAAGCCTTTATAATGTGTGGAACATTTGTAGATCCTTCGACTTTAGCATACAGATCCGTTATACCAATTGCCATGCATATCGTTTTAATAGCACGATGACACACAAGTCCGTAGCCTTTTTCCTTTTGCTTGACAAATATCTTTGAGCTTCCGAATTGCGTGAAGAAATCATGTAGTACTGAAACAAAGGGACTTTTCATTCTTCAAAACTGTTACATCTAAATAATGTTGCTTGATATATAATATAAAATCATTTACTAGTGTGACCCTCGTATCTTTCGAAATACATTAATCTCTGCCCAGCTTTGTTTCTAGCTGTTTTCAGGCACGATCTACTGTCGCCACCAGCCGCTGTCGCGAACCCAGCTAGACCGTTTCCATTTCCAGTCACAACGATCACGCCGTATCGCTTCGTACGACCAAAGTGACTTGTCATTACAGATCTATGCTTGTGTTCCAATATCCAAGTCTCGAAACCAGTGAAAGGCTCTGAATTTGCAGAGAAACAGTCGGATAAGAGAAGCTGCAGCCATTCATACTGACGCATACATACGAAGCTACCAATAATAACTCGTACCTTCATCGATGGGATCGGGCGGTCCGATTTTTCGTCCACCCATTATGCCACCGCTCCAACCACGTTCCAGAGCCGACAGCTTCATCCTCTTGCGGGTCGAACTCTGGTTTTGTATCTGTAGGAGTTCTTTTTCCCTCTCTGGATTCTCCGGAAGCTTTTGCTGTTTAACTACATAATCTCCTCGCATGATGGGTGCGTTCAATCCTGGGAACATTATCGGTACCTTTCCTTCGCCCAACTTCTGACCTCTGTTCAGGTCTTTTATCCTCGGAATACCCTTCGCTCTGCCTCGTCTTCTTCCAGGGTTGCTGACGCTGGTGACGGACTTCCATAGCTGATTAGCCGGTCCTGATCACAATGAAAGCTTTAGTCGAAAGGTCGCGCAAGTATTCTTCGTAGGGAGAAGCAATGAAATGTATTCACTTCTGCAGAAGAAGTTGGTGTTCCTCGTGCTTTGCACCAGTGGAACGTGGGGTTTCAATAACGTAACAGCTACAGCTGGAAAGAATTTGTATTAAGCTTGGTACACTTCACCTGGATCAATAAGAAATCGTGGTTAACAATGGTTTCAGAGTGAGAAAACTGAAATTAAATGTAGTATAGTGTAACAAACACAAGGAGTTTGTGGTTAACGGGTTGGTGGAGCTGTGATGATATCACTTAAACGAGGAGGAATCGGAGGCAATGAAACAGATAAATGTTCTTGCTCGCAGTACCGCTGCTCTTAATGTTGCTGGTTTTTGCATAATTCGCTGCTATTCCGCAAACACGCAACACACGACACGCCATTTCAAAACCATGAACATGCCCCAGGAGTTGAGGCCCGGTGGAATGTTTTAGATACTTTGGAAAGTGTCTCACGGATGTCGCGCAATACTACGTTTTATCGTTACCGACTAGGTAGAAACCTGTAATAATGTTACCTACAGGTTTACGATTATTCATCATAAACGAAGTATAGGATAGACCTATCAACTTATGGGACTTCGTGCACAGACCAGGTATAGGATAGACCCATCATGCAATGTAATTTTGTGTCGCACATTCAGAGTATTTTAATAAACCACATTTAGAGAAAAACCGCATCTTTCAATTTAGAACAGCAACCTATAACTTCCATTTCCTAATTAAATCCCAAATTTGACAATCACAAGTAAAGTCTGCCTCTGCGTTGATTAGTTTTCCGCCTTAGATTCTCTCTACGAAGACGCTAACTTTGTGCCACCTCTTTCGACATCATGTTCTCCTGTTAGAAGATCAATTTTGGAGCGTTCAGAAAATTTTGCCCAGATTTTAGCAAATGTATCAGGAGAACATGAAGCGAAAGGAGGTACGCCCTGAATTTCATCGTCGAAGCCTTTCGAAGACGCTGCGCCTCTACGTCGAATAGTTCTCCGCCTTAGATTCTCTTTCCGAAGACACTAACTTAGTGCCACCTCTTCCGACATCATGTTCTCCTGTTACAATCTCAATTTTGGAGCGTTTAGAAAATTTTGGCCAGATTTTAGCAAATGTATCAGGAGAACATGAAGCGAAAGGAGGTATGCTGTGAATTTCATCGTCGAAGGCCTTTCGAAGACGCTGCGCCTCTACGTCGAATAGTTCTCCGCCTTGGATTCTCTCTCCGAAGACGCTAACATAGTGCCACCTCTTTCGACATCATGTTCTCCTGTTACAATCTCAATTTTGGAGCGTTTAGAAAATTTTGGCCAGATTTTAGCAAATGTATCAGGAGAACATGAAGCGAAAGGAGGTATGCTGTGAATTTCATCGTCGAAGGCCTTTCGAAGACGCTGCACCTCTACGTCGAATAGTTCTCCGCCTTGGATTCTCTCGCCGAAGACGCTAACATAGTGCCACCTCTTTCGACATCATGTTCTCCTGTTACAATCTCAATTTTGGAGCGTTCAGAAAATTTTGGCCAGATTTTGGAGCGATGTATCAGGAGAACATGAAGCGAAAGGAGGTATCGCCTGAATTTCATCGTCGAAGGCCTTTCGAAAACTCTGCCCCTCTCCGATTTTCCTTGATTGTTACCGATTTCTCAGTCACCCTGTATAGTAGGGTATTTTTCACCCCTTAGGAAAGTACTCGGTACGTGAAAGCGCATCCAAATAGTATAATAAAAGTACCCTTTGATCGCCGATTTTCCTCGATCGTTACCGATTTCTCGGTCACCCTGTACAGTAGGGTACTTTTCACCCCTTAGGAAGGTACCCGGGACGCGAAACCGCGTCCAAAGAGTACAATGAAAGTACCCTTTGATTGCCGATTTTCCTCGATTGTTGCCGATTTCTGAGTCACCCTGTATAGTAGGGTATTTTTCACCCCTTAGAAAAGTACTCGGGATGTGAAACCGCGTCCAAAGAGTACAATGAAAGTACCCTTCGATCGCCGATTTTCCGCGATCGTTGCCGATTTCTCTATCACCCTGTATAGTAGGGAATTTTTCACCCCTTATGAAAGTACCCGGGACGCGAAACCGCGTCCAAAGAGTACAATGAAAGTACCCTTTGATTGCCGATTTTCCTCGATTGTTGCCGATTTCTGAGTCACCCTGTATAGTAGGGTATTTTTCACTCCTTAGAAAAGTACTCGGGATGTCAAACCGCGTCCAAAGAGTACAATGAAAGTACCCTTCGATCGCCGATTTTCCGCGATCGTTGCCGATTTCTCTATCACCCTGTATAGTAGGGAATTTTTCACCCCTTATGAAAGTACTCGGGACGCGAAACCGCGTCTAAAGAGTACAATGAAAGTACCCTTTGATTGCCGATTTTCCTCGATTGTTGCCGATTTTTCAGTCACCCTGTATAGGAGGGTATTTTTCACCCCTTAGAAAAGTACTCGGGACGTGAAACCGCGTCCAAAGAGTACAATGAAAGTACCCTTTGATTGCCGATTTTCCTCGATTGTTGCCGATTTATGAGTCACCCTGTATAGTAGGGTGTTTTTCACCCCTTATGAAAGTACTCGGGACGCGAAACCGCGTCTAAAGAGTACAATGAAAGTACCCTTTGATTGCCGATTTTCCTCGATTGTTGCCGATTTCTGAGTCACCCTGTATAGTAGGGTATTTTTCACTCCTTAGAAAAGTACTCGGGATGTCAAACCGCGTCCAAAGAGTACAATGAAAGTACCCTTCGATCGCCGATTTTCCGCGATCGTTGCCGATTTCTCTATCACCCTGTATAGTAGGGAATTTTTCACCCCTTATGAAAGTACTCGGGACGCGAAACCGCGTCTAAAGAGTACAATGAAAGTACCCTTTGATTGCCGATTTTCCTCGATTGTTGCCGATTTTTCAGTCACCCTGTATAGGAGGGTATTTTTCACCCCTTAGAAAAGTACTCGGGACGTGAAACCGCGTCCAAAGAGTACAATGAAAGTACCCTTTGATTGCCGATTTTCCTCGATTGTTGCCGATTTATGAGTCACCCTGTATAGTAGGGTGTTTTTCACCCCTTAGGAAAGTACTCGGGACGTGAAACCGCGTCCAAAGAGTACAATAAAAGTACCCTTTGATTGCCGATTTTCCTCGATTGTTGCCGATTTCTGAGTCACCCTGTATAGTAGGGTGTTTTTCACCCCTTAGGAAAGTACTCGGGACATGAAACCGCGTCCAAAGAGTACAATGAATGTACCCTTTGATTGCCGATTTTCCTCGATCGTTACCGATTTTTCAGTCACCCTGTATAGTAGGGTATTTTTCACCCCTTAGAAAAGTACTCGGGACATGAAACCGCGTCCAAAGAGTACAATGAATGTACCCTTTGATTGCCGATTTTCCTCGATCGTTGCCGATTTTTCAGTCACCCTGTATAGGAGGGTATTTTTCACCCCTTAGAAAAGTACTCGGGACGTGAAACCGCGTCCAAAGAGTACAATGAAAGTACCCTTTGATTGCCGATTTTCCTCGATTGTTGCCGATTTATGAGTCACCCTGTATAGTAGGGTGTTTTTCACCCCTTAGGAAAGTACTCGGGACGTGAAACCGCGTCCAAAGAGTACAATAAAAGTACCCTTTGATTGCCGATTTTCCTCGATTGTTGCCGATTTCTGAGTCACCCTGTATAGTAGGGTGTTTTTCACCCCTTAGGAAAGTACTCGGGTCGTGAAACCGCGTCCAAAGAGTACAATGAAAGTACCCTTTGATTGCCGATTTTAGTTCTCCGCCTTAGATTCTCTTTCCGAAGACGCTAACTTAGTGCCACCTCTTTCGACATCATGTTCTCCTGTTACAATCTCAATTTTGGAGCGTTCAGAAAATTTTGGCCAGATTTTAGCAAATGTATCAGGAGAACATGAAGCGAAAGGAGGTACGCCCTGAATTTCATCGTCGAAGCCTTTCGAAGACGCTGCGCCTCTACGTCGAATAGTTCTCCGCCTTAGATTCTCTTTCCGGAGACGCTAACTTAGTGCCACCTCTTTCCACATCATGTTCTCCTGTTACAATCTCAATTTTGGAGCGTTCAGAAAGTTCTGGCCAGATTTTAGCAAATGTATCAGGAGAACATGAAGCGAAAGGAGGTACGCCCTGAATTTCATCGTCGAAGCCTTTCGAAGACGCTGCGCCTCTACGTCGAATAGTTCTCCGCCTTAGATTCTCTTTCCGAAGACACTAACTTAGTGCCACCTCTTCCGACATCATGTTCTCCTGTTACAATCTCAATTTTGGAGCGTTTAGAAAATTTTGGCCAGATTTTAGCAAATGTATCAGGAGAACATGAAGCGAAAGGAGGTATGCTGTGAATTTCATCGTCGAAGGCCTTTCGAAGACGCTGCGCCTCTACGTCGAATAGTTCTCCGCCTTGGATTCTCTCTCCGAAGACGCTAACATAGTGCCACCTCTTTCGACATCATGTTCTCCTGTTACAATCTCAATTTTGGAGCGTTTAGAAAATTTTGGCCAGATTTTAGCAAATGTATCAGGAGAACATGAAGCGAAAGGAGGTATGCTGTGAATTTCATCGTCGAAGGCCTTTCGAAGACGCTGCACCTCTACGTCGAATAGTTCTCCGCCTTGGATTCTCTCGCCGAAGACGCTAACATAGTGCCACCTCTTTCGACATCATGTTCTCCTGTTACAATCTCAATTTTGGAGCGTTCAGAAAATTTTGGCCAGATTTTGGAGCGATGTATCAGGAGAACATGAAGCGAAAGGAGGTATCGCCTGAATTTCATCGTCGAAGGCCTTTCGAAAACTCTGCCCCTCTCCGATTTTCCTTGATTGTTACCGATTTCTCAGTCACCCTGTATAGTAGGGTATTTTTCACCCCTTAGGAAAGTACTCGGTACGTGAAAGCGCATCCAAATAGTATAATAAAAGTACCCTTTGATCGCCGATTTTCCTCGATCGTTACCGATTTCTCGGTCACCCTGTACAGTAGGGTACTTTTCACCCCTTAGGAAGGTACCCGGGACGCGAAACCGCGTCCAAAGAGTACAATGAAAGTACCCTTTGATTGCCGATTTTCCTCGATTGTTGCCGATTTCTGAGTCACCCTGTATAGTAGGGTATTTTTCACCCCTTAGAAAAGTACTCGGGATGTGAAACCGCGTCCAAAGAGTACAATGAAAGTACCCTTCGATCGCCGATTTTCCGCGATCGTTGCCGATTTCTCTATCACCCTGTATAGTAGGGAATTTTTCACCCCTTATGAAAGTACCCGGGACGCGAAACCGCGTCCAAAGAGTACAATGAAAGTACCCTTTGATTGCCGATTTTCCTCGATTGTTGCCGATTTCTGAGTCACCCTGTATAGTAGGGTATTTTTCACTCCTTAGAAAAGTACTCGGGATGTCAAACCGCGTCCAAAGAGTACAATGAAAGTACCCTTCGATCGCCGATTTTCCGCGATCGTTGCCGATTTCTCTATCACCCTGTATAGTAGGGAATTTTTCACCCCTTATGAAAGTACTCGGGACGCGAAACCGCGTCTAAAGAGTACAATGAAAGTACCCTTTGATTGCCGATTTTCCTCGATTGTTGCCGATTTTTCAGTCACCCTGTATAGGAGGGTATTTTTCACCCCTTAGAAAAGTACTCGGGACGTGAAACCGCGTCCAAAGAGTACAATGAAAGTACCCTTTGATTGCCGATTTTCCTCGATTGTTGCCGATTTATGAGTCACCCTGTATAGTAGGGTGTTTTTCACCCCTTATGAAAGTACTCGGGACGCGAAACCGCGTCTAAAGAGTACAATGAAAGTACCCTTTGATTGCCGATTTTCCTCGATTGTTGCCGATTTCTGAGTCACCCTGTATAGTAGGGTATTTTTCACTCCTTAGAAAAGTACTCGGGATGTCAAACCGCGTCCAAAGAGTACAATGAAAGTACCCTTCGATCGCCGATTTTCCGCGATCGTTGCCGATTTCTCTATCACCCTGTATAGTAGGGAATTTTTCACCCCTTATGAAAGTACTCGGGACGCGAAACCGCGTCTAAAGAGTACAATGAAAGTACCCTTTGATTGCCGATTTTCCTCGATTGTTGCCGATTTTTCAGTCACCCTGTATAGGAGGGTATTTTTCACCCCTTAGAAAAGTACTCGGGACGTGAAACCGCGTCCAAAGAGTACAATGAAAGTACCCTTTGATTGCCGATTTTCCTCGATTGTTGCCGATTTATGAGTCACCCTGTATAGTAGGGTGTTTTTCACCCCTTAGGAAAGTACTCGGGACGTGAAACCGCGTCCAAAGAGTACAATAAAAGTACCCTTTGATTGCCGATTTTCCTCGATTGTTGCCGATTTCTGAGTCACCCTGTATAGTAGGGTGTTTTTCACCCCTTAGGAAAGTACTCGGGACATGAAACCGCGTCCAAAGAGTACAATGAATGTACCCTTTGATTGCCGATTTTCCTCGATCGTTACCGATTTTTCAGTCACCCTGTATAGTAGGGTATTTTTCACCCCTTAGAAAAGTACTCGGGACATGAAACCGCGTCCAAAGAGTACAATGAATGTACCCTTTGATTGCCGATTTTCCTCGATCGTTGCCGATTTTTCAGTCACCCTGTATAGGAGGGTATTTTTCACCCCTTAGAAAAGTACTCGGGACGTGAAACCGCGTCCAAAGAGTACAATGAAAGTACCCTTTGATTGCCGATTTTCCTCGATTGTTGCCGATTTATGAGTCACCCTGTATAGTAGGGTGTTTTTCACCCCTTAGGAAAGTACTCGGGACGTGAAACCGCGTCCAAAGAGTACAATAAAAGTACCCTTTGATTGCCGATTTTCCTCGATTGTTGCCGATTTCTGAGTCACCCTGTATAGTAGGGTGTTTTTCACCCCTTAGGAAAGTACTCGGGTCGTGAAACCGCGTCCAAAGAGTACAATGAAAGTACCCTTTGATTGCCGATTTTAGTTCTCCGCCTTAGATTCTCTTTCCGAAGACGCTAACTTAGTGCCACCTCTTTCGACATCATGTTCTCCTGTTACAATCTCAATTTTGGAGCGTTCAGAAAATTTTGGCCAGATTTTAGCAAATGTATCAGGAGAACATGAAGCGAAAGGAGGTACGCCCTGAATTTCATCGTCGAAGCCTTTCGAAGACGCTGCGCCTCTACGTCGAATAGTTCTCCGCCTTAGATTCTCTTTCCGGAGACGCTAACTTAGTGCCACCTCTTTCCACATCATGTTCTCCTGTTACAATCTCAATTTTGGAGCGTTCAGAAAGTTCTGGCCAGATTTTAGCAAATGTATCAGGAGAACATGAAGCGAAAGGAGGTACGCCCTGAATTTCATCGTCGAAGCCTTTCGAAGACGCTGCGCCTCTACGTCGAATAGTTCTCCGCCTTAGATTCTCTTTCCGCAGACGCTAACTTAGTGCCACCTCTTTCCACATCATGTTCTCCTGTTACAATCTCAATTTTGGAGCGTTTAGAAAATTTTGGCCAGATTTTAGCAAATGTATCAGGAGAACATGAAGCGAAAAGAGGTATGCTCTGAATTTCATCGTCGAAGGCTTTTCGAAGACACTGCGCCTCTACGTCGAATAGTTCTCCGCCTTGGATTCTCTCTCCGAAGACGCTAACTTAGTGCCACCTCTTTCCACATCATGTTCTCCTGTTACAATCTCAATTTTGGAGCGTTCAGAAAATTTTAGTCAGATTTTAGCAAATGTATCAGGAGAACATGAAGCGAAAGGAGGTACGCCCTGAATTTCATCGTCGAAGCCTTTCGAAGACGCTGCGCCTCTACGTCGAATAGTTCTCCGCCTTAGATTCTCTTTCTGCAGACGCTAACTTAGTGCCACCTCTTTCCACATCATGTTCTCCTGTTACAATCTCAATTTTGGAGCGTTTAGAAAATTTTGGCCAGATTTTAGCAAATGTATCAGGAGAACATGAAGCGAAAAGAGGTATGCTCTGAATTTCATCGTCGAAGGCCTTTCGAAGACACTGCACCTCTACGTCGAATAGTTCTCCGCCTTGGATTCTCTCTCCGAAGACGCTAACTTAGTGCCACCTCTTTCCACATCATGTTCTCCTGTTACAATCTCAATTTTGGAGCGTTCAGAAAATTTTAGTCAGATTTTAGCAAATGTATCAGGAGAACATGAAGCGAAAGGAGGTACGCCCTGAATTTCATCGTCGAAGCCTTTCGAAGACGCTGCGCCTCTACGTCGAATAGTTCTCCGCCTTAGATTCTCTTTCCGCAGACGCTAACTTAGTGCCACCTCTTTCGACATCATGTTCTCCTGTTACAATCTCAATTTTGGAGCGTTCAGAAAATTTTGGCCAGATTTTAGCAAATGTATCAGGAGAACATGAAGCGAAAGGAGGTACGCCCTGAATTTCATCGTCGAAGCCTTTCGAAGACGCTGCGCCTCTACGTCGAATAGTTCTCCGCCTTGGATTCTCTCTCCGAAGACGCTAACTTAGTGCCACCTCTTTCCACATCATGTTCTCCTGTTACAATCTCAATTTTGGAGCATTCAGAAAATTTTAGCCAGATTTTAGCAAATGTATCAGGAGAACATGAAGCGAAAGGAGGTACGCCCTGAATTTCATCGTCGAAGCCTTTCGAAGACGCTGCGCCTCTACGTCGAATAGTTCTCCGCCTTAGATTCTCTTTCCGCAGACGCTAACTTAGTGCCACCTCTTTCCACATCATGTTCTCCTGTTACAATCTCAATTTTGGAGCGTTTAGAAAATTTTGGCCAGATTTTAGCAAATGTATCAGGAGAACATGAAGCGAAAAGAGGTATGCTCTGAATTTCATCGTCGAAGGCCTTTCGAAGACACTGCGCCTCTACGTCGAATAGTTCTCCGCCTTGGATTCTCTCTCCGAAGACGCTAACTTAGTGCCACCTCTTTCCACATCATGTTCTCCTGTTACAATCTCAATTTTGGAGCGTTCAGAAAATTTTAGTCAGATTTTAGCAAATGTATCAGGAGAACATGAAGCGAAAGGAGGTACGCCCTGAATTTCATCGTCGAAGCCTTTCGAAGACGCTGCGCCTCTACGTCGAATAGTTCTCCGCCTTAGATTCTCTTTCCGCAGACGCTAACTTAGTGCCACCTCTTTCCACATCATGTTCTCCTGTTACAATCTCAATTTTGGAGCGTTCAGAAAATTTTAGTCAGATTTTAGCAAATGTATCAGGAGAACATGAAGCGAAAGGAGGTACGCCCTGAATTTCATCGTCGAAGCCTTTCGAAGACGCTGCGCCTCTACGTCGAATAGTTCTCCGCCTTGGATTCTCTCTCCGAAGACGCTAACTTAGTGCCACCTCTTTCCACATCATGTTCTCCTGTTACAATCTCAATTTTGGAGCATTCAGAAAATTTTAGCCAGATTTTAGCAAATGTATCAGGAGAACATGAAGCGAAAGGAGGTACGCCCTGAATTTCATCGTCGAAGCCTTTCGAAGACGCTGCGCCTCTACGTCGAATAGTTCTCCGCCTTAGATTCTCTTTCCGCAGACGCTAACTTAGTGCCACCTCTTTCCACATCATGTTCTCCTGTTACAATCTCAATTTTGGAGCGTTCAGAAAATTTTGGCCAGATTTTGGAGCGATGTATCAGGAGAACATGAAGTGAAAGGAGGTATCCTGAGTTTCATCGTCGAAGGCCTTTCGAAAACTCTGCGTCTCTACGTCGAATATTTCTCCGCTTTAGATTCTCTCTCCGAAGACGCTAACTTTGTGCCACCTCTTTCGAGGTCATGTTCTCCTGTTACGAAGCTCAAGTTTAGAGCGTTCAGAAAATTTTGGCCAGATTTTAGCAAATGTATCAGGAGAACATGAAGCGAAAGGAGGTATCTTGTAATTTCACCATTGAAGGCGTTGCCTTGAAGTAGCGAACAAGAGCTGCGCCTTCTAAAGGCCTTTTACCATGGAAATCATAGGTTTGGAATTTGGATAGGAATTTGTAAAAGGTATTTGTAAATAATAATACAGTTCTTTCCCAATTTTTTTCCACTTTATTTGCATGAAAGGTCTTTTTTACAGTGTTACAATATTGTATAATTTCATTTTACTTTTTGTATAAAATCACTATCTTCTTCATGTTCATTGTTGAGGCTGACAGCTTTCCATCGTTTGTCTCATTTAAAGTTCCTGGCCTCGGAGGAATGTTCCCAAGATTTATCTGCAAGAAGAAGAAAAATATTTTCATTAACCTGATTTGTCTATTATGTATAGAAAATACGACAAATATTACAATATAATTTCATGTAAAACGTATAAAGAATTTAATTATCTTCCCAATTTAACCTTTATTTCATGTAGAATACATTTAAACGCAGTCCAATTCTATCATATCACAGAAAACGTATACAAATGACAACAGGTAAAAAAAATTAGGTACCCTTTTGTTTGAAAACAAAAGAACCGTACTTTTCTTCGCGCACAAAAAATTTAAAGACAAATTTGCGCAACCGCCCCATTTTTATAGCTTAACGAATCTGAATGAATCTGAATCGAGCTGAACTGAAGTTAGCGACCATATAACAATTTATTTAACCTCACACGCTGCATAATTCTAATATTATATTAGTAAGGTACTCAAAAGACGCATACAACTAAGAAAGGAAAAGAAAAGATTGACGAAGAGAATGTTAAGTTATCACACGTATACAAGCACGCACACACCTTTCAGCATTTCAACACATTTCAGAGTAGTTCCGGAGTTGGACGCTGTTCATGAACAGAGGCCGCTAAATTCAGTCCTCGTCTGTGGTTTTACCCGTATTGAATACTAATTCCTAACACGCGTAGCGTTACAATCTTATTTTAAACTGAATCGATAACGTTGGGTGTGACACGAAAATGGTAAGAGGGCTCACGAGCCCTCTGAGCGACACAAAATCACATTGCGTGATAGATTTATCCTATATCTGGTCTGTGGTTTCTGTCGCACGAACTGCAATACCGACTTCGTGAAAAATCAGTGGTTTCGCGCGCTCTCTACGTTAAACAACGGTGACTCTGGGAACTAATTCAACCTAGTCACTGGAGTCTGGAAAGTTAGTGAAGGAAGAAATAGGAACGATGCCTTCGCGATGTAAATTGACCAAGTTCCCACAAACACTTGTAGTCACTTTGGCTACAAAGTTCATAGCGTGGATCGTGATCGTTCACATTTTTGTGTTCTTTATAGCAACGTTTACTACATTTAGTTTCAATTCTAAGCGGTTACTAGAGTGCAAATGAATTACACTCAACGTTGCATGTGACAGGAAAGGTAAGGTAACAGACTCCAGAGCCCTTGATCCGTGTGACAAAAATTTACATTGGCCATTGTATGGACACGGGTTCTGGTACTATCAATGACAGGATGTATCTACTACAGTTCATCTTAATTTCCATTAATTCTCCATTTCCCTTGTTTTACTACTCTACATTTGGAAGATTTAATAAAAGGACGTAGATCTCGCGTGCAAAAGAGTAGAGATACTTACAGGGTGTTACTCTACTGATAGTCGATACTGTAGGAGGTGATTATACAGGCGAAAATAGGACGAAAATCAAGAGTGACAAAATTGCGTTTCACCCCTATCTAGCTGAAATTCAAAGTGAATTTCCTCGAAAACGAAGCCTCTACCACAATTTCGCCATTCTTGATTTTCGTTTTATTTTTGCCCGTATAATCACCCCCTAGAGTAGCACTCTGTATATCACTTTCGATTTCCTTCGACATTACATTTCACAGAAAGCAGAAAGTCCTCCATAACAAGCTTCCCTAAAGCTACCACTTCTCCCTTTCTAAAACCATCCCCAAGTATCTCCAGCTAAGCGCACCAGCGTACAAACTCCAGATCTACCATCAATGCCCACAAAACCACCTTCTAAAACCCTAAAAAGTCAAAGAAGCCAAATGAACATATACCTATCGGGGAGGAATCGTCAAGCACCGCGACAGTCCGCTGCAATCCCCAAACTCGACCGCATGTCCGCCTCCCGTTGAATCAGCCACCCCAAACGTGGAGGTCCGCGCGTATCGCTCGTCAGGAGGTGGTGGTGGGGGGTCCAGTCAGCAGGATGCTGCGTCACGAGGGAAACATGGGACGCGCGACGTCGGTGGTCGGAGCGGCGCGGCGATAAGATGATCGGTAAGGTCGACGGAACGCTGCCGATAGACGATCCCGCGGAGGAGCAGGGCGCGTGTGCCGTTGGAGTAAATTTTTCCAAGGACAAAGCCCGAGCTGCGAGCCACAGAGAAGGACGGAGACAGGCGCGCACCCAAGCACGGGTAGAGGAGGAGGGGAGGGGTCGGAGTGCGGAGAGGTCGGTGGGCGGTAGCGAAGGGTTCGGTGGCCATGAGGCAGGCGAGCAGAGTAATAGCTCCGCAGGGTGGTCCCGTGCCCCTGCGGCTCCCCTAGCCGGGTATAGGTGCCCGATAGGCCGACGTCGTGCGGCAGGGCGGGTTACTTCGCCAACGGCATCGCGGCGCCGACCACGGCGCAACCTCCGCGGAGCGCCTCGGCCGCTCTAGCACGACCCAATGGGAGCCTGATCGCTCGGCGATTGGCAGGCCCCGTCCAATGGCAGGAGCGTTAGGTCTACCCGGAGGTCGGTTAGGTCTATCCCCTTGGACCCCCCTATCTGACCGAGTGGGAGCCGCTCTCTCACACGCAAAAGGGGACATCTCATCACGACTCTTGGTAGCAGGCACTTCTCCGTAGTGGGCACTCCACTCATCGTGTCGTCGTACGGGTTCTCCGCGAGAGGCTGTGGGGCCCCGAGCCCTGACGAGCGAGCGAGCGAGCTAGCGCGATCGCGACCGGCCGAGCCGCTGGTCGAGTGGGTCTAAGCGGCCGTGAGGACCTCTCCAGGAGTACCCAACAGTCCTCTCCATTCATTCATCCATCCATCCATCCATCCATCCATCCATCCATCCATCCATCCATCCATCCATCCATCCATCCATACATCCATCCATCTATCCAGCGAGTCAGCCAGCCAGCCAGCCAAGCCATCCATCCATAGACGGGCTCTCCTCTCCTACGGAGAGAGAGTGTATCCTCGACGAAGGTGGAGGCGAACCGTAGAGTGGTACATCTACCATCGTCTCTCTATCGGCAGAGTCCAAGGACTCGAAGACCCCCCGGCTGTGATTTCAGTCGGCCGCCGGCCGGCTCTGGCCGGCCACTCTCCTCGACCACGTGTCTTCCCGCCGTCTTCTGGTCCTCTCGTCCTCTCGTGCCGTGTCGTGCCGTGTCGTGACGTGACGTGCCGTGCCGTGCCGTGCTGTGCCCTGCCGTGTCCCGTGCCGTGCTCCGTGTCGTGCCGTCTCAGCCCAGCCCGGGCTCCTTCGTCCTCCACCAAGGGTCCGCTTCTTCTGAAACGTGCGCGCGACAAACCCTTCCGAGTGGAGGCGCGCCTCGTTTGCCATCCACGCGGCAGACAGCTATCGCGCGCTGCGCTGCGCTTCTGTTGTCTGTCCTTCGGTCACGGGGATCGCTCCAAGTGACCTCGACGAGGTTGCAGTCGAGGCTGTGGAGGTGGCCCTTGACCATCGACCAGGGTCGAGCCGGTCTGCGTCTTTGACCTCGTTCGCGGCACCGCGGACGAGCGGCCGCTAGCTGACCCCGTGCACCTCCGCGGAGGAATGCGGCGGACCACGTCGCGACGCCGCTGGACCCGTCCAGCCAGCACCTCCGTCCAGCCGATGGACGAGTTCCGCGAGCTGCATCGCGTCGTTTGATGTACAGTGATCGGGACGAGCCGACGCGACGGGTTCTAGTGATCGCGAGCCCGTGGATCGTTCAGTGCCACACGATTACGTACCAAAGTGCGACCGTGGATCCTTGAGATCGTGCCAAGTGATGTCCAGCGACCCTCCACCTACGCGCACAGAGATTTTCCGAACCCAAAACCCTCCACCCTCAGCTGGAGAAGCTTTCTAGGATCGCTTAGTGTTCCACCGGATGTGTACCAAAGTGTGGCCCGCGTAAAGTGATCAGAGATTGCTCGCTACAGCAGAAACTATTCGTCTCCCTTGAGAGCGCCATCGAAGGATCAGTGCCCTGATGAATGTGTAGCGAAAGTGTGACAGTGGAATCTCCGAGCTGTGTGAAGCGATGGACCCCTACTCGAACCTAGACAATTAAACCGAAGACTGTCCTCGATTAAACTCCCGAGGATCGTGGAGCGTCCCAAGGAAATATGAACCAGGTCACCCCTGCGAAACCTCCATACGCTGCAGGACCATAAATATACCGTCAGAAGCATCGGACCAAGCGTCTCGCCTGCCCCGAATCCCAGCGGAGACGAGGTCCACCTCGTCGACTCCCCCCTCCCCCCATTAAAAACGTCATTAGGGTTGTCAGCGACGGCAGCCACGTCATGTCGTGTCCTCGCGGTTAGCGCCGGCCTCAGGATTCCGCGAAGAGCGAGCTTCAAGTACTTCGACGGCGCGGGCCTCGCCGACATGAGCGGTGGCACCGGCGGCGGCGGAAACAACGCCGGGAATCAGGGAAACGGTAATGCCACCACCTATCATCAGCACCAGCAGCAGCAGCAGCAACAGCAACAGCAACAGCAGACTCAGCTCGAACAGGCTAGCCTGCTGTCGGATCTGAACGGTATCGACCTGGCGATGAGCCTGTCGCCCAAGCAGCACTCATCTCACGTTCAAGCGGCTGCAGGCGCGCACACCACACCGTTCAGCGTCACCGACATCCTCTCGCCGATCGACGAATCCTACCGGAAGCTGGAGCTGGCCATCGGCGTGGTCACCCATCCTCAGGTCTCGCCTTACGGAAACGCGTGCAGCGGAAGAGTAGGCGGGAATACAGGGAGCTCGAGCGCGAGCAGCGGTAGCCCACCGCTCCACGGCGCCTCGACGCCCGGTGGCGGCACGCCGGGACCGGTGTCCGGGGCGAACGACGCCACCGGTGGAAGCAGCGCCCCCGGCGCCGGCATGACCGCCATGGGCAATCCTTACGCCACCATGCAGCTCACGTCGTCGCAGTATCAGTACTGCACGGCGGAATTATCGCCGTATCATCACGCGGGGCCAGCGGTCGCTGGAGGTGCCACCGTCACCGACCCCATGAGGTCCCATCACCCGTGGTACGCGCCCGCCCCGCCGGCCACAAACGATCCACGATTTGCCAGTGAGTATATGTACCGCCACTCTGCTGCCCAGGTGTCTCGCGAAAGGTGCAACACCTAGTACCAACTAGGTTACTAGGCCCCGCTAGGAATAGCTTTCCGCAGAGGAATGGAAAGGGATGTCTTTGCGATCGTTGAGGCAGGATTTCCTATACGCGACACGAGGCAATGTCTAGAATTTCAAACTTGATTTTCTCGAAAATGAAGCGCGATATCAAAAAATTGTATTCCTCTCTCTCGACTTATTTACCTGTTACAAGTCGAAAAGAAAGAGTAACTTTTCTTGATATCGCGCTTCGTTTTCGAGAAAATCGATTTTGAACATAGGCGTATGGGAAAACACGCCTTTAGGCGTTGGAGGGCTAAGAAGTGTCGCTAGGCTTCAGGGTAGCCTGATGGGAGACCTCGCTCGAGGTCCGTAGGATGTGGGAAAGTCGGAGTATAGATCCTCGGAAGTATTTCACTAGGAAGCGACGTAGTTCGTCGTGGAGCAAATACACTCGCACGAGCTGCACGCGATCATCCCTTCCGGCCGCGACGGGGCACGTCTGTCCCTCTTCCAGCGGCCTCGTGTCAACTAGAGTCGCAGCTATCCGGTGCTTAGGTCCATTTAGGTATCGATGAAGCGTCGGGGTAGTGTTTCAGAGTACACAGCGGGGTGTTCTTCCGTGTCGCTGCCTCGCGACGGCTCATAAATTCAGACGATACTCACCGCGGTCCTTTGAAACCTTGATAGATTCCGAGGAAGCGATGATTCCCCTGTGCCAGTGTCTTATCTTCAATCTATCACTCGCTCGTCTTCGGCTCGCTCCTATTAGCCACGTTCTTCCCCAACCCCCAGTTCAAGCTCTCAAAGCTAAACAATCAACACCAGACTTCCTCGCGAAGGCGGCTAAAATTCCTATACCTTCAGCCGAGAATCGTCTCAAAGACCGAGCTCGATCTCCATGGGCGCGCGGGGTTGTACAGACTCGCGTTCCAGGCCCCGAAGAGATTGTCGGCCAACAAAGCGCGCGTCCTTCGGACCTGTGTCAACAGACTCGTTCGTCTCCTTGGATTTCTGTCCGCCGCACGCGCCACTCCTGGTCACCGTCGTCCGCGTATCGATCCCCCCAGGGCTCCGAAAATGCGTGGCTACCGGACACCACGGGAGATTTTAGTTAAACAAATAAGCCCGAACCCTCGCCGTCGCGGCTTCACTCGAGGCGTATTCAACGCTGGCCGAGCACGTTCCCCTAAATTCAATTTCTCAGCTGGCCCGGCTTTCGGAGGATTCGCGAAAAATGGGGTATCGAAAGGGAAGCTGCTGGATCGGATAGCGGAGGACGGGGCACGATGGTTCAGCGAAGACGGGAGAGTGTTCACCTCCGACGGTGGTTTTGCTCGTTTTGCTCGGTTTCATGGGCTGGGAATAAAAAGACAGTTCCGCTTGACCCTCTCGAAGCCGATGGGAGAAGAATAGGGCACAAAAGTTTGTCTATCACTCGTGATACCGCATAATTATCGGGTCGATAGGCGCGGCGATGGGCTCGAGGATTCTTCAGGGTCCTTCCTAATGGGAGATTCGACGCCGGTGGCCAGGTGGATGGTAGAAAACGTCAATTTCTTTAATGAGGTTCCAGCCAGTGGATGCTGGGTCCCTGGATCCACCCCCGTGCTCGTGTAAGTTCCGACGCGTTGCGTCCGTCAGTCTCGGGCAGCTTCCATTGTCCTGGGCCAGCGATGACGTTCCACCGAGTCGAAAGATACCGCTGGTGGCTAGGAAGTTGATCGTTGGACCTACGCGTGCGATGAATTCGGTTGAATTTCACTGGGTTGCCTCAAGGTGTCCTTCGTCTTTACGAGGAGGTTTGCCACTTTTCTTGGGTTTCGCTTCTGATCAATTTCAACTTCGATCACTCCCACAACTCTACCGCATTTCCAATTCTACTCATACCCATGAGAAATGGGGGTGATCGAAGTTGGAATCGATCCAAATTGGAATCGCAACCCAAGCCTAAGAGTTCCGTTCAGTGAAATCGGGAAAGACGGAAGGATCCCCACGGACTTTGCTCGCGCAGACGAATTCGCCAGTGTTTGGCCCCAGGGGTCTCGAGTGGTGTGTCTTTCTCGCCCCGCGGGGCCAGGCTGACAGGCCAAAGTACGTTCTCACAGGCATAATAATAATTCGGGACTTCATCGTCGGACCTCCCGTGCTCGATGACGTAGCACTTGGCGCGGCTAAATCGCTCCTTTTGTCCAGGCCCGACGTGGCCGTTCTTGACAGCCCTTCGCCAGCTGACAAGGGATGGACTGCTCGTCGGGGTTTCAGTAGCTCGAATTCAGAGGCTCGACCGCTTCTTCCTCTCTCCCTTTCGCCTGGTCACTGTCCGCCCTCCTCAGGATCGCGTCACCATTCCACTTTTACTCGCGGTTCGCTCCTGCCATGTCCTTATCCTCCCCCCGGGAGGGGGGGGGGGGGGATCCACCACGGATTCCTCGCGGTGAATTATTCGAAATATTCCACGGCGAAGAATGTAGCCGCGGCGTGCACGCGAGGAGCGGTCCTGCACGGTGGCTGGAATAAGCGGATGCTCATCCGTCGGAGACGCGGACATGCTGATTGGGAGAGTGGAGAGCCTGGTGGCTGACGCTTCGTGGAGAGGTGGTTGCTTTCCGTGGCGGTGGTTGAAGCTTTCGTAATGACGATGACAATGAGGTGTTTGTTGTACGGAGGAGAAGAAGAAGGCACAGGGGTATCGATGACGAAGCTGTTTCTATGGGAGACCAAGGGGTGCGATTCCAAGCAAATGCTTCTCTGCTTCAATTCTACGGTTGATAATCGCAAAGACACGTGGAAACGCAAAGTAAACCTAACTTTCACTGAAACATCGCCTATTGCGCTAATAGAGCATCAGAGATGAGAGAGCCATTTTTCGAGAGACACTTAATCGTATACCGAGCAGTGGCAATTCTTCTGTTCGAGAAGCTAGAACCATCGGAACACCTATTCTTCATGGATTAACTAGAACCGAGGTTGTAAACGCGATCCAATACGAAGGGTGAAAAACCAGGAATGTCCATTTTTCGCGATTTCGCGATTTCTACCATATTTGTTGGTGGCAACCGGGACTACAGAACTGTCGAATGAGAAATGGTTATGAAGTTCAAATGCCTCCGTAGGATAACGTTTAAGTACAGGTAACGTCCACTCAGCACTGGAACAAAACACTTAATTTTCTGGACACCTAAAGCCGTTTTGTGACATTCCCTGCTCTTTCCCATTAGCTGTCCCACTAACACAAATCTCGCTACTGCTCGGTAGACATTTGCTTGTAGGAAAGAGACGCTGGACAAATGCGACGATGTTATTCCGAATTTCTCCAATATGTTTTGCAGTCACGCGGCTGATGGGCGCCGCGGCGGCGGGCGCCGGGACCAACATGGCCGGCTGCTCGGTGGGCCAGTCGATGGGCGACGTGACCAAGTCGTCGGGCATGGGAATGGGCGTAGGCGTCGGCGTCGGCGTCGGCGTCGGCATGGGCGTAGGCGCGATGCAGTTCCCCCACCTACCGCAGAGACGGAAGCGTCGCGTCCTGTTCACCCAGCAGCAGGTTCACGAGCTCGAGAGGCGGTTCAAGCAGCAGAGATACCTGAGCGCGCCCGAACGGGAGAACCTGGCCGCCCTGATACACCTCACGCCCACTCAGGTACGTGGAACACACGCTTGCCCCACTGTCGCGCCGTCGGCACGTAACTCCGAGACGTCCCACCGCGAGCAGTCCCACTGCGGCTTCTTTCAAGCTGCTCCAACTGATCGCGGCGATCATTTATGAGGGTTCGAGGAGGGGGAGAAAGTGGGAAGCGGGACCTGGTGGGGATCACACGCAGAATATCGAGGGCAGTGGGTACACTTCAGTTCTTTCCAATGTGGGTGCATTTAAAAGACGATTGAATTTTTGTTGTGGAGTATTGGGTGATAATGGAAGATCTGGGATTGAGACAATAACGCTGCCGGGGGTGGTGTGATTTTCCTACCCACCAGTAGCTCGTCAGAGTTCCATTCTACTATCGATTCCAAGCCGGAGTAGGGAAGCAAGAGGAAAATTCAAGCTTCTGATTTTAACTACGCTTCGTCCTCTGCTCTGCAACTTCTACTCAAGCATTTCGAATAAACGGCGCGGACATTGGAGAGCTTGCTCGTTTCTACCCCCATCATCTCTGAATCGTTCTCCCGCGTCTCTACGCGCTCCCTCTAATCGTGACCGCCGCGCGTTCGATCGGCATCGACGTTCGAACGTGACTAATTAGGCTGTAGCAACGTTGTAATCCTCGTCGATTTCCCTTCGATCATCCAGGATCGGTCCACCTGCTTCCTCCAGGGTTACACGGTGCTCGAGATGGTGTACGTACACACGGGCGTGCACACTCGAGCACCGTGCACACGTCGACGTGCATGACGAGGATTAATTGCTGAGAGGAGATTAATTGCAGGGAGCAGGTGGTGTGTGTACGCGTGGGTGTATCTACGTCTCTCGGCCAATCGGATCGATCGACCTCAGGGGCGTTGGTTGCTTCGGAGTTGTTATATAGCCAGAAATGTCGAGCCGGTTGCTATGGAACAGGCGTTCGATTACCACGAATCTTTGATTGAAAACGATCACCGAGGAATCCTGTCTTCAGCTCTGCGACGATCCAACATTTCCCCCTCGAGATATGTAAATGTCCACCGGTTTTAGGTAGCCGCGCAATTTGACACGCTCGCGTAAGGATCTAGCCCCGGAGAGTGTTAAGCAAATCGTGAAAGATCGATGCCCAGTGCGTCGATAATAGTCCTCGAGGCCTGCTGTTTGCTCGAGACACGGCAGATGGAATTCGACCAGGTAGAAACGGAGGCCTCGGATCGCCAGCCATCCCAGCCGAGCGACACGCAAATATTGTCTTAAGAACCCGAAAATATTCTCGCCGAGGTACGGTCGATCGGCACCGATTAACCGCGAAGGACGCGGCCGCGTTTCGTCGAAGCAAATTGCCTCGGGGCCCACGAATGAAATGTCCAAAGCGCTCCTGATATTGAGAAATTAACGTCTCGCTCCATCTTCCGTGCCCTTTCCACTTTCGATCAAACACCGAGGGACTTGGGAACCCGAAAGCCCTCGTTGTAAGCCTCTTTACACCTCCGCTACTTGTCACGATAACCGAGGACCCAAATTCTATTCGCAAGTTCAAATTTCACCAACCTTCATTTCCCCCTGTACCCGCGGGATTTCTTTTTAAACTTAAGCGCGCCACGTCGATACTCGATGCGTTTAATCAGCTGGATTTTTCGCGCTCGTCGCGTCCGGAACGACGTTCGTTTGCTCGATTCGAGCCAGGACCACGGTGGCCATTTAAAACGGCCGGGTCCAGAATCAGATTTTAACGAGCGATCTCTTCATTGGGCAGACAGGTCTGGCCGGCTCGATACGGCAGTCTGGCAACAATAAATAATTGTTGCGCAGCTCATTGGTTGCATCCTGGTCGCCGGTCCCCTCGTCGTTCAGTCTGCCGTTTCGTCTGCCGCGCGTCTCTCCGTTCAATCCGCTCGGCGCGCATCCAGATGCACGATTCGATCTGCCGCGATGATGCATCTGCATTGCACATTCGCATGGACTTTCTATCGCTAACGGCGGACGCGAGGAGTCGCGTGAAACGTAGGCTCGTCACGCTTGGAATTGGTCCAGGCAACTAGCGTCCATCCGCCCCTCACGTTTGCCAGCTTCAGAAGTTGTTAACTATCGAGTTGTAGCTGTAGCTTTTGGAGCACCTGTTTCGAAGTTCAATTCCCGCGGGGAAGTACAGTCCTCGAGAATCTGGGACGTAGGGTGCTAGGTTCAAGATTCTTTGGCCCTTAATAAAGAAAAAGTAGATAACTATTTAATGGAATGCTGTATGATCTTAGTGTCAATAAGTTCCGTAAGTTCAGTGCTGGTGGAACGAAATATAGGGGCACAATTTTTTTTCTTTATTATTTATGGCTTCTAATAGTTGGCAAAAGTTGCCTTTTATAATGGTATTGAAATTGTCAAAATCTGTGGGGTAGGGTGGGGCTGAGAGTCACGTTTTTCATATAAACCTATGCATAATTTAGTAATAATAATCTAAAGATATGTGATGTTATTTTTTATAAACTACAACTATTATGCTTTACTTTTATAGAGTTGTTGGTTAATAGTGTTATTTTTTGTTGAGTTATATCACAAAATGTGTGTCAATTCAAATATGTGTCAGTCCATTGCTTGGGATAAAAGCTCCTTAGTATCTTCTACCCAGCTTTTCGTGTAACATAAAACAAAATAAGTAAAAAAAACCCTTGTGAAATCAACAAATATTTATTAAACCAATTTTTTTGGTACCTATACAATATTGAAAGGAAATACTACAGTAACCTTTTTTTAAAGCAAAGAATGAAAATACAGGTCACAGATTCAGCTTGAACAAAAAATTGCACATAATCTTGGCTCAACATAAAGATACAACTCTCTTTTCAGCACTTTCGCCTTATTTCTTAAACTCAAATTATTTTAATATAAAAAAACAGGCGGAAGAAATAGATAATTTATGACTTTAGCAATTGGTTTGCTTCAACAAAGACAACCACTCTTTTTAGTATTTTAACATGACTTGTTTAAGAAAAAAATAAAACATAGGGTAAAGGCACCAGTAGTTGACCATGTATCAGTAGTTGACCACTTTTCAGAAAAACATGAAAAATAAGGTAAAAAATATAAGTAAGAGAGTTTTTGCCCCAATCAACATAGCTATGCGACAATATTCAATCGATTGTTTACGAACGGAGATTTCGCATTCGGAACTTTTTACCTGCCGGACTTTTAGCCCGACTCTGCCCTACTTCATCAATAAATGTTTTAATGTTAATAATCTGAATTCACACGTTACCTACATGTTAGCCATAGAAAGCTCACGCCACAGTGTTACAATCTTCATGGGAGGTTGAACCCTCGAGCGTATTTGGTGGTATATACGTTTCTCCACAACGATCCTCGAAAGCAAGAATCCTTTCAGTCCACCGTGGATCCACCGAGGATCCTCAATCTCGGTGATCCAAGTGCCTCGAAGGGGCGACGAAGAGGGTAGAGAGAGAGAGAAAGAGTAGACGTTTAAACGGTACCAGTTGAAAGCGGAGAGGACGCGGGGCACCCTAAACCGGAAGTCGTCGAGGCTCCCCCCGCGACTTTGGCCGTTCGGAAGTCCGCGAAGAGGGCTGATTGCAATCAGCCGCGGATTTTCGCGTGGCCCGCCCCGCGCATAAGTTTCGATAACGAGTTTCAGCCTCGATAGCACTCGGGTCTCGCTCGAGCCGTGAATGACGTTCATGGAGGGCAGTCGCGGAAGCGGGACGCGGAAGGAGAAGCTCCGGGTGGGAAGAACAGTGAAAGGGAGAGAAAGAGAGAGGGGCCAACCCGGAGCCGATCATTCTTCTATATTCTACACGCACACGTGGACGCTTCATGCAGGATGTTCCAACATGAGTGTGAAAAAGATCTGATGGAATATCGCGGAGGGTGGTTTCCAACAGTTGTGGATAGTTGAAGAGAACAGTCGCCGTGGATCTTTTTTTTTTTTTGCCTGGCATCGGTGGTATGGAAATAGTGAACTTTATGAATTCGTTATACTACTTACTTACAATTAGTTAACTGAAGCTCGAATGGTATCATTCCCAAATATCTCATCCCACGCGATAGGTAACCACTTTTCGCTCAAAGCAACCTCGTCAGACTCTCGCGACGGTCGCCATGAGCCACCCTGTATATCGCGGACACTTGAACTTCTGGGGACAAATGGGGACCAAACGAGCTCCCAGTGACGGCGCGGGCGCCCGTGTGCGTGCGCGTGTGTGTGCACGCGCGCGCGCGCGCCCCGCCACCCTGCGGTACCATCCACTTACGGCCACTCGAAGTCTACGTACGAAGTCGTGCTCTGTAGGTAGCCCACGATGGCTGCACGGGGAGGCTAACGAATCATTATGCGAGAGCCCTGCGAATCTTACGTGCCCTCGCGCCGCCCGGAAACCGATATATCCCGGGAGGAGAGGTCGGGGGAAGTGGAGCGTGACCGAAGGACAGGGGGATGAGAGTCGTCGTCACCTTTGTGGAGCAAACTCCTGCTACTTGGGTGCGATTGGTAATTACCGATGCTCGCGAGCACTCTTCCGTCGTGATTCTATCGTCGATCCGACGTGACGGATTCGGGGGACGTTTCTAACATGGCTGAATATAGATTCGAAGCATCGCGTGGCAAGAGCTAAGGTGTTCCGAGGATGAAGAGGGGTTTACAGGTTTTGGGATAGGTATTCGTCTGCTGGGAGACGGGGCGGGGTGAACTATCTGCGGGACCGGGTTCCAAAATTGTGCGGGGACTATAAAAACTCATTATATTGTACTTCTGAATTTTATAATAATAAGTATCTATGCACAGGGCGCCGCAAAATTTACGACGAGCTTTTTGGGACATCTGTGCATAGAGGAAAATTTACGGCGAGCTTTTAGCGGACGAAGGGGGCTTTTAAAGAAATTTTATAATAATAAATATCTGTGCATAGAACAAAATTTACGACGAGCTTTTAGCGGACGAAGGGGGTTCTTAAAGAAATTTTATAATAATAAATATCTGCGCATAGAGCAAAGTTTACGATGATGTTTGCGTGAAGCACGGGGCCTTTCAAGGGATCATTTTGGTTAGTGCAGCGATAAATTCAGCGATTTTCAGGAATTTATTACGAGGAAAATAATTATATTATAATTATTAAACTACATTTCTATAGTAAATAAAAAATATGAAAGTAATAACAGTATTGCTTTTAAAATGCTTTTGAAAGCGGTCTTGATGACATGTTTAAAAATTCAAGCCTCGTTCGTGAGGGCGATTTCAGCTGTTGTTAGACTTATCTGAACCCAACAATCCAAACAGAATCTTGATCAGTAGGTATGACTGTCGCTATCGCTCGGACTATAATTAATGATTTATCTTAAAAATTAGCAAAATAGCGGGCAAAATGCAAGAAAATGTCTTTCGGTTTTCTTCTTTTGCTATTTTCGATTTTAAAAGTAGATTAGACTGATGAAAATACTTGGTTGTAGTTTATAAAGCATTCGGTTCGACAGATTTTGAGATTTTATCTTCACGATGTGAAAAAATGACGATATAGAGAGGCCGAGCATCGGAAATTAATATAATAATCGGAATAATAAAATAATTGGAATTCTTCCATGAAAATTTAACTGTACATTCTTGAGAATATGTACTTTCGTAAAATGTTTAAAAGAAAATCGATTTTTTTTCAACCTGTCTAACCAGAATCCGCAAAGAGTCAGTCCACTGTGACGGTTTAAAAAATGAAGCTATTTTTAAAGACTTTTTCTCTGTAGATACAACATATAATACAATAAATATTTTTGGTAGTTATTAAGCTACTCTTATATTAAACAAAAAAAATTTAAAAGAGTTTTTTAATTTGTTTCAAAACTTTAAACGCGATTATCTCAAAACAACATTTTTTCAACTGGTGCAGGTGATTGCAAAAAAACTATTTGCCCAATCAGTCTGAATTTTTTAAACGCTATTCAGCACATCAGCGGCTACGGCCGGAGCCACGGAAACCTTTTTTGATTAACCATTTCATACTTTTTACAAGGCTAAAATGATTGCAAAATTCACCGTCATTCGACACTTAAAGTTCAAACCTACGCCGTTTTGTTAATTCTTTATCAGTAAAAATAATCCTGGTTCCGGTGATAACCACACTCATAACGATTACAGCACACTTTGAATTTTTTGTTTCAAATGCGTCGTTCTCCCGGAATCACCTGCACCGGCACTACATCGCTTTCCCAAGGCGCTCACATCAGTGCGAATTATATATAAACAAAAAACAGTTTACAATTTAAAATAGATGTTTTTTATACTGTCAATAAGTGTATTAATAAGTAGACAAAACATTATTTGCGTTGGACATTCCGTTTACTAAAAAATAAATCCTAAAAAATGACAATTTTTCACGACTTCACAGTGGACTGACCCCTTAAAGCGCGTGGTTCCAGCGAACGCGCCAGACCCTCCTCGCGGCCGGTCCTGCTGGTCGACAGAATTTGTACAAACTTTCTGGATGTGGTGCCTATAGATTTCCGAATTTTCATTACGGTAACTGCAGAACTAGAGTTATTCGGGAGATATTCATCCCCGTGCATAAACAAACGAGAATTTCCACTTATAGCTCATTCAGAGGCAGACTCGCTACCGCGAAGCCGCTGAGCTCGATCAATTTATACACGGATCAACCCCCCGGACTGCCTCTCGAAACAGACATAATTTTCGATAAACGAACCGCGAGGGCTCCATTTACGAGGATCCGTGAAATGCGCCGAGTTCACGATGCAGAGGCGAGGTGGGGAGGTTCCATTAAACGGGAGGATTTTCATGGCGGGTGGAAAAGGCTGTTGCGAATTCGACGGTCCTCGAGGAAGATGCCTCGGGACCGGGGGCTCGTCGTGATCGAGAATCGATACCGAATTAACGAGCCGAACGACGTAACGAACGATGAAGATGCACGCCGATCTGAGGGGTACGGTCGGGCTCCTCGAGGCCCTCGAGCCTCGAGTTCGACGCGAGCACGCTTTCGAGGGCTTGCAAAGGATCGAGAGACCTCGAAAGAAGGAGCAAAAAGAAAAATGGGGGAGACGGGGCGGGGGGGGGGGGGGGGGAAGAAGAATTTTCCGCCTATCGTTTGCCCGATCGACGGGGCCGAAGTGCCGTGTCGACCGTTTCCGGGGTACGTCGCTGCAAAATCGACCCCGTTCCGGGGTAACGAGGCCTCTCGAGGATCGACGAGCAGCGATTCTCCTTCTGCTCGAGATCAACGGCGGGACGACGCGGCTGGTGGAACGGCGACGCGGGTACCTACGATCGCGAGCAGTTACTCGGCGCCAGCGTCCGGTGCTTTAAAAGCGTATCATTCGTCGCGGGGATCAGGGTAAAGAGACTTTCTTCGGGGGTTGTACTTTTGCGAAACTCCCGAAGGTTGTATCAAGGTTCGTGAGGAGATCCGGGCTCCCCGACGGCGTCGATGATTTTTCAGTGGAAGCGGGTGTTTGCACGGGATTGACCTCCCATAGTATTCTTCGGGGCTCCGAGGGTGGATTCGGTGGTAGGCAAACCCATTATCACGATTATCCCTCGCAGCTGAATCGCGGGAATCGCGTTCCAAGTCGACGCGTTTCCTTCCAGCGTCCCCATCTTCCTTCCACCCTCCTCTTCTCCAGGGGGGATGTATTTTCCTGGGACGTGGGGCGTCCACGTTTAAAAATCTTCCGCGAGGGTCTATCCAGCGCGAGTCTTTCGCGTTTAAATTACTTCAGGACGCGTGGAGAGCTCGCGAGCTATTTTCAAAATGACGAATGGCTCGCGACGGATGCGTGAAAGTGAGATCCCATTCGAGCTCAGCTGCTCGGCGCGAAGTTCGTAGTTTAAATGGGGGAGAGAGACGAAAATGGCGGGCGCAACCGGTCCCGGAGAAAGGAGGAACGAAAGGGCCGAGCGCCGCGGCAGGAATGCCATCGCGTCGTCGTCTGTAATTAATCGGCCGCCACGTGGACGGATTTAAACGAGCGATTCGAAGCTCGAAATTGATCGCAACAATTTAATCGCCGGCGGAGCCGCCGACGTGCCTCTCCGCTGCAAATTATGCCCGGCTCGAGTTACAACGAGCTTTAAAGCTCGTTAAAAACCGCGAAAGAGAGAGAGAAGTTAATTAGAAGGAAGGAGAAGCGCGGCGGGAAAGGCGGGCGGGGGGAAAAAAAAAACGAAGAAATAATCAAGGGGAATTTAGACGGGCTCCGCGCAGGCGGAGGTAGAGGAAAAAGGAAGGGAGACATTAATTAAAGTGCAAACGCGCGGCGAGCCTGATCAAAAAAAAGAAAAGAATGTTAAATAATTAATAGAAAGCCGAAGCTGGGGCTGAAACGAGAGATCGCGATTAATGAAAATCACCGAAGTGCGGAGGCTCGTGGAAGCCTGCGCGCACCACAGAAGAAACAACAAGCGAGATTCCATTGTTCCTGTCGAACAATAACGATCGACGTATTGTTCCAGCCAGCCGGATTGTCCAACCGATCCTTCTGACTCCGCCTTTTCGAGCCGTCAAACGTTTTTCGTCGCGACGAATATGGCTTCGCAGTCACACCATCGGCTTTGCAGCTGGGAAAGTTTTCGAACTTATCCAAGACGGCTCGTTTTGGTGGAATCGGGGCGGTTCTATATTTTCAGTGAGAACGATGGTTTTTAGCAGGGGTTGAAACGGCTTCTGAGAATAATTCTTTCAAACTGTTCTATATCGGTTCTGACTGAAACAATTTACGAAGAACCGATACTCTGAATAACTGTTATAAGGAACCGAAATTTCTGACTGTATTAATTTCGGTTACGCTTCTACAGAACCGATATTATACCAGTTCCATAACAGTTGTTTATCGGTTTTATAACAGAAAAAAAATTTGAAACTTTGTGAATATACAGGAGAGATCCTCCTCATTACAATGCAATTTTTGTTTGCTACCCAAATTCACTCGAGGGGGTTGAAATTAACTCCTGAAAATTCGGCTATTTTCCGATTTTGTGTTATAACTCGCGAACTGTAAGAAATAGAAAAAATGTTTCACGACAAAAGTTACTTCTTTTAATTAGATCTATCATTTGGTAAAAAAATTATTTTACAGTTCACGAATTATAACACGAAATCGGAAAATAACTGGATTTTCAGGGGTCGATTCCACCCCCTTAGAGTGAATTTGGGCAAAAGACAAATATTGCGTTGTAATCAGGAGGAAGTCCCCTATATATTCACAAAGTTTCAGAATTTTTTATCAGTAGACTCTACCGTATAATCGATATAGGTATAAGCGTTATAAAACACTGTAGAATCGCAACTGAACCCGATATAAGGCAGAACCTTTTTCACTCGTAACTGTTTCAAGATTATTTCTATTCTGATACCGGTTTCGGTTCTCGAAAGAATTCGTTTCGGTTCGCATAACTGTTTCGAGAACCGACACCGATATCAAAACCATTTTCAACCCCTGATTGTTGGAGTACACAGTATTACCATGCACAGTATTCTGCTCAAATTGCACTGCACCTTCTACTGAGTTTTCCACGCCGATATTTTTTGAAAAGCATCGAAAGCATCGCCTGAGAGTCCTCGAATGTTTAGTTTGAAAAGACCCTGTGCTTTGAATTCGCTTTGTATGAAAGTTTCCAGACTCACTGAGGTATTTTCCGAAACCATGCGCCACTCAAAGTATCGGCACGTTGGTCGACGAAGTTCATGTAAGTTTTCGACACCCGGCTATCGTTATGCGGAGGTGTTTTATCTTTTATCACCAGGGATGTTGCCAAGACGATGGTAAAACTCGAACGTTAAGTACACCGTGGCGATCGACTTGTGTAACGCGCATGGAAAGACAATTTACACAACGAGAGGACGAAATCCCTTAAACGCACGAGTCTTCCGCAAACAGTATTAAAGGCTCCTCCTTTCGACGAGCAAATTTGTAGCGAGCTTTACTCCACGGCCAGATCCTCCACCCCTTTCAGCGTGCATATAGAACCACCTAATATTACACCCCCTCCCCTCGATCTACAGGCACAGCGTAGAATGTTTACGCAGGCTATTCGAAAGTAAACGGATTTTCCGCGGGCACCGTGTAAAGCCGGACGATATTTGCGTTATTGCCTCTGTCTGGCTACCCGCGCTCTAACAACTGCGCGCAAGAAAACGAGGGGTAATTTAAAAAGTCATTAACCACGGGTTTACTAAAAAGAATATTTCAGGTTTACTAAATATTGATAAAATAGCGAATTAAGGGTTGGTAGGAGGGACTTGGAAAGTATGGAATTTTTCGAGAATTATTTTTACGCAGTTTTGTAGTTGTAAAAAAAAGCTGCAAGCTTTGTTTAAACTTCTTTTCGATATCTCTCGCCGTTCTCGAGATAATCAACGCTAAATAAAATTCTGCATTTCTTCAAGGGGTGGTTTCACCCCTTAAAACCGCACTATAGCACCAACAGAAAATAGTTTTGTGTTACGGATGAACTACTCTATTTGCACACTAAGTTGCATAACTTTCTGAATTTCCGGCTTGCCCAACTTCCCTCGTAAGTTTCATTTATTTACAAAGAGATCGAGGAAAAGTGCTTAAAAGTTCGTTTAAGTATTCATGAATCCCATATCTTTTTGGCGCATAAATTCTGCCACCAAACTAAATCGTTGTGGTCAGAATTATATAGGTACTTTCTGTCGAACAGAGGAAACTATACGTATACTTACGTAGGCGCTACGTTTGCAACAGAAGAATGCATCTGTTGCTACATAGGAGACACTCTGTACTGTGCTCTACTGTATATCAACACCCCCCCCCCCCCCCCCCGAGTAATCTACCAAGCCACCCTGCACAGAGATCCATCCATGCGACCAGTCGCTCTTAGCGCCGAAAGCCTCGAAACTCCACGGAAGGAGGACATCCTTCTAAATAGCGAATACCTGCAAAGGGGTGGTGGACGCTGTTCGATGGCCATCTTCGATACCGATACCGATCGACCATTTGAAATTCCCACTATAGAAAGGGGTGAGGGAGACAAGGGTGCCCCGGCAGGCAACAGAGAGTGTGGAAGCAGAATGCGAGAGAGAGAGCGAGAGAGAGAGAGAGAGAGAGAGAGAGAGAGAGAGAGAGAGAGGGAGGAGGCGGACCAGAGGGAGTGTAATTTGCCTCTAATGCGGCACTCGACGAAGCAGCTGGCTCTACTCTTCTCCATTCGCCGGTCGGCCGCAACCGGTAACAGTAGCGATAATAATAACAATACCGACAACAATGCCAGGAGTGGCCAGCCATTGTAACAATGGGGAGAGCACTGCACTTGGAGTAACAATGCGAGCGCAAAATGGAGGGACGCATCTGTGTGTCCCGTGCCAAAGAGACACGGCCGGGCAGGGGGATGATGTGTCGAGGGGGGGGGGGGCGAGGAGGGAGGGAGGGAGGAGGGTGAGACACCAGGGATCGGCCCAAAGATCGAGGGGGGACGCGCGTGGAAAAAGTGTCACCCGTGAAGTTTGCCCGTTCAAACCACTCCGACGAAGTCTGCAGCCTCTTTTTTATAGCTTCCTCCATCATCCCTTATGCTGGGTTAGGTTCGGGGGAGGGGAGGGGAGGGGGTTGGTTGGGAAATAGCAATGGGAGAATAAATGCGGGGAAGTATGAGCTATTTGGTCTTCTCCTTGGTTTTCTGATTGCTGGCATGGTGGGCTTGTTTGCGTCGATGCGCCGGGGGTTGCGAGGGAAAACGGGTGGTTCTTTGAGCGGAGATACTGGTTTAGGATATCTTAGGTGGAAATTGTGATCGTGGCGTACAATCGTGATCCACTTATTCTTGAATTTAAGGTAGTTCCTGAATAATCTATTAAATTCAAGAATTCTTTCAAGTTTCGTTCGAAACTAATTTCGAATACAAGAAACCCTTGTAAAAAGTTTAAAATCGATTTACCACTTAGTTAGAGAGAAATTCTTAATTATAGTTCATGCATTTTAACACAGTGGCATATGGCAGAGTCGAAAGAAGCAGGGTTATAGTTTCAGTTTTTCTTCTGAAACAGGAAAACTACATTCAACAAGTGTACCAAAAATTGGCACGAAAGTACATCGAAATGTCACGAAATGAGTGTCTTAATTTCAGCGAAACTGACCTCATGGTTTCTTCGTAAATGCCCATAAAAAATAGGTTTACGTGCAGATCTTTTAGAAACTACGTAAACCAGTCAACGTGGCAACGTGGTACAATCGATATGTTTAGACATTTAAATAGCGAACGACGATTCAAATTCATATGAACATTTTTTCTGACATTTTGGTTATAAAAGACGGGCCGAATGAATGCAACGTTGTCAGATCTGCTGCTCCAATTCATTACGCTAACCAATTTAATATTCTACTTTCGTATTACAATTATTTATATTAACAACGAACTTTTTAAAATATATACACACGATGTTAAAAATTATTATTATTATTTATATACTATCATACTACCTTTATATTTATCGGTTATTACCCAACTCTAATTTGACTAAAATAGTTGGTTAGGAACCACCTTAAGGGTGAATTAGAATTTTCTGATATTCCTATGTTTTTCTATCGCTGCCTCCGCCGATCGTGTCTTCGCGGAAGCCACGTCCAAGCAACGATTACCACGATCAGTTTCCCGGAGGATCGTCCTGGAGGATTCGCGGGAGGCGCGCGAAATTCCTCGGGTGTCGAAATGCGTGCGGTTAATTGGACGTCGTGGAACGCGTGCGCGTATCTCTCGAGTGCACTCACCGGCTCCCTCGCATAATAACGCACGCATGAATATGTCGTCGGCTTTTGCGGCCTCTCCTACGTGCTCCACCGTGCACGGCAGTGTGTGGCCGTCGTAATTGCATTCCTCTCCTTTTTTCCCTCGTCTTCGCGCGCCATAGGCCACCGTTCCCTACAGGTCACCGCAAAAGTCATCGAGCCGCCCCTCCGCGGGTGTTCTTTGTGCCATCCGTCGCCCCGTCAGGTGCTCGTGACGACCACCAGTGAGCTGCGAGGCAACCGACGGTCTAATTCACCAAAGTCTTGATCGGTTTCTGGGTAATTAATTTTATAAAACACAGACTTCGAAGATCTGAAGCTGCCGGCGCTTAGAAGCTTCACTCTTTCGAAGATTAAAACTCTCGTCTCCTTGGTGTTGCTATTTCCCAAGTTTTTAATTGTATATTTTCCTCGGATTGCAATGTTACCGCGGGGGAAAGGATTCCCTTCGCCCCGATACCCCCCGTGCTCCTTTCTTCCAGTCGCAGAGCGACGCAGCAGTCGCGACTACCTAAATGAAAAACCGATACAAGGAGCGTGTCTCATGAGTTTTCCACGATGTTTGCGTCAATTATCGCGACGAAGAGGCAGCCTACGAGTGTATTGTAAATACACTCGAGCCAGCCCCGGGCCCGGCAGTCGCGTAATACGCCACCAATTTCTTTTTATGCCTCGCCCTGTAGAACGCGTAGGAGGCGTTCTTTGTGATCCCCGCTGCACTTTCGAGACGGCCTCGCGAGGGTGCATACATTTCAACCGCAAACATCCACGGGGTGGCCCCTATTGGATCATCCCCCGTCCGGCGGTAAAGCGACGAAAAAATTAGACGAGAAGTGCGATCAACGAGCAAGAGGGTCCGCGGGTCCGTACAGTCTTCGCATTTCTTCTGAAAACTTTTCCTTCCATTGTTTAATATACTAGGCAACCCCCGCGGAACTAGCGAATCGAAGGCGAGCATCCGCTGCTTCTTTGTTGGGAAAGGAGAGCTGGTGTACGGAATTGGCTCGCCAGCTCGTTAGAAAGAGAAACTGGAAAGTCATTTCTATTTGCCGGGGCCGAAGACCCCAAGGTTTCCAGACATCCCGGGGACTGGTAATCGGTAAGTCATCCCCGTCCGACGGTATTGAGTTAAAACAACAAAAGGGAGGGCGGGAATCGTGTTTGCCCACGGGCCACCACTCAGCAGGGTCAACACGGGACAATTAACAGCCCTAATCATAATTTGACGTCGGCTGATCCCCGGGTATTCGCAGGCTCATCGTCGCGGCTCCCCGTCGCTTTGCCATCGACAACATCTGCGAGCGAGCGCGGCTACATACTCGCAAATGTAATCCCTTTTCCGGCGACTTTTCTGCGAGCACTTTTACTGGCCGCGCAAATAGAAGCTTTTCCCCCCCCCCCCCCCCGAAGGTTTCATGAGGAATTCTCATCTAAATCCTTCTCCGCTTCTACTTAACATGCAGTTAAAACAGTCTTCAGCTGCTTAAGTAACCAAACTTTTCACACATACTCAAGCAGAGGACACTGTTGCCAGAAGCCTTTACTAACAAAGCCTCCCCTTACGTATCAAAACATTGCACTGCCCACTGAAGAGTGTCTCAGAAGCAACTCTTAAGAAGTTGGCACCCTGAAACCCTGTCAGTGACCTACCACAACCCCCCCGAAATAAAATCCCAAAGGAGAGCTAGAGGAATAAGGGGCGGTCTTATTTGTCCCCTTGATACCGTGTAGCTTTTCTTTGAAATATTTTCGCATACAGCAAGTAATTTACGAGAAATAAAATTGAGGACCTTGCAGCAGGAGGACTTTGCAGCTCCATTTTTTTACGGTTTTTGGGTTATGACATGTAATGTAGGTAAGAAAAATTGTGCATCATTTGGTGCACGTTTAATGCAAATCTGATAACATATGAGCGATTGATTGCAAATGAAAATAGAAATATTAATATTAATATTAATATTAATTTTATTCTATAATAAAATATTAATATTAATATTCATCTTTAATAAAATATTCATATTAATATTAATCTATATTAATGTAATATTAATATATTATTCTTTATTATATTTAGGCTTTATTATATTCACCGTTTGTGGCCATTGCACTGTTTTTGGCCATGTGCATAATTATCTTAATTTTAAATTGCTTGCAGATCATTATTATGTGGAGAATTTCACATCATAACTATTTTGTTTAGTATACCGCTAGAAATATAAGGTTTCATTTATTGCCTACACGGAAAAATATTATATTTTTTAAGAAATGGCCAAAACTGGTACAATACCTTAAAGTGACCACAAATGGTGCATCCACCCTATACTAGAATATTTTTTTCACCAAAAATAAAAATAAAAACTTATCAATTCAATAACTACTACTAAGTACTTAATCTGTTCTCTTTTTTTTTTTTAATATTAAGTCAAAGCAATAATTTTCCCAACAGATTTTTCTAACTTACTCGAAGAAATTTATTCTTGCCACCCTGTGCACATCAAACTGATAAGTGACGATCGCCACGAGTTCCATTGTTTTAAAATCCAATCATCAAACTCCGCGAAATATCCACAAACTATAACCAACCCTGTAAACTCTCACCGCACCTTGTCCCCGACGGTAGTAGCCCGAGCGACGTTTTTCAGCCGAGTGTACAGCGGCAATTGAATCACCCCAAGAGAAGCCCGTTTTCGTAGCCCGAGGAGGGCGGATGCGTTTAGAAATCGGCCGGAACACCTCGAGTGGCAATCCCCGTCGATTACACGCGTCTTTCTTTCAAGCCGACAGACGGTGGCCGGAGGCAGCCACAGGGCTTTCCGCCGGATAATCCGTGGAAAGTTGGCGTCGGATGAAATTGCCCGAGGAACTGTGGCTGCGCGGAGGGTCTACGGCGGCGGGCTTCCGCTCCAACCCTCGCGGTGTACGCGCGGTAACGACGTTACCCGTTAACTCGATCAATCGTCCACTCTAACCGATCCCACCCCCCCGTCGCCCCTGCAACGTAGGCAACCACGGACCTCCAGGACTGTCGAGCATAAGCCGAACAGGTACTCGATGCCTCCTCCCGGATGTCGCGTGTCCGCGCCCTTTGATCGACTGCCCCCGCGCGAATTTATCGCCGTTCGATACACTAATTAATGTCACCAGAGACGAATGGCCCCGGGGGAATTGGCGACGCGCGCGTGCACAGGTGGATATTGCTCTCGGGCGAGCGATCCTGAAGAACCGGCGAGTTTTTTGGGATATAGAAAGGTTTAATCGAAACATCTCCCTGGCTGACGGATCGAGGGGTGGACGGGGGTTTTTCTATGAATTTCGGAGGACGGACGCGGGGCCATGAACGTGGGTTTGAATTGGTTTTGAAGTTAACTTGCGATTTACCGGCCACTCGGCGTAGTAATTAATTTTGGGGCTGAAGGACCGCGAGGATGGGCGAATGGTTTCTGAAAAACCATCGAATTTTTGGAACGCCGATTGGTCTGTGGGAGTTGCTCGGATGCTTTGGTTGCGGAACAGAAGTACCTTCGCGGAGATTAATTGAAGCGTTTAGAGGGGTGATGTATCGAAGTTGAAAGGTCGGTCCCCGAAGCTTCAGACTTTAGATGCTTATCGATTTGCCTAGAAGCTTCCCATTTATTTGCAACGAAGGCAGTAATCGAGGAGTCAATATTGCCCCGGGGGCGTAAATCAGCCGTGAAAGCTGGTTCCCGCCAATTAGCCCGGAAGGAACGTGTCGACAGGTCTGCGAGGCTTGCAGGGGCTCGTCCGCCCAGCTGCAAAGAAAATGCACCGGTCGTTCTGGTGGATCCGCATGAACGGCCACGGTAGGCGTTTCATTTACCTGGCTGAACGGCAGTTAACCGCCAGTTAATCGGAAGTTAGAGCTAAGCCCCCCTTCCACGGTGTTGGGTAAACTTCGGACGGACCCCCCCGGGCCCTGCTGCCTTTTTGCGCGGGGCCTCGACGTGCCCACGGAGAAGGTAAACAGGGTCACGTCGTGTCCGCGGCGTGCCTCCGCTTCTCAGCTCCTCGCTGCCGATACTCGAATACCACGAAGCAGTGACTTGGCGAGGTCAGTCCTCCTGCATCCGCTTTCGAGCACTCTTATGACAATGGGATTCTAATTCGGGGGGGAATGTGTTAATGGAGATCGATGGGTGATCGAACGCGGAGGGTTTGAAGTCGGAACTTATCGTCGTAGAATCTTGAGGAATTTAAGCGGCATTATACTTTACGCAACGCTAAAACCGGCCGATCTTTGGGATTTTTTTCGGGAGAAATTATGAAGCAAATCGTTTTGAAGCTTTTTATGACTTTATATTTAATATTTGAAGATATGAAAAAAAAATTGCAAAAGGGTGGGGGTTCTAGCGCCTTTAATTCTGGTCTAGAATAATTATATCATTGATGCACCTCGGAGACAATAACAAAGTCGAAAATTGGAAAAATTGTGGAGCTTAGGAGAAAAAGTACGATTCTTCAGAAATGTTTTTGATCTATTAATGCAACATTGAATTATTC
Source organism: Andrena bucephala (assembly GCA_947577245.1). Classification (NCBI taxonomy): domain Eukaryota; kingdom Metazoa; phylum Arthropoda; class Insecta; order Hymenoptera; family Andrenidae; genus Andrena; species Andrena bucephala. Next base: position 98,832,694 of record OX387716.1, on the reverse strand, counting down.
AAATTAATTTTTGTAATTCTACAGGTTCACCGAGAATACTTTAGAATTATCTACTTGTATGTGCAAGTGCAAGTTGATTGGTTGAATAGTTTTCTCAAAATCACCCCCACAAGTTTGAAGAAAGTACCTACTTTCGACGCTGTAGCAAGATGCTTCAATACCGACATCTACAATGCACATTTCTAACATAAAAAATTTGCTTTTTTGTATCTTCAAATGTTAAATATAAAGCCATTTAAATATTCAAAATAATTTCCTTCGTAATTTCTCCAGAAAAAATTGCCAAAGATCGGCTTGTTTTAGCATTGCGTCTTTATCCCCCTGTAATATAGAGGAATTTGGGAATCTTAGACACATACTACTAAAATTTGTGCCTATTTAATTAAGAGAGAGATCAAGACAAGACCCAAATATTAACCACCTGGAAGGAAAGTTTTCAGACCCAGTAGAGATTCAGCCAAGTTTCCAAGAGACCAGTGACCAGCCGCGAAAGTCTGTTCCATCGGAAATCGACATCCGCCTCGAATTTCTTTCCTCCGCGCCCCGGCGAGTGCACACCAGCAATACATCCCTATCTCGTTCAACTTTCTCTGTTTACACACCGCGTGGTTGCGGGGAGCGACGGACAAACGGACTGACGGTCGGGCCCGTTCCCTTGAAATAACAATTCTCTCTTCTGCCACGGTTCATCCCGTCGTGGTATCTCTCGCATTATGTATATACATCGACCGGTGCAGGCTCCCGGCACCGTGGCGATTCAGGTATCGATACGACCTCCGTGCCATTCCCTTTGTCCGATGGAAGCGCGGCTCCGCGCGCTGCTCCACCTCGACGATCCAAATCCCCGCGTTTCCTCCTCGGTTCTGGTTAAGACTTCCCAACGATTCTTCGACACAAATCAGAGTGCAAATGTGTGTGGTCGGTAGACGTCCCAGCGAGCATGTGAATCATAGAAACTGATAATTATTCAGCTACTCGAGTGAAAGAGATGGGTAAAAGGAGGATGACGGAAGGTGACAGCCCCGGTGACAGGTTGACGCTAGCCGATTCGTTGCCGGATTCGTCTGGGAAAGAAGGCTAAGGGCAGGAGGAACGCAGAACCGAGGCAGCCTGTTTGTAGACCTCTCCAAGTCGCCGCACGCCCGAAACTCCTGCGCCAGCTTCGACGAGTGGATTATCGGTGGAAAAGGAATTAACGAACGGGGGCGGCGGTGGAGTGGTTCCCCTTCGTCTAGTGCCCTCTTCGCGGCTTTTAGATAAGGTCTCTCGAGCCCTACGCATCGGTCGCGCCACAAAACACACGCGCAAAGTCGCGCGCCGCCAAGGGCCCCCGATCTCAAAGCCGCTCCTCTCCGCGGCTCGGCTTTCGCCAATCGTCCTCCTCGATCGCTGTTGATTTACGACGCGGCGGCTTGCCTTCCAGGAAGCTGTTAGAGAGCCGGCTAATCACAACCGTCGCTAGCAAGCGTGGCTCGCGTGGGCGAAGTGCCATCGAGAAACGGGGAGATGAAGGATGGAATCGCCGAGTCGATTTTTGCCTTCCGCCTGTTTCTGGGGCCACTTCGATGGACTTGGAACCTGTGAGGGTGGCTTTGGAAATCTTCGGACGTGTAAAGCAGAATAGATAATCCGGAATTTTAGAAAAGGAGTTGCCGGAAAGCCGTGGAAGCGACGCGGTGGTTTAGGCCAGAACGATTGGCATTCGTGGAGCGCGCGCGAGGCGGCGGACGCGATCGGGGAGAAAGAATTCTCGAGGGTGGCCGATCCCGCTAATATTCAAAGAATTAGACAGACGGTGGCGGGCACTCGAGACACGGTCTACTGCACCGGGGGCCCCTTAAAGTGCTTTCGTTGCATTCTCGGCGCGCATAACTCCGACAATGGGGGTTACAGAGGGCTACGGGGGGATTGCAGCGGGTTACAGCCACTCGAGTAGGAGGTTACAGGCAAGCAACATATAGGTCGGGGACGAGCGCCTTTGATTCCTGCGATAAAAATCGAGCTTAGGGCCCAGCTTTCACACATGCCTCTAATTTCACCTTTTGTCCTCGCTCCTAGCAACGCGCGGCCCATCGTTTCTTTCACTCGCGAATTAAACTCTATTCGATAACTCGTACGAGAACGTTATGTAAAAAAGAGAAAGCTAAAAGTAGTCGTGCACAAGAATTATTATTTCATAAGAATGTTATATTTTTTATTATGTATTATCTCATTTATTTTCCATGAATAGTAAAGGACCGAATTACTGCCACCTACCCAATTACTGTCACCCTAAGCTGTTTTACGTAAAATAACGAATAAATCTTATAAAATGATGCATAAAAAAAAATTAGTATACAATTTAAACTGTTATTTATACAATACAAAATGCAGTACTTAATTTTTTTCGTTAATTTGAATAAAACGATAAAAAATTTTAAGCGAATATTAGGAGAATGGAAACGATGGAAAATTCCATTCCATTTATACTTTACAATTAAGGATATTTTAGGATTCATATTAATTCTTATATTACATTTTTTAATTATTATACAATATCCATATATTCTAGGTGATCCAGATAATTTTATTTATGCTAATTCTATATCCACCCCTATTCATATTAAACCCGAATGATACTTCTTATTTGCTTATTCAATTTTACGTGCTATCCCAAATAAATTAGGAGGAGTAATTGGTCTAGTAATAACAATTTTAATTTTAATAGTTCTTTCATTTACTAAAACTTATCATATAATATTAAGAAAATTTTATCCTACAAATCAATTTATATTTTGAAGATTTGTTTCATTATTTATCTTACCAACTTGATCAGGTGGAAAACATATTGAGTATCCTTATAAAGAATTAAGTCAACTTTTTACAACATTATACTTCTCTTACTTTCTTATTAATCCCAACATAAATTCTTACTAGCGAAAGAGAAAACAAGACGTTAAACGAAAATGCTGTAATTGGAATATTTAAGCTATTAACATAACAAAATATATGTTTTATGTCTATAAGTACATAACTATAAGATAATGTCAGCGTGCTAATCTCCCACCCCAAAACAGTTTATTACACAATAGCTGAACCGAAAATTGCACCCACAGCCTCGAATCGCAGAGTTCTCCCGAGCTCGCTGGATTCGCGGCAGGGAACGGTCGCCCGGCACCCGGAACGTGGCGACCTTAACACCGATACCCCGGTAAACGGGCGTGTTAAGGATTAAATCAGCCAGCAGAACGGGCCCCATTGTTTCCGATCGGTACGCGCCCCTGCGAGCGTCCCATGACGCACAATGCGGATTATAACGCGCTGCTGTCATAAGCAGATGCCGATCTCTCGATCCCGTCCGCACGGCCTGCTTCCCTAATCGCGTTCAATTGCCGTAAAAGCGGTTTCCAGCGGCCCTCCACGGCTCCTCCGACGGAACATCAGAAAAAACCGGCGCGGCCCGCGGCGTTTTCCTTTTCATCCGCGCGCACAGAAAGGAACTCTCGCTACAGCGAGCTTCCGATCTCGCCGGTCGTTCACGAGGGAACTGCTGCTTTCTGGCGTAGAAAGCTGGATCAAAGGTCCGATAGCAGTGTATTCTTTGATTGCGTCGATGGGCCAGCGATGGTCACCCTCTGTTTCCGAAGGGAACCATTGTTTCCTGTGATTTGCTTGTTGAGAGCTTTAGATGTTAATTATGGAGTTGGGCTTATGTAGATCATTCTGTCAGTTTGAAGCTCAAAGTTTCTGTAGGGTGAAAGGTTTCCCTTCGAGATAGCCGAGCATTCTCCCTCCACAAACGTCGAAAGTGTGTCGAACGTTAAAGTGACAATGTTTCTGGATTTTCTGAAGACTTTATGTTCAACGCGTTTAACGGTACCCTCCCAACAAATCACTCCAAAAATAGGTCATTTTTAGGATTTAATTTTAAAAATTGTAAAGGTCGTTGCGTTTAAAAAACTTTTTAGGCTGTATTTGTTTAGGTATCATTGAACATAATAATAAAAAGTGTTTGCATATTTTATCTAATACTGTTGCCTATTAATTATCTAAGTTATAACGCCTTGTAGAATTATCTGAAATCAACAAACCAAGAAAATTCTTAAATTTTACAAGATTGTTCATATAGTTTCATATTGTTTTATTTGTTTCTTCATATTGTTCATATTGTTTCTTTATAGTCTTAGCAACATATTGTAATATCATGTTTTGGAAGATGTTTAAACCACAAACTTAAAAAAAGGGTAATTTTACCCACGAAAATGTTTATAAAAAGAAGGAGATTGGTCGAAAATTCATGATCGTAGACGATTCCATGGAGAACCTTACAAACTTTAAGAATTTTCTTGGTTTGTTCATACCACATAATTCTACAAGGCGTTATAAATTCCGCAAAATAATTATTATCTTTAATGATGCACAAATACAGCCTAAAAAGATTTTGAACGCAATGACGTTTACATTTTTTTTTTAAATAAAATCCTAAAGACGACCTATTTTTGGAGAGACTTGACGCCGGTATACACCCTTAAGGTCGCGAGACCTTTCTCCGCGCGGAGAAACGTCACAAGTGTTACGCGCACGCGGACTTTTTCTCAACGATCTCGTGCTCCTTAGCATATATTGTACCCGGAGGTAGTATTTCTTCCGAGGGGCCCACTGTCCTGTCCAAAAGGCTCGCCACTTCTTAATGTTTACTTTCGCTCGACGATTTGTAATGCTCCTCGAAGCGGGAAGCAGCGTGGTTAACGACTTGGAGTGAACGCTACCGGTAAAGGGAGAACGGGGGACAGAGGTCCGAGGTAAATTGTCGTAAGGGTACTAAGGAGACAACGATTCAGTGGAGATTCAGCGTCGAAGCGTAAAAAATCGGCCCCGAAGCGTTCGGCAGAAGTGAACGAGGCGTTAAATCCCTCTCGAAGAAATAACAGACTTATAATAACTGCGGATTATGGATTTAGGGGGCTCCGCGGATAGTTCCAGGTTACTTAAAACGTCCACACGCGACAAAAGGCTTGCGCTCGCCCCTCTTGTAAAAATATTTGAGCTCCTACCTGACGACAGTTTGCGCAGCGAAAACGCGCACCGTCGTCTTTATTTGGCCGGGGAGGGGAGAAGAGAATACTGGGCCCCGATGGTCTGCGGTGGTTCAATCCGAACGGTCTCGAATCCCATTTTAATCGAGCGCTCGTGAAACTTTAGCTTTTAATGTCCAAACTTCTCGCGCCCCAACTAACTCATCATACCTTACATTCACCCTCGATCCCAGCGATTCCTGTGTACATTACCCTTCACATGGGACTGATTCGTGTTGCAGGTGAAAATCTGGTTTCAAAACCATCGATACAAGTGCAAGAGGCAGGCGAAGGAGAAGGCGATGGCCGAACAGAACGCCCAAAACCAGGTAAATAGTCGCTAACGAAACGTAGAAATATGAAAACGAGTCCGGGAAAGCTTTGACGAAGAGAGAGAGACGAGAGATTCGATTAAATTTTCGTCGCGCTCGCTCTTTCCCCGCAGTGGCGATGACACGCGTGTCCCCCGATAGATCGGATTTTCGCGAGGGATTTCGAAACGAGCGAGACACGTGCGCGCGCCAACCACGACAAAATATCGAGCGTTTCGAAATGAAATGCTTTTAAATGAAAAATGTGTTCCCGGCCGGCGCGGAGGGGTGGGGGCTTCCGGTGGGTGGTGCCATGCGCGAATCCTCGCATCCACATCGTATTTCGTTTCGAGTGGGCCACTCGACCGGCTCGAAGCGATTCTGCATTCATTTCGTTATTCCATCCCAAATTTCTCAGGGATAACGTTCCGCGGAACGCGAGATCGCCCGCCTGTTAAACACGTAATTACCAGCCCATGTTTCTCGCGACCGGCACACGGCTCCCCCTATTTTTCCCGTCCCTTTTCGCGATCCTTTATCCACCGGTCGGCAACAGAATTTGTTTGAGCTTTGCCCGCGGACTCGTTAGCAGAGACGGCGAGGAAATGTTCGCTCCACGAGTGTTTTTCATCGAAGACGTTAAATCGCGAGGTTGGAACTCGAAAAGAGGATTCACTTTTTTAAATTTTAAACGACCATATCTGTTGTCCTGATGTACTCGGCAAAAATTTATGAAAATAAGACCGTTTCCCTCGTTCACGCTTTTAACAACAAGGCTCACGCCTGCTGATCCTATAAACAGGATATCCAACTTACAAATTAGCGAACAAATATAGTTCTGTATTGGACTTCTTTAATAGAAGTGCATAAAATTACTCTCACCGATTAACCGACAGCTGTTGCACCGATATATTTTGTATCTAGATATTGCCTCACATATTTACTTGTTCCTGTACGATTTGTATTAGGGTGAATCCGGGAGACGCGGTCGGGCCGGAGAGTTGGTCGAGTCGCTATATTTCAGACTCTCTACGTAAAAATGCGTTAAAGTGCAGACCAATTACTTCTTTAGAAGCCAAACAGTTGAATGAATAGCGCCATTTCGCTTCCTTCTGTGTTTTTCTGGATTTATAAGCTTTAAAAGGTAAATTGAGGTTACATTTAACCTCTTTTGTCAAACAGCGGTGTACAGAATCGTATTTAAAATACACTTCTAAGTTTATTTTCGTTTAATGTTTGGGATAATAAGATAGTAGAGATTGAGGGACAATGCAGCCAAAGTATTTGGCCATATTAACTCTTCCTCTCAAAGATAACGAGAAGACCATCTCTTGGTGCAGAAAGGAGAGATGGTCGAGTTATGATTTTTTTTATTCTTGTTTATTTTTTATTATTATGATATTATTATTTTATTAGTTTATTTAGTTTATTTAGTTTATTTATTCACTTTTGTATTCATTTGCCTTTGCTAATCGTCAGTAGGTAGTTCACTTTTTCTTTGACGTGTTCTTTACTTGTTTAGTTGTATTCACTGTGTTGTTGTATTCACTCATAAATAATTTTGCTTTATCCTTTGTTAATTTTCTATGAATAATTATGTGAGTGGTCTCTGCCAACGACGAAAACCATTTCTCCCGGCACCTCGGGGGAGGTGGTCAGATGTCACGACTTCGGTTTTCAACCCGATTTACAGTAAATATTGTCTTAAAGCAAATATCGACCAGTTGTTCTGAATCTGCATAAAATTCTGAACATATATGTAGATTTGATCTGATAAAATAAGTAATTTCTATATTAGTTTAAATAGCCATTTTATATTAGGTCGACCGCGTCTCCCGGATTTACCCTACTAAGGGCTAGTGCCGTTTAAATAAATAATAATACTCAATACCGTGGAATATTTCGAGTACAGACTATATATACAGCCTTCAGGATAGAGACTACGGCGTCTAACAGCAGCGACTTCATCACTCACTCCATCGCGCTTATTTGCAATCAGAATCTCTGCTTTTAAAGCGAAATCATCGTACACTTGAAAAAAGTATCTGTCAAACGAACCGTACCATCTACCTCCGTAACTCTAACCCCTCCCACTTAAAACTCGCAAACTATTCATCGCCGAGGAAAAATCGAGTCTATGTAGTTTGAACCTGGAGGATAAAGGCCAGGTAACCACGTGGCTGCTCCAACCTCCCAGCTACTGCACCTCCGACAGCGATCCGCCAACGGAGGGGTGCCCTTTCCCCCTCCTCTTTCATTCTCCCTTTCTCTTCATCGATTCTAATAATGACACGGCAGATTCCCGAGATATCGTAATTGCGAGTCGGAAACGTGCCCTGTCTCGATCGCGTCGCACGCACTGACGAATACGAATCGTCTCCTCTCCGCCATCCAGGGCCCCTCTCCCCCCGGCCTGCGCCCCTCCAGGAAGAATAACATTCAAAAGAGAGACGTCAGAGGCCGCCCGATCGTCCCCGATACACACAGATGCCCATCCGTCCTCTGAATACATTACACGCCGGGCGGCGAGTATATGCGCGATCACGGACGCCTCTGCCAGCCGTGCATTAGCGGGCAAATCGTTCGGTTCGAGTCCCGGCGCGGAAATCACCGAGCGCCGCGCCGCTGCGAATCATTCCCGTGTCAACATCCACCGATTATTTGCTCTATCTCGTCTCGTCGCGGCTCATCTCGTACGCTCCGGCAAAATTCTCTCCCCCCACCGACGTTTCCTCGGTAGCTGCTGCAACTCCAATTTTCCTCTTCGATTCTCTTCCTTCATTTTTTTTTTTTTTTTTTTTTTTTTTTGAGGAATTGATCCCATTCAATGACCACTTCGTTATCGCTTTTTTTTCGCCGCTGTTTTTGCGTCGCCCGTTTCCCGATCGAGGATATTTTTTTCGAAACACGGGGCGCGACACTCGATTTACAGGCGATCCCCGCGCTTCCGTATAAGCGGATCGCCTTTTTCGGGCATTTTTTTCGGGCGTGTCATCGAAATTCGATGGGAGGGCGCGATTTTCGCGCCGAGCCACTTTTCCCCGGGTGATTGATCCGTCATTCTCCTGTCTTCTTTGAATTAATGGAACAGAGGGGGGTACGGGTACGAAGCCGGGGCCGAAAGAACTCCCGGGCGCAACAGGCGAAGGGAGGTGGACGGAATGTTTATTGAGGCATCGGGGGATCGGTATTGAGAGGTTGGAAGATTAAGGAGGACTTACTTAGTCCCTCCTAAATTCGTGAATTAATACACGGTTAATTGACCCGCGACATTTAGATTCTAGAGAATGTTTCACGTGACGAGGAACGTCACGGTCCCCCCCCAAGCTGGGCTGAAGATTGTCGCCGCCAAACGGCGGCTCGTAAACACCCATAGAACATTAATGGTGCTGAAAGTTATCCGGTGGCCCGATCTGTAAACCGTCCTCGCCCCTCGATTCGTCCACGCCAGGACGAGCAGCCGCCCCATAATTTACTCGTTAGTTTTTCGTGGCCCCTGCCGGACTCTGCTCCCATTCACTCTCGCCCCCTTCAGCTCCTCGTTTCTCCTTCTGTCCCCGCGTAGCTGCGATCCTCCGTCCTCCTCTGCCAACGGATCACCAACGCTGTAGTGTCCTTCTTTCTCCGTGGAGCTCCGACTTGTCCCTTTTCCTCCGCGGAGCTATCGACGCGCCTTCTCTGTCCCTCGGCCTCCTCTCTATGGGCTCTATGCAGGACTCGATTTCAATTCGGGTAGCTTGTTTGCTGTAACCCCTCCCCCTCCCCCTCACCCCCCCCCCCCCCTCGCCGGCCCCGTAGTTTCGTTCCATTATCTCGATCTGCTCGGCGATACGTGTAATTGCGTGGTGGTCCGGGCCTCGCGTGCACGCACCGACGCGAAATAGGTACCGTAGGTATCAACGGGCGTGGCTGTTGTTACAGCATTGTTAAGGCTGTCGCGCACAATGGGACACCCCCGTGTGCCCCGTCGGACAGGTCCCGCCAACACGGAACACGGATGTACAGCGATGCTCCGGGCGCGATCTTGCCTCTCTTCTTCGGCCTCCTTGTTTTGCAGTGGTGGGTTTCGAAGTGGGAGGAAGCGCGGTGTTTTGATGGGTTCGGGACGTTTGGGGTGATCGAGGGAATTTTTCGAAATGGGAGGGTGGGTGGTTTTCTGAAGGGTTCGAGACGCGCGGGGTGAGTCGAGGGAATTTTTCGAAATGAGGGGGAACGTAGGTAATATTCCGATGGGTTCAGGATATTTGGCGTGAATTATTATTATTATTACTATTATTGTTATTATTAATAGTTTTATTAATAGTTTTTGATAGACAGAGATAGATAAAAGATGATAGACAAGACTATCAAAAAGACAAGGTTCAGTGTAACGACTGTTTTCCAACCTAACCTAAATGGGAAATGGGAGGGTAGGTAGTATTCCGAAGGGTTCATGACATGGGGGAGGCGGTGAATTGAGAGTTTTCGAAATGAGGAACTGTTCAAAATACGAGGGAACGTAGTATTCCGATAGGTTCAGGAATATGGGGGCAATCGTGGAAATTTTTCAAAATGGGAGGGTAGGTAGTATTCCGAAGGGTTGGGTGATTTTTCGAAATGGAAGGAAACGTAGTAAGTATTCCGAAAGGTTCAGAACAGGGGGAGTGAATCGATGGAATCTTCGAAATGGGAAGAATCGTAGTACATACTGCGAAGGGTCAAGAGCATATAGAGTTAAATCGAGGGAACTTTTCGAAACGGGAGGGAAGACACCGTTCCAAAGGGTCCAAGACCCGGGGAGTGAATGGAGGAGACTCAGAGATCCCCGCGAATGAATCCGAAGAACAATCTTGAAAACTCTCAAAGCCGCCGAACACGATAGAAATGTCTACTAAGGGATGCCCCGAATATTTTGAAGCGAACTAGAGACTTGACCGCGAAACACGAAGATTCGGATCCCCATAAACCGTTAACAGTACTCCAGGCCTTCGGAGGCAAGAGCCATAGACGTTAACACAGAGCCCGCTTCCCAAGGAGTCACCGTCCCTCGTTCCCCGATTAACAGTTAACGGAATTAATCGTCTCGGCTCGCCGAAACGCTCGAAATACCTCGCCGACGAGGAGGCGAGCGACGGCAGTAACCTCGTCGCCGACGTCGCCGTCGACGGGGACGGGTTGGCAGCCAGAGCTCCGATTTTCTCCCTTTTTTTTCCCCCCTTTCTTTCGTTTTATTCCATTTCCTCCCCTCGCGGCGGTAAAAAATTTCAAGTGGCGGCGCGAGCGAGCGAACGCTGGAGAAGGACGGACGAAAGGAGGAGGAAGAGGAGGAGGAGGAGGTGGTGGTGGGAAGGGGGTGAGGTGGGGGCGAGAAGGAGAAAGAACGACGGACGGAGGGGCGGGGAGGGGGGAGGTATCCTGCAGGGGAGCGCGGAAACGGGTGCTCGAGGACCGGTCGCCATCTTGCCGTGAGGTACAGTCATGCACAACACCTGGAAGCGAATCGGGGTTACCAATACTACTATTGATATCGATTAACCCTCCCATCGAGACTAGGGGCTGTCGATCTTTCGCCTCTTCCGTTCAAACTTTCAATTCGAATCGCGTTCCGATGTTCCCCGCGCCCTGGCACGTTTAACAGAAATTCTTCTTAAAACTCCCTTCGAATTAAATGGACCATTTGTGCCCAGGTTAAACTACCGATGGCGATCTCGAAGCCTTTCTTCTCCCCCTGGAAAAGGGGAGGCTGTTCCCACCCTTTGAATATTTGAAAATTCAGGAGAAGATCCAGGATCGGTTGTTTAACGCGGAGCGCGTAAAATCACGGGACAATTTAAGCCCAGATTCGAGTTCCCTTCAGCGTTCGAGGAAGGGTGGCGGGAGAGAGCTGTTTGGCGGTTATCGAGAGACCGTCTAATGTAATTACACCCGCGGTAAAACATCGGTTATTAGATTGAAAAATGAAAGGAGAGAAAGAGAACAGGCGGGGGGGGGGGGGCGGGGGGAAAGGAGGAGAGACCACTTGCCCGTTTACGGAGGCCCATTGAATTCCATTCGTCGCGGAAACGAGAGGTCCCGGCAGAAATCTTTTAATATCTCTTCTCTCTCGCGTTCTTTGTTCGGCCGAGGCTTCTGTAAAGAGCCGAGACGCAGACCGCCGCGGCCGGGCAGGGGACACGGTACGGGGGTCTCTGTGCCACCGGGGGGAGGCCCCGGCTTTTAGTTAATTACATCAATTCCAACGGCGACGCCGGCGTCGGCGACGAGGACGCCGGGAGGACGAGTGTTTCTCCGCCGAGAGATGCATTCGCGCGGAAGTCGCGCGCGGCGCATTTAGATATCCGATGCCGGGGCTGCAGCTAGAGCGAGCATCGCCGGCGACGTTTCAAGTACAATTTATTTTGCAAATATCTCTGGCCTCGTTCCGCGTCCCTCCTCATATATTAAAGGAATTAAATGCCCCGTGAAGGGTGCCTTTGAATTCCGAAAGGATCGCCGCCGGCGAAAGCTCCGCAAGTGGGCATCTCTCCCTCTTCAATGCCATCGAAAATTTACTTTTTAAAACGCAGACGCGAGTTATAAATTAACCGGCTCCAGCCGCCATATTTAATGTGCCGTTATATTGGGTCACAGGGATTCATTCAAACCGGTCGACAGATCACAATTATCCTAGCGGACAGATATTCTATCACACAATAGACGCCGGCGATTCCCGAGGTTTTCTCGAAAAGCTAGGCAGGCGAATGGAAAGAAGGTAATCGCGGGCGAGTTGCACCCCTGGGGGGGTGGGGAGGGGGGGGGGGGGGTTGAATCGCGGTCGAGTCCTCGACCCGAATATCGCCCGGGCGAGCAATTTTCTCTCCCGGCGGTGAAAAACGTAACGAAGGGGGGTAAATCGAGGGGACAAATGCGTTTCCCGAGAATCCAATCACGGGCAACATTGAGCCTGATCAGCAGCGGCTTGGTCGCGGCTCCTGAGCGCTTATTATGCGCGTACCCCGTGCTACTCCGTTCCTGAGCACGGCCGTTTTCGCCGGAAATCGCTTAACGCGCGGCTCAAGTGGCTAAAGTGGCGTGACGCGTGACGCGCGCGCTCCGCCCGTCATGCGTTTAGCGTAATCGTCACTTTGTCAGCGTGAAGTGCACGGCATGCCGTGCACTTATGTTGCGCGGCCGTCGGAGCGCGCGGCGCAACATTCGTGCCGGCCACTCGAATCGAATCGCATATCAACCACCTCCGCCGGACCGACCTGCTCCCCTTGCCAAGAATTTTCGGCTTTCGGGGTCCAGGCTGTTATTAGAGATTGAGTAATAAGCGATGCCGGTAGAAAAGGGGCAGCATTCACTAGGAAAGGCTTCTACGAACGGTCTGTGGAGATAGCAGGTACCAGTGGCGCACCCAGAGAGGCGTCAGGGGCGCATGTCACTCCTGAAAGAAGAGGCTTTGGCTTTGTAAAGAAAAAAGAAAAACTGATTTTATTCTTTAAGTAAATTTTTATAATCACCTAATGAATTTTATTTTATATCTTTTATTTTGCTCCCCTCGGGGTTGCAATAACAAACAGTCTAGTCTGAACCTAACGCCTCTTAATGAATTTTATTGAATTTGCATTAAAAATATTTTTATCCCTTCAACTCGGCTTCCCCCAAGATTAAATCCTGAGTGAGCCACTGGTAGGTACCATGGGGTGGATTATAAGTAGAGTAGCAGTGTAGGATTCCGTTGCATCTGGGTGAAGGGGTACTCGATATCCCAGAAGTCGAAGAATCACCCAGCAGCCTTGTCCGTTCGACAAATCTCCATAAACACGCACCGTTAGAACCTATTTAGAATTCTGTTCACCGAAGTCCAACCCACGCAGAGGTTTCCAAGATGACAGGTATATACCATCGGTCTAGCCGAGCTCGTCTGGGAAACGCGAGAGCGCGGTTCGCGAGCTGCTCGAGATCGGTGAGAGACGAGAAAGTTGCGCGGCCGTAAGAACGCACGGGCGTTAGTTTCGAGCGTCGATTATATTATTAAAGCGTGGCTGCTGCGAAGGATCGAAGAGGAATGTCGTGTACCGAATGTTGATACAGCTGAGTGGTCGTCCCGGCAGGTACTCGGCCAGCTTGCTTCGGCTTCTGTTTGGCATGCCGTGGGGTCCCCGCTCGGCTGTACCGAGTCCCCGGCAGAAAGAGAGGCGAGGGGGCAACGGCGGCTCGATGCTTGACAAGGCACGACGGAGAGCCCGTGGCCCTGGTCCACGGTAGCTGGTACTGTTTATTCGTAATGGGAGACAGACGGAGGGAGAGAGAGTTCGAGCGCCGATCACGAGGTATCGCGCGGGCTTGAGTACCTGTGCCTGTCGGGGCCACGTGTTTGCTTGGAACACAGAAGCTCCTAGAGGCCGAGCCCACGCACCAGCGTCGTCCCACGTCCAAGGGACGCTTGAATCGGGTGGACTTGGACTGGGTCCGTCGGCTGAAACATGCCTTCGCAGTCTTGTGAGATCAGAAAGTCCAATAAATGGGATCCCGGAATAAGACACCTGGGAGGATCGACGTTGGTGGAGTTGGTTAGGCGTGTGATCAGTACTCCGAGGATCCGCAAGATCGCGGGTTTGAGTCCCACCGCCCGAGGTCCTCTTTTTCCATGGCTCGTGAATAGATAAAGATTGCGAAACCTATTCCTACAGTCTTCGTAGATATAAATTGAAAGTAACAATGGGACGGAAGGAGAGTAACTGAACGTTACTTTAGGACTGTTTTAAACGAGACGCGTAACTGATGACTTATTCACTCAGTGGATCCAAAAAACGCGGGATTCCAGTGTCTCGTTTATTAAAAAGGCCCTTGGAGGTCTAAGAGCGCCGTGCTAATGGTGTGCCGTCAAAGCTTACCGCTTATCCAACTTATCATCCTAGCCCAATTAGAAACTGTGCGACAAATTTCGTTACAGTGACGGGGCATGGGAACACCATTTCGAGCGTGCACCTACCACAAAAACCACGCATCCAATTAGATCCGTGAACTAACGCGAGCTCCACCTAGAACACTCTTCCACCCCTCAGTTCCTACAGATACTGGCGAGAATACAGAGAAGTGTCCCACGAAGTCTCCCGACTCCCAAAGTCCCATTAATCCCAATCCCCCTTCTTCCCACCCAGGTATATAATAGTTAAATAAATCCGGTGCGTTCTTCTGTTGCAGAGCGCGAGTTCGCCGCGAAGAGTGGCGGTGCCAGTGCTGGTGAAGGACGGCAAGCCGTGCGGGAGCGGCGGCGGAAACGAGGGCAGCCGCGGCGGGCCGAGCGCGGCGCTGGCGAGTCCAGCGCCTCACATGACGGCCGCGTCCAGTCCCCACGGCTCCCATCACGCGGCCTCCTCGGTGACGAACCCCCACGGGTCCCATCCCTCGGTGGTCGGCGTGAGCCACGTGATGACGTCCAGCCTCCAGCACTGCTCGTACACGAGGGCGGGCGGGCAGCCCAGCATGCAGCAGCAGCAGCAGCCTCAGTGCGGAGCCTACCTGCCGTTCCAGAGTCGGGCCTGGTAGTACATGCCGTCCGCGGCGGGGGCCAACCACTCCGTCGCAGGGCCAGCCGCCTGGTACCCCCTGGAGGACAGCCCCTAGGAAGAGTGCCGCGTCGGGCCCGCCTCGCGCCGTCACCTCCGGCGACTCATCCCGAGACGGCCCGCCCGTTGGTCCAAGGAGGACTGAGGGAGCCGTGGAGTAGCTGGAGGGATGTGAAATTGTGCGGTGCTGGGAAGAGACTGTTAAGAAGATTTTGGGAGAGACGGGGCACTGTACAGAGTGTATCTAGCTTTGTACGGGGGATAGGGTATGCAGGCGAAGCTTGGCCAAACGATTCAGCAGTATTCTCTGTAGTGTTCTTGGGACTATCCGTGAAGGGGAACCAACGACCGCGGGACGGTTACTTGACGACGCTCTATTCGAAGCCTTGTAAATCTCGACGGAGCCGAGTTCAGAGCGAGCCTGCGGGATCCAAGGGCCTTGGGATCGCAGAGGTTTTAGACAAAGGGACCTACGGGACTATGGATAGTACTTACATCTTTCTCGTTAGTCGTTTTAACGCGAACGCGACCTCCGCGCTCTCTGAACGCGCAGGGAGCTCGGGGACCTACAAGGACCGGGCCCCTTCGTGGTCTACGGGGACGCGGAAGAGCTTGGAAGCTCGAGTAGCATCCGAGACGATTCGAAAGCGAGTCCACTCGCTACTCGAGTCCACGTGGCAAGAGGAACCCGATTACCCGATGGAAGGCGAAAGAAGGTCATATCGAGAGCCTAGCGGAATTACGCGTGAAAGTCACGTTTCCTATGGACGGACGTATAATTACTATGAAACGAAACCCAATCGTGAGTTTGTGACTTCTCTGACGAGCCTCTTGCTCGTTCAGCTTCGATGATTGACGGACGATAACTTCTCGAAAAGGACTCAACTATCTGTTATATACCCTATCGAGAGAGGGGCGGGGAATCGAAACGATCTGGGACTTTAATCCGAACATTCTTGATGCGTTTACGCAATTAGAAGCTGTACACCACAGACACCCTCAACTACTACAGACTTAGGGAGCAGGGATCTTTCAATATAGATTTCACTAAACAATGTCAGTACAATGAATCTTCCTGCAGAAAACAAGTACCGCGTAATAGCACAGTGTGGCGCGATTAAAAGCCTAATTTCCCCAATGCAACCGACACTGTGCAATAGGAATTCAGGTCGAAGGAATTGCTCACGAAGAATTTTCCGAATTAAGGGCCCCGATCGTTTCAGGCTCGATTTAAAACGGCGAAGGGATGGAGCGTAAGCGTGTCAGTGTTCTATAAAAACGGGGAAGGACAGTTTCGTCACGCCCACATACACCTTCAGTGCCTGTCGCTACCGTAGGCACAACGAGGCCGTCGAAGTGGATCGCAGGCGCGCGAATAATCTGGCCGGGTCCACTCGAAGCCCGTCGATTCCAATTGCGAGAAACCGTACACCTGTGTGTTCGATCGCGTGACTCGGTTTCACCGAAAACCCCGTCACCCGAGACGCGCCGACAATGTTGCCCGCTGCAACAATGCGCCCCATCGAGGCTCGTCGCTCGCTCTCCCAGAGAAAGGCGTCGAATTTCCCGTGAATGAGCTCTCCCCCGTCGGAACTGGCGCGATTCGAGGCTAACTTCCACTGCTCCGATGAATTTCGTCCGCGTTTCCGGGCCGCGAAACAGGTGACAACTGTTGGGGGTCCGTTTTCGTCAACAAACAAGTTGCAAAGCGTTAAGGTCGCTTCGAGTTAGCCTCTGATTCGTTAACGGCGCGTGAAAAAGCTACGGGGATATGTTAATGCTCGACGCCAGCGAGCCTCGTGCGAGCGATACTTCACAAAACTCCAGAGTACCTCGAGCGCCGAGGGGAACGAGGTATCGAAACTGAGTCTCGCGATTGATGAGGATTCCAAGACAGAATCGTACTCGACGTGCAGCGGGGAGGCTGAGATTGAAGTAGAGATTGGAAAATGATTCTGCAAGACGCAGCTTTAGTTAAGTTGGAGCTCCGATGGTTGCGGTAGATCGGGGCAAAAGCAAGTATTGACACTGTTAAAATTTCAATCGCGTTCTGCCAAGTAACCATCCGAACAAAAGAATTCAGTGGACAACAATCGAAGCTCCTCTGCGCGCTAGTACCAAGCTTCCTCGCTCACGCTTACCAGAAATCATAACGCGATTCATTTACACCCGACACTGCCACTAACCACAGGTACACCGAGCAGCAGCGAGGTGCGTTACAATTAAAAAATCGTCCAGTAAACAACGACGTTCAGCGCGAAGTCTTTGCCAAGCCCCGAAACTAGTTCATCCCCAGAGAACTTGCATTCAGTCCTACGCACAGTTCCCCTGCTGCTCGGTTTACCCGTACCCCGACGCTACCAGCTTGCTCTGCATAAGTAGACCTAAGAACCGGTGACTTCCAAGTCCATCCAAAGCGATGGATTGCGACCAACCGAACGAAACACCACTACCGATCATCGATGGTTAATCGACCAGAGGCGTGCGGAGCTTCTTCCTCCGAATAGCGACTCCCTTTAGCTCCGTGCCACCGAGTCAGTCTCCACTTATTCCCGACCACAACGGTTTCCAGATTCCCGTATACAGAGAGAAGCGAAAGGAGAGCCAGCCGCCGGGGAGCCACCAATCGGCTGACTCGCAGCCGGAAACGCGGCCAGGATAGAAGTGTTGGCATTCTTCCCCGGAGCACGGTCTCGGCGGAGAAAGAGGAGCACGGAGTGAAAAGGGGGCCAGACGCGAAAGGAGATCGCGCGGCGACGCTTGAAAACGTCGAAACGGATTAATCGACCGGGCGGCGCTGGTCCCGTTCCCATTGAACTGCGACTTTTCCGCGCGCGAGAGATCCGTGTCGCGGGCGCGCTGTGTGTACATAGTTAGAGAGATGTATATTTATCCAGGGGCGTTTTCGCGCCTCGAAGCCAGAGGCCCCTCGAAATATTCCGGCCTCGGTTGCCGTTCACGGCGCCCGAGAGGAGAGAATCGATCGAGCTCTCGCGGCTCTTTTCCGCGGGAACGCGCCTCGTGGAGAAAGGACACCGGCGGCGAGGCGACGGGAAGAATAGGCGGGCCCGGCGGTAACGGGGTCACAGGCGGTGAATCCGATACGATGTAAATAGGATGTGCACGGCGGTTTTTAGGCGGAGAGGGATGCATGGACGCGCGTATGCCCGTCGAGGGCGAGCGGCGCCAGCCTCCGGTGGCTGGAGGCTCGCGGTTCTACTGTAAACGATTTAGCGAAACGATTTATCGACATTAATGTAACGCGGGACAGGGGGGAGGGGGGGGGGGTACACTGGATCACACACATGCACACATATACGAGAGACACGAACAGAGATACGTCAAAGTATAATGATTGACGAATAGCGAGTAGCGTGTGACGGTGAAGAAATTAGAGATTATTACAAAGTTTTGTAAATAACGACAGAGATATTAATAAAACGATACTTATTCGAAGGAAAATCAGCGGGAGCCGTGGATTCGATCGAAGCTTCTGCCTCGACCCCCCTATTGTTCCTTTCCTTCATCGTTCCCCTTCGCTTCCACCCCCCCCCCCCTGGGAGCTTCAACAAAAGATTACACCTGAAGGGGGTAGCCCGCTCGATTGTGGGGTTAGATCGAGTCAGAACTCGCCGATGGGCCACGATCTTACTACAATTCTTCCACTATACTTTGCACCAGGTAACAGCCGAAGGAATCGAGTCCACGATATCCAGCTGTACCGAAGGAACTCACCCCTGGCGGGTTGCTGCGTGATCGAGAATAGGATGCTCCTCTGCATCAAAGGCTAAGAATGTTTCATTACACATCTCGGCCGTGGATTCTCGCTACCAGCCTCTCCCAGTGATCCGAAGCGCCATGGAAACACCCCACGCGTGCCCCTGGCCCCGTAACGTCCTAACCCCCTTAGAAAACGCGACGGTGTAGCGACGATTATTAAAGGTAAGCCGATCTCCTCCGATAGATGAAGGTTAATGCCTGCGGAGGCAGGTAGAGGAGAGGGTAGCCAGCATCCGAAACGCTGTTATTGGATATCACAAGCTCTGAAGGGGGGACTTAACCCCGGAGCGAGTAGGGGGTGAGCCAGGATTCCGGCGATTTATCAAGAGCACCGTGACTAATTGCTCCTGTGGAAGCCGGGGCAGGTACGCGCGACGGGCACGGCAAGACACGCGCACGCGACCGGGGGAACGCAATTTAACGGGTCAAAAGGGAAGGCCTGCCCGCTGGAAAACTGTTTCCGACTTTCGCGGCGGAAGTGAGATTAATGAAAGGCGAGGGACGCCAGGCGGTCTTCCCTTATTCCTGCTTTCTGGCGTTGCTAGCCACGCAACGGGGCAATGGCACGTCGCGATGTTATGAAATCTTGTGGAGGAACAGGGGACTTCTGGGGATTAAACGGTTCCTCGCGTTCGATGGGCTACTGTGTTTTGCGGTGGGAGTCTGAATAGCAATTTAGACGATGGTGTCATCGTTACAATTAACCCTTCGTTGCATAACTTCTTCGATTTTACAAGAAAATACATTTTTGGAATCGTAAAGTGACAATAATAGGAGAAAAAAAAAAAAAAATTATATTTCTTATTTTCCACTTTTTCCGCCAGTACGATTATGATTACTTAAAGATCGCGGAATTATAGAATAGACATTAGGATATGTAGGTACTATTCATGATAAAATAGTTACGTCACACTACATGTTAGTTTGAACAAAAAAAAATAAAAAAAATATGTTGCATAATTGCAACAGTATGTAAGGAAGGGTTAACAATGATGTAGAAGAATTGCAGATGGATGTTGGAGGGTTCAAGTGTAGGAAAACAGGGCCCAAAAAATTCCACAGTTTAGTGAACAATAAATTTAATTACCAGCAATCAGAAACTATGTACCTCCCAACGCAAATGTACTTGCTGAAAATATAAGTGCCTACTGTCCACGGAAAGAAACACTTGTAATTTATTCACGATTGACAAGACTAGGCCCCGGAGCACGCTAGCGATTATAAAGAGAAAAAATGCTCGTCCGCCCTTCACACCCTCGACGCAATTTCCTGCGAATAGGTATGTGCACGTGTGTGGGTACGTGCGTGGCGTGACATACGAGAGGTCCTGACGCTGACAGGCCTCCGCTTCTGGTGGTCACTCTTATACACTGGTATCCCATATCGCGCCCCACACACCCCTCCCATTCTCTCGCTTCGACCGCCATTATCATATTTATTAACTGCCGCTCCACGCTTATATCTACACCTATTCGCTGCCATTCCTATATAATATAATCTGTGCCGGTGACAGCAGCACGTGGCTGGGCCACCAGCCCCCCATCTAACCCCCTTCTCCCCCGTTGTCCATCCACCCCCTCCGCGCATTCTCTCTCTTTCTCTCTTTATTCCTCCCTTTTGTCCCATGGCCTGGCGCCCTTATTACCACCAGCGACGGATTTGTTGCTGCCGATGCTTGATACGATTACCGGAGCCATTGGTTTCCTAGGTTTTCCTGGCTCGGAGCGACTCCTGGCTATCAACGAGGGGAATTAAGCGCGGAAGGTCTGTGGAATCAACGTCGAAGACTGCCTTTATGGATTACTGATAGTGATTGTTGGGCCTGGGTAGTCAGAGCTTCTGAGGCGGCGACCGTGATTTCTGAGTCAGCCAGAGGGAAACTTGGATTTTCGGTTCCAAAGGGGTGTAAGTTGTAAGAATTTTTGTTTTGATCCTAGGGATTCTATGATCCGTGAAAAAGGTGGTAAAGGTAGGGGGTGTGTATGGAAGTGAAGGTTGGATAGAAAAGGAGAAGAGGAAAGAAGTGCGCGATTTATTAACCTTAGGCACAAGGATCTTAGAAGACAGAATGAGACAAGTATATATACTGCCCTGTTTAGTTAAAATGTCCTATCTTGCATTTTGAAAGAACCGGGAAAACTGAAGTTTTATCGTTTACTTTGTACCGTCCTTATTTTCCTTCATTCAAGTTAAAACATGTTGTCATTATTTCGTAACAGCCTATTAACGTATTATTAACGTAGCAATTAATTAATTGTTTTAGATAGGATATTTTAACCATTTGGAAAGAAGTTAGGTTAAATATATTAGACTATTTATAAATCTTTACGAAGCACGTAGAGTTTTCTAACTTTACTTAAAAGGTAAAAGACGTGTGGAACTTAAACTATTTCAACATATCTCAAAAAATGAAAAACTGCTAGATAGGACAGTTTAACTAAGGAGGGCAGTATAGGAAGCGGTAGTTGATGGAGCACTTGCGAGAAAGCGTGATCGGTAGAAATGCCCTCTGTGGGCAAGTACGGAGGTATACCGCTACACGCGTGACAAGTTTTCGATGGCGCGACGGATGCTCGATCCGCTGTCGCTTGGAGGGTTCGGTGCCTGACGGAATGGCACGCGCAGGCCTCGTCCTCCGCGATTCCTCCGGTCGATTGTAAATTCATGAAGGAAAAGGAAGTGGAACGCCCCAACGCCGGCACCCTGTTCATGAATACAGGCCCGGCGAAAACATGGGGCTGTCTCGATCTAAGACGCGAAACCGAGGCAAAGGGTGTCCTTAGCCGCGATGCTAATGTCTTCCTCCAGTTTTCCCTTGATGGCCTGCTACCGATTCTAATGCATTGCGAGGGGTTGCTGGGCGAAGCGCCTTGCATTCGTCATTCATGGGCTCGCGTTCGGTGGAAGCTTCCGAGCATCGATACATCGATCTGGAGAGTACGGACTCCATAAGTCCGAATTTTAATCCTCCAAACTAGATTCTCGATTACAATTATTCGTGAGGCGTCAAGATCCCCTCCTTTTTATATTATAGAGAAAATTGTTTTTGCGCTTTTGCGTGATATTCGAATGGTATTGACGACCAACCTGGCGGTTTCTGCGTCTCCCATGCCGTTATTGAATTGGAAATTTCCAGGCCGCGGGACAAAGAGTCGATTTCATTTGGAATCGTGCCGCGCGCGCGCACATCTCATAGACAGCCATTCGAACAGGTAGAGAAATGCAGATTGCCGGCGACACAAAGCATTCCAGCCGGGATAACCGAACTGGATAACGGGTCCAGATATTGCTACTTGACTCCCTCCGATCTGCAGGTAATTGCTACGCCGGGGATGCCTTTGCCATCCGCGCCAAACGGCAGGGAATTCGCGATATTCGCACGTAAGTCGTGCGGAGCACACGACCGATCTCCCAACGATTATTCACCCGCCCCGGGGTTACGCCTACCGAGTTTGGTAGAATGGGAAGTGAGGTAATTCAGAGGGAATCGAATTTGGAATTATCCGAAGGAATTGTATTTGAAATTTTTTGAATTATCGAAAGAAACCGAATTTAGAATTTTTTAAATTATCGGAAGAAACCGAATTTGGAATTTGTGGAATTATCGGAAGGAATCCAATTTGGAATTTTTGGAATTGTCGGAAGAAACCGAATTGGGAATTTTTCTGGAACTTTTAGTCTAAATACTAATGCAATGGACTTCAACTTTTGTGGGACTTGAGCAAACTTTCATATTCCCGATTTATCTGAGTGTAGAGAATATAGAAACTGGATGTCTTGCAGATAAGTGGAGGATGATGGTTAGAAAATTAGAGAAGGGATCCTCCTGTTATTTGTCTACTATTTTCAAAGTCTTCACACCTTTCTAATCACGGTTCCCGCGAAAGCATTAGGAATTCGTTCGGTATGTACCCTACATAACCGATTT
This sequence comes from Andrena bucephala, assembly GCA_947577245.1. Taxonomy (NCBI): domain Eukaryota; kingdom Metazoa; phylum Arthropoda; class Insecta; order Hymenoptera; family Andrenidae; genus Andrena; species Andrena bucephala. The sequence continues at coordinate 98,810,088 of OX387716.1, read as the reverse complement.
TAGGTTCAGGAATATTTCAATGGCGAAGGAGAGGCGAAGGTAAATCGCAAAGTTGCACAAATCTGGTAAATCTGCTCTGAGATCTGCCAGCTACTTTTGTAACAGGAGAGTCCCACCGAACGTTTACAAAGCACATATTTCTCCGGATCTCATGGCATGCAAATACTCGCGCCACTTGGAAAAATCTTCAACCGAGTGTCATCCAACTACATCCAGCATGTAAACTCGGTCACCCTGGCGTATCTAAAGTAAGCGTATCTACCAATCGCGTTACGCGGATGTCTACCAAATTGTAAGGGAAACTTAAGGCAGCTTAACAATTCTTAAACAAGTCACAAACAAGACCATAACACAAGTATCTCCGGCAGCATTAAGACCAGAAATTGTCGCGCCCAATGAGTCCTGGAATCTTAAAAACTTCTGCACCACAGGGACAAAAAAAGTGCCCACCTTAGTTGACCAAAAATGTCATAAATATTTCAGGGGGAGTCACCATACTTTACATTCCCAGCATATTCCCCTTTGCAAATAAACTAAATATCAAAGAAAGTGTCTTCAATAACCGCAATAACAATATCTCGACCTTGAGATCACTTCAATATTCACTGAAAATTATACAGCCCCGCGTGTCCCATTAAGAACCATGATTTCTTCTGCCATTGTTTGCGGTATAAGAAATACAGTGACTCACCCTGTACAAGCGGAATAATTAGAGAGGAGAAAAAACACGACGCGTGGTTTCTCGCTCGTCGACGTCGGCAGTGCAATGTCGCGGCATAAGAAATCGTTTAACTCGCGATCGGTGGAAGAAAACTCGGCAGGGTCTGCTGTCTGCGACCCACGTCCGAGCAAAGTACGACGCACACACGAGCAGCAAAGATATTCCACGGGCGTAGGGCACGCGTGTGCGTCCCGGGGAGCAAAAATCGCGGGTCGTAAACCGTGGAGGGGATAGCCCCGCCCCCGGCCTACCCTACCCGCTCCCGGGCCACGCCCCCCGCCACGCCCACGCGGAGGCTGACCTCCAGAAGTAAATCGCTCCAAGACGATGGAAAATCGTCGGCCAGCTTTCCACCTACTGACCGAGACTTTCTTTTTCGCGCCCCCTTTCGATCCCCTCGAATTATTACTCGGAAAAGAGTGGAGAAACGACGATCGGACGTCGCGCGGAGGCTCGAGCCGCTCGTTACCCGGCGGTAATAAGGGTAATTTGCACGAGGGCGACTGATTACTTATGCGGCGTACGCTCTGTTAACGAACCCTTGACAGAAATATTCTAATATAATACGCCCTCTGGCCGTGAAGCTAAATATACACTTCTAAAAAAGCAAACGTGCTTACTCTGCTCGTAACATAACAAAATTACCGTATTCATAAACCCCCGACTACGTGTATTATAGCCAGAAAATTAAAAGGACGTTTTGTAGAAAAAGGCCACTGAAAATCTAACGCAAACTTATCCGCCGCCAGTGGCACGCATACAGCGTGTAGATACTACGCACTTACCCAGCGCCCCCTTCCGTGATCCTGGTCGAAGGAGCTTCCCCGTCCTCCGTGGCTCGGAGCTGGCGTCGTGCGAAGGTAACGTGGATCGACGAGGGATACCGAGGAACCGCGAGCAGACGGGCCGCGAGGCACGCCGGGCCGTTATTAATTGTGCAGGGCGAGCAAGCTGTGACTACGGGGCCCAACGAGCCACGGACACACTTAACCGACGCCCGAAAAACAGTTGCTGCGACGGCGGACAATGGGTGGACGCGGCGCGTACGTAACGAGCACTTAAGCACTCGACGGCACACAACGGTCGGGCACGGAAAATGTCATAAGACGTCTGGCATTGTACGCGCGGGCCGGGGGAGTGGATTGGAGGGTGGGGGGGGGGGGGAGGGAGGGAGAGGAGAGAAAGAGAGGCACTCGTCGGCCCGTTGGCGCGTACACGATGGTATATTGTTTATCGAGCAGAAGGCAGACGCGGGGTGCACGGGCGACGCACGAGCTTTTGTAGAAAATTATGCGCCGCGAGCGCGCGCGCATATGCCCTAACCGGGGGCCTACCTATTCGATGAACTCTCAAGAGGTTCCGGGGCTATGTTCGAGGCGGGCGAAGGAAAATCGCGAGATCGGAGGTTCCCACACACGGCGAGGCCACCAGCGGCGATCCGCGCGCCCCGGTTTCCTCTGGGCCCGACGACGTTGTTGCGCCCCACGGCTGGGTGACGGGGACGCGCCGCCGGTGGCGGACCCCCCCCCCCTCTTTTCGCCTTTCGTGCCAGCGTATCGTTATTTCCGCGAGACTGGACGGAGCGGAGTCAAGGAGTCGACGTGGCGCGGGCAGGGGGCCGGCGTTCGCACGGGGGGCCGACCGCGGGATCGGTTCGAGACTCAGGTGGAGGCCTTGTCGGTAACTGGCGCGGGACATTATCGACAGGCGGGTGCCCCGCGCGGGAAACCTCGCGGGGGGTCGCATCTCGTCACCTTTCGCCTTTCTTTCGCATCCGACTGCTCACTCGACTACCGGCTCCCCCGGATCTTACGGCTGGCCCTTTCTCGCAAGCGTTCCGTGCACTGGTGAGGAAACGAGCGAGGAGATTTCCGCAGGGGATCGGGACTTTTGTAATCTCCGATTGGCGTCCGGGGTTTTAGCGAAGTAGCCGTCAGAGCTACGTGTTTGTTTCCCATCTTTTGCTCGGTCCTTTTTTAACTCTCATCCTCCTGCCAATTTGACACAGTCTTCCCGCAATAAGTTACACTGTTCTGTTATTTGTGATTTTTGTAAACAAGAAGTATGTCCTGCACATCGTTTTATTTTATGCGAAAGTTGTGAAGAAGATGTAAATGTTAACTCGTCAATTTGAATAAAAAGATGTCGAGAAATAACTGTTTACCTTGTCATTTCGTCGACCTTTTACCAAATTTCACACCGAGGGACAGATTCAGTTCGTGAAATGAGGAACGGATGAGGGTTAAGGAAGATAGTAACGAAGCTGTAAAACTTGGGGAATCGAATGGTATGGAACTTTAACGGCTTGATTGCCAGCGCCTCGAACATTAAGTTTTCTTTAGAACGCTCAGAATAAAGTAGCCCTGAGCTGTTGCCGCCTGGGTCCCTGCCCAGAAGGCCCGTCCAGGAACCCACCCTTAAAAAAATATTTAGATTTTATCCAAACTATATTTTTTTCTGTACAACTACACTTAGCCCGTTTTTTAGTAAACTACCTCTCCAATTCCCTCCAAAAATGGGCCCCTCAGAACTTTTGCCACCGAGGCCTTTTTTCTTAAATCCGCCACTGCCCCGAAATCTGGGGACTTCTCAAGTATACCTACTACAATTACTATAGATTATGCATCCATTAATAGAGTAAAATCGCGTGGCAGTGCAGCTACCGTAAAGCTGATTCTACAAAAATGAAAAAAAAAAACGTGTATAATAAATCCCTAAGGGCTCAAGACCTCAGGTCACTCTCAAGCGCTGTGTTTTATCGTGAAGCGGGCCGTTCGATCGGGAAATTCAGCCGCCCCTCGCGAGCTACTCGAGCGGCGTCTGCTTCGTCAAAGATCACGGTCAAATTAAAGCCTTTCGTTTGCAGTGAGAGGGCGACAGCGGAGCGTCTCTATCGACGGCGAGGCAAGTAAAATTACGGATCCCGTTTAGACACGAAAGACGCGGCGGCCGCACAGGGCTAAAAGCACGCGGAGGGATCCGGGCATCGAGGGAGGGTAGCGATCGAGCACTTGAGCACGAGCTCAGAAGAAATGCGGGGAGAACAATGGCTAGAGGTAACCAGGAGCCGGTGCTGCGTCATCCCGGTGTCTGAGCCCGTCTCCACCGACGCGGTAACGAGGTGCACGCCACCCCGAGGGCTCACCTTCCCAGGGACCCGTCGCCAGAACCGACCACCCACGACTCACTTGGACGCGCGATCGCGTTAACCCGCACGATCCCCGGTCGCTCACGATAATAAATATTCGCCCTGACCGTTAATCCTACTAATCCTACTAGGGTAGATGTACCGTTTGTGGTCGTCGCACAGTTTTTGGTCATGTGCATAATTATCTTGTTTTCAAATTGCTTGCAAATCATTATTATGTTGAGAATTTCACATCATAAATATTTTGTTTAGTGTAGGGTAAACCAACCAGTGAATGACTGAATTGTTGAATTTATGGACCTTTGAGATTAATACTTGAATATATTTATGTATAACAACAAAACAACTGTTGAAAGAAATTGCATTTAAATTTATTTTTCTTGAAATTTCTATAAAAATAATTACTTATGCTTATCGTAATTTAAAAAAAAAAAAGATTATAAAATGCAAAACGTGTACTTAGAAGTCCAGTAAATGACCGCATACTTTTAATAAGAATTGTACTTACTAATGTTTGCTTAATATACACGTAACTAAAAATATGGGATATTAAAAGTGCAACTACACTTCATTTATAAACGTATAATATTTTTAAATTTATAATTGACATTTCTTTGCCTAATGGTCATTCACTGGTATGCGGTCAATTACTGGCTGGTGTACCCTACCGCCCGAAACATAAGGTTTCATTTATTGCTTACACGGAAAAATATTATATTTTTTAAGAAGTGGCCAAAACTGGGACAATACCTTAAAGTGGCCACAAATGGCACATCTACCCTAATATAATAAACGCGAAAGTGTCTTTGGACTTTGCGGAACTGGGCCAAATTTTGCATAATCACTCTCTAGAACCCTTTGGAAAATACAGACCCCTAGAAACCTGGACATCCCACTCCTTCCCCCTTATTCCACCCTCTTGGGGGCCGTCCTTAAATTACGTAAGCATTTTTGGTAATTTGGGCGAATTCTTACCCCCTCCCTCCCCCAGTATAAAAATTCGTAAGATTTGATATTCCAACCCTCACCTTACGTAATATTTTTTACATTCAATGTTTTCAGTTATTAAAATTCTTTTAAAGGTTTATATAATTTATTTAACTCGATTTCGGGAAATTGAAACTAAACTACTTTTTTGGAACATTAATGATAGAACTTGTATTTATTGAAAATTAGGTTAAAAAATATTACGTAAGACGCTACCTGACCCCCCTCCCCCTTGTAAGAAAACGTAAGAAATTCGCGACCCCTCCCCCCCTAAAGGGCCTTACGTAATTTAAGGCCGACCCCTTGACACTCCGTGATAATCGAAGTTTTACCCGGGCAAAGCCAGGTACTTTACGTTAGTTGCAGATAAACATCGAGCGTGCTCACGTGCAACGCCACCCTCTTGGAGCCTATTCCGTTACCACTCTATAATTAAAGAGCATCAATAAGACAACAACGAAAACCCCTCCAACTCCTTTCGTTCTAAACATCATTCGGCGTAACCCTAGCAATCAGCCACAGCCAAAGAGGCCGAGCTAGCACGTGCCCACCGCGATGCCGAGAGCATCGCGCGGCAAACTCCACAAGACGCTCTCGAATTTTCTTTCAGCCCCGCTCAAGCTTCCGTTGGACGGCCTCGGCGGCAAAGAATGGTCTGAAGCGTGCAGAAAAATCCGTGGTCGGCAGCTGCTTGATCTTTCCGCGTGGTTTCGCGCGGCACAAGCGACGGCAGACACTCGGGCCCGATGCGTACTTATCAAACGCAGGCGGCACAGTCGGCGCGGCGTGACGGGAGAGGAGAGGAGACCGCGCGCAGAGGGCCCCGCTCGGTTGGAGCGAGAGGGACCGGCTGCCGAACGGGGAAGAGAGGGCCGCCGTACACTTGGCTACTTGGCATTTACATCCGCCATCCATTTTGCACGCCGTGGTACTTCAGTCCCTATTCTTTACCTTTAGGTGCCCGCGCCCATGTACACGCTAGCACAGACGCGCGCGCTCGCGCACACAATGCATCCCAACGTACGCCGCGGCCGTACATTAACACGAGTTGCTGCGTTTTTACGGCTGCGATGCGTGGCCTGCGCCGCGGCCGCGCGAGCGACGTGCCACGGGGGATGAAAAAGGGGGAGGAAGCGGAGAGGAGACGGATGGTAGAAAGAAAGGAAGGCGAAGACGGGAGGGAAGGGACGGGGGGGAGGGGGGAGGGGGGAGGAAGAGAACTCGGATGTGCCGTGGAGCAGAGTCGTGTGAGGTGAGGGCGCACCTGGACCTTCTTCTCCATGGGCGTACAAGGGCTCTCACTGCCTTCCACTCCACGATTCAACCACCCAACGGACTGCCTCCAGTTACCGTGCACCAAAGTTTCTTCTTTCTCTGTTCCGGGGACCCTCTCCCTTCCTCCTTCCCTCGCTGCAGCATCCCTATGCCCTCGGTCCTCTTTACCTCTCCCCTCTCTCTCTCTCTCTCTCTCTCTCTCTCTCTCTCTCTCTCTCTCTCTCTCTCTTATTTTTTAAAACTCGCCCGGATAGCGCGAGTGCGCGTAACATTGGAATCCGCGTCCGCCGACACAAACGCGTTTTACATCGGCCCTCTGCAGCGACGCGCGACCATCCGCGGGTACTCGTGGAGACTCGTACCCGTTCGGGTGTTACGTTAAAAAAAAAAAAAAAAAAAAAAACAGCACATAAAACGGAGCAATGAAACAGCGATTCGGGGATTTTTTCCCCCCGAGCGTGTCGCTTCTCGCCGGGGATTACAGCGGACGGAAAAACGGGAAATTGTTACAAAGCGGCGAAACCTATTACGAGTCTGAAAACGAGCGCCCGGTGTATTGGACGGGGAAAGCAACAAATACCGTGGAAAAAAGAGCGGAGGTTCGGGACGGTCGAGACTCTCGAGCGACGGTGCACGAGGAGCGATCGCCGGGACTGGAAATGTCGAGAGTGTAGCTAAATCGGTTTAATTTGAATTCGGTATACGCGGAGGCCGAAAAGGGACGCGGCCGAATCCAGATGGCGATAGGAAACGGTCGGACGCGTACCCGTATGGAGAGCGGAGTGAACGCATTACACGCAAGCGACGACTCGTACTCGATGAAGATGTAAGGGCCCACCATTGTGTCCTGCGCCGTCGAGAGAACTCGAGACCGAAAAGAGAGGAGCGGAGAAGGAGAGGCGGCGGTGTGCGCGCGTGTACGTAGAGAGCGGGACCGCGACTACCACCGCCGGGGTAGATCTCGGCGCGGATAGTGCTTTATTTCATCAAAGGGACAACAAGGAAGCCGAGATAACGCCGCGGTGCTTCACAGAAAGGAGCACTTCGCCGTGCAGAAGTGTATGCGCGGCACGCACGGCGCGCTCGATCGTCCGTAATCGCGTGCAGACGCAATAACCGACCCCACGGGCCCACTCGCCCAAGGAGATTCCTCCAGCGGCGAGTCTGAAAATCTTCCTCTAAAAGAATAGTGCGGCGGCGAGCTCCGCGTGCTCGAGAGAACTCGGGTCTCTTGTTAGGCAGCGGCATAGGGGGTTGAAAGGTCGCGGGTGCTTCAAATTCGATCGCAACGCTCGCGCCCTCACTTGTTAGCGGAGCTGCGGGAGCGAGAGAAATCGATTGATCTCGCGTTAAAACACGGAATCGAAATCCAGTTTGGCTAGGGGCTGCTTACGGCGGCTGGCGAGCCCCTGATTCTAATATTCGAGGCGCTTCTGATACCTTTCTAATCGCTGAGACTGAGAACTGTGGCCGCCCGATAATACCAGCTCGGAAACTGCGACGCGCACCGTTTAGAACGGGGTCGTGAATGAACACGCCACGGTAGCAGTGTGGGAAGAGGGTCCGAGGGAACGGAAGGGTTGTTTACACTCAGCCATGCGGGCGATAGGAAATATCGGCTTGGATCGCTCAACGAGAGACCGGATAATTTTATGCGGGCAACGCGAATTAAATGGGCCGCCGAGCACAATGCACGTCGATGGGCATGATCTCCATCGAGCGACATGGCCACGATTCAACTCGGGACGTCTATCAGTTTCAACCTTGCTCGGGTGTTTTTCGCGATCCGTATCTTCCGATCAAAGTTTAACTTCAGTTCCATCGCACTTCCCCTAAAATTTCTCTATTTTGGGGGCTAAAAACATAACAAAATTTGGGAAATCTAGGAACCTACCAGAATACCGATAAGTTACAGTGGCGTGCAAAAGTATTCGGGCACCGTTTAAAATCGCATAACTTTTTTAAAATTAATTCAAACGACTTGAGTTTTTTTGAGAAGCTAGCGGAATTAGTTTGATAAATGATATAATTCGTCGGTTTGAAAAAAACGTACTTGGTCGGAATAGCAAAAAGAATAGTAAAGGTCGTTTTTTAAACTTTTTTTTGTGAGCCCTTCATGAAAATTCAAAAAACCTGTTTGTAGATTTAATCCTTCGCTGCATAACTTCTTGGATTTTGGAAAAAAATACATTTTTGGACTCGTACAAGTGATAATAATGAGAGAAAAATAATAAAAAAAATGATTTTTCTTTATTTTTCCACTTTTTATGATTATGATTATGACTACTTAAAAAACGCGGAATTACAACGTGATGTTTGTAAATGTATCTTTCATGATAAAGTAGTTACATCATACTACAGACTCGTTAAAACAAAAAAATTAAAAAGAAAATATACGTTGCATATTTGCAACAGTATGCAACGAAGGGTTAAGTAAGTTATATACGTGCTTAAAATTTCATCGAAATCGGTTAACGTTGCTCTGAGTTATGAACGCTTAAAGATCGCAGAATAAGGCCGAAAATCGCTGTTTTCGGGAATTTCGCGATTTTCGACCTTATTCTGCGATCTTTAAGCGTTCCTAACTCAGAGCAACGTTAACCGATTTTGATGAAATTTTCGACACGTATATAACTTACTTAAATCTACAAACGGGTTTTTTGAATTTCCATCACAGGCTCACTAAAAAAGTAAAAAAAACTACCTTTATTATTTTTTTGCTATTCCAACCCAGTGCATTTTTTTCAAACCGACGAATCACATCATTTTGCAAACTAATCTCTCTAGCTTCTCAAAAAAAGTCAAGTCGTTTGGATTAATTTGAAAAAAGTTATGCGATTTTAAAGGGTGGCCGAATACTTTTGCACGCCACTGCATATACTTCTTTTGTTACATAAGAAAATTGACGCAAAAGTGGATAGTAAGAATTAAAGATCCAGACCTTTCGGTTTGAACACTCACCACTCTCCTCAATAATTTTTTTTGTTTTATTCTGGTTCACAAAACTGAAGCTACATATGTATAAAGTGAAGCGCCGTTTCATTTTGCTGTTTTAGATTACCTGGAAGATAAATATCATGCACACCAACGGACGACGAATTTTGCGCAGCGTGTTGGTCGACCATGCATAATGTATAACTCCTTTATTCATGATCAAAAATTTATTTAAAAAAAACTGCAATTTCGTCAAAGATTCATAAAAACATAGTCCAAATTTCAAATGAATCGAATCACTAATTTCTTTAATAAAAAATTCCCAATTTTTGCTATATTTTTAACCCAAAAAATAGAATTCCTCCTTAAATATCACCAAGAACCTAAAGGTCTACGCACACGTATCAGTTCAGCGCTGTCAGTGTCAATGTTCACTTATTGTTACTGCCACTAAGGCCACGTTCACATTAGTCAAGTTAACTGACCTCAAATCACTTAAATTCCAGTACCTCGAAACCACATTCCCAATGCGAACCTGTTATTTACTCAACTCGAAATATCCTTTCAGGTTTCTTTCAGGTTTCAAGCGAATCAGAGATTCTTTCAACTTTACTTGCCTCGAGCTACAACTTGCCTAATGTGAACGGGGCTTAACTGGCACGGAAAGCTGTGAACGTGAAACTGGTGCATTTCAGAAACAGGCAGACGATATTTTCCCCCACTGAACCGGAATATGCGCGTAGACCTTTACTCTGGAGGAGAGTTGGATCAAATCGACGAGTTTGGCCGAGAGCGACGCGGGCTCGCCATTTCTGGCTGGCCAAGGAAACCGAGCGTCTCCGCCGCTTGCGGAACGATTCCGGCGACCTGGGGCATCCAGATTTCAGGGTGACGATAGAGGAGCCAAAGGGAGGAGAGGGCGAAAGAGAGACAGAGAGGGGCAGAGAACAAGAGCGCTGCTCGCTATTGTTTTCTCGAGTGGTACTCGCTGGTTCAATGCTCGCCCGCTCTGGTAGACCGGTACCAGATGTACCCTAGACCGCCTGGCTTCAACCGCGATACCGTGCCGCGCCGTTCGTCGCGATTACGTTTTCCAATTTCCCAAAATGTTCGCATTGTTCCCGCCGGGAACAAAGCCTCCCTGGTCCGCGTCGCTGGGACCTAGGTGTTAGTAGGACGTTTTGCTTGGTCAAGGAGATTCACCCAGTCGAGGGATGTGGGGCGAATAAAATCGCACTTCCCCTCGATTCTAGATACCAATACTATACCAGTATAAATAATCGAGACGGGTGTTGGAACGCTCCCTAAAATATTCAAACTCATTTGGGAACTTACAAAGGGCTCGCTGGAGCAAATGGAGTCAGACTTGCCCGGCTTGGATCTAGATTCTACCTAATTCTATCGGCGCAACGAAGGTCGACGTTGGAAGGAGAAGGTTTTTCCAGGCTACATCGCCGAGGATCAGGCGCTGAGAGGATCTTTTGGCGAGGATTCAGCCGTGAGACCGATGTAGAACCAATTAAATTATATTTGTCTCAAGTGCATACAATACAAAAATGTCCACGTGCGACTCGTGAATTGCTCGTATGGAAATAATATATGAGTGTCCCCTTCGATCGGCTGCACACTGACGATATGTATAAACGACGGGTGAAGGTACAATAATCGAGGCCTTGCCACGAAAGCGTACATCAAGCACGAAGCAAAACTGTCTTCGGAATTTATTTAAAAAGCATACCTCGATATTAAATTTATAGTTGATCATGCTGGTTACCGATAGTCCTCGCGCCGCGCGATTGATTCGCCGATTCCACGCCACAGGGGCGGAGAATCAATTTAATTTCTCATAAAATTAATCACTCGCACTCCTTCAACTGGCAAAGCTTCGAATATTTCAATCACAAGAGACCAACGATGCCACCCAAGGGATAAGATCGTTGATCGACACTCTCCCAAACATGATTCTTCTCCATTACAATCGACGATAGAACCGACCGCGCGCCGAGAACACCGTAACCAAGTGTAAAACATCGAATACTCGTACCGGCGGTACGCCCGAATGCATCGATTTATACCGAACTGAAACCTCTATTCAAAGGTAATAATAGGAAATAAAAGAAATGACCGCCGCACCTCGGAGCTGCTCGCGTCGGAGAAGAACGGACGGCGAGCGTGGCTCGAACGAGACCACGAACGATGATTATTCCGATCGGGAGACCTAGATTACGTTCATCGGCGATGATCGCGCGAGTCGAAAGTACAAGCGCGCGATATCCAGCCGCTACGGAATATACGAATATACAATTAAAATTTTTTTTTTTTCCCGTTAACAGATTGTGCTCGCTCGACGGTTGCTCCCGCGGTCCACGGAGCAACCCCTCGCGGGGCCGTTTAATATTATACAACACTTTCTCTCGTCTACATCGAGGTCCGTATAAAATTACATTTCATACACTCTTACGTCGCTAATTAGTGAGTAATAACTGCCAGCACTGGTCGCGCTATGCGTCTTTCGCGTTACCATTTTACCATTTAAGGGTCCTCTTTCGGGGCCCCTAAAAGGAATGCTGTCGACTGTTGCTTTTAGTAGAAAGATATTGAATTTGCGCGCGGAGAGCAAAGAGGGTCGCGGGATTCGCGGTACGAAGGGAAAGTCGATCGTGACGGACGATTTATTACACGTTTTAATTCGATTGCAGCGCGACGGATGGCTCGCGCGCGGGCGAGTAGATTTACGTACGGAGGCGCGACGAACAAGCATAGAAAGAAAGAGAACAGTGCCGGTCATTTATTGCTCGCAGCGAGACAATTTTGCCTGGTCCTAATGTTTCATCGATTCTAAGTAGCCGCGGATATACCCATGAACCTGACCTTATGAACTCGGCCACGCGGCGATGGCGAAGTTTAGTCGAACGCTGTAAACGTTTTATCGTCTACCGTCTCCACCCACCCCTGTTTCCACCGCTTCCGTTACCGTTCCCTTGATAATTGGACGAATAATTCTAGAACACCAGAAGGAACGTCGTGATTAATCGGTGGACCCGCTGCCACCAAGCGCCACAGGCAAGGGGACTTCTTTGAGCTTTAGTGCTTCGAATGTGACTTTACGATTACGCTGATTCGAGGATGCTTCTAAGTGTTTCTTATGGAATATAGATGATGGTTGATTTTAAGCTGTGTGAAGTAGAAAGTGGGGGAAAGCTAGGTGATCGATTTTGAAAATCGGTTGCAAGATTAATTAATGGTTTCAGATTGCTAATTCCAGTATCCTCGTGATCGAAGTGATCTTTAGTTTAAGGGTAACCTCCGACCATTAAAATTCTCGAGAAAAAATGATTTTTGGTAGTACATCGTCTGAAGAATGTTCAGTTAAAATTTGGCGTCAAAATTCGTAGCGATATACAAATACAGTTCAAAAAGTGTTTCAACCCAACGACGTTTACTTTTGTTTTTTTTTTAAATAAAATCGTAAAAATTACCTATTTCTGGAGCGATCTGATGGGAGGGTACCCTTAAGTTTGACAAGTGAATCGGTTCGTTACGGTGTTTATTGAAGCAGCAAAATATTGTTTCTGGGTAACGCGATGAATGTAGACCAATTTATTGAGGTGGTATTATTAATATCGAAGGGTGTCAGACACTTACCCGCTGCTGATGATAGTTGTTGTACTGCGGATTCTGGTAATTGTTCCGTCCGTACGATTGAGTGCTGTAATTGTTGCGTTGCTGGTACTCCGGGTGCTGGTAACGCTGATAATTATTGTGGGGAACGCCGTACCCCCTCGCCCAGGGCCCCGGCGCTGCCTGGCTCGAGCCAGCGCTCTCGTACCCTCCTCCTCCTCCCTGATAATCGGCACTCTGATAGCCTGAAAAAATCAAATCACCCCCTTCATTAGTATCTACAGAATTATACTGTATTAGCATAAACAGTTGGTTACTGCCTAACGTATTCGAGACACAAATATAAAATATATAAAAAAGAATTTTAAGTTAAACGATTTTATTAAAAATACACTAAAAACTAAAAAAAAATAATTTTTTTATACTGCAATTTCGATGGTGTTTTTAACTTTAAATAAAATCGTGGAGTACGATGTTTTTCATATTAGAATATGAATCAATTTAATACAGCATCAAGCGTCGAAATTAATTTGTTGTGGAGATACCTTGCTGCTCCACGATTTGATTTAAAGTGAAAAAACACCATCGAAATTGCAGTACAAAAAATAATTATCTTTTAGTTTTAATGCATTTTTAATAAAATCGTATAACATACAATTTTTTTATATATTTTTTTTATTTAATTTCAAATCGCAATGCGACTAAGTAGCGACCAGAACGCAGCGGCTTTTTGTCGTTTTCGTAAAGAACGCGAGTGACTGATTTCAAGTCGTTTGGATTTGTGGTTATGGATTATATTTAATGATGATTTTTTTTTTAAATATTGTTTTGTCATCCAAACTACGCACGCCTGCAAAGTTTCACGACAATTGGATAGTTGGAAGTGGATTAAATTTGAGTTGCCAGACTTGAAGCACACAAACAGAGGATCGAAGCTGAATAAAATCGTTTAAAAAGTTTGTTCCCATGCAATTGCATGGTTCGAGGAGGCAAATTGATTATCGAACACGAATCTTTTCTCACATTATTATTTCAAAAGATACGTGTATAGGGGATGAATCGTCCAATATCCAACCAAAAACGCAAACCTCCAGCCCAGAATCACCATCATCGTGAACGAATCGGTGCACAAGTCGAACACCTTGGTTCGTCACCAGCTCCGGGGTACGGAAGGTGACGTTTCTCGGCGGGGGCACGCGATATTCGCGTAGGTGAATGGGACGCGGAGCGTGGCGGCGCGTGTCCCCCCCCCCCCCCCCCCCCCGCCCCCTCGAACGATATGTAAACGCGCGTGCAGGCGAGCGAAGGGGGCCAAGTGTTTGTCAGCATCGCGAAACGTCATAATGGTAGGCTTGGATGCTAATAACGGATTTTCGAAAGGGCAACGCGGCCCGGTGGCACGAGGCGCGTGCCCCCGCGGACCAGAACGCATCGACGCACAGAGAAATCACCAGCTCCTCGCGTCCCCCGTCGCCCCTGCCTCTCAGGAAATCCTCCCTCCTACGCCCACGCAAACACCACCGGAGAATCGAGTGAATACCGTGTAATGAACGACGCTGACAAAAGAACAAAACGATTGCCTCCCCCCTCGCGTGGTCTCCCCCCCCCCCTCCCCGCCCCCCCCACCACCCCCATTGCTGGCTGCGCGACCACTCTCCCCCGTTCTTTCGCTACCGTTGAATATTTATAAGCTCGGTTTCGAATCGCGAGGATCGTGCTTTTCACGGGGATGCTAAGGGGGCAGGATGGGAGACGGGGGTCACCACTACCCCCCCCCCCTCCCCTCCCCTGGGGCTTGTTTGATGTGTCGCGACGAGTGGAAATCAATTTTAATTGAATTGATTACGAGCTTACCTCGCGCAGAAGGTACGCGGCCGGTCCTTCGGGTTTGCGGGAGGGGGGGGGGGGGGGGGGGGGGGGGCGCCTGAAAGTTCCCCGGAAACGGTAATGAACCGTTCCCCGTGAATCCCGTATTCATGTATTCCCCGCGCGCGCAACGGCCTGCCCGTTGTCTGGCGTCAACGGATTTATCCGAGTGGGACCATCGATCCACTTGTTCTACTTAAAAACAGTACGGGATATCGCGCACGGTCGGATTGGTCGCGCGGTGACGTGTGCGCCAGCCTGACTTCGCGCCTCTGTTTGACCTTGTTTCTTGATTTATCGGGTCTCGATTACCACACTTTCTCCCGGCATAGGGCCGCCCCGGTGAATGGGCAATTCCATGACTCGTAACAAGCTTCGGTGTGCAAACACGGCTGTGCTTCTTTGTAGTGGGAATCCTAGATCCTTAGGATCCGCTGAGAATCGTCTGTTCGGGTTAAGAGGACTCGCAATTGTCTATTTTCAAGGATATGGTCGCGTGAGACGAATTCAGGGGCGGTTTGACCCAAAGCAACATTTCTATGGTACGCGGGTTTTACGAAAAAATGGAATATTCGGCCGAAAACTGCCGAATGTGGGATATTCACCAACTTTGCACTGTTTGTAGCTCATATCTGCGTTCACCGATTTCGATGAAAGTTTCAGCATGTATGCAGCTTACTTAAATCTACGAAAGACATTTTTAAACGATTTTATTCAGCTTCGATCCTCTGTTTGTTTGTTTGTTTCTATGGTTCAAATCTGGGAACTCAAATTTAACCCACTTCCAACTATCCAATTGTCTTGAAACTTTGCGGGTGTGCGTAGTTTGGATGACAATACGATATTTTAAAAAAAATTAACTCCGAGCGGGTGAAAAAATTACCCAGTCATCAATAAATATAACCCATAACCATAAATTTAAACGACTTGAAATCAGCCACTGGCGTTCTTTACGGAAACGACCAAAAGCCGCTGCTTTTGGGACGCTAGTCGCATTCCGATTACCGAAAATACACAATTTATCGAGAAATGATCCGTCACGTATGGACGAATAGTAAAACTAAAACATTGCAGGCGTTCGTAGTATATCACCATCGAAATTTATTTTTTAGAGACTGTAGCACTACAGCATTTAAGAAAACTCTATACAGCAATAAAATATATTTGTAAAGAATTCTGTGCTGTGAAATGTAAATCCAAAAACACTATAAATTATAAAATAAAAAATATATAAAAAAAAAATTTAGGTTAAACGATTTTATTAAAAATGCACTAAAAACTAAAAAATAATTATTTTCTTGTACTGCAATTGCGACGGTGTTTTTCACATTAAATAAAATCGTAGAACAGGGTATCTCACAACAAATTAATTTCGACCCTTGATGCTGTATTATATTGATTCATATTCTGTTATGAAAAATCCTGCTCCACGATTTTATTTAAAGTGAAAAAACACCATCGAAATTGCAGTACAAGAAAAGAATTATTTTTTAGTTTTTAGTGCATTTTTAATAAAATCGTTTAATATAATTTTTTTTTAATATATATACTTTTTATTTACAGTTTCATTACAAGCTCGAATAAAAAGGTTCAAAAAACGACCTTCATTACTTTCTTTCGCTATTCCCTCTAATTGCAAATTTTTTTTTGACAAAACGACGGAACACGTCACTTAGCAAAACTAATCCTTCTAGCTTCTCAAAAAAACTCAAACCCTTTGGACCAATTTTAACCAAGTTATTCTGTTTTGAAGGGCGACCGAACACTTTTGCACGCCACTGTACACATAATCTCACATAAATAGGTAATAAAGAAATACATAAAAAAACAAATATTTACGTACATTTGATATATAAAGTAAGTGTATCACCTGCACGATTTTTACAAATAATGTTACTTCAATTTATGCATCTAACACCTACTATATTTTGACATTGCCCACATAAATACAACATCGTGATCGACTTTGTCAGAGTTGGATCAAAATGACCCCGCGCTTGTTGTACGAGGGTTAATTAATAACACCCAGTAGCAAAGAACCGAGTGTCTTAGATCGCCCAATGGAATCAGCATTGAAGGGTTAAAAGTCCCGCAAGAGCGATCCCGGTGCCAGTAACTCACCCCCGGCGCGGCATAGAGAGACTATCAGTGACGCATGATAATCGTATAGTTCGGTTCAATCGAGCCCGTAATGGGAGGCGGCAAACACCGTCAATATCGTCGAGGGTCGAAGGGGTGGTCCCCGTGAGCCCCGTCTCTGCCAGTTATAAAGTCCAGCCGTCTCTATTCCAGAGAGCGTGGCGTTGCCGAGCCGCTTCCTCTCGCTTCTCCGCGGCAACAATAACATCCACCCCGCCGGATTCCAGCCCCGCTCGAGGGGCCCCCACGGTAATCCTCGCCCTCGCCGAAAAAAGGGCCAAGGGGGGCTGGGAGGGTGGGGGGTTTAACAGTTTACACGTCGGATCATCCCTCGTTATTGTTGCGTTTATGATAATAGCCGTCGAACCGGGCACGCACGCGCTCCTGGTCGCCGCTGCAACCCCATCTCCGGGGGTCGGGAGCCTCGCCACGCTCAGGTATTTAATTAGTCGGACCCACCGCGCGCGCAGCTAGTAATTTCTTCTATTTTTATGGGAGCTGATCGCCTACTGTCGGGTGGAAAACGCCAACCCCCTGCAACGGCATCTAAAGCTTGAATTATTCGCGCTGTAGCGGGGTGTCCGAGCGCTGGGGGGTAGTTTCTCGCGTAACTGGTATCTCGTTACTTATCGTTTGCATCTGAAAGACCGCTGACATCTATCTAGCGAACATCTATCGGCAAAAATACACCGCGTCGCTTAGAATTTCTAACGCAAAGCGATTTCTTTACACTTTGCAACGTCGCAACCCGAGCGTTGTTCGATATCCTCGCCCTCGGTGACGCGCGCCAGTGACGAGGGGGCACGGGGGTTGGACGATTTAATCGAAAAGTCGCGGCGTGGAAAAAAATCATTTCCCTCCAATGTGAAAATGGCGGACAATTAATTACAAAATGAAAGCTCCGCCTGATCGCCGCGAAGCCCGCGTGATTGTATTGGAAAGCGGACGGGAGAGATTCGCTCATACGTTAGGTAGTGCACGCGCTGTGTGTTGCCCATCCGCCATGGGTATTGGATTGGATTGGATCGCCGCGTCAGCAATACAAACACTCGAAGCCTCGATGTGGGTCGGCCTCTCCCCGTTCCTGTTTCAAACTGAAATTACACTTTCCCGTCCGACCCCCCCTCGTTCCCCGACGCCTCCCCTCCCCCCGCCCCCCCCCCCCCCTCGCCAAGCCGCAATTTTTCCCTTCGCGTAGCCGTTTCCCATCCGTCTTCCTCCGCGGGCGGAAGATTCCTGCCAACTTCCGACCAACTTCTTCCGCGCAGCTCATTTAGGGGTGGCTTCCAGGAAGCGGAGAGCAGAACTCGAGGTATCTAAAATTCCCAGCAATTTCGGGGCTGAATTTTCGCGAAACCCAGTCGGACTTTTACGGGTCGCGGGGTACTGGAGATTCAGGCGAAATTGGGAGCCCCGGTCTCTGCGCCAGAGATTCCAGGTAAATATGGGGGATGTGGAATTGATCGTGGCGAAGATTTTGAGTTGAGTTTTACAGCAAGAGCTGCGTGGGTCGCGGCGAGATTTAGAGTCTGCTTCATGCGCGGTAAACTTCAGTAGAACACGGAGGATTCCGCACCCGTCAGACATCAGATTCCAATAAAATTCGAGACGCCGAGAGCGTGGAGCGCCGGGGATTTCAATAAGGCGATAAATCCCGTGTCCTTCGGTGGGGCTGGCGCTGCAAGCTCGAGGTGTTTCACGGCAGAGGAGGTCAGAGGAGGCGCCCGCCGCTCCGTATTTCCATTCCGAGGGATTAGGAATTAAAGGGTGGCGGTCGGGCGAGTCGGCGGGCTGAAGGCCGGGCATAAATTTTCCTTCCGCCGTCGCGGCCCGGTGAAAAAGACTTGCACGGGGCGCGGCACGGAAATCGAAACCCTTTAGCCGCGCTTTCCTCGAGAGGCGAGACCAACCGACTAACTCGAATGAAAAGGCACCGGTGCCGGTAAGAGACACTTCGTGCACGCTCCTGCTGGCGTGTATCCGAGCACGGAAAAAAGGAACGAGAGAGAGAGAGAGAGAGAGAGAGAGGGAGAGAGAGAGGCGGAGAGAAAGGAGAGGACGCTTATTTAGCTTACCTTTTACTTACACGTGCTGTACAATGTTTACCTACACCCACCTAAGCATATAAGATTGGAGGGACCGCTCGAGAGGAATAATGTTTGCGCAAGAGGAACGCGGATGGCGATTTCGATATTTAAAAATGAAAAAAGGAGAGACGGGAGGGTCAAGGCTGGCGAGTTCTGGACTCTCCCGATGAGATGTGTGCTAGTGGAGGGGTTTCCTTCGGTGAAATAAAATGGAATTGGAATCGCTGGAAGGTACATATCTGGCAAGATGAATATAGTACCTACATTGCGTGACAAATGAGAGAAATAAGCGATTGCGACGAGCGTGAGGTTTCAATTCACGCGAGTCAAAATCGCGTCTCTCCCTTGTCACGAACTATATTTTTTTCAACACCTGCATGAAAGGTGTGTATTTGAAAGCCTGCTGAGCGATTCGCAAAAAATACTGTGCCCAAAATGTTGATGGCTTGAAATCTTTCTTCTTTTCGTTGAAATAAACTAAAAAAAAACTGCTTCCGATAATGATTCTAATTTGTGGTTATCTCGCAGGTCCATAAATTTTTTGTATATCGTCTCGTACTTTTCTTTCGATTTTGATGGCAGCAAATTTTCTTCAATCGCTTTTGCAGCTTCTATTTACTCATTATTACCAGTTTTATCTTTTAATTCTATCTTTTAATAAAAAGGGGTGCTGTGACAGTTGTGATATCAAGATAAAACACACATGATCGATAACGGTTAGTCGAACAACTGCATCTTCATACGCCAGGGTAACGCCAAACTCCAGTTCCCTTGGGGGCAAAGTAAAAAATTGCGAATACGCGTGCGCGTAAAGTCTTTTTCCCTTGGGAGAAAAGTAGGAAACGCGAATACGTCTGAAACTGGTCATTTTGCTCGCGCTCAGCAGGCGTAGAAAACACCAATTTTCATGCAGGTGTTGAAAAAAATTAATTCCACGTGCATTGCTCGTAGCTATTATTATTCTGCCACGGAATGAAGTACTTTTCAATTCATAGAACCTACAAGAATCATCCACTATTCTTCCTCACAAATACGAACCACGGAAAACTCCCACCAAACAATACCAACACATACCAAATTCTATGAAAGTAACATCACCGTCGATATCGAGCCGGCCAAACACCAAAGTACCAATTCAACCCTGTTTCCCTCGAACTGGATACTCCCTAATGTTCAAGCATCAGCATCGATCTATAATCGATGAAAGCCAACGGATCTCGATACCCAATCCGATGCTGGACCGTCCACCCCCGAACGGAGCCGCGAGAAAACGGGGGTGGCTGCGGTTCCGCGTGCGAAAGTGGCGCAACTATTTGACGAAAAAGAACAATGAGCACGTACGTTCCCCGCGGAGGTTGCCCCGTACAAGATGGCGCCAGCGAGCCGGAGCACCACTCGGGCGATTTCCGGTGGCTTTGTTCCGCGCGCCACTCGTGCACTCGGGGGTGTATTCGATGGAACTCGAGGCTTAAAGGCGCGTTTTTCATGCCGCGGTTAGAGGCTGCGTGCGTGCGCCACGTATAAAGAGGTTTTTCTTCTATGAAGCCAGTTAGCCAACGAACCGGTAATTCCTCCGCCGTTGGCCCCCCCCCCCCCCCCCCGCCCCGTTCGGCATCCGCTACGCGAAGCTTCCCCGCGCTTCGGCTTCAACTTCTTTCCTCCGCCTTCTTCCATCTCCTCATTCTTCGTGCTCCTGGCCGCAACCAAGCATTCATTCGCGCCTTTGCGCCGCAGAGAAGAAGAAACGAGCCCTGGGTGCAGCTCAAGATCCCTCGCCCCCCTCTCTCTCTACCCCCCCCCCCCCACCCTCCTCCTCCCCTAACCCCCTTTCTCTCTCCCCCCGGCTCCTTCTCTTACCCATTTTCCTGTTCCTCTTTTTAGTCACCGGTAATGGAGGCCCTCGAAGCCGGCCCTTCTAGCGCCTCGACGAGCCAGCCGGCGAAACGAAACGAAACGAGACACGTTTATACCACCACCGACTTTTACTTTCTTCCTCCCTGTAGCCGCGCTCCGTTTCCCAAGCCACCGTCCCTCTCCCGCTGATTCCCTCGAGAGGAAAATACGAGCGAGCTCTCTCGGCGCTGACGAGGCCGGGCGACGGCGGGCGACGTCGCCGCTGCCTCCCTCGTCGATGTCGCGACGCTCCCGCGGCCTAGAGGGGTTCGCTTCTGCGGGCGGAAATCGGTGACGGGGATTCAAGATTCTCCGAACAGAGGCTGTTACTCAGACTCGCATTTGTGCCGTCGGGATTCTTCTTTTACTTTGCAGGAGAGTCGAGGACGGAGTCATCGAGATCGTGGAATTAAACGCTCGAAATTACCAGCCGCGGGAGCGCCGAGGCAGGCGAGAGTGTCGCAAGATCGATCGTTCGCCCGCGGAATTAACAATCGCGGAATAAAGATCCATCCGCGCGGCGAGGAAGCGTGGCCGGCGCGGCTCGGCGCTTTCGTTCGCCGGGGCTGGGGTATTTCCAGCTTCGCCCCGGCGCGTCGGGGGCGCGGGGGTGGGCACGGGGCGCGGCGTACGGGGGGGGGAGGGGGAGGGGGAAAAGGGTTCGCCGGGTAGGGGAGCACGGCAGAGGGCGAGGATCGAAGGAGGATAGAGGGAAACACTTGACCCTGCCTGGCTGGTTGCCGCACAGCCGATGCTGTGCCAGCAAACCCCACCGTGCAACGTGCGTTAATAAACGCGACGCGGGTGTGTTGGTACCCCCGTCCGTGTGCCCTCCACCCCCGTTCCACCCCCGGCAGCACCGCCGCCGAGGAGCAGGCCTCACCCTCGCCGTATGCCCGTCTCCGTTGGACTCGCGCGACGCACGCCCACAACTCGCCGCTCTCCCTCGCGCCGCGGCCGCGCACGCGTGCGTGGGCGCCACGCAGCGGGGGTTGCGCACGTACGAACGCACCGAGGGGGCGAAGCGCAGAGGGAGGGTGGACGGGCGGGGGTGGGTGGATCGCGGCCGCCCGAGCAACGTGTTGACTCTCGCGATCGTGCAGCTCCTAATTTATTTACAATTTCGCCAAGGGGGAAACTGGATTGATTCGAGCCCCTCCTCCCCGCCGGCGCGCGTTGCAGAGGGGGTGGGGGTGGGGTGGGGGGGGGGGGGGGAGCAGGGACGAAGTTCCAATAGCGGGCCGGAGTAGCCCTGCGCTGGGCTTTCTCTCTGGTAATTCGCTTGGGCGTTTAATTGCGCCCCCCCCCCCCTCCCGCTTCTTCCCGAGACGACGGTTTGTATCGTTCGATGGTAATTAACGGACGTTTCGCGGCCGAGCGCCGGGGATAGGGTTCCGAAGC
The DNA here is from genome assembly GCA_947577245.1 of Andrena bucephala. Lineage (NCBI taxonomy): Eukaryota > Metazoa > Arthropoda > Insecta > Hymenoptera > Andrenidae > Andrena > Andrena bucephala. The sequence goes on along the minus strand of OX387716.1, from coordinate 98,788,016 downwards.
TGGCGAGCGAATTGGAGGACCCGAGGAAACTGTGCTAAGGTGGTGATAGTAGAACTGGAAGCTTCGGAAGAGACTTGCCGATCGGGGGAGAGGGTGGTTGGAATCTTAATCCGTTACGGGTGACCAGTCGATGTACACGCGTGAGTCGGGTAACCCCACGGTGCGAGCCTCTCCTTGAAGGTTCGACGGTCGGACACAGAGAGCGAACGAAACGGTCTCCTAGCCGAGAGAGGCGTATCCAACGGACCGAATTCAGCGAGGAAGACAATCTTCCCTCGGGAATCGGTGGATATTACAGATATTCGGAAACGCGGTGGCCGGGGCGGTCGCGCGACATTTCGGGGGGTTGGTCCCGCGACGGAGCATCGCCGAGGAATTATCGTCGGGCGAGGGGTCGGGGAAAAAACCGGGGGGAGGGGGGGAGGGGGGTGCGAGAGGGGGACGGCGGCGAGCAGAGAGCAAGAGACATCGAGCCGAGAGGGATGAAGGAAGAAGTATGCAGAAGCACTCGTGTCAGAGGCGACCAATAAATTTATCGAGCGGGTGTTGGCATGGAGACTGCCGGACAGAGCTCGGCTGGATGGCCCAGAGGGCGATGAGAGGGCACTCGAGAATCCTCCAGGAGCCCGTCACGGGGAAATTGGAGGCAGCCACGGCGGCCAGGAGGAGGAACGGAAAGAGGGAGGAGAGCGCTGCCGCGTACCCCCTCGAGGAACGACCGAGACAGAGGCCCGGGGAGCGAAGGAAGAAGGAGAACCGCAGAAGGTGGAGGTGCCGGAGGAGCTGGAGGAGCCGGAGGACGAGGGGGGTGGCCGAGAGATATCGATTTCTCGCGGTGATCCAATCAACGATGGTGCCTTATCTGACGCCTTTGCCACCGGCTTTAACACACCGGCTCCGCGGTAGAGAGCCAGAGATTCGCGGAGTCAACCCTCCCCCTTCCTCCACCGCTCGAGCCGATGTTTATTAAATATCGACCTGGACGGAGGTCCAATTCTTTTCGCCGATCCGGCAGAAATTTCCCGAAGGGGAGGGGGTAGTACTAATCTGTGATTCGAGGCGGTAGTCTCTTCTTCTTGGGCACATACGTGCCAAGGGTGTGTGCAAAGCTTCGTAGGGGATGCTTCCTTTGTGACTCAAGGGACAAGCTTTCCGCGTAGCATCGTAATGGATTGTAAATGGTACCTGGAACACCTACTAAGGTGTATCCTTCACGGTATCATGGAGAACACAGGCAGAACACCTATCCGAATGCAACCCCCCGTATTCCTACCCCCGACGGTACCACGCGTCTTCACCTCCTTCTACCCCCGCAAATCTCTCTATATTCCTTCCACCCAGAAGCCACCATCTCAGCCAAGAATTCCCCATCAGAGACGGGAGATGACATCGAGAGATCGATAACGCCACCGGTATGCGAGCCAGGGTGCAGCTCGACATTTAACGAGCCAGCCAAGCCATCCCCGTCGCTCTCCTTAGCGTCTGGCGATCTTTAATTCATTAACGGCATTAATTATTCATCGCCGATAACGACGGAATCGCTGATCATCCCCCCCTCCCACGGCGACGAGCCGCGAGCATCCCCGAGACTCCCGCAGCCTCCGTCATTTTATTATTCCAGGCTCCTCCGCTGGATAAATCGTCGATTGCAATCGCCTCGGCGCCAGAGGGTGGAGGACCGTTTCCACGCGGACGTCCCGTGTGTACGGACTGGCTAATCCCTCTGACATTGTTCCGAAACAATACGACATCCGCCCCTAATTTGTACTGCCTTCGTCGGCCGGCTGCCTCCGCCGCTACCTTCTCTCCGGCGAGCGAACCGCACCGGCTGACAGAGTCAATATTTTCGCTGTCTCTCCGCGACGGGGGAAAGGAGACGGTATATCTGGCGGAAATTCGCCGGGCGAAAGCGTTCCGGCGACTGACGGCGGTGTGGGGGAGAGAGAGAAAAAAAACGCGGCGTTTCTGCATAGCTTGCTGCTGCCTCGCGGCCTGCTTGCTCAGCCGTTACGGATTAAGCCGAGTTGTCTCGCGTGCACGTCCGCTCTCTCTCTCTCTCTCTCTCTCTCTCTCTCTCTCTCTCTCTCTCTCTCTCTCTCTCTCTCTCTCTCTCTCTCGTCTATTTTCGTTGCGGGGGAGGATGGCCCCACCGACGTCGTCTTTTGGGGAGATTGGAAGCCTCGATCGCGAAAGATCGAGCGTCGTTGGGCAGATTTTCGAGGCTTCAGAGGTTTGCTCACTTTGCTGGAGCAGAGGTGCGATGGGTTTGCGGGGGTGGTTTGAAGGGGAAGGTGGACGTGGAAGGAGTTCAGTGGCGCACTCGGGATTTAATCTTGGGGGGAGTCGAGTTGAAGGGATACAAATATTTTTAACGCGAATTCAATAAAACTGATTAAGGGATTGTGAAAATTTGTTTAAAGAATAAAATCCAGTCTTCTCTTCTGCTTACGAAACCCCTTCTTTAGCGGTGACAGGGTCCCTTGGCTAAAGAAATTCGAAACTAGATACTGCTTGAGCACGCGCAGTGGAGACCTCGCTACTGCTCGGCAGTCGCTTACGATTTCCCGAATCTTCCAACGACTGTGCGCCGTCGATGCAGAAAGAAAGAAGGAATGCTGCCAGGGTGCGAGGTAAGCAGCCGACCCATTCAACGTTCGAGTCTCGCCCTAGGAAGCTGCGTCGGGTCCGACTGGTTCTCCACGTTTGATTTGAGGCACGAGCAAGAGGCGAGGCCGAGAGCGAGAGGAAAAATAGAAGGAAGGAGGGATGGAACGGGAGCAGAAGAGCGAAAGAGTAGTGCGCTCGGCGTTGTAGGACTCTCCGCTGGAGAGCCCTCCCCCTCTCTCGCCCGCTTAAAGCCCTATCCACTACTCATTTATCAAATAAATCAACACGGCTACTTGTGCACCTGTGAAGAGATTCAGCCGCGCGGGGCGTCCCGCGCCGTCCAAAAGTCCCGTACACAACCAGCAACGATTCCTCGAGAACCGGGCGCCGATCCCATTCCCCCCAACATTCAGAAACACCGGGGATGAACGAAATAGAAATATATGTCTCTAGAGGTAATCAAGCTTGTCTTCAATCTGCGACATAATGAAGCTCGCGTCTAAAACGATACACTCCCCTCCCCAAGCGCAGCGAAATCGATGGTCCAGATTTCTGGCCGAACGAAGGCAACCAGCCGAGAAAATGGAAGGAGAAATCGATTCCCGCTGCATCAATACACCGAGGCATCTTCCACGGCGAGCGGGGCTAAGCTCGCGCGAGAAGCATCGCGGGTGGAAGCGAAAAGCGTGGTAATTAACGCGGTATCGAGCGAGGAGAGGGCTTCCTCGGGTTCCCCGTGCAGATCGAGCGTGTAGGAGGAGTGGTAAAGACGGGCCGAAGAAAGGGCGTAAGAGGCGAAAGGGAACGCTGGAATCGCGACGAGAGGTCTAAAGGGGGAGTGCAAGAAGCGGAGGGAGAGCGGGATGGAGGGTGGGGTGGGGGGGGGGGGGCGCGGTGCAGGGTGGGGGAGAGTGCATAATCAAAGAGCTTCGAAAAATCAGGATGCACTTAGAAGCACGTACTCGGCCTATAGAGAGGCATTCAGTTATACTGGTGAGTTTGGAGTCAAAGCAAGGACCCTTGCCTCAGCAACTGGGCGCATTACCTCTGCTGCTTGCCTCTCGCGTCGTCTACGCCCGCGTTTACATCCACGATACCTCTTTTCCCTCTCGCGGTAACCACGCTACGGGTGTATTTACGATCGGCCTCACGGCCCTTTCAGATCGAGGAGCCGAGCATCGACGACGATTAGGAGGCGAGTCGAGTGGATGCCGAGCCGCGCTCACTTCGACCGGATGCTTTTTCTCGGGGGGGGGGGGGGGGGGGTATAGAGGCGGAGGAAGCGCGGAGACTCGTTGAAAGCTAGGAGGATTCAAGGCGAGCGTTGTTAAACTATATACAGCAATTTCCATAGGAGCTGTTGAAATTTAAAGGGGGTCGAGTAGCCTACCAGTTGCGTCCAGCTGGGAATCGAATTCACCACCGCGAGCCACTTAAAAGGTACGGTGCCCGAGCCTAACCCCGCGTGATCATGTATTTAAAAGCACCCTCGAGCGCGTAGCCGCCGCGGAATAGAGAGAGCGGAGGGTCGAAGCACCAGGTTGACGATCGGTCGCCGCAGAAACAATTCTCGCGCCCTCCAGCCGGGCAAAAAGTCAGCCACGAGAGGCTGCCGTCGCTCGAGGATCGTGATTAGGTGATATCGAATCCTGTACACGATCACTCGACGAGCGAGTGGCGGGGCGAGGAAAGAGGGGGCGGGAGGAGGAGGCAGGCGAGAAGAGGAGAGGAAAGAGAGAGAGAGAGAGAGAGAGAGAGAGCACGCGAGGGTGGAGAGAATCGCGGCTGAAGAGTGGCAGGGTGGGGAGCGACACGGTGGATCCGTGAAAAGCGAGAAGAGCGTCGAAAAGGTGGCTACTCGGCTTTGTAGCCAACGCTGAAGAAGACGAAGGAAGCGCGCCGGTGGCACGGGGGGGAGGGGGGGGGGGCGCCGCGCGACCGCAGAATACGTCCACGGAAGGGAAACGGAGGACCCGACGCACGGATCTGGCTCGGGAAGAAGCGAGACGGGGCGAAGAACGTGGGGGTGCGGCGGGGGACGGTGGTTGCGGAAGATGGAGCGGAGAAAAGAGGAAGAGAGGATGGTCCTTGTGCACCGAGGACCCCAGGATACCCGGCAAGGAGTATCCTAGAACTGTCGAGGATCCTTCACTGCCATCGTCCTCTTCCTCGTGGGCCCCCTTCACCCCTCTTCGCTCGCGTCTCTACGCTCCCAGCCACCTCTTCGTCTTCCCAACCGGTGCCCCTCGCGCTCCTCCTTGTAAATATGGCCCCGCTCTCCCTGTCCCATCAGGATCTACTCTTGCAAAAGGGAACCGTCGTCTCCTTCAAATGCTACACCCAAGAGGGATATCGCCACCCCCTCGACCACCCTTTCGCTCTTTCTTTATTTCTCCCTCCTCCCCTCCGCTCCCTCCAGCTTCATCCTCCTCTTCTCTGCTCCTCTGGTCTCACACCCCCGCCCCCCCCCCCCGACCCTGTCCCACCCTGTCGCCGTTCTGTGTGCCGCGAGACTTTCGTACGGATTGCGAAATCAAGGGCTCTTCGAGGGCCCTGGAGTAGGCGGAGAGAGCACGCGGCCGCGCGAGAAGGCGACGGGGAAGGCCGCGGCTAGGCGGCGTTCCCCCCCCGAGGACCCGCGGCCTCCTCGTGGCTTCCGTTCAACCGAATCGAACCCCTTTTTTACAAGCTTCCTCCCGCTGCAGATGTACCTAGTGTTTGCGGCGATGAGGATCGGATTGCAAGTGTCGGAACACCCCCAAGGTTGCGGGCGATGCCTCGAGCTGTGATCGATAGTAGCTTCGAATATGAAATGTCCAAATCCTCCGCGGAATACTGAAGTAATCCCAAACTAATCGATAGCGTGCTCCAGCCTCTATACGAATAACAGGTCCAAGAGGAATAGCTTGATAGTCGCAGGCGTGTCTCCCGGAATCCCTGGGAGAAACGAAATCCTCGGGTCAAGTGGCACCTTTCCACCTTTTCATTCCCGATCGGAAGTGCGAGGCCCACCGCCTACGGCGTGCCCTTAAGTGGCCCGGGGATCCATGACACGCGTTTTGATTCCTCCGGAACGTATCGGGTTTCGGATCTTCGTCAGCCACCACTTTCGACCCGTGTTCCTCTGTTCGGAACGGTCTCGTTCTGTCGTCTTGTTGACCCACCTCCCCGCTCTAGGGGGATCCGATTTCACGAGGACCCGCGGCCCGCTCCTGGAGGTCCAGCGGAATCCTCTTCACGGGGCGCGCTGGAATCTCGGACAGGCCGCGCGATCGAATTTCGCGGTCAAGCCGGAAATTTGGATATCAAGGCGCCCTCGGCGCTAGACATGCTCGTAGACTTGCTGCGTAATTGTCCAGCGGTGTCCGGAAAATCGATGCGGGACTCAAAGAAACTCGATTTCGCATTCGACTTGGAAAAAAACTGGGTTGCACGTTAGCAGAATAGCATTTCCGATACAGTTAATTGTGGGTGCAGCTAGGAATTGAGGAGGTTGCAGTAAGAGGGGTGCAGGGGTCCTTCGTTATCAAGTTGGAGTAAATTAGAAAAAACTGTTTATAAAATTATTGCGTTTACTTTACATTAAAAAAAGAACACTAATTGAAAAATATATTTTTTCACACAATAAGTACATAGTAGTTATTGAGTTGATAAGTTTTTATATTTTTTTTTGGCGAAAAAATATTCTATAACAAAAATATTAAGATTAATATTTTTATTATAGAAAGATGGAAAAATATTAATATTTTTATTATAGATCAATATTAATGTTAGTATTTCTATTTTTGTTTATTTGCAATAAATCGGTCATTTGTTGTCGAACTTGCATCAAACGTCCACGAAAAGAATAGAATTTTTTTACGTATGTTACCACATCATAATTCAAAAACTGTCACAAATGCAGTTGCACCTCTCTTGCTGCAAGGTCCACAATTGCGAAGTCTGCAATGTGCATGCGCGGAGGACACAGACAGTCGAAGATGGTGAGAGGAGAGAGTTTCTCGTCTTCTCTCAACTTCTACCAACCTAGATATTCGTCGTAACTTATCCCCATTTTGACTTCACTTCTGCTACATCACAGTCGTAAGTGCACAAGCAGCCGCCAAGTACGTAATTAGTATTGTTTCCAAATACTGTCTCTGGAGCAACACCACCTGCATATCAAGCCCATTTAGCTTCTTCAAGCAGACGCAGTGTTCCCGTGCTCCTCGATCGCGTTCACAATAAACTCGAGGGAGCCGCAGAAGAGTTTACACGGCCCGAAGGAAAGGCACTCGAGGAAACCGCAGGATGCCTAAGAAACTGTACGAAGGCGCCTGCTAAAATCCGATTCGACGGATGATCCTTGCCCTGACTGTAACGGGGGGCACAATGGACGAAAAATCCGAGAGAGGAGAGCGCCCGAGGAAGAGCAGAGAGAGAGAAAGGGAAAGCAAGGAGGTCTTGAGGGGGTGAATTCTCTCTCTGATCTGGAATCGGTTGTTCCCTCGGTTCGCGCGGAAATGAGGTGGAAAACCGCACCCTCCGGCCAGCCTCGCCACCTCAACTCACCTTTTCTCTGCGTTTTCGAGGATACTAACGTCGGATTTCGGGCTCCCGCGGTTTCTTGATATTACAAACGCGAGTAGAATAGCGAGCAGAGAGAGAGAGGGAGACTTCTCGAGGCAGTGGACCGCGAGGGAATCGCGCCAAGGTAGGATGGAAAAGTGAAAGAAGGAGAAAAAGCTCCAACGACGAGAGCCCCGTGATTCTGGAGCTTGGGAAAAAGTATATGTATACGTGGAAAGGCGAAAAGTGTGGCAGAGAGCGAGGGAGAGGGAAAGAGAAAGAGAGCCGCGGAAAACGTTTTCCATTCGTCGAATTCTCGGGCAGCTCGAGAGGACGTTACAAAACGCGCGTTAATCGCGTGACCCAGAAATGGCGAATGTAGAATTACATCCGCGGGGCAAGAACCGGCGAGCCCTGGGAAAAGAAACTTCTCTGGATCGGTGGACGACGATAAATGGAAGATAATGGGGGTTAAAACGGTGCTGGATGGTCCGCCGAGGATAGGTGTGTGTCTGTGTGTGTGTCTGGGTGTCGAGGGTGGAGGAGGATCTGCGAGAGGATGTGCCACTCTGGGGATAGTGGAGGATTTAAGTTGTTCGGAGAATAGTCTTCGAAGAAGGAGGCCATTTGTTAGAGAAGAATAAAGTGTCAGAGATTAACACTATGGCCAGCCAAAAAGTGATAACGTGTTTAATATTTTTACTGCACTTTTTCGCCGACCTAATAAATTAAGGGAGGAGCAGAGTTGCGCGGTGAAGGAGGAGAAAGTGAAAACAGAATAAGAGGGGAATAAGGTAGGGAGTCGCGAGCGCGGAGATATTCAAGGAGCCATCCATATCCCATCCTGGGCCCTCCTCGTGTACATCCATCGTGTAAACGTGCGTGCCTGGCAGGGAGGCAAGAACTCGTCGTCATTTCTGAATTAATCTCATTCGACTGCCCCCTTTATGCAGGCCGGGGCTCTCCCTCGCATCCTGCGGCGAGCCTCCTAGCCGCTTCGTGGCTTCAAGGTTAATTGGAACGAAAGCGAAGAAAGGAAAAGGAGCGCGAGCTCCAACAGGGGGGTGCAGAAAGAACGGCGAGAGCAGATAGAATCCCACGGCGACGCCGAGTTTCCATTTTAACGACACCCGTTCGACCTCCGCGCGCACCCCGCCCTCCAAGGGTCAAGGGACACGGGGATGTTTCTCTCCTTTCGAGCCCCATTGGCCCATCTACCTCTGCTCCTTCAGAATCTCTCTCGAAAACGAAACTTCGTACTTTGACGATTCATGGTGGAGCTCCATGACTTCTCGAATGGAGAAATCGCGGGGCGCGGTGCGGAATAAGGGAGAGTGGGGTAAACACGAACGCGGGCTAATCGCGAATGCGATGGTTACGGCGTTTTAATAAATAAAAACTATGTTCCCTCTCCACTAGCTAATAGTTTAGGTCGTATCCAACGCCGGGCAGAAAGTAATAAATACAGAACGCTCATGCTATTCAAGATAAACACAATCTATTATTTTCATCATGTTTCAAGTAATATTTTGTCCATTTTCAATTGAATCATGATTCTAACCTCTTAAATTATTTTTTTTTTTATTTTTTGATGTGGGGTATTGGCGAACAAATCGGATGGGGCAATCTAGAACCTTCGAGATTAGCAACGTTAATCGATTTTGATGAAATTTTCAGCATGTATAAAACTTACTTAAATCTACAAAAGGGATTTTTGAATTTTCATTACAGGCTCAGAAAAAAAAGTTTAAAAAACGACCTTTACTATGTTTTTCGATATTCCGAACAATTGCAATTTTTTTCTAACGCACAAGAAGAGGAATTTGAAAAATACATTTGGTATAGATTGTAGCAACATTTTTTATGGTTTGACCATTGAAGCCGCGCTTTCTGTGCGACTTTTGCGATTTTTAACACTCTGTTCGTGATTACCCCACGGCAGTCGAGTAATCACGAACACCAAGGGTTTTGCTTTTTCTCTATAAAGTTGATTTTTATTATAAATTTTCAAAAATTCGTCACAGTACTTTATAGATGAATAGTTTAAGGGAGGAGCAGAGTTGCAGAGAGCCGGTTAGTAAATAATAAACAAATTCATTTCTCACATAATTTTCGTTTTGATTGCTTTTTTGCTTAGGTGTTCGCAATTACCCGACTCTCCCTTATTCGGGCGTTCAATGTAACTGAGGATGGCGTGGGTAATACGGAGAGGAAGAAGAATGTAGATGCGAATTCAAGTCCCACTTTCGGCTAAACATCGATGGGACAAGGGTGCAGGTAGGGCTAAGTAGAAGAGAATTAGAGGTTAGCGCACAGGTGTATCGATGATCCCCGGGACGAAAACACGGAGAATACCTTTTCATAGACTACCGCGAAGTCTAGGATATGCGCACCATTTACTTCTATGCGGCATTACGTGAAAGGGCCAGGGTAGAAACAGCCATTCAACTGATCCCTAAATACGGCCACGGCTAAAGAAAGAAAATCCTGGTCGTAGGTGTGTTCTTCTCAACGGCCGTTCGCGGAGCCTGGTTTCGTGCTAGCTCATGGGGACGTAATGTGAACAGACGTGACGGGTCCTCGACTCTTAAACTAGTCCCGGAAGTCAACGTAACGAGAACACGAGGGGGCGGAAGATAGAAATACGGGAAGGAAACATTTTGCTAGATCGTACCTACGCTCGCTATTTACGGTGGCGATGATTTAATCGCTCCCTGCTCGCGGCAATAAGTTATTTTAATTTAAATTCAAAGGGGTTACGGCACCCTTAAAGTGGTATTAGACGGCAACTAGCCAGACACCAAGATTCCAATTAAAAAGGGAGCTGATAATATCGATCCCACGAAGGGAGGCTGGGGTCGGTTTGGCTTTAAGTAAAAGTCCAAACGAATCGACCCTTGGCACCCTTCGGGTCCGCGGTGGCCGTAGGGCAGAAGGGCCTTTCTATTAGCCACTAGAAATCGCACGAACCCTTCTCTCTCTCCCTCGCAAGGGACAAATCGAAACGGTACCAGTACCGACGCTGCCCGCTCTAATAGAGTTTCACGCTCGCCGAGAATCGGCCGAGCCGGGGAACGATAGACGCTCCCAACGAGAGCTGGTCAACCGAGGAATTGATAATCAAAGCGACACCGACAGTGCCCCGTCTCCCTTAACGAGTTTAGTTGGTCCAATTCAATCGGACATCACTGACCAACGATATTATAAAGGAGTTGGAATCGTCTCGCGTCGACTTAAAGGCAACTCTCGTCCCTGTCCGCTTAGCGTTTGCTTGAATCACGCAAAAACTATGCGCACCCGATTCGACCATCAAAAATGGATAGAAAAGGTAGAATGAAACTTTCTCGTACGAGGCTTCGTTTTCGAGATAACCGAGCCGAAAGTCAGCGTCATGCGCGCGCCCCTAGTCGCGGAGTCAGCACGCACCCACTTCAAGATCGATTATCTCGAAAACGAAGCCACGCACGAAAAAAATTCATTCTACATTTTCGACGTATTTTTGAACGGTGAATCGGTACACCCTATTTCGCTTCTCCATTTCCGCCGTATGCCGCGAGTGCGCGCGTATAAACAGACTTTCCTCGAAACCCTTGGTCGCGGCGACAAGAGGATTTCTCTCATTGCTAATATTTCTTCCCCCCGTGGCGTCGGCGAGAGTGAAGGACAGAGTCGCGGCAAAGGCCACCCTACCCCCCCCCCAAAGAACCCCCTCCTTTCCACCCTCGGTGTTCTCAAGAGACAGAGGAAAAAATCCGTATCTTTGACGAAGCCGAAGAAGAGTCGTCGTACGTGTCCTTAAGCGACTGCCAGGCTTCCACGCTAATGAGGCGCGGCGTAATTAGTGAGACTGTCTACTGGCTGGACCCTTCACGAGAGGGCGGATCCCTCTCGACGTCGAGCCTCTCTCTTTCACCCTCCCCCGCCTTCGCCCACCCTCGTCCGGCACTCCACGCATCCTCAACCCGTTTCACGATTTCTTACCGGCGGCAGAAGGAGCGGTGGCTCGCTGACACCTCGGGAATTCACGACTTTCAGGGCCCCCAGCCCTGGACTCTCCCTCTCTCTCCCTCTCTCTCTCTCGCGAAGAAATAGCGCGATTAAATCTAGCACCCCCAAGCCTTCATTCCACCTCTTTCCTCTATTTTTCTTCTTCCTCTTTTTTTCTAATTTCTGGCTTCTTTCGCCGACGAGCGTCACGCGGACGCTCGAGAGACACCTGGACTGAGCGAATTTTTCAACCCCTTAAGCGGGTCGGGTCGACGCGTTTGTCGTCATTGATAGTCGGAGGAGTTTGAAGTTTCGAGTGACGCTGGAGGAGTGTAATGTTTTCCCTGTTGGGAAACGTCGCGCGTGGCACCGTAAGAGAACAGGTATCCGGGTTGCCGTGGCCCATTGAGGGAACATTGGGATGTTTTTATAGCGAAATGTCGGATCGACTGGCAAGGAGCGAGATGAACGGGACAGTATCGACGAGGCGGGTGCGATGAGCCGCGTTAAATAGGCTTCAAACGAACGTGCAGCGAGAGAAAGAGCGAGGACGGTGTGGATCGCCGATGGGGTTCCAAGGGGGTGGCATTCTGAAGGCGGGAAGGCCGATTTAGAGCACAATGCGGTTCAATGTCGAGGAAATTAGCCACGGCGCTGTCGGTGACGCCCGTCAACCCCACACCACGCAATACAAGACCGTGTCTATCGAGGAGGCTCACCACGGGAGCAGACACTATATAGCAGAGGAGAGCTTTATCGAGTTCCAATTTATCCTTCGAGTTCACTGAATCATTTCCCTATCGAAACAATCGAATAACACATGTCCGCGAGACGAGTTCTGGGAGGATTTAGGGGAGAACTAGTATCGAGGTTTTATTATATGTAGTACTGTAGGCGAAAAAAACGAACCTCGGACGACGGGACTCGAACCCAAGATCTGCGGATCTTCGGCGTACTGGTCAGACGCCTAACCAACTCCACCAAAACCGACTCCCTCATGTTTCTTATTTCTGAAGTATACAAATACTTAAACTAACGGGACGCCACATATGTCCCAGGCGCATCATAGACCTAACTACTCCAAACGTATTGGGGAGACCGGGGCTGGTAGGCCAGTTTTTCAGTTTTTGATTTTCAATAAATTATGTGGGCGAAATTTCATTAAACCGGTTAATATATTTGATAGGACATACATATTACATTTGGTTATCTGATTAAATTATTAATGTTGACATTTAATGATATTTTAATGTTTTTCTAACACCTTAATGTTGGTCAACCAGCCCCATGATCGGGGCTGGTTGACTTACAGTATGGGGTAGGTTGACTATATGTGGGTACAATCAGTTAAGAAAATGTTATTAGCAACTTATCTCAGTCGTAATAAAATAACACAATGTCACAAGAGTTGTTTCATTATAAAATATTACTTTCATATTTTAATAATAAGCTGAAAATTTTTTCAATTTAAACATTAATTATAATGTATTTATAACATAGTGTAAAGTTCAAGGTTGTTATCCCCATATCACCCTAACGAAAGGGGGTAGAGATCTGAAATGTCTCACAGTTTGACTTCAATAATCTATATAACCTTCAATTATTTATGTATAAACAAAAATACTATGCCAATAGATCGTCTAATATACAAACTTTAAAATAGTCCCTTAACATTTATTCTATTGTAACTATATAAAACGTGAAGAAATAAAATCTTTAAGAAAAAATATTTACTTACATAGTCAATTTCTCGACAAACGCTGATGATTGTTAAAAAAACGTGCGATCGCGAGGTCGGACATAAATGCATGGCATAGTAGAAGTGACTTCATCCTACAGTAAATGTTTCTGCAGTAGAGCATATGTCGGTGCAAAGTTATTAACAATTAATCAACCTACCCCTTGAAACAACCAGCCCCGGTCTCCCCTACTTTATCCTCATTATTATTCTTCCTATTAAAAGTCTAATCCTCTTCATACTGAACGAAACGTTCCCACCGCGGTCGACGCCACTGCTACCGGCTGACACGCATTAAGCAGCGAAGCGATCGGGACAGAGCGGAAAGCGACGTCGACGTACCATCGCGTATCTCAATGGAAGGAGCACGCGAAACGGTGGCAGTCCTTCCTGAAAGCCTCGAAAACGGCTTCTTCAGTCTCGATCCGCCGGTTGGAAATTACCTCTCGTCCCCCATCCATCGTCGCCGAGGTGTGCACCCGCGTCTATTTACGAGCGGATCTCTTCCCTCCGCCCCCGTCGCTGGCGGAAAATGCCAGCCGCTTTCACGCGATATTACCTGTAATGTCCGCCGCATCCATTACGCGTCATTATCCATCCATTAGTCGTTTCCCACGGGCCCCTTTGGACGCCTCGAGAAGACGAATTTACGGGCTCCGGCACGCGGAACGGGCACACCTCCTCCTTTCATCCCCGTCTTCCCATCGAGGAGACGATTACTAGCGATCGGACGAGGGAAGATGCTTCGGGAGGACCGTGCGAGGAAAATTCGCGACCGTCAGCGATAATTACGGTGCACGGAAGGGTGAAACGAGGCCGACGGGTTTTTCCATGGAAAAAAGCTCCTCGAGCTCCGAAGACGGGGCCGAACAAAGCGGGGCCCGACGACGGGCATGGGGGGGAGTAGGAGAGACACAGAGGAGAACGGACAGAGGCTTCTTCTCTAAATGCTCGTTCACCCTCGCCTATTCATACCGCGTATGTCTACCTGCGATACAAGCCTCCCCATTAATCTATAGGATCCATTCATCTTTGAGAGAGCATAGGTGAACTTGTCCTCGCGGATCTCTTCAGACACTCGATGCCCGCTGGTGGAATCTCTTTGGCCTGGGACTTGAAAGCCTCCTCCTCCACGGCTGGACGAATAGCGAGAGGGAGACGAAAGAATAGAGGAGAGCATTATATCGTCGCGATCCGTTTGACGGGGAATGGTGTCTCCAAGACTCTTAGAGCTGACGGTTCCGCTCCCTTGTTTCTTCATTTCACCACGCAATCATTACACCAAATCGATCCTATTCCCCATCTTATCTTCCCCCACCCCCCACCCCCTCCCCCCTGTTCCAAAACGCAAGCACCGCGGTATCGCTAGCAGCCGGTCAGCAGATCGGCAGGAAGCCAGCGGGGCTCGTCTTGCGCCCGGTTTCAGCGCGGATCGAGCCGCCGCCGTCGCTGCTGCAACGAGTGTTTGCAGTCCACTCGAAAGCAGTACCGAACGAGCTAGCCGCGCTCCCGACAGAGACACCGGGCACAGGGGTAGAACGGCGCGGGGATAGAGACAGACGGACGGACAAAGCCGTGGAGAGACGGGCGCAGAGGCACGCCGTGCTCCGCGAGACGGGAAAGGCCAGGGAGCGAAGCTTAATTTGTCTAACGAGGGGGCCCCTGCACCTGTCATCTGGTCGAAGATACGAGCGGACGGCAGGCGAAACCCTCTCCACCCGCCCGGCGGTCTCTCGTTTCATCCCTTCGGACCGAGGCTAGCCAGCTCTAAAACCTTCATACGTGTGCTCCACCCGTGGCGCCGAGGGGAGCCCTCGGACCCAGCTCGAGGAGCAGCCTAGTGGGATTAATTGGATGGCGAAGCGATGATCGAAGGATCTTGACTTGTCTTCGCATGGCGGAGCTGGCGGGGTATCTACTTGGGACGTCCTCCCTTCGGCTCCGCTGATATTCCAAGCGGACGGGGTCCGAGGAATAGCCTCGACACCCTCTTACCCACCCACCAGACAACACGGACCTCTGCGGTAGGGTCCGCGGCGGGCAGCCCGCGCGTGTCCCTGGCGTTCGCTCCCCTCGGTAAATCAATCACACACCCGGCGCACGGGCCTCCGCGAGACAGCGTCTCGTTTTTACTGATCGTGCACGCGGAGTCGCGCGTTTCTTCGCGCGTGTGCACCCACGCGGCCCAGTCACGCCTCTCCGTGGGGGGGGGGGGGGGGGGGGGGGGGACAGTTAACGGTGTCAAGCGCCGGGCGATAATAATTCATCGCTCCGGAACACGTCGCCGGTATTCCACGCGGACTTTCTAATTCAAGGGCCGAACCCATCCGACGTTCCGGAGCGTCTAGCCCAGCGGCCTCGCCGTCTGGCGGGAGATCGACGCGGAACGCGACGAGCGACGCCCGTCACAAAGCAATTCAGTCGCGTTTTCAGCCTTTGTCGCTCAGACACCAGACACGCTGGGGATCCCGGTGTTGGCGAGGGGGGGGGGGGGGGGGGGGGAGGTGGTTCGACAGGGGAGGGGAGGACAGACGATACGGTGAAAGGTCGATGAAGGGCGGCGAGAGGCGGAACATCCGCTAATTGGATAATTACGGGAGTGCACCGCGTTTGTTTTATAATTGGGCGAAAGCCGTGGAACCGTTGGTACCTCGACGTGCCAAACAACGAAACGGCCGGAGTCACGCTCTACGTGACGAACTACCCTCGGAGCTAATCCGGGACCGGAACCCCTAGGCCTTCTGCAACCCCCCCCCCCCCCTCTACGCCCCCTGACGGCTGGGTGCGCCCGACCAGCCGCCGCCTCTGACCTCCGCGACAGATCCAGCCACCCCTCCCCTCCTCCGCGCCCCTTTCCATCTGCCCCTGTCCCACCCACCGAAGCCTAGTTGGACCCAACGGAATCAATTCACCCTGTCACGGGATCGCTAGGAAAAAGGTCTTGCTCCGAGTCGAAGGTTGCTAACGAGTCGCTCGTCCCTTAATTGGTGCGAACCGAATTGGTCCATCAGCAGTCTGACGATTCAACGTTTCATTATTGTGGCATAATCGTAACGGGCTCCGTACGCGTGTCGGTCGCGGTGATTTTATCGGTTGAACACGAAGAAGGTGGTTGAGAGTGCTCGGTAAGGAACTGAGGAATGTTACGCGAAGTTATTGAAAACGGGAAGAGGGCTCTTCTAAGACGCCTCGGGTCGATCGGCAAACAAAAACCCGGGATGTGTATACATGGACGGAAAGAACGAAGGGGGTGGAACCGCTGTGTGACTTGCGCCAGGGGTCCGGGAAACAATGAGAACCCCTACGTGTTTTTTATTCGACGAGGAATCGTGTCATCGGTAATCTCGAGTCGCGTGCGCTTTAATTTGGCCCTCATAACCACGGCATTGTTTGAGAGACAGAGGGCTCCGAGTCGCGTTGGAAAGGAGCTTGATATAGGCGATAGGCTCCTTCCTTTCTAACGCACCTCTCCCTTTCCCTCTTTCGCGGTACGCTCGAATGTCGTTTCCATTGTTTCTCATTGCAGTGGAAACGCGTGGCGTGCACGTTTCTCGCGCTCTCGGTAACGTCAGGCTGCTTTAACCCCTTGACGACGGCCTCCGTGTATGAAGTTTACAGATTCCTAGCTTCGCAGTGCGAAGTAATAAACGTCTGGTGGAATATTAAAAGCATGCAACTTGGGAGGAAAGTGTTTCTACGCGCTGAGTAATTACTCGAATTGAGTAAGAACTTTCTCATTACTTTCCGTAATGTGTTACGGTACAGTACAATTATTTGTTTAACCAATCCACCGTCTTCGACGGGTTCGAAGCATCAAGCTCCCACAACGCGAATAAAAATGTAGAGCGACTCACCGTGATGCGCTGAGTAGACGTTCTGAGAATGTGACATGGGTCCGTACGACGGTGGTGGCACTCTGTTGTGGTTCGTGTAATGTCTGCAAACAAGTGGCGCATTGTAGTACGTACATCGAAGCAGCCGATAAGTACATCAAAGATACGCATGTAACTTACCCAAGTATTCTTCGACCCGCGTCGCTCAAGGATGCGGACTGAGTAGAGGGAGTGAAACCAATTTGTGGTTTCCAGGTGTTGCCAGTGTTGCGGTTCATCTGCTCAAAGTCCTGCGGCTTCAACACTCGCGGCGGCTCTCTGGCGCCCTTCAACTTCCTCGCGGGGAATATGAAATTGCTGCCGTATGTTGGGTCTCTGTAGCTAATACTGCGATGCGAAGAAAGAACGGTTGGAATAACGCGTGACATCTATGGCAAAGAGGAGGTGCTATCGCTCCTAAATTCTATTTATCTTTTACGTACCAATAGACCTTATTGTTCCGGACTGGCAGCCCGTTTATGGGCGAGGGCAAAGTAGCTCCCTCTCCCACGCAAGTTTCTGCCAGCAACACTGTACCACGCATGCCATCAATGGATATTTGAGTCTCTGTCTCGAATCCTACACGGTTCACGTAAAGTCCCTTTAAGAAATTGTAGCCGCTGTTGCCGAGGCCGACGTACAATAGGTTGTCGCCGCAAACGTTTCGCTTTACTGAAAAAGCAAACGTAGACGTGGGGTGAGCGGCATGAAGATGATTATGTCTGTGTTGAAGAAGTTTCTCTTTAAATGAACCTACTTTCTGCGTCTGTAAGGGAGTCGTAAAACGGTTCCAAAGCCTTGAACAGTCTCTTCTCGTCAACGAAAGGGAGCAGAGCCACTCCTTGCCAAGCAAACTTCTTCCCGTTCAAGTCTATCTTAAAGTCTTCCGGGTAGAAGTCGATAATCGACGATCTCTGGAAATGTTCACACGAAAATTTGGTATGAGAAAGTTTTGGTAATGTATAAGTAGGGTGGTTTCGATACTACTTTGTATCTATATTTTTTATTCGATTCCGAGTATTTTTGGTATATCGAAAGAAAAGTATTTGAATCGAATCGAATCGAATGCGTAATAAGTAATTTTTTTTACTTTTTTAAAATTGTGAATCACGTAAAAATAATAAGAGGCCAGGAAAGAAAATTGTTGGTCGACGTTTTTTCTAAAGGGCAACGGGGTTTTTTAGCAACACACACCTTAACTTTCCACACAAAATGTTCCCTCGCCACCTAAATAGTTCCGTTATAAAACGTATTTTTCTATTGACCGACAATTTTTTTCTGTTGTTTCTTATTACTTTTGGAGTGATTGACAGTGTAAAAGAAAATGATTACAGGAATGGAGGCACCATGGATAATGCAGAAGTACTTTTTTTACGAAAATAATAATCAATTCGATATAAACATTTAAAGGTATCGATACTTTTCCACCCCTACCCGAGTACTATCCGTACTTCTATTTCGATCCAAGTAACGAGTACCGTGCTTCGATGAAAATAAGTCTGTTGAAAAACTCTAGGGTCCAAATAGTATATCCCTATTGGCTGGCGCGACAACGTCAACGAATACAAAGCAAGCAAACGGGACACGGGCGGCGGGAGCCAATGCGAGCGAAGAATCCCGACCGACTTCTCTTCATCGGGGCACAGTACAAGTATCATAACAACCCTGTGTATAAGCATTCCGTCCGCGACGCAACAAAGTTATACTTACTGGATCACTCATCAACGTCGCCCACGGCTCGGGGACGTGCTTACAACTGGCAGCTGGGAACACGCCCATCAATTGTTCCAATGGACGAAACTGTAAAAACGAAGAATAAAGGGAATAAACTTCTTTCCGTGGCGATTTGCAGCTTTATCTTCGAGGGCTTGTCGCTCACCGGTATAGTCCCTTTCTCGAACTCCGTAGAAAGGCCGCCGATGTTGATGAAATCGCTAGCAAACGGGGCATAGTGATATGGAAAGTACCATTTCCATGAAGCGCAACCTTGATAGTAATAACGTAGAACCCAGCACAGGCCACGCACGTACTGCAGAGCCACGTTATTTCTACACGCAAATAAATAGAGAACAATGCTTCTGCTCCACGATGCAATTTAATGCTTACGTTGCTCACCTGAATTGCAAGTTATCAGAGGACACGTCAAATTTCGATTCGTAATAACGATCTTTAAAGCCGTCTTCCCACAGCCTTACTTCGTCGTGCGCTTGATCGTCCTCTGATTCAGCATCTTGAGACTCGTCGAGCTTGCGCTTCTCCCCCTTTTTCGACGAATTCTGACACATTGGATGTACATGAATGACACGTGGCACGACATGCATTAAGGAAAACGTAAAACATGTACTGTACCTCAGGGCGCATCATGCTCTCCAGAGCTTTGTTGGCGTTCCCTTTCGCCTGATCGGCGGAGGTGTTGTAGTTTCTACCTTGGACGCGCATCTGATAAGCCTCGTAACGCGCGTTCTCCACTGGCTTCACTTGGCCACCTAGAGGCTGTAACAAAGATATAGCATCGAACGGCTCTCTCACTGTCGACGACAAGCCCGATACGTACCGTAGGTGCAAACTGTCCAACTGGAATCCATTTTGGCTTGTAATTGCTGATTGCCTGTAACCGTCTCTTTTTATCCTTCTCGCGTTGCTTGAACGCCAATTCGTTCTGCTGTCGCTTCTTGAAAATCTCATCCTCGACATCGCCCAGTTCGGACATTATCATTTGAACTCTGTCCAAGTTCACGTCCCCGCTATCTGTCAAGAATCCCTATAAACGATAGAAAAATTGTCAGTACTCCACGTGTCTCCATTCGATTAGCTTATGTACTATTGCACGGCTCTCGTCGAACCAGTCTCTACAATCAAAAGAGCACACTAACGAACTCTTTTCGCACGTGAAACAACGAAACTTCGTTGCCTGCGAATCTGGCTTGAATGCCAACGTATTACGATTAATTTAATAATACACAAGCTTCTTTTGATCTTTACAATATCTTTATCTTTAACACATGTTACGTACTCCTGTTTTATATACTGCTTTTTTGTACAAATTAACAAGTCTATCGATTGCCCCTTCTCTAATCTCCAACGACGGGAGATGGGGTAGGAAATCATTTCCTACGAAGAAACACATGAACACCCAATCATCGATAGCTCGCTCGAAATCGTATTTAAAGGGTAGATTAGGCATTTGCAACTCCCTCTCTAAATATTCCCTGAGTACATTTAACCGCACGAATATGAACTGGCATTCGGATCCAAAAGCATTGTCTTCTTCTTTCTGATTAGGCTCCGCGCCTGTACACTCTTTCATCTCGTGCCCTAACTGACCGCATATATCGCACGGTCTAGGTTTATTCGGCTTGAACTCTTCGCGAATAATAGTAAAATTAGGTTCATGTGTTGCGAGACCCAACATAATCAAATCAGCGTCTGCTCCACACAAAACGTGTTGTGTGTTAGGATCATGATCGGGTTGCGCTGTTACGTAAACAAAAAATTCCAACATGTATAAAACGGCATCAAAATTCTTCTGCGTAGGAGTACGCCCGACGTCTCAGGACTCTTTCCATCCACTTACCTCTCTGTCTGCGTATAAAATCCATTATCTTATGTTCCCCTTCACCTGGTACATTCGCATCGCTCAGAATTACTTTTAGGTTTCTCCAACCCGGGTCATTGTTCAAGCGATCGTGTATATAATAATGCAAACATTTCGATAATCTTGCCATAAACGGTGTACCCTGCGATCAAATCATTAATTAACGGGATCGTCCGTTGGAAATAGGCCTCGACAAAGGAAACAGAGCGTCTACGAACCGGTGTAATACAATTGCTATCGAAATGCTCCTCTTTCGGCTTCTCCGGTGGTAAGGAAGCTCCTTTAAGAGATAATTCAGAACGTATCCTCTGTATCTCGTTAATCTTCTCGCACGTCTCTTTCGACGCTCTGAATCGTCTTGATCTCTGCTGATTCATCTTAGCTCTAGGCGCCTGCGTGTTACGATTAAACGTATTACCAAAAAACAACGCTAGCCGGCGATCACAAACTCATCGCACGTGTTCTGAAAATACTTACAACTCCATCAATCGCCATGTAAAGTACTTTCCTAGGTCTCACGATGCGGAATAAGCGATCGATGCATTCGAAAATAGCTTCCATCATTTCCTCTTCATTCTTGGGCGCAGGTCTACGATAACAAAAGACGTTGTTCGGCGATCCTCTAATCACTTAACGAGCGTATTTTATCATAGACTTACTTATCCTCCGGATGAGTGCAAGGATGTATAATACCGTTCATGTCGAGATACAAGTTATCGAACTCTACCCCGTTCGGGTTCGGGTCCGCCGAATTCACCGGAACTTGTACGCCATTCGTAGTGACGGACTGTAAAGACGCAATACTTGAAATTCCAATGTGTACATTTAACTGAAGCGAGCTGTACACGCCTGCGAGCTAAACCTAAGATTGCTTAACTCTTTGTTCTCAGTGTAGCACAGCAGTGTAAATAACACTGCGAAGGGGCACGTTACGAGTTACAAAAAAAAATATTTCACACGGAATCGAAATTGTAGCAAGAATCTGGAGAAGGGTCCAACAATGATCCGTACGCTTTAAATATGTACGCGAGCCGCGTTGGCGATCGAAAGGGAAAAAAAATATCCCTCGTCTAAATAAACAATCTAACCTACCTTCTGCTCGATGCACTCGACAATCACCGAAGGATACTTCCTACTCAACCACCGAAAAAATGCTGGTACACCCATCGTTCACTGCTCAGCGTCGTACTCAGCACGCTGTATACTGGATCGTTTGATCGACTCTGTTTTCAAAATTTGTTTGTAAATCAAGCGAGCACAAACTGTTTTCACCGTTGACTCATATTTAACCTGATGAATATAGATCCGGAAAACACTTTAAACCCCGTCTCGCAGTACGCGAACTTCTGGCGGATTCACATACGAACGCTTTGCGCACCAATTTCAAATGGACTCGCAAGCAAGCTTCCTGACGCTCCCCCGATACCCAGATAGTACGTCTGGTAACGTCTTAAAGACGTCCAAAAGGCGTCTTAGAGACGTTTTAAAGACGTCTTGTTACAAATCAAGACGTTCAGACCTAAAATGGACATAAACTACTGTCGTTTGCAGAAAAGAAGGCGCCCGGACGCTAAACGTGGCAAGGAGATTACTTTGCTCGCATTGGCCAACGCGACAATGTCGACCAATACAAAGTAAGCGAACGGGGACACAGGCGGTGGGAGCCAATGCGAGCAAAGTAGCCCCCTTGCCCCGCTCAGCATCTGGATGCCAACTTTTTTGCAAACCACAGTAGACCAGTGATGCCAGAATGAGGACGGGAGCGCTCGAGAATTTCCCCCACCACGCATGCACACTACGCCGGAGCTGCGTGTCCGTGAGCTCGGCGCTTCGGACAACGTCGGGAAGACGAGAGAGAAAACGAACGTGTGTCTTTCTCTCTCGCTCTTGTAACGCTGCGATCCAAGGTTACGTGCAAGCGACACGCGGCCGTGCGCGATCTTCTTGAGTGCCTCGAGATACACTTTTCACTTTCTGACATATGTATAATACTCTTGTAATGAAAAAAAATTTGGAAAAAATTTTGTTAGGGAAATCACGTTTTAAGACCTCCTGATCACGTTTTGACTATTTAGAAAAGAGCTTTTTATTCTAAATATCTCATGTATTTGTTAACACGATTACGTTTAAACGGCAAAATGGATTTCAATGAAACTTTATATTAAAATTTTATATTCTTGTCTTAAGATCCGATTAGATCACGAAAAATGATAATTACCCGTTATGGTTCTTCGATTTTTCAGATATACGAACTAAATTCTACATACAAAAAAGTTAAGTAAAGTTCTTCTGTAACTTGTTTAACAAAGAAAAATGTACATTCATAATTGAGGCATTTGATGGAAAAAGGGCACATACGCCAAAATGCCATTTCAAGAAAATCGATTTCAAAGTTTTCATTATAGTATAACTTAATAAAAAGTAATGCAATTAAATCAGATTTTTTTAGGATGTAGTAACCGTGTCGTTCAAGCGTTCTGAATACAGAAGTCATGATTTAAAAATGATATGTGTCTTTATTTATAAGTTTTAAACAAGTGGTTTATGTACCCTTTTTCCATCAAATGCCTCAATTTCTTGTGTTCGTTTTAAATTTCCGTACTGTTTATTTGAGCTATTTCTATTTTTCAAACCTTAAAATGAATTTTTTTATTAAAAGACGAATATTTTGATACTGTACATTGGTGAACTTTGTTAAAATTAGAATCCACTCTTGGCCAGTACCATGCACGCTGTAGAAGCCTTCGATAAAAAATATTTTTTCAGAGTATGATCTAAAATCTAAAATCTAAACGTAATCACATCAAACGTAATTATATCAAGTTGCGACAAAGAATCACGCACTATTTACAAATTAATTACGCGCAGCGTGCACGTTACCGCTCGATGGAAACTACGGGAAAGTGGTTGTCTCTTCCATCGGGAGGGAAGTGTAAACAATTGGTTATGCAATGCTAACATCGCGATACATGTTGTACACTAAAATGTACAAAAACATTACAAAAATAGAAAAGAAAGGCAGCACGTAAATATATCAATTGGGTTCGATATATTGACGAGATGTAAGACTGAAATAATGCTACAATTGTTTACATTTCCAAAGGATAGAAAGCAAGCAAAGGAATTTACTATAATACATGCGACAGAATTTCGAGATAATTGTTACATATAAAATGAATATAATTAAGAATATACATTTATTTGTACAATTATCTCGAAGTTCTCTCTGTGAATCATATGTACAGCAAGCAAGCGAATTTATTGCAAGGATAGAACAAGAATTGCGTGAGGTAAATCGAACAACTATTTACATATTCGCGATGTCCAAAAATCGAATGAAATAGAAAATGGATGAAATTGATAATATTCTGGACATCACCAATTTGCATTACCCGACGTAGAAGGAAAATCCGCGAGGTCATCAACGGCATGTAAACGTAAACTATTCTTTTGCTTCTTCGCAAAAGTTGCATATAAATTCTCAGATGACATGAGAGATAGATGTTTGTCATCTACCTCCATGCTCTGAGCTGTTTCCCCGTGCGCCTTTAATGCCGATTTCGTTACGCAAATGGCATTGACGATGGTCGAACAAAGTCGGTTTCGTTTCTTGTTCTTTATGTCGGGAAGCATGGAAAACGATCTTTCAGCATCGGCGTTTGAATTTGGAAGACTTCTAATGGAATTTAATAATTCCTGCAAACATGGATATTTATACGAGCCTTGATCGTTTCGCGTTAACAACACCGTTTTCCAAACATCATCAAAAGCTAATGTACAAAGCATCTGCTTGTCTTTATATGCAAAATTCAGGTGCAATGTCGACCATTCTTTTTGCAAACCGTCTTCGTCGAAACCGCCGAATTTCTGAGCAGTAAAGAGAACACTTTTGAAGGAAGTGTCTCTGTCAGTATCTACTAATGCCAAATGAGGCTCAAAAACACGTAACTTGCTTAGAAATTCGTCATCGATTGGCAATCGATTACGAATTTCGTTTGCAGCCGTTATGTAAAACTTAATACAATTTTCTCGAACGGTTTGGACAACATCGGGTTTGCCTTCTGCAACTAATTGACAAAGAAAAGTGTCACAATCCGGACCTAAATGAATACTATCTAATGCGATTTGATTATCGCCTCTTGAAAAATCTATTAATTTTATTGAATCCATGTGCTTCAAAAGCTGCGGTTTCAAAAAATGACGTAAAATATCGTACAAAAGAGTTTTGGCAGTATTTTGAAGCAAATGGATCCTTGTTTGTTACGACTGAAAGAATAAACTAAAGTCATTGAAATACAATAGAACGTATTCCAAAAACAGAAGATATGCTTTCGCTTCTGGATTTTGCATGATGATAAGCAGATCTTCCCCAGACTTTGTCTTCTCACTTACGACCAATTCTTTCAGAAATTGCAACACACTGTCCCAATTTTCTAAAAGTGTAACTACGGATGAATAACGTGATAACCATCGCGTAGTACAGAATTTTAAAATTTTGCGGTCAGTAAATTGATAACATTGTTGGAAATCGCGAAAAATGGCCGAGCGTTTGGGACTGCTATAAATGAATGTAGTGACTTTCCGTAATAATTCCTCGCAGACCTCGGGAATGGTAGCGCATGCTTTATGCACTACCAATGCAGAGGAGTGACATGGACACGGCATGGTGAAAAAATTTTCACCGCGAATTTCTGCAAGTTTGGTCTTGAATGACGAGTGACACCCTGTCATGACAGAAGCGTTATCACACGACAAAGCAAGAATGTTTCCGAACGGAATTTGCTTTTTCCACATGGAGTTCTTAAAGGAGGTAAATATTTTATCGGCAGTACATTCTCGCGCGTCAAGATTAATTCTACTAATTCCGTTCGAACATCCAAAGTCTCGGGTGCGACATACCGAACAATAAACGACATCCATTTCTCATTGGTAATGTCGGATGTTTCATCAATAAATACTGAAAACTTAGAATTCTGTAAAACCAGACTAAGACGCTCTGTTTCCCGAGGACACAGAACGTTCGATATAATATTAGAACACTTTGTTCGACCACACGTCATACGTTCCAAAACATCAGGATCTTTCCCAACGTCTTGGAAAAGTTGAAGAATCGCCTCTGCGGATTGATGCGAAATATTTTTCTCGGCAACTAATGCAGCAAAACGAATAACCAAAGCATAAACAAAACATAAACAAAGCATACGCAACCACAGATCGCGGATCTGACCGTCAAATGTACTTGACGAAAACCAGGCCCGAGCGAACCCTCGAAACGGGAAACGAAAAGAATAGATAGGAAATCGTAAAATAGTAAGAAAAATTCAGAAAGGAGAAAAATCGAAGAAAAGGCTAAAAGAAATAACAGCAAGGTAATGGTGACAGTACCGAACTGCCACAGATGCATTTACCAGTTACCTTTCTCTCCTATTCTTGTACAATATGTATCGCGATGTTAGCATTGCATAACCAATTGTTTACATTTCCCTCTCGATGGACGAGACCACCACTTTCCCGTAGTTTCCATCGAGCGGTAACGTGCACGCTGCGCGTAATTAATTTGTAAATAGTGCGTGATTCTTTGTCGCAACTTGATATAATTACGTTTGATGTGATTACGTTTAGATTTTAGATTTTAGATCATACTCTGAAAAAATATTTTTTATCGAAGGCTTCTACAGCGTGCATGGTACTGGCCAAGAGTGGATTCTAATTTTAACAAAGTTCACCAATGTACAGTATCAAAATATTCGTCTTTTAATAAAAAAATTCATTTTAAGGTTTGAAAAATAGAAATAGCTCAAATAAAAAGTACGGAAATTTAAAACGAACACAAGAAATTGAGACATTTGATGAAAAAAGGGCACATAAACCACTTGTTTAAAACTTATAAATAAAGACACATATCATTTTTAAATCATGACTTCTGTATTCAGAACGCTTGAACGACATGGTAACTACATCCTTAAAAAAATTTGATTTAATTGCATTACTTTTTATTAAGTTATACTATAATGAAAACTTTGAAATCGATTTTCTTGAAATGGCATTTTGGCGTATGTGCCCTTTTTCCATCAAATGCCTCAATTATGAATGTACATTTTTCTTTGTTAAACAAGTTACAGAAGAACTTTATTTAACTTTTTTTTATGTAGAATTTAGTTCGTATATCTGAAAAATCGAAGAATCATAACGGGTAATTATCATTTTTCGTGATCTAATGGATCTTAAGACACGAATATAAAATTTTAATATAAAGTTTCATTGAAATCCATTTTGCCGTTTAAACGTAATCGTGTTAACAAATACATGAGATATTTAAAAAAAAAAAGCTCTTTTCTAAATAGTCAAAACGTGATCAGGAGGTCTTAAAACGTGATTTCCCTAACAAAATTTTTTCCAAATTTTTTTTCATTACAAGAGTATTATACATATATCAGAAAGTGAAAAGTGTATCTCGAGGCACTCAAGAAGATCGCGCACGGCCGCGTGTCGCTTGCACGTAACCTTGGATCGCAGCGTTTCAAGAGCGAAAGAGAAAGACACACGTTCGTTTTCTCTCTCGTCTTCCCGACGTTGTCCGAAGCGCCGAGCTCACGGACCCGCAGCTCCGGCGTAGTGTGCATGCGAGGTGGGGGAAATTCTCGAGCGCTCCCGTCCTCATTCTGGCATCACTGCAGTAGACGTCTCTAAGATGAGGTGTGCTATCTGGGCGATAATGACTTGCATCTCTTCGCAAACGAATCTGTTTAATCTAATCGACGGCACCATTGATGCAAGATTATACGAGATCACGAGAGATAATTAATAATAACAGAGATAATTAATAACAGAGTAGTTAATAATTTAGAAATGAAGCAAGGACATGTTGCATTTCGCACAGCGTGCTGCCACCTGCACATTTATATGCATTCTGGAATAGTCCATCAATGGTATGACCTTTGAAAGATATATATACTACACACCTGATAAAAAAGATAACAGAAATTAGGACCGATAATAATTTATAAATACTTTAAACATCAGTGCACCTATCGACGCCATATGGTCTAGTAATTTCGCGAGCGAAAATATATTGTATATAACAGAAATAAAATAATTGCTTTATTTGATTTGCCATTTCCCTCACTTTTGTCGACCTCTACAAATAAAGGAAGCATATAATACGAGGGAGGTGTAATCGAGCGAAAATATAATTGGTATGTTACAATTGAACACTTCATCGCATCTATCGTAACTAAGAAATTCGCGTAATTTCAACTGAAAATTATTCTACATTCAAATTTACTTCCATTAAAAACCACCATCTCCTTTTATAATTAATAAAAAAGTTGTCATTCTTTTGCATTCTCTATTACATATAATCGATGATAGAATCGATATAATAGACACAGAATTCATGAAAATGGAAAATAACATAGACGTTTCTTTCAGTAACGCTTTGAATAAAGAAACATTCTCGATATGGAAGAGGAAAATATTTTACACGGGCCACCTGATCCCATTTCAGAATTCAGGAATATATCCCTAGGACAATTAATTTTAAATCAATTCACTGCCCATAGGAATTGGGTGGCGCAGGTAAGAGACTTGAAATTTTTATAACGCAAATCATGCGAATGATAGTGTAGTAGTAAACAGGTTTATTTTTTGCCTTTCGGCCTCAAAATGGGATTGCATGTGTTATGTGTGTAAGTGTTTCTGGGACTGTTAACTCAAGATTGTGCTTTCGTTTTGACTTCTTCCTTCATCTTGTTCTTCTGTTCTTCTCCTTTTTTCCAGAACCATACGCAACCACTCTGCTCCTTCTTCTCCCTTTAGTATCCCTCTGATCGTTGAGTTTTCTCTTTTCAGCTCCTTACAGTCTGTAGCATGTGGCCCAGCGTCTCTCTAGCCCCATTACATAGTCTGCATACTGTCCCTTTTTCTTCCTTCCAGTACTTGCTTCTCCGCTCTTCGTTCCCACATCTGAAGCTCGCAATCATGCTTTGGTCTCTGCCTCTGTAGTTTCCGTTTAGGTAATTTGCTCTCTGGTTATCCCTGATTTCTGTGTAACGTGCGTTGTATCTGCCTCCTAGTATTCTGTCGTACTGCCATTGAACCTGCTCTGCCCTGTCTCTTTGCGCTAGTTCCTCAGCAAACTCTCTTCCTCTCCTTCTTTCTATTTCCATTTCTTGTATATCCATCATTTTTTGCCTGTAGTACGAGTCTCTCATTTCCTCCCATTTCGACTTTTTCTCTGCTGGCTTCACGTCTATTTCCCTCCAGCATTCTTGCACTATTTTATTCTTATTCAGCCGTTTCGCTTTCTCCTCATATTTTATTGCTCTTTTCTCCGCTTCTATCCTCACTTTGTCCGTTTCTGTTTCCTCCAAAATTAGATATGCTGGTGTATTGAGGTCTAAACCTAAAGCCCACCTTATGTATTTCTCCTGTATTTTCTCTACCTTTTCTGCTTCCATCCATCCCCAAATATCTGACGCGTACAGCAAGATACTTTTCACTGTGCTTCTGAATATTCTCATTCTTCTCTCAAAATTGTTCTTGAATATTCTTTGTCCTATTCCCCATATCTGCGCCATTGCTATTCTTGCTTTCTTTATGACTTCCCTTATATGCATCTCTCTGCCCCCATTTTTTGGAAATTATAACTCAAGTATTTGAACTCCTTTACTTCTTCCAGACTGTGCCCCTGCCAGCCCCATTCTTCTCTCTTCTTCTTTCCTCTTCCTTTATGGAAAATCAGCACCTTTGATTCCTTCGCGTTCAGTTGCAACCCTTTCCTTTCAAGGTATTTTCCGAATCTTCGTATCATGTCCTTAAGATCCTTCGATTCATTTGCTAGTAACGCTATATTCGTCTGCATATGCTAGAGTCCAGATTTTTTCTTTTCCTACTCTAACTCCTCCTGCTTGGTTTTTCCCCATGGTTACCTCGAAATCCGCTACATATATTGTAAATAACGTTGGACTCATTGTTGTTGGATATCACTCATAGCGAATGATAGTGTTTTTAATTATAATTGGCGATGGAAATATTTTCAGATAACGCCGTACCCAGAGGAGGAACAAACGTTCGATGAAATTCTAAATATCAGTCGAAAGCTGGCGGTTGCATTTCAGAGAGAAGGATTACAGAAAGGAGACCGCATATCCATATGCAGCGAGAACAATTTAGAATTTTGCATACCAGTATGCGCGGCACTTTACCTGGGCGTTACTATCTGCCCGTTAAATCCACTTTATTCGGAAAGGGAACTGAAACACGCGTTAAGTATATCCAGGCCAAAGATGATCTTTGTGTCGGCGATCGGAGCACAAAACATGGACAAAGTTTATCCGCAATTATCTTGGTCATCAAAGCTAGTAATGTTAAGAGAGTCCACGGATAATAAATTACCAAGTATAAAAAGCTTAACGTCGAATATCGTCGTTGACGATAATTTCCAAGCCTGTTCGGTGGACGCCGATCATGTAACACTCATTTCATGCTCCAGCGGCACCACAGGATTGCCGAAAGGCGTTATGCTGACAAACAATAATCTGTTAACTATGATAAGGCACTTTGCAATCGCCTCGCCTCATATTACAGGCGCTAACGTAACGACTTTAGCTCTGTTACCGTTCTTCCACGCATATTCCTTCTGCGTACTATTGATGAGACTCGTTTTCGGGAATAAAGCTGTCGTTCTTTCGCGCTTCGACGAAAAACTATTTCTGAGCTGTATAGAAAAGTATCGAATCGAACATTTAACTATCGTACCGCCGCTCATGGTTTTCCTAGCGAAACATCCTATCGTAGACAAATACGACTTGTCCTGCGTCAAAGATATTTGGTAAGCTTGACTTTGAACTTTAGTAAACTTCATTGAACCTGACGTTTAAAATAATAAAAAATCCCTGGCTTATCAAGATTTCTGTCTGGTTAGGTGCGGTGCAGCGCCTTTGTCGAAAGAAATCGTTAAAACTGTTGTAAACAGATTAAACTCGCCGAATATAAAGCAAGGGTATGGATTAACGGAAACTACATTAGCTGTGATTAAATCACCAATTAACAGTACAAAGTTCGATAGTGTAGGGACACTAGCTCCTGAGACTTCAGGTATGTGTTAAATATCTCTGTTTCGTAAATATTATGTTAATATTCCTTCTTTTGTATTTAGGAAAAGTAATGCCGCTCGATGGAGATGAATCGAGTAAACCTCTAGGGCCAAACAGTGTAGGAGAATTATGTTTCAAAGGGGACTTGATAATGAAAGGATATTGCAACGATGATGGCGCTACAGCCACAACGATCGATAAAAACGGCTGGTTGCACTCTGGGGATGTCGGATATTACGACGAGCAGGGTTATTTCTATATAGTAGACCGTTTAAAAGAACTTATTAAATACAAAGCATTCCAAGTTCCCCCAGCCGAGTTAGAAGCATTATTATTATCCTGTACCGGTATCAAAGATGCAGCGGTTATTGGATTGCCGAACGAAGAAGCAGGAGAATTGCCAACTGCTTTCGTCGTTAAACAAGATGGATCTGACCTAACAGCTGATGACATTCACAAATTTGTAAACGGTATGTGTTTCAGCGTCACAGAGATTAATCTCTCGGTCCTCTACTAATGATTCTTGTTGCAGAACGAGTATCGAGTCACAAACGACTCCGAGGCGGAATCAGGTTCGTCGAGAGCATCCCCAAAACCGCGTCAGGGAAGATTCTGCGCCGAGAATTGCGCGATGCGCTTAAATCAAAGTTATAGAGTGTCCATAAAATGGTGAAGACTGCTAATCGAATTTCAACTCTTCCTTTATATTTACAGTTGTGTTAAAATACAGGCACAAAATACAGTGGGTTTATTCGTTGGAATAGAGCTCGTGAACTTTCATCAAGAAATACTGTTCACGAACGTGGTTTAATTTTCCCTGCCCTTGCGGAGCTTGAAACTTTTAACAGATAAGTCCGAGAGCCTTCTGCTCTAATCTAGCGCGCTATTGGAGTACTTTGTATCCCGCGGAAATATATATTAAATCTTTTATGAAAAGGAGATTATTTATATTACTCTTCTAATCTTTCCTTCACTTCTTGTGGTATGTGGCTCAAGTACCACTGATGATCTACGCCGGGAGCAGTAGCTATTATGCCTTTTAAATTTTGGTATGACGTTCCCGCATCATACGCGTACTGATCTCCGAGGGAATCGGTTAAAGTACCACCAACGGCGTGAAGGACAGCTTCAGGGGCGCAGGTGTCCCACCGTTTACTACCTTTGCTGGCAAAAACGTAAGCATGAGCTTTTCCTTCCATTAAAAGTATTACCTTATACCCAGCCCCGCCAACGCGTAGAACTTCATCCGGATGTACGGCGTCTATAGCTGCCTGAATGGTAGCATTTGAATGTGAACTGAAAGCGTACAGTATAGGTACTTATTATTTCTTGTTGCGAGCAATCGTGGCTTTAAATATTTCAGAACTAAATCGTACCGTGTGGCTGCAATTATTCTTTTCCCTTTTGGAGGTGCAATTGGTGTGAATCCACCGTAACCTACCCCATTAATACCCCAAAGAGTACGTCCCAATGTATCGCTTTCCACGCTTTTATAATACGGCTGATGAATTACACCGCCGACCGCTTTCTGCCCAATCGCCACTCCTACTAATACTGTAACATGTTCTACTAGGCCCTGGGCGTACTCCGATGTTCCTGAAATCATTACTCTATCTTAACGCAATTGATCAACCAAATATTTGTGCTTTTTAATATGATAATACAGTCGCGAATATCGTTCGCGCTTACAAGGGATGATCCCGAACCCGGAAATTCAAAAAAAATCTGAAACTTTGTGAATATGTAGGGGGTTTCCTCCTGATTACAACGCAATTTTTGTTTGCTACCCAAATTCACTCGAGGGGGTTGAAATTAACTCCTGAAAATTCGGCTATTTTCCGATTTTGTGTTATAATTTGCGAACTGTAAGAGATAGAAGAAAAGTTTCAAGACAAATGTTAGTTCTCTTAATTAGATCCATCATTTGGTAAAAAAATTATTATACAGTTCGCGAGTTATAACACAAAATCGGAAAATAACCGGATCTTCAGGGGTCAATTACACCCCCTTAGAGTGAATTTGGGCAGCAAACAAAAAATGCGTTGTAATCACGAGGAAATCCCCTACATATTCGCAAAGTTTCAGAATTTTTTGAATTTCTGGATTCGGGATCTTCCCTTGTTAGTTAAATTGAAGTAAATGAAATGAACATGTACCGTCCAACGGATCTACCCAAACGCACACGTCTTTAGGATCGATATCTTCCAGGTGCGCTGGTAATTTCAATTTCAGTGCTTCTTCGTCTGCCTCTGTCACGACCCAGTCAATTGGTACGTCACAATCAGTCGATCCTTCTTCGCCGATAATGGTGATATTCGGGAACTGGCGACTTAACGAAGCAATGATACACCTTTGAGCACAACGGTCCGCTTCAGTTTGTAAGTCATTCTTGCCTTTTTCTACTATGTTCAGACCACCGTGACTCATAACGTCTCTTATTATTTTACCTGCTCTCACTGTAGCAGATATCGACGATGCGACTATCCGTGACAATAAGGAAGCACTTTGAGCCATCTTTCAAATTTTCCTGCTAATATCAACAGACGTTGTTACTCGTGCTTTGAAACCACAGACACCACGTCTCTCATTACCAATCCTTTAAATACGTTACACATACACGCACAGTTATTACGGATCAGAGTACAAGAAACTTTTGACAAAAAGTTTTAGAAAGTACCACCGTTTCCAAAGGTTACATTAGGCAATTCAAGACAATATAAAATGTTACAATAGATCTTTCCAAAGTTTTATGGTCTGTGTAATTGTTAAAACAAAATGAAAAGCTCAAACCATTCGCGAAGTGATAAGACTCAAACACAACGTGTAACATCAGGTAAAAAATGAAGGATATCCAAGAAATGGAAATAGAAAGGAGAGGAAGAGAGTTTGCTGAGGAACTAGCGCAAAGAGACAGGGCAGAGCAGGTTCAATGGCAATACGACAGAATACTAGGAGGCAGATACAACGGACATTACACAGAAATCAGGGATAACCAGAGAGCAAATTACCTAAACGGAAACTACAGAGGCAGAGACCAAAGCATGATTGCGAGGTTCAGATGTTGGAACGAACAGCGGGGAAGCAAGTACTGGAAGGAAGAAGAAGAGATAGTATGCAGACTATGTAATGGGGCTCGAGAGACGCTGGGTCACATGCTAGAAGACTGTAAGGAGCTGAAAAGAGAAAACTCAACGATCAGAGGGATACTAAAGGGAGAAGAAGAAGAAGGAGCAGAGTGGATGCGTATGGTTCTGGAAAAAAGGAGAAGAAAAGAAGAACAAGATGAAGGAAGAAGTCATAACGACAGGGCCGGCACGAGGATGGTTGGCGCCCTTATGCAAGAAAATTTTTGGCACCCCCAAATTTTTGCACCTGTTTTCTATTTAATATGTTTTACCTTTACGAGGTACAATAAAAAAAAAGAATTACATTTACATTTTGTTTATATGCGAGTTGGATTCCTTTATTATTAAGTCTGCGATATATTTTTTAACAACCCCTTCGGCTAACGCCCTTATGCAACGCATTACTTGCATAATGGGTTCCACCGGCCCTGCATAACGAAAGCACAATCTTGAGTTAACAGTCCTGGAAACACTTACACACCTAACACATGTAACCACATTTTGAGGCCGAAAGGCAACAAATAAACCTATTTACTACTACACAAAGCGCAATATGAAATTGACAGATTATTGTTCTTCTTCATTGTTATTCCCACACAAATGCAACAGCTGTTCTACAAGCTTCTAGAATCTAGCTTATCTATAAGAAACACATGCACGAATAAATTAAGCAAATAACAACCTAAATATGGCTAACTTTCAACTTACGCTCAAGGAATTCTTTAGAATCTTATCTCACACATCACCATGACCGTGATATTGAAATATTTACGTCGCTAATTGGCATAATTACCACTAACAGCAGTATTTTCTAATATGAAAATACGAAGTAAGAAATGTTAAGAAGCGACGATACTTACAAAATCGCGATGTTATCTCGGTTAAAGGATCAATATGGAATTCAGTGAGAAAATAAAACGTTGTCCTCATAATTAGATTGCGAGGGCAGTACTCTATATCACGAAATGCGAATGTTTAAACTTTTCGAATGCGCTTTCACGATAAAAGAATGCTGAAGAAAGATATTTGAGAAATATACTTACCATGGGTTAAGGTATTTTTTTTATAAATAGTTCTCATACACCAGTTTCTACTTTCTTTTATATCTACGAATATTTAGGAAAAACACTACGATCGATTAAAATGAGTGGCATTATTAATTAGAACGTAGATAAATACTATAAATTGGATTCGTTGCGAAATATATTCAGTCGCTTTTCAGACTCGCTCGAGAAACTAACCTCAAAAGCATACCTCTTAAATAATAACATGTGAATTGCATATTGTTGGTGATAACAATAAATGAAGAGGAATCGAGTATGAGATATCGCAATTTAAATGGTTTCTGTAGTACCTATATAACTCGAACAAATGAATCCCGTCACAGTGCTACGCTTCATTTGATGAAGCGAGTAAATCATACAACAGCTGCAGCGGATAACACAAACAGCTTGGAGGATAAGAAGGGAGAGTGTAATCAAATTCCTACCCTACTTCATGGATACCTACAAACCATTGGTTTAGAGTGGAGGAATAACATTCCACATAAATACTTATCCGTGTCCACCAAGAACACAGATTTATACCTAATCAACCATCATGTAGCCGAGCAATTTGTATCGTTGATTAAAGACGATCTGTTACAGAATGCCACTCATGTATTCGAAATGAACCCAGGTTTCGGTATGATAACGAAGGAGTTGCTCGACGCTGGCGTACCATTTGTACACTTGTACGAAAAAGAAGAGATGTTTCTTAAGCGATTAAATAACTTGCGCGATGAATTTCCCAAACGATTAAGCGTAGAACACGCAAACCTTTATAATATATCAAAAATGATGAATATAGACTCCATTCATACACGTAACGAGCCTGTATTTGAACCATTCAGCGACGTAAAAGGGAGGAAATGGGAGGAACCCAGTTCTGTGCAAATAATTGGGGCAACCAATAAGTTGAAATTTATAAGGCACTTAATATTGAGCACAGTGTTTCAAACGTCCTTCATGATGAATGAACGAGCAATTTTTTATATGGCGATATCACCATCGATGTGGCATGTTGGTATAAAAAGTTCATTCATAAACTTCCCCAAGAATTTATCGTTACTCTTGCTTCGAATTCATTTAACGCGACAGCACGTTTCGTTAGAAGGCAGTTTCGACTGCAATAGTTCGTTGGGCTCGACAGAGGCAATCTTTTTAACTATTAATTTCTACCTTTCAGAGGTTCGCAGAGCCCAGGAGAGTGACCTCCGGCAACGTCATGTTTCAAACGATATTTAATTACAAACTTTTCGGCTCGCTAGAGAGGAAAGCGTTTGTGCCGTGGCACAGAAACAGAGTGATGATGAATAGACGAAAGAAATACACATTGGATATTTACACGGACGATATCAACCTGCTTTATGTTGTCAAATTGGAACCAAAGCCTGACCTTTTTACATTATTTAAGAACAAACAAGATTTGATACACTTCTGGCACTTCGTCCGGCATAATTTATATAAACCAACGTACAGAGTGATACCCGCAATGGAGTAAGTGTGTCTGACTTTGTTCTTCGATGTCTATTAATACTCGAGAAGAAGTTTTTACATATAGCGTAAACTGAATTCTTTCAGGAAAATAATGCCAGGCTGTGGTTTCGATTTAATAAAAAAGAATTACAATATATTTACACAGTTTAATGACTTGAACGCCAGTCAGATTTATGATCTTTTCATGGAACTTCAAGCTTGGCCAGAAATCAAAAACAGCACATTCATGTCAAGTGCGGCTGATGTTAGAACAGCGTACGCTTTATATAACGACAAAGAATATGACGATTGAAGAAACAGTACATTAATATTACAATTTTGTTATTAGTATATCGTTGACACTTGTACAAGTAGGAACAAAATTTAATAGTTAAATTTATCTTTATACACTGTGATGAGGTGAAATAAAATAGAAATATGGATTTCCTGTAAATGAATTTTAGGTTTATATTCTATTTATTATGTCTATTCCTTCAATAGGTGTAACATGTAACTGTATTTGCAAGTAGTGGGAGAGAAACGTACATACTTGGTACTGATTGGTTACTGATTTTAATAGTTTTATTTTATCAAACTATGGTAGCAGCCTTGAAATCTCAGGGTCAGATCAGGTCAATCAGAGGAAGATACTATAGTAAGCAAAGTGATTTACATTCTAGTGATAGCACTCCTCAATGATTCATGTTAATGCTGATACTGAATTGAAGCTTGAATAACCTTCTATCAAGAAAAACTAATATCTGCATCTGCAGTTGTCTGTTTCAAAGATTGTGTTGTGTAATACTGTATAACAAAAATGAAGTGGGCAGTTCTTGGTGTTACAACGATGATATGGAATTTTATATGGTGTCAAGATATTAGATTCCCAACTGACGAAGAGACGTCCCATGTTAGCAACCATCATCCAGTGGTAATTTCAAGAATACTAAACTCTGTCGCATCGTAATAAGAGAAACCTAATCTACGCTTCTCTTCAGGTAACAGACCGCATTCCAGTGTATGCGCTTGGGGAATGTCCCGAAAACATGCTCCTTTTCCCGGGCGATGGGGATAAAAGTACATGGATATGCGACTGCAGACCCACATTCTTATATTTCCCTTTAACCAACACTTGCCATCAAGCTTACTCGAAAGGACCTTGTGCACCAGGGAATTACGTGGTGCTCCCTAAAAATGAGTCTGTACCGAAATGCGTAAAGAATCCATGCACGGAAGAGGGAGAAGTGAAGTATAACGGTGTATGTTATCCATTAAGAACTGTAGGTGGTCCTTGCGCTCCTAATGGAGTATTAGGGATAAATGACACTACCTTTGAAGTAGAGTGCGTACCAATGGATATTGCGCCATTCGTAATAATTGATGTGCCTAATAGACCCTGCCCCATAGGCAGCCGAAGAAACGCTCTTGGGAAATGCAAAAAACAAATTTGAATAGACAATTATTACTTTTATACGAACGTAGCATCTCCTCATTTATTCAGCTTATTTAGCGCAATAAACTTCGGCACGTTATTACGAGTCTGATATATTATGAGAATATATAACATACATATTTACAAAATATAATTTTATAATATATTTAGGTATTATTTGTAACGTGAAATGTTTAGTCTATATACATTCGCTAACTATACACATCCATAGCTTGCATACTTATAAAATTTATATAATCAACTGTTTCCATTAAAACTACCTGAACTAACTGCAATGTAATATCTTATGCGTTATCCTTTATACCTGCCGCTATCCTTACATGTATGTACAAAATGAAAGAAAATATCATACAATAAAAATACTTCGCATTCGAGAATTCTAAACATCATTTAAATTACACAGAATTAGTTAAAACGTAGAAGTTGAGTTCACTACCGTAAAACATACTTCGATCCTAATCGTGGAAACTGTGGATTGCAATTCTATCTAGGGCTGGGACTATTCGAATATTTTACAAGTATTCGAATGCTACGAATAAACTTCGAATATTTGAGTATTCGAATGTTATTATTCGAATACTATTCGAATACTGATGCATTCGAATAGTATGGTGTGAAGTGGGTTAAAATTAGCTTATAAGATTTCACCCTGACAAATGAACCTAAAGAACTTGATTTATAATTCACACCATGCTATTCGAATACATCAGTATTCGAATACTTGAATATTCAAATACTTAAATATTCGAATACTTAAACATTTGAATACTTAAATATTCGAATAATTAAATATTCGAATAGTATTCGAATACTTAAATATTCGAATAGCATTCGAATACTTAAATATTCGAATAGCATTCGAATACTTAAATATTCGAATAGCATTCGAATACTTAAATATTCGAATATCATTCGAATACTTGGATATTCGAATACTTAAATATTCGAATATCATTCGAATACTTGGATATTCGAATATATTCGCCAAATAATAGAGCAACTGAAGTATTCGAATATTCGAATACCGAAAAATTCGACAAATACTCCCAGCCCTAATTCTATCCAGTCTTGATATGTATATAGTTGAAAATTATCCAGCAAATTTATACCCTTCAAACGAAAGCTATTTCACTCCAATGTAACTTCTACATTCGACGAACTCAACTATTCCATTCCTCTATTCTTCTCAACGGTATCGAACAACGGAGGAATAGATCTTACTATGTTATCTTAATCAGATCAATTACAAACTGTGCGTTTTGGGAAACCGATTCCATACAGCAGAAAATGTTTCTCCAAGGAATAAGGATAGTAGTAGAACCATAATACTACTATCCGTTTATATCACGTAATTCGAACATTTCGCAACACGTCGGAAATTCTAATTTGGTTCTTGTATCTCGTTACTTCTGGCAGCCTCTATCAATCTCTGCCTTTCTCTATACATAGAGACTTTCATATTCTCTAACTGATGGTACCGCAGCAGCTTCAGAACCGCGAAGACCGACAGGCCGACCCATATGGACAAACTGGTCCAAGTTCCAAATTGAGCGGCACCCAATTCGATGTGAAAGCCGGACGTGTCTATTCCGTCAGCTTTATCGATATCGTTCCCAGCCGCCAATTCGCAGGACGGGAATCTTTTGGTCATACACTGGCACCAGGTCATGAACCCGAGCGTGACGATGATCGCGGCTACCAGGGTGATCGTTGTTAGAAATATGGAGCTGACGACGTCTATGAACGCCGACAAGAACGAACTGTCCTCCCCCCGATACATGAGCAAAGAAAGTCTATAGATTTGTACGGTGGAAGTCAGAAGCAACACCAAACCGATGAATATGGTATAATTACAATAAGCCTGCGAAGCCCAATTTACTACAAACTGACCATCCGTTTCCTGCCAAGTTCCCGTCGAGAACAACAGGCAGTGTCCTCTGCGAACAAAAAGTCACGTTGCATGTACATCTTAACGCTACTTATTACTTGTTTTTAACTACCTAAATTCGTCTTGGTGGAGGCTCATCGGTATAATAATGCAAAGTGACAAGATAAGGGCTACGATGTAGCCGGATATCTGGCTGAGAAGTAAAATGTTGGTTAGGGCCATTTTCCCGATGACAACAGGCGATTGCCGTTTGCACGATGCGATTAGTAGAAACGACACGGACGCACTCGATCAAATCCTAACGAATCGTTGGGCAATTTTTATGACAGATCGCCCGTACACGATACATCTGAATCTATTAGTAAACGCATATACGCAGAAACTGCCGTGAACACCGACACGCCCAGTGTGGTAAACCTTTCGGTATACATATTCCTTACCGATCCCATTGACTTTTGAAAGAAATCTTTATCCGAGTAGGCGAACAATGAACACGATCGAACGAACAAGAAATCACGTTCGATTCCTCCAAATTCATTGGGTACTTATGCACTAGGATCTATAAACGGAAACTCGACCGATATCTCCGCAGGATTTACATAACAGATCTAAGCCATCGAAACTGAACACGCGCGGCTGAAAAATGATAACACATAATGAACGCGATCAGCATAATCGCATATAAATTCCATTTTTTTTTTTTTTTTTTTTATTAAATC
The DNA here is from genome assembly GCA_947577245.1 of Andrena bucephala. Taxonomy (NCBI): domain Eukaryota; kingdom Metazoa; phylum Arthropoda; class Insecta; order Hymenoptera; family Andrenidae; genus Andrena; species Andrena bucephala. The sequence continues at coordinate 98,747,871 of OX387716.1, read as the reverse complement.
AGTGAACATTTAACATTTCCGGAAATGATAGAAACCATTAGCATCTCTTATCTCTACCTACGCGCATCACTGGCAAATTGTTGCATTTAATGCTACAGTGACAACTTAATCACAGCTATTATATTGCAACATTGTAATTTGAGTAGTATCGTGGCGAATGGGACGTCGCTTAAGAAACTCTAGCGTATACATATCAGAGTCGAAAGCGTTCAACAATTCTGCGCTACTTTGTTGCTCGGAAAATGGAAGAAGGGGGGAAAAATGAATAAACCTTGTTGATAAATGGGGGATAAATAGATTGACACGGTTTATCGGGATCGCCGCGTCGCGCGCGATAGGAAACTAGAAACGGGCACGGCGGAGGTGAAAGAGCATTGGAAAACACAAGTATCAGCGCGTCTGTTTCGAAAGTAGATTTCAGTCAATGAAGCTACCAGCGTTCGTCCCGCCGCGTTGGTGTGCGCCCGACAGCCAGGCGTACGTGTGCCGTGCGTGTGGGCGTGTGCGAGCCTGTGTTGCGTCTCCGTAGTGCAGCCGAAGGAAAACATTACGCAGCTAGAACCCCCGTTACATCCGAATCATCGTATTATGTTAAGGATCATTGCACTGGACTGGGCACGTGTCGGGACGATGGGATTCGCGTGGTTAAACTGCTTCTCTTACACCGTGCCCGAGTAACAGGCCTAACACAAAGGACGCATGACGGGAGGCAGACCTTCAAAAAATCCCATGCCTTTCATAGATTAGAGCTGTCAAACGTGTGGATAAAATGTCTTGGCTGGAGTGTTTCCCTTGGTCCCAGGGGATCAAGAAGCGGGCTTGCAGGTACCTATTGCAGAGGTACCTTGGCCAGATTCTAGAGGAGAAGCTGACATTGGATCAGCTCACTGTTGATCTTTACAATGGAATTGGTCGTGTAACCAACGTCAGCCTTGATGTGCAGGTACCGTCATTTCCTTTGTTCCCCATTGGCTCTTTGTTCGCGTATTCGATCGAGGATGGTAGAGGCGAGTAGATCTCTGAGATCGACGTATAATTTGTAGCCTTTCTTTGGTACGAACGCAGTTCCATCGTTCGATGGAACCATTTAAATGGAAATAAGGCGGGAGCGAGAAATGTTTTGAGCTACAGATCTACTTTTTCCGGACGATAGGCACTTAACGAGATGGGGGAGCAACAGCATCTCCCGTTTGAGTTCGTTGACGGCTTCGTAGGCGAGATGTCTGTCGGCATACCGTGGTCCGCTTTGCTCAGCGAAGCTAGCTACGTGGAAATAACCGGTCTCAGGTTAACGGTCCAACCGAGACAGAGAGCGGAATCTGGAACCTCCATGTTCGAATCCATGTGGAGTTCCATGACTTCCAGCATGCAACTTGCACAAGAATGCTTACAAGAGGACGCCAAGAATGCCGGGAACGCCCAGCCGTTGGAAGGGGTGGAATTGTTTGCACAAACGATAGAATCAAGTAAGGACTGCGGGGCGGAGCGGTGTGGTTCGGAGAATCGCAGACTAGATCGCTATTCGTATGATAATATATACATGTTGTAGAATGTTGTATTTATTTCAGTTTTATGCAGGGTGAAAGTAAGATTTATAGACACTGTTATACGTCTGGAGCATGTGCCGCTGGATTCTACGACGGGGGTTGCGATAGAAATGTGTATAAAAAACCTTGAATATTCAGACGAAGCAGGCTTGGATCCAAGCAGTACTTCGTTAGATCCTAGTCAGCCGACTAAAGGATACGTCGTGTCAGCATTCACGACGAAACGCTTTTACTTAGAGGGAGTGACTTTCTCCATGGACGAATTCCCATCTTGCGCGAGAACCTTCTCTAGGAGTATAATAACAACGAGCAGGGGTTCTACGCCAGATTCTAAAGTAACGTTCTTTATCAGAATTACCGCGGGAATCGATAAAACGTGAAAATACGATAAGAATTTTTGTGAGACTCTTTTCTCTGCAGAACTTAGACGGCCAATTTTCTTCTGCACAAATATCCCCTGTCCAGAACATGCAGACACCTCCGGAGAGGAATGTTATCAATAATTTAAGCCAATCGAATCCTATAATGTTCGCTAAGTTGGCAGGCAGACAAGAAATAAGACTAAAATTGAAACAAGGAGAAGGTGTTTCAGGGCCAAAGGTAAAAGTTAAATAATTGATAGTAACCGACGATTATTCCGTACGTTCGGAATGTGAACGGTAATGCTGTTAGATCATAACGCGTCTGGCACGAAGTGAAGAAGAACTAATTACTTCAGGTAGAATTAGAAGTAACCCTGGGATCTTTTACTTCGTTTCTGAGCCCGCGGCAGATGCACGTTTTATTGGAATTAAGGCACGGGCTCGCGTCCCCAGATTTAGAAGACGTTAGCAACGTTGCGCCAAGGACTTGCACCGAGAAACCTATGGCCACTAGCGATTTTAATCGCGTGGAGCGGGAGCTCATCCACCAAATACATCCGGCTCAAGTATTGCGCACTATGGTAAGGCGACACTAATTTGCAATGCGATATTTCAAGTTGTACTAAAGATAAAATTATATTCGATCACAAATATCTGTCGTTCAACAGGATCTGAGGCATACGCAGGGTTGGTCAACGGCGTCCTTGGACGAGTCCGACAACGAGGACGAGTTTCTACCGATGCGGCTACCGGGCTCTTCTCCGATGAGCGATTCCGTAATGAGCAATAACAACAGCATGGATGGAAGTATATCGACTAGTAGTATTAGCTCGAAACGTTCGTCGACGAATTTGCCAAAGCAGCATAAGCACAGACAGAGCGTGGACAATAGCCCCTCCGCGGAGACGTCTCACTTTCACGTGAGGGTGTCCTCCGTAGCCGTGATCCTGTTGCACGAAGATATATTGACTACGTGCGTAGAAGGCAGTGGTCTAACGTGCTCCAGTATACGGCAGATGAAGAACGCCGCGGATGATTTTTTTAAACAGCTAGGACTGTTCGCAGCCGGCGGATACGGGAATAAAGATTTCGATAAAGCATCAAAATTACTTTTGAACGCCTGCCACTTGAGCCACATTAGGTGTGCGCGATCAGTATGCAATTCCACCAACGATCGCGAAAGATCTGGGAGCTTCAACTGACCCTCTGTCGTTTATTATTACAGATTACTCGCCGCGCCGTTAGTGATGGAAGGCAGAGAGAAGACTACCTCGTTGTCTTCTGAAATATCTGGGACGTTGACTTTAGCTAGCTTAGAAATTGTAGAATGCTTAATCGACTCGAACAGTTCTGGGGCGAACGGCGCCCCGACGGAGCACGTGGAGCTGCTTACATTTCCAAAAGAGAACTCAACGAATTTCGGCTTTACTAACAAAACAGACTTCAAGATGAAATTCAAGTACGTGGAGGATGCTCATACCGCCCGTCACGCTCAGTTAATGAAATGCGCGCAGCCGTGCACTGAAATCGAGTAGGTTCATAGATATTAATTTATACCGAAGGACGGTAGCTGTTGGCTACTTTGTTTTTGTAATTATCTTCTCACCGCACTCTTAGCATTGAATTGGAACCATGCAAAAGCGAGGTGGATATAACTATCGTAGACAGGATATGCGCATTACTTAACCCGCAGCCAATATGCGTCTGCAATCCCGTGCCCAACAACAGAAACATCGTGAGTTCTCAACTTCCACTGCGCACTTGTTGATTATCGTATTCCAATTTGAGCTATTAACTCGTACATCTTTTAGAACCAACAAACCTTATTCTATCAAGCTGTAGAGAGTCCCACTCCGTCAGATTTTGCAGCAGTCATAAACGTATCCTCGTCCCAATGTACAATAAAATTAAGGTAGCGCGTGACACAGAAACACCGGACAGTGTGCCGGAGCTAAATGTTATCTAATGGAGAATGTTTCCAATAAAAATAGGTTCCCGATACCCGATCTAAGACCTCTGCACGACATGAATCGCGCGCCATGGTGGAAGAGATCGGTGAGAACGGATTACATGATTCTGGAGCTGATGGATGCACAAATACACTCTACCATGAAGAATCAGCCTCACTCCGTGACGAAGCATGAAATTCAATGTCGCAAGTTGCTATTCTCATACGCAGAGACCGAGACGGACGTACCGATAAACATAGCCAAAGTTACAGCCGACGAGAAGAACAATGCCTCCTGCCAGCAAGTTAGCGAGGGATTCGGCTGGGCCAGAGTGGTTGTCACGATCTACCCGCAACGTTTAAGCGGCCAGTTGGAGGACAGCTCGGAAGGGGAGCCGGATTCGAGCCTGGACGAAGCTCTGGAGAACGCGCCTAGGCACCAGCCCTCACCTTTCAGCTCGAAACGCGTTATACACGAATCCGACACGCCCCATTCCAGACCCCATGGCCAAGGCGACAAAGACGATTCGCAGCAAAGGTTTGCCGGACAGGATTTCTTAATGTTGAATAAAGAATAGTCTTTGTACACTACGTTATGTAAGTTTTGTCGTGTAAACAGAGAGGGCGAAGAACTAATTATACCAGGAAGTCGAGAGGAAATGCTAGAATTCATGGACGAAGGCTTGCGCGGTTCCAGGATTCAGCTGGAGATCAATTTTCCATGCATCTCCGTCCAGATACCATCTAAGCACATCTACGAATTGTTGTATAATAGATTCATTACCGATCTTTTTTTATGGACTCCGTCAGCGCCTAGGCCAAAGTACAGCACGCACATGGAGAGCCATGTGGGCCTTGACTTGGCGTCCACTTTGTTGCAAGAGTCTGCTTATCCTAGGTAAGCGGTATTTCAAATGGACTGCGCGATTCTTTGTGCTCGATGAAACTTTGAAATACGATTTGCGTGTTACAGGTTTAGCACGTGCAAGAGTGGAATCGTGTACGATTCTGAATCAGACTCAGACGAACAGGGGATATTTCATTCGTCGTCCGACAAAGGTTACAGGCAACATCAGAACAAGCTGTCTAGAAATGGACAGAGCGAACTGGCGCTAATTTTTACCATAGACCAGGGTCTTCTCTGCATGTACACTCCCGTTCGCGACTCGATGCGTAACGTGATTCCCGGGCAGCAGGGAGAATTGGTGATCCGAGTGGAGGACGCAACGATATTCTCGGTGACCGCGTACAAGGGTGACGCGAACCTGAGTTACGTCTGCGCTATGATCAAGGAAATGTCTTTGGACCATTGCGGGCTAATGACGACTCCGTCGCAACCACCTTCACTGAGACCTATTAATAGCGTCACCCCGCGACCCTGTCAGAAGGCTATATATAAAAGTGAACCAGACGCAACCGTGACGGGAGCAAATAACAACGATAAAGATATGATGATGCTTGCCATTCGAATACAAGCTGCCCACCAAACCCATCGTATAAAGGTTCAACTCACAATTGTTTCGAGTAAACTTAACTCTCGTCGAGAATGAAATAACCGCATTTTCTTTCGCGACAGACATTCAGAGTGGCAGTGGGCATATCAAACGCCACACTGAGGCACAGAATGCGCGCCACTGGTACATCGTGGTTCACCCAGCTGACGGATTGCCTGAACGTGGCTGACCACCCAGTTTCCGGACACTCCCCGCCAGGGATATTAACTGAACTGCATTTACATCTGTGGGATTGCGCGATTGACTACAGGTCTGTGTATCGGTAGACTTGGTCGACATTCTCGAAGCACGGGAATAAGAAGTTTATACGTTTTCAGACCGGTTCATCTGCCACTGAGATCGATGGTAACTCTTGGCAACTTCAGCGTATCCAGCAACATTGCCGCGAAGACAAACACTTCGACGTTGCGTTTTATAGCCGAAGATATTGCTCTGTTCATATCTAGTAAACTCGGGAAGACTGTGAGCTTGAAGCGTGATTACGTGTGCGTTATGGATGTTGGGTTGTTCGAGTTGTCGTTAAGGTTGAACGACAAGATGTGCGGCGGAGCGCCCAGAGTGGATCTCAGAGCGAGCAACAATGTTCTACACGTTCGGACGTGTTCGGACTCTGGTCGTGCTCTTATACAACTGTTGACTTACGTGGTGAACGATGGGGACTTGATATCGAACACGGACAGTACCGAAAGTATCACGGTACCAAGCTCCGGGGACGAAGAGAGTCTCCTCGGGGACGAAAGTACCAACACGCTAAGTAAGAGCCAAGTTGAACGTGTGAGTACACTGATGGAGGAAGCGATGGAAGAGGCTGTGAACGGTAAGTCCGAGTGATCTAGAATCGAAGCATCGGGGCGAATAATATTTACTAACAATGATTTTGCTACAGGGAAGGCTGCAAAAACGGATGGAAAAGCATTGATGACAGAGCATCGAGTGGAAGTGTTCTTCTTTCCTGACGAACCGCACCCACCGTTGCAGGCAGTGCCTGAAATCTGCAAAGGCCCCGAGCAATGCGCCGAGCTGGAATGCAGCGCCGAGGCCGAGTACGTTAACGAAGACTTTTGTATATTAGGAGAAGAAGCAGGCACAGGGATAATGCCAAGGCACGGGGTACCGGAAGTTCGCTGGCTGTGTCAAGAATCCTTGAAAATAATAGATAATCACTTCGCGGTGCCTCTCGGTAAAACTGATCTGCTTAAAGCGCCTAGGCATTTCCCAGCCCCCATATTAAGGTACACTATCTGCGAAATGACCCTGATTTGGCACATGTATGGTGGGAAGGATTTCGGAAGGTCACAGTCGACAACCAAGAAGCAAGTTACTATCAATGATAACGCAAGTCAGGAGAGGTATGTATTGAAGCTATAAAGAAAAGTAATTGAAGATAATGGTTCGTTATATTCTACGATCTCCGTGTTCGCAGGAGCAGATCTCCGTGGTGTGACGAGGTGACGTTCAAAATGTCCAATCCGAACGAAGTGCATTTCGGGAGTGTGCCAAATTCGCCGCGTGCGAAGATTAAAGAAATGACCGAATGGCAAGCTCTGGGAGGGCCCGGTCGTCGCCACGATGTTCTAATGGAGTTTCAATTGAACAAAGTACGCTTCCAACACGAGATCTACCCGGAGAACACGACAGAGGCGGCTAGACAGATACTACTAGTGAGCGAGATAGAAATTAGAGACAGACTGGCCTCCTCGCACATCAATAAGTTCTTGTACCAGTACAGCAGCGAAGCGAAGCCCAAGCAGTCACACGCGAACATGTTCGCTATGAAAGCAGTCCACGTCAGGCCCGATCCGAAATTAAGTGCTCAAGAATGTTGTTTAAAGCTCAGCCTACTGCCCTTGCGCCTGAACATAGACCAAGACAGCCTATTGTTCTTGATAGAGTTTGCCAATGAACTGAACGATGGTTCGAAGCAGACGCAAGAGAGCTCTAACACGCCCAATAACCCTCAGTCCTCCCCGGTGTCTAAGCAAGGGTTGCCGACTCATCATCCCCCTGTCATGAGTGTGAATGATTCTGTGCCTAACGCTCCAACGCCAACGAATTCGTCGCAGCTCGATAGTATAGACCCGAATTTGTTAATACTGCTGGAGGACGAGTTAATGATAAAGGAGTGCAAAACGAAAACGAAAATGACGCAGGAAATACAGGAGGATTGTCAGCCGATATATTTTAGGTAAGCACACGCAAGCGCGGTACTAGTAAAATAATAATTACTAGATCCAGCTGGTATGAGATTTCCCCGTATGGCACATTGTATTAAAGTTTTGTTTGTTTGATTCGTGTCAGGAGTGTGATATTTTCCCCTGAAGTCCTTGTTAGATTAGATTATCATGGGAAGCGCGTAGATCTCACTCACGGACCATTGGCCGGCCTCCTAATGGGCCTGGCGCAATTGAACTGCTCCGAGTTAACGCTGAAAAGATTGACGCATCGACACGGACTTCTGGGATTCGATAAGCTTATAACATTTTTACTCTCCGAGTGGTTGCAAGACATAAAGAATAATCAGCTTCCAAGTTTACTTGGCGGGATAGGTCCCATGCACTCGCTGGTGCAATTGTGTAAGTATACACGATTAGACCGGTCGTTCCTTCAAATTTAAAGTACACACGCGTGGCAAAATATCTTACGTTCGAATGCTCTCTCTTACAGTCCAAGGGATACGGGACTTGTTTTGGTTGCCGATCGAGCAATACCAGAAAGATGGTAGAATCATCAGAGGGCTGCAAAGGGGCGCGAACAGTTTCACTACCTCCACTGTAATGGCGGCACTAGAGTTAACTTCTAGATTGCTATACGCCATACAGAGCACCGCTGAGACAGCTTATGACATGGTCAGCCCTGGTCCCAGCGTGAGGCAGAAGAGCAGGGGGCAGAAAGGACGTAGAAAGAGATACAGCCAACCATTGGACATTCGAGAGGGAATGACTAACGCTTACATGTTGGTAAAAGAGGTGAATTAAATAGGAAACATGCTTGAACAATTTTTAGTATTAACAAGGGAAGATCCCGAATCCGAAAATTCAAAAAATTCTCAAACTTTGTGAGTATGTAAGGGATTCCCTCCTGATTTCAACGCAATTTTTCTTTGCTGCCCAAATTCACTGGAAGAGGGTGAAATTAATCCCTGAATATTCGGCTATTTTCCGATTTTGTGTTATAACTCGCGAACTGTAAGAGATAGAAAAAAAGTTTCAAGCCAAATGTTACTTCTTTTAATTAGATCCATCATTTGGTAAAAAAATTATTTTACAGTTCGCGAGTTATAACACAAAATCGGAAAATAACCGGATCTTCAGGGGTCAATTACATCCCATTATGGTGATTTTGGGCAGCAAACAAAAGTTGCCTTGTAATCAGGAGGAAATTCCCTACATATTCACAAAGTTTCAGAATTTTTTGAATTTCCGGGTTCGGAATGTTCCCTTGTAAGATCTTAATACTAAGTACACGCTGTGAAACGCAAATGTCTGTTTAGGGATTGGGCGAAACTGCGAATCAGCTGGTGCGCGTGGCTAGCGAGGAGCACGAGCAGAAAGGAGTCTCCGGCGCAGTGGGAGGCGTACTGCGACAAATACCGCCGACGGTCGTGAAACCTATCATTTTGGCGACAGAGGCAACCAGCAACGTCCTGGGCGGCATGCAATCGCAATTAGTGCCAGACACGAGATGGGAGGCAGCTCAGAAATGGCGGCAAGATTCAAACGATGCAAACTGAGGCTGCTCTTGCTACTGGTCACGCGAGTCGACCGTTGTCTTAATTTTGTAACATAGTGAATCCATGACGTGAAATTACAGAGGGCGGAAGATTAAACACTGAGCGAACTTGTTACGTTCGATGCAAGAAACATGCAACATATGAGAAAGTCAATCGACTGGTGAAAAACTTCGGGAATCGAACAGTTTTAGACCTAATCGCATAAATTTTGTTAAAATGACAGAGTCACCCTTAAGCGATACAAGCATTGTTCATGTAACTATACGTTTCGGTTCCATTGGTTTCGTTTTTCTTAAGTGCGTTATTACGAAGAGACATCAAAAACCTGATTTGTTATATTTATAGTTTATAAATAAAGTATATATGTATATATAAAGTATATATATATATTATCGTGAAAGCGTTATTCTCGCAGCTTGTATGTACTTTCGTTTTAAATGATGCGTATGTTTTATACCAGTGGTATGTATCTCAAGATTTTTATTAATAAAATTGTAACGCTTATCGCCGCGTGTTATTTTTTCATAATAAAGTTTAATTCAGACACGTCTAGTAATTTAGTCGAGTAGCGAGTAATTCAGTAATTTACCGTCTGTGGACGCCAAAATTTCGTCGAGTAGTTTAGTAAAACAATGGTAAATTACTAAATTACTCGCCATTCGACTAAAGGCGTTTCACTTACGCCCAAATCGCCCGCAACGCCCGTGGTTTTCGGTTCAAAAGTTATGAAAAATCTGCTTAAATATGGAAGAGAAATCTGTGAAAGGGCCATTATCGGAAAATACAGGTTTTTCACAGAAGACAGGAACATATAATTTATAATATTCATTTTATTACAAAAACGGAAAATTCCTACGGTCGTGGGCGCGGGTGATTTGGGCGTAAGTGGAATTCGCCCTAAATTACTCGACGTGTCAGAAGCAACTCATTTGTTCGCGGAATATCGCATTCAAATTGAATGAAAACTTACCCATCGTTGATACGTCGCCCATCCTTGCAAGTACGCCTACGATTTGCATTCCTTCTTGCAGATGTCGGAGTAAAGATTCTTTATAATTCAAAGCCGCACAAAACGACTGTTACACATTAAAACACTATTCGCTTCTTTCATCAACAACACTACTTGCGATTTATGCACGAAAGGTTAAGCGTGGTACGTTCTGCTTGAACAAAATTTGAAAACTGAACCCGTCCGATACGTGCTGCCCCCTGTGACGCTTGTTCAAACAACCCCAATAGGAGAACATCTCATAAGCTTTGAAATTCCGCGAGAAGGTACCGTGCTGATTCGCGAATTAATCGTTCATTGTTGAAAATAATTAATAGAATCGCATGAGAATTAATGCACAGTGAAGGCATTCGCGTTGGTTAATTTGTGTACACACGAGTTGTACAAGGGGGACGCCTTCCAGGAAAACAGAAAAACAGCTGTCTCAATTGCTTAGAGTCTAAGAACATTGGGTGAGCCACGAATGTATACACGAATTCGTTCATACATCGTTTTAAACATCCGCAAGCTGTTACCTCGGCTCACTGTTATTGAAAATATTAGACATTGACCAAACCACCGAATTGCTCATAGTGGTGCGGTGCAAGCCAGGAGGGGATCGCATTTTTCGACAAATTACAGAATAATTAAAGAAAAAAAGTAGAATCTACGCAATGGTATTTGAACCCCGGATTTTGGATGTCGGTCAGTCGGTAAAATTCGCCGCGGTCGGTCAGGCAGCGCGTACGGCACACGGACGGAGGGAGGGGCATGCTTATGTGGTGCGGTACAAACGCTAGGAGGGGGTACGTTTGGTCGTGGGCGAAAACCTACGATTCTGGCATCACTGCCCGGTACACCAATTATGTTGCTATGGCAATAAACACTCGCTTGTCGAAAGACTTCGTTTTAAATCCCAACAGTCTCCCATGGAAATACCTAACCACCGAGACCGTGCTAAAGCCTCGATTTCTTTCTCTCGTCTGAAATCGTTCGCGAAGAATTGATTGCCCGACATGCACGAGACCGACGGTGAAGAGGGATTCGAAAGTTACGGAAGTTTAACAACCCTCGCGGAGGTAGAGGACGATCGCAAGTCAAAGAAAGTAGAGGACGAGGACTTGAAAGACAAAGCGATCGTACGGATTACGCAAGAGTTGATAAAAGAAGTGCAGCAAGAACTGTGTATAATCAAACTGTGCTGGCCAGATGATGACTTCAGGAAAGGACTGTACCTGAAATCCCTTCCCAGCAGCTACTGTACCGTCAGCGACAAGGAGAAGGTGCTGGCCTGGCACGCCGAAAACTTTCGACGACAGTTTCGCGCGAAATATCCGGACCGGAAACCGTTACTGCTTGTCTGCGAGAACGAGTGTGGCGTGCAAGTAAGTGAATCGCACAAACTGTAGTTCAAACAACAGTTATTAACGCGCGCTGGGAACGTTTCCCCTAATTCCCGATGTGTATCGCGACCGATGCGTCGCACCGATCGGGAATCACTACTGCGTACTTCGTGGTCAAGCTGTCGAATCGGAAGTAAATCTGGATCGTGGTGATGAGTTCATTATTACCAAAGCATTAATTCGTTTTAAATAATAATGTGTTTTATTTATCTTTCGTTTCTTTAAAATTAAATCGTCTTTAAATATTAAATTAGAGATATTAATCGAAAGACTCGGACATTACTTCGATTTGTCATTTCTTTCGCCTACTACAATTTTACACAGTCAGTCCTCCTTTAAAACACTCGTCCCGCTTTAAAAAACGCTTGGAAACATTCGAGTTTACATGGAAGGGTCAGGTGACCGTCCACATTTCGGCATTTTTTTCGGTAATTTTTCGAGAAGTGCCAATGTAACGATAAGCGGTTACGCGCGGGAGACCGTTCGCGTATTTTAATTTCGCTCGAATGTGCTTGTTTAACGTGCTCGTCAACGGTTCAACAGGTCCTCGAATATTTTGTAAGTAACATCGGATATATTTACAGTTACACACTTCTCTGCGCATTACAACGCGTGTCTACGTATTCCTCTTTGCTTCTAACCGACAACGTACTCCCTTCATACAAATCTAGCCGATGGTGGTCGGAACCGAATCGATCGAAACGATCGAGTGTCTGGCGTCTCCTTTCAGCGGGGAAAAGTTTCATCTCTCGTTACTCCCACGACTCTCGCTCCCATTTCGGTAATAAAAAAAAAAGGATAAGTTAAGAAATATGCGAATACGTTCGTGTTTTATTTTCTCGGTGTATTCACTTGATAAATATTTCTCGACTCAATGTACAAAGGCATTATTAGTCTCCATATAAAAATTAAAACGTGTTATAAATAAAATTATCGGTATTACTATTTAAAATTTCGTGGCTTTTTTTCTCTGAGTCGTCCTAGGTGCCCCTTTCTCAGCTCGTCGTTTATTTCTCATAGTATGTTTAAAAGGTAACGAGGAATGTCGTCTTTGAATAGAGTTCTAAGTTTCTCGTCTCCGGCTACCCCCCTCCCCTCTTTCTCTCATCATTATAATTCAACTAATGGAAATATAACTGCGTAATAGGAATCTTTCTAATACACTCGAGCCTTCTCTTCTACGACCTAAATAATAAAAATAAACTTCGCTATACATTTATTCGTACATGCTTCAAACGTTCTACAATACAATGGTATGCACTTCGCGTGCAAGTGCACGGTCACAGTCTTATTTACACGCGCTGTCCGCCCCGACAGCGCTTTCTTCACTTTGGTTTCCTGTTTTGTGTCTGTTGTGTACGTGTGTATTTCGCTTTTATATAAATTAACGTTCCGCCGCCGAGCAAGATTAGCCTTCCATTTCCAAGTACCGAGCACCGATAGGAACAATCGTTTCGCGAGTCAACGGTTCGTTACGTCTAATAACACGGCCGAGCGACAGGAGGACAAACGTTTACGAGATTTTCGGGACCGATCGGTAAAAGAAGGTGGCTTGGCTCGATTGGTAAGTGGGCTCGTTCCGCGGAACGATCCAACGTAGAAACAAAGGGGACATTTAAAAATAGGCTAATCTTGCTGCAGCGAAACACCGTCAAACAGTAAGAAAAACAAACAAATGACGAGATATAAAGTGTCTTTATGTAGCTTAAATCGCTTTCCGTTTTTTTCTTATTTCTTTCATTTGTGCAGAAATTCGTGTCTACGACTATCAGACGAAGTACGCTGCCATATCCGGAACTGTACACGTGGCAGGGGTGCGGAAAGTTCGTCAGCGACTACATCAGATACGAGCCGCTGGACAACCCACTCGGTATGGTAAGTGTTGTCGAACATTGTTTCTGTTTCCTTCCAGACGAACGAATCTTATCGCGATAAAGCTAAGCGATCGAAGGTTCTTAAATATATATAATATATATAATTTCTCATCGATATAACAAACGTCGCGCCTTGCCGTTTCATCGTCGGTATTTTCTTCTTCGTCGTTATCATTTTTTGGACCATTTAGTTTCGTGCGAGTCGCGTGCACACATTTAACCTTAATATTCTTATTTACCGTACGTAAATAACCCGCTAACAGAACAAGAGAGGTAGAACTGTTTGGGAAAAAGCGCGCATGTCCACAATTAAGCATCGTAAAGCGATTCTTCATCCATTTATTTTCCTTCTTTCCTTTTAAATATACGCTCGCGCGACAATCGAACGTAAAATGCGACTAAAGAACGAGGGTGCCATCGGTCCCGACCATGGGTAACGTGGTGCCGCGAGCCTCGATCCCTGACTATCGGCTTCTTAATCGGTACAACGAGCTGCAATGGTCCATCGAGACCTCGAATGCCCGAATGACGGCTGCCCAGGTCGGAGGAACCGTTTCCCGTTTCCCGGCTTTTATAATCACCACGCGAGGATGCTTCCCGCCCGCGCGCGCTTATCGTTAACGAATGATAGAGTTGACCGATAATTAATACCTCTCCTACGGACATCTTAACTTTTATTATAATTACACAACAGTCCATTCACGGAATTTGGTATATCCTCTTATGTACAACGGTTGTCGATAAGGAAAATCGCGATCGTTAACGATCCTATTTTGATTTGGCCCGACTCCCAAGGTAACTCAGACAATAAGGAAACAAAACGGAACGAAATGGGGGCAGGGCAGCTTTCTTTTCCGGAGAAAGAAAAGAAAACACGATCGCCCATCGATCTTTTCTTTTTTAAATTACGAAGTTGTAAGGACAAAACGAGGGGGGAGTAGGGGGGGTGTTGGTGGTGGTGTCGACACACAGTGCCAAGCTTTCTCTCTCACTCTTTCTCACCTCATACGCACAGAGCACTCACGAATCGCAGTAACACGAGTAATGCGACGTGCGGGGATCACAGAGGATCGAGAAACAAACGAAACCGGGAGGGTTGAAAATGAAAAAGTTCGACGAAAGGAGATCGTCTGCGTGTCGCGCGTTAATAGTACGTGGAGGAGACAGAGCTGGGACTTTTCTGTCCCTTGCCACTGTCTCTCTTCCTTTAGTCTCACTCTACCTATCCTCCTCGAAGCGTTCGTCGCCCAGGCTAGGCGGATACTCCGCTGCCGCCGTCGCGCTAAACACACACTCTTTCTCTCTCGCTCTCCCTAAGGATATATATTTAGCATCACAGCTTCCCCGTCCCTCTGTTCGCCTACTTTCTGCTTTGTTTCGCGCTAGACGACGGCGACTTCTTCCTACACGCCTTGAGATTGTCCAACAGGTATTTGAACTGTATGATCTGAAGCCTGGTGACCGCCGGCTCCGAGCACTTGTCCAGCCACTTGAAGAACTTCTCGCCGTGCTCGATCGCCTCCTCGGTGCTGGCCGGCACGTCCCCGGCCGACTCCACCTCCTCCTCCTCCGTGTCCATGTTGAGGCTGCGCTTCACGTTCTCGTTGTTGTTGTTGTTGTTGCACAGCACGTTGTCGAGCATCGCTCGCGCCTTGCTCGGCGACTTCTTGGCGACCGGGCTGGGCGCTAGCTGCGTCGGCGTCGGCGTTATCAGCGGGAAGCTGCACTGCTTGTACCACTGCCAGAACCACGAGCCGTCCTGCTGATTGATGCTCGGATTGAAGCTGGCCGACTGCTGGCCGAGCAGCTGTTGCTGCTGCGTCAGCCACAGCCACAGCGCCTCGTCCACCTTCTTGTTGTTGCCGCTCATGTTCCCATCCTTCTTCGGCTTCGACGACCGCTGCAGGCCGCCGCTGTTCTCGTTCGTCTTCCGCGGGGACGCCGGGACCGGCGTGGACGGCGCCTCCGCCGCTGGCGGCAGGCTCTTCCTCGTGCAGGACTTGGACACTACAGAGTCCATCTGTGCCGGCGCGATCGCCGAGATACTGTGCCTCTTGTTACCAGCTGTGCCGTTCATGCTGTTCGCGACGGCGTTCGCCAGGCACGGGTTGCCGCTGCTGCTCTTGGTGTATTGGAGACCGTTCTCGACAAGGCCGACCGCGCTACCGTGCGACGATAACGCCGGCGACATGCTCAACAGATTCTTGGCCAGGGTGCCGGTAGCGCCGGAGAGCAGGCCCAGCTGTTGCAACAGCAGCGAACTATTCTCGGGTCTCATGCCCGCCATGCTGGTCATCAAGCCCACGTAATCGATCTTCGGCTGTTTCCCGTCCTGTTTACCATCCGAGTCGGTGCAGACCTCGCTACCGACGAACGACGTGCCCGCGCTGCTTACCGACGTCTGCTGATCTATCTTCGATTTCTTCGCGCAGGGCCCCTCGTCTTCGCTGGACAGATTCGCCGAGCCACCGGCCAGGTTGCCGGCCCCGGTCACGTTCGCTCCAGAGGACGAGGCCGGCGAGTGCGCCTCGCTGTCCGGCGTCGACGAGTTCCTCGCCATCCCTCGGATCTTGTGCTCGGACTTGCACCAGCCGCGCAACGTCGACTCCGGCACGCCGATGTCCCTCGCCACCGACGCCTTGCTCTCCCCTTCGTGGACCCTCTGTATCGCCTCCATCTTCTCGGATGCGGAGAGCGCCCTTAAAGGGCGCTTCCCTGGTCGTGCCGACTCGCCCCTCATGCCGGCGAGACGACTGTCCTTCGCGCCTTCCCTCAGACGATCCTCGTAGCCGCCGTCCTCCGTCGTCGTGACGCCCTCGTCGCTCGCTTTCGGATCTATTTTGGTGGCTTTGCGGTCCCTGGTCTGCGACCTATCGCGACCGTCCAACAACCGATGGTCAGGCTGGTCGTCGACGTAAACGTCCAGATTCGTCGTCCTTAGATCCAGGTTGGCCGGTTTTTTCCCTCGCTTCGCCGGTCGAACTTGAATCCCCGTACGGGTGTACGTGGAAGCGGGGCCTGCCGGGGATCTCCCCCTTTCTCACGGACGCGCGCACACACACTGCTATTGTCGAGGGGGGCGATCCTCTCCTGTCGCCGACCAGCACGGTCCTCTTTTTCAACGGTGCTTCTTCTTCTTCTTTCTTCTTTTTTTTTTATCGACTGTCCCGTCCTCGTCTCGGGCGCAGCGTCGCTCTCGCTTGGTTGGCCGACTGCGGTCGTGTCGCGACGCGTCACCGTGGCTCGCGAGCGGTCTTGTGACGCGCGCGAGAAGCCGATCGATCGACGTTCACGTTCCAGATCGCGCCATCCGACTATATCGGGCCTGCGTGTGGACACGCGAGGAATTCCAATTGCTCGTCCGCGAGACGTCCGGGGGACGACGCAGCACGCACGACGTGCTCGATAAAGAAAGAGGAGAGGTCGAGCTCCAAAGTGCTGCGACGGTGCTCCTCCGTGGACTCGCGATCCGATCCGTTGAACCGGCTATACACTGTGGTGGGTAGGTGTCCCCGATTGGTGGCCGATGATACGGTAATTGGTGGCCGCAGCACGTCGAGGACGATGACAGAAGTGGTTGACGGCGAGACGATGGCAACGGTAACACGAAGCGGCAGCGATCCGTACGCCGTACCGTTGCCACGGCGTGTGGCAGCGATTCGTATCTCGCGCAGTAGTAAATAATACCGTGTGTAAACGTGGTTACGCCGGTCGGGGGAGGTCCTCCTCCGTGGAATAGCACATGCGCTCACAGAGAGTAATAAAGAACTTTTTTATGAATGAAACAACTCGGTCGGGCGGTTCCCCTCCTCGTCTGCTGCCCTCCCCTCTCTACCTTCGCTCTCCTCCTACTACTCACGTTCTCTCGCTCTCTCTCTCTCTCTCTCTCTTTCTCTATCTCCGTTGAGCGCGCTCACTCTCCTCCGAACTCGTCCTCGGCGCTAGCGCGAGTAAAACGGGGCACGTTGCTTCGCTGTTCTGTTCTTCGTTTCGCGGGCACATCAGCCAATCCGCGGTCCGCGCGGGAAACGATATTATTGCTCTGCCACGAGGAATAGCGGTGTGTGGCCGACTGGATGGGAACGAGGAGAGACGTGGCGATGCGAGAAAGATGGAATATGCCGCGTGCGACGGAGACGGGCGTAGACACACACGATCCGAGCGAGAGAGATACAGCGCCCGACAGTCGGATCAGTTTTCGCAGTCGCGTTATTCGCGCCGCGCCACTTGGCCGCTGGCTCGAGCTGCTTCTGCCGCACCGTCGTTTCGTTCTTCGCTTCCGATTCCGCTGTCTCCACGCGAAGCCCTCCGATACGCGATGATCCGTGTGCGTGCCTCTGCGACCCGGTCGTCTTGCTCGCTCTCTGTCTGCGTTCAGCGACAAAGGCACACCGTGCAACAGACGGAGACACGATTGCCGGACCGAAAGACAAAAGAAAAAAAAACCACACACAGTAGTCTCTCGACGCAACGACTCTCGACGAGAGAACGCGAGCGTCAAGGCAAACGCGGGCACACGTTCTGTCGCGCGCGCACTAATTCACGGAAACACCGTATCAAATTTTCGGCCGCTACCAAAGATTGCTCTTCCACCTCTGCTTCCTTCCTCCTCCGCGAAGAGTAGATCGTTATTCTGTTCGCTAGTCCACCGATCTCGAAGTTCGTTCAAAACACCATAGAATCTGGCAGCTCCGTTTGTCGCGTGTCGCCGGGTAGCCACCAGCCGGGATTTATTGTAATCGTGGATCTCGTGGCACACAAGAATCCTCGGCCGACACTGATCATCGATTCTCACTGCGCGTCTTCACTTGGTTTCCGTCACTGACCGCGGCGACAGGTTACGAAGCACAACTGCCGATCGGCGAGCACGTGTGTACGGCAACTGCCGCGTCTATGCCTGTACACGATACCGTCCTGGCGCGATCGCCGCACGCGTAACAGACTGCCGATACACAGAAAGCCGTGGAATGGGACCGTGACACACCGGCGATCCTCACCTGACAGTGGATCGACCTCGACTGAACCGCCGGTGTCGGCGCGAGTCGTCCTCGTCGCCGTTGGCTTCTCTCGCGTTTAAAACCGCTTTTCGGGGCGCAGGGGAAAGGGAGCACCCGCGCGTCGCTTCCCTCACGACCGTCGAACCTCTGCTGATCGCCGTTCGATCACAGTCGATCCGCCCGGTTCCACGGTTCGCAGCTAACTGTTCCCCCGTTAGTGTTTCCACGGTGGTTGCTGTCTGCCTTTCAGCGCGTACGTGTGTGCGTGCCTCTGTATGTGCGTGTGCGCGCACAGCAGCGTATCACCACGACGGGGCGCGCCAACTACTACCCAACGTACGATGCTCTCGCGACGAATCGCGACGCTCAACTGCGGCGGTGGTCGCCACCGCCGGCTTTCCGCGGACTCGCGACGCCGTCGTCCATCTCTGTCTCTCCCTCGGGCCTGAGCGCGCTCGCCCCCTCCCCGCCCCTTGCCCCTCACGCGCTCTCTCGCCGCGCCGCCCGGACTTCCCCTCGTCCTCGCGGCACCGCGCCATTCGGCCCTCCCTCACCCCCGTCCCGCGAACCCTCGCGCGGTCCCAGCGTCGCAGCCCAGCTTGCGCGCCTCTCCTTGCCATGCCATGCCATGCCTTGGGCTCGCCTTGCCTGCCTTGCCATGCTTTGCCATGCCGCGCGTCTTGCCTTTGCCTTCGTCGTCGTCCTGCTTCGTCTCGCCTCCGTACCCTCGCGATCAATTCCTCTCTTTCCCGCTTCTCTACGCTACCTATCGTCCCTTCCTCACCCTCCCTCCCCCGGACCCCTGTCTTACCCCTAGTCCTGATCGTCACCGCCGTCGTCGACGTCGCCGTCCTCATCCTTTCGCCCCTCGGTCGCTTCCTTCGCGTTACCCCTCTGCACCCTTATCCAGCGAAACACCCCCCTCATTCCGCGACCCTCTCCTCAACCGTCAACGTCGACGCGTAGCCGTCACCGCTACCGGGCGCTTGTTGTTGGTTCTTTGCGACGGCGACGTCGCGGAGTCGACAGCGACGGGTGGAACGTTTCACCGAAGGCCAAAAGTTTCCCCGAAAGCCAGGGATTTGTGGAACCTCCTCTTTTGTTTGCCCAAACACGCGGGGCGACTTCGAGACGCGCTAGCCCGCGTTTCCGGTCCGAGTGTTCCCATGGCAGGGGGAGAGGCGCTGGCGCGGGGGAACAGGAAGAGGGCCGGTCTTTGTCGAAATTTACGAGCGACGCGATTTTTTTCGCGCGACGAACGGGCTCGTTTAATTTCCCCGCGAGTCGGAGATCTTCGCTCCGGGGCTAGCCGTTTTTCCAACCTCCCTACCCTGCCGCCGCTTCTTCGCGTTGTATAGGGCGCTCCAACAAGCTTGGTCAGAAACTCCGCCCGTCCGTGGAAAGGAAAAGTGAATCGTAAACTTCCAAAGTTCCGCGCATTCCATGCAAGAATACCCAATCTATTCATTCGTGTTCCACCAACGACATCGGACGACAGCTTCCTTCGTCTCCAAATACAATTGTCAGATTCGAATCCTGATGCACCGCAAACTGGGGGGACATTGGCATCTACTTAACATCTATCAAAAAGGAAATGGTTATAATAGGATATCTAAACCATATTTAAAGATGTCAATTAAAAAAATTAAAAAAAGAAAAAACAAAAGAGACTGCATTGAACATAAAAAGAAACAAATTTAAGTGGTAATGTAAGTTCTGTAATTCTATTTATATATGTATTAACAACTATACAGGTATTTAACATGCATTAAAGAAGGAAAAGGACAAAAATTTTATTCATTTCGACACGTTTAATACAATCACAAAAGAAACAATGTTGTGATAGGATACTTAAAACAAATGTAAAAATGTTAATTTTTATATTATACTAGCTTAAAGTGCCCGGCGTGGCCCGGATAAAACTTTGATTGGCACAGAGTGTCAAGGGAATTAAATAAGAGGGAATGGTTGGGATGTCCAGATTTCATGGTAGTCTGTATTTTCCGCAGGGTTCTACAGAGTAATTATGCAAAATTTGGTTCAGTTCGGTTAAAAAAGTCGGAATAAAAAGTATCCTATATGTTATTCCTGGTCGTAGACTATGTGTATAGGGTAAACTCGGGTAAGTCCGTGATAGTTTTAGAATTTATCTATTAATTGCCAATATTTACATATTCTGAAAGTGAGTCTAGGATATAACGATAGGTCAGACATCAGTGAAACAAATAATAGGTTAACAGAAATTTACTAAGTATATTTAATTGAAAATATACAAAATTAAGTTGTCATGACATACTCTGGTTACTCCGTGATAGTTCTCGCTAGCCCGTGATATGGCCATAAGGTACTTTTTTTTTATATTATTTTATATTATTTTACATTATTTTTAATTATTTTACATCATTTTAAATTATTTTAAATCATTTTAAATTATTTTACATTATTTTATATTATTTCATATTATTTTGTGTATAATCAATCGTTTCATGATTGTTAGATGTCTGAGACGTAGGGAAACTTGGAATCTGGTATTTGCCATCAGAATTTCTCGAACAGCACAATCAGAAACGCAGGCTCGGGCGCACGAAAAATAAGAATTTAGTCACTTTTCATAAGCAAAAATAATACTGATGCCTTGTTGCATGATAATTTCAAGAGTAAGAATTGTTAAAGTGTCATTTTACCATCAGTTACCTGCAGTTTCAACTTTCCATTTATCTTCTAAAGCACATATAATACATAATCAAGCGATCGTCCACAACTAGCACAACAAATTTCACGAATAATGCGCTGCTGGAGCAAAATGCTCTCTCACACGATCACACTAACTTCAATTGACTAATTATTTTACCACAACATAAACTAGAAGATGAACGCTGTCTGTTAGTTTTTGTTCCATCTAAACTGAGTCAGACAATTTCGAGTTACAGATAAATGAAAAAGTATCACGGAGTAACCTGTACCTCGAATTTACCCGAGTTTACCCTATAAAATTTCAGGAAGATCCATTGCGTAAATGCGACGTGAATGAGTAACAAACATCCAAACACACTTTCGCATTTATTATACCTATTAGCAGGACAGCAAAATATTCCAAAAACGTGTCAATGTTCCCCCAATTCACGGTACGCGGAATATCGGAAGCAGGAAATCGAACGGTTCACACGAATCCTCTAATTTCTTTCGACACACGACCGACCACTCTGAAGCACCCTGTACAGGGGGGGGGGGGGGCGGGGAGGGGGGGGGGAGGGTTGAGCGAGCCCGTGGCGAAACCCTTAAATCCGACCCTCCTCCCCTTGCAGTGGCGCGGTCCCAAGGGGTGAGGCGGATTTATGAGCACGCGGCCTAAAATCCGTACGCGAACGGTGCGGCGGAGTTACGGAGCTGGCGAGGAACGCCGCGGTGTAACTCGCGGATAAATTTACCAACCTCGCAGCCGCCGCGCCTATTTACCGCGGTAAAATGCTCGCGGACACCGTCGCGGTCGGCACCCACGTCCGCTTCTTTTTCGCGACCGAGCGGGTCGCCCTCCCTCCCCCCATAGAGCTCGACAATTATCGTTCGCAACTCCTTCCACGGCGATGCGAGCCCCGTTTCGCGGCAGCGCGCTCGCACTTGCAATTAGAAGCATTACCTGGACGCGGCAGACGGGCGCGAGTGCCACGGATGCTACGGATTTTTTCGGCCGTTCCAGAAATAATCGTGCCCCGAAATAATCGGCTCGGCGACGTGCGGGCACGGTGAAGGGGAACGCGGGAGAACGGCCGCACGGGTTTTACGTAACCGCGCGCAATGGGACCGCTGGATTATCCGCTATGGGATCTATGGAAGAGTCAGTCGTGGACGGGGAGAAGCGAGGAAAGCGGCGGAGTTCGTAGGGAGAAGGTGGAAAAAGCCTGTTTCGAATTTCCATCGGCTCGGTGAGTAATACGGGTCCGTGAAGTTCGCCGCCAACCTTCCTTAACACCGTAACGGCCGATGACGCAGCGGATCGGTGAATCTACACGTCGCCGACTGTAACGGATGACGCAGGAGTGCGTCCATCGGGTGAAATGAAGTAGATTCGGTCCATTTCCCCGTCACCGTTCTCCGTGGCCTCGGCTTCCCGCATCGGCGACGAGTAATTAACGCGACGGGGCCCATCGCCGTTGTCCCCGAGCGCTCCGATCCCGTGGAATAAAAGTGTTTCGGAATTCTCGGGATTACGGGTCCACGGCCAGCCGTGCCTAGACCCGTGGAAACTTTCCCTCGCTCCTCCAGCACGCAGGGCCTATATAGTAATCGAAGCTCGTATCTCTATAAAGCGTGTACGCGCGCGCTCCTGTACAAGGCGGACGGCGACGGTGTTTATCGATAAATTGGTGGGCACGAAAGGCCGGGTCGCGTACCGTTATCGAGTGTAGCGGCGTTACGAAAATATTTCGAACGCACGAGATCGAGAAGATAGCCGGGGCGCGGAGCGGACGTCACCGGATACACCTTATCGATCTCGATATCGGTGCTTCCAAAGAGAGAACGGTCGAGTGACAGAGGCAGAGGGTATATAGGAGAGAAAGGGGGACCGAGAGAAAGAGAAGAGAGAGAGAGAGAGAGAGAGAGAGAGAGAGAGAGAGAGAGAGAGAGAGAGAGAGAGAGAGAGAGAGAGAGAGGCGAGAGAGAGAGAGGAACACGGTCGGACGTACGCCAGCCGATTAACGAACGGAGAGTCGCGCAAAGGGGAAAGGACGAAGGCGTGAAAGAGAAAGGAGAGAGGAGACGAGAGAGGGATGGCGAGGGGTTGGTACGGGGGGGGGGGGGGGAGGGGCGGGAGGGGAGGAGGTGGACGAGGTGGCGGCCGAGGGGGGGAAGGGGGGCAAAATCGATCGACACGTCCTCTCTGGTACGCGGCGAGGCGCACTTTGCGCGCCGCGCACCGACAAGACGAAGCCGGAGCCGTGTGCTCCTTCGCCACTCGAGCCGGTAACCCGTACAATTAATTTTCACCTGCTTCCCTCGCGGCTCGGCCTTCCGCGGAAGGATGTGCGCGACGGAGAAAGAAGGAGGGAATCGGTGGTAGGGCGAGGGAGGGAGAGCGGTACACGCGCGAGCGTTTCACACGCGAGGAGGGCCGGGGCTTACGTGTGCGTTCGCTACGTGACGCTCCACGTCCCCGCGGACGTAACGGTCGCGACCGTTTCGCGAAAAAGGCGCGCGTGCGCCTGACGGCACCGGTGAAAACGGCCTGGATTTAATTTCGCGAACGGCCAAGGGAGATCGCGCATGCGCGTACGCGAGCCTCGCGCGATCTCCTGGCCCGAGGGTGCACGGGGACCTCGATAGTTGATGGGGAGGAGGCTGGGGATTTGTGCAAGTACCAAGGTCCGCGTGGGTATCGAAGCGGAAGACCATATGCTATATGTATAGAGTACCGTATTGGTAGTCGAAGATTGACATCTTGTTATCTAGCATGGGCACCGTAAGCTGGGGGAACATTGTCATGTTTTTGGAACATTCTGCTGTATAATATAAAAATTAACATTTTTACATGTGCTTCAGGTATCCTGTTATAACATTGCATCTATTGTGCATGTACTACAAGTGTCAAAATGCACAAAGATTTTATCCTTTTCCTTCCTTAGGGGCCGTCCTTAAATTGCGTAAGGGTAATCTTGGCGATTTCTTACCCCCTCCCTCCCCCAATATAAGAATTCGTAAGATTTGATACTGCAACCCCCTTCTTACGTAATATTTTTTACATTGAATTATTTCAGTTATTAAAATTCTTTTAAAGGTTTAAATAATTCATTTAACTCGGTTTCGGAAATTTAAACTAAAACAAGTTTTCTGGAACATTAATGATAGAATTTGTATTTATTGAAAATTAGGTTAAAAAATATTACGTAAGACCCTACCTGACTCCCCCCTCCCCCTTGTAAGAAAACGTGAGAAATTCGCGACCCCCTTCCCCCCAAAAAAGCCTTACTTAATTTAAGGACGACCCCTGAATGCATGTTAATTAGCTAAATTTTACCCAGGATAGAGATATCATTGGCACATCATATATAAATAGCACAAACAGCTAAAATTTTACCAAATCTCAACTTACATCAACACTTAAATTTGCTCCTTTTTATGTTCAATGTTACATCAACACTTAAATTTGCTCTTTTATATTTAAAATTTTTTCAATTAACATTTTTAAATTTGGTTTAGCTTTTCCTTTTTACTAGATGTTAAGTAGATGTCAATGTTTCCCCGTGCTGCCAACGTTCCCCCAGTTTACAGTACCTACCTATCGCGGGGGATAACGTCTAACGTCAGCGATATCGAGAGCACGAATTTATTAACGATTCTTAATGCACCACGAAGAAGATTTCTTCGAATGGAATCGATTTCCTGGGCCATAAGAAATACTCACCCAAAAACCATTAGCATAGGGAAGAGCAGAATCGAACAAAGGTGTTCAAGCCTTCAATAATCGCGATAATAAAACTAAAGGGATGCACGGCTTCCCGGAACTCGACCGAAGGTGCAGTACGCAGGGAAGGCCGCGTACCATGAATATTACTGGGCCGAGCTAATTAGGACGTTTGGGGAGGATTAACGGCCGCGATTGTTGGAGAGTTGGCCGGACTAGGAGGGCGAAGGTATATACGTCGTAAAGTATATACGTCGGTCTCTTTCGGGCACTCGACTCTTGTTTACCAGGGTCATGGGGCGAGTGACGAATACCGTCCCCTAGCGCGGTCTTAGCCCGCAGTTTTCCAAGAAACGGTCGCGGGATTAGCCAGACGGAATCGACTATAGGTTTATCCGAGCAAGGATTACCGAGACAGCCCTTCCTGCGCCTTATTATCGAGCGCCGGGGCTTTTACGACGCTTCTTTCGGCCCCTGGGGCCAGGTTCAGTCACGTTAAAACTGGTCCGTCCTGTCGTTACCGTCTGGGAAGCCCGAATACGCTTTTCAATATTTTCCCGTGGCTATACAACGGCGACCTTGCCAGCATAAACGCGGCGTCATACGTCTCTGCGGGGGCGGTAGATTCGGTCGAAGGGAGCGTTTTCGCGGGTGGCTCTCGGTTTCATTCGGGAGTATTAATGAAGAAAGTTCTTAGGAAAGTCGGGCACGTCTCTTGCGCCTTTAAATTGTCCATCACCGAATCTACAAGCTCGTAATTCCGTAGCTTGAGTGTCTATCTGTGTACAGAGATCGCAAATTTCGCAACCCTCTACGCCCAACAATCTTCACCCACTCGGACGATCATGCTTCTCCGCGACGCCCGTCACGTTTCCTTTCTCAACACCCTGTACATACCCTGGACGTCTCGAAGCCCGCAGAAGTTGGCGCCGACTTCGCAATCGTCCCCCCGGTGCGAGGCGTTCAGCGATCCCGATCGTGCTCATTTGCGAGCAGAAAAGACTACCAGAGACTTTGTTATTTACGAGGGGTAGCGCGTTCCCACGTCTCTGTCGCCCCCGAAACTCTCCGGAGCCGTTAACGGGCGAATCTATCCACCGATCACCCTTCCCCATCTCCCGTGGAACTTCACGACAACATCTGATCACTCGAGATTCAACCTGAAACGAGAATTTCGCCGGACGAGCACCAAGGCCCCCGTAATCGTCGCTGCCGCGCGCTGTAAACCGCCGAGGTGTAATTCGCCTCTCGAGGAGCGGGTATGATGGATTCGTTAGATCGCGGATAAGAGGGATAAAAGACGGCAACCGATGGCTAATAGGCCGTATAATGGGGAGTGGTGGTACGGTGTACGGTTACGTGGACGTTTTATAGCGTTTCGCGCCACCACCCCGGGCCAGGGTGTAATTAATAATTCCGCTCGGCCTCTTAAATCACTCGGGGCCTCGGTTCCCCTTTCTTTGTTTCTCGCTTTTACGAGCTCGGAGCGGGACGGACGGTGACGGGCGGCCGTGCGGATTAACTTGTCGTCGAACCGTCCGCTGCCCCTGGCCGCGCGAATAAAAGGCGCTTTTCACCTGGGCCAAGTCGCAGGGAGAAAGATTACAATGCCCGTGGAGGAAAGCTACCTTGCATGGCGGTCACAGGTGTCCCCCGGCCCTATTGCCGTAATCACCGGCCGTGCCGCGAATGGCAAATGACGCCGCGGTTGTAACAAACAGGATCGAGATTCCGGAAACGGGCGCTCGATGGCTCGCGGAAACAGCTACATAGTTGGCATATCCGATCGTGCCGCAGCTAGCTCAACGTGTTTATACGCTCGGACTTTTACGAGCCGCGAGATCGGCGGATGGGGATTCTCGTGGATTCGGGGCTGCCCACAGTGGTCGAGAATCGAGAAAAAAAACTCGCCTAAACACGAAGGTGACCTTTCGTTTGTACAAAAATGAGGACACTAAGGTTTTGGAGGTCGCTGATTGCGAATCTGAGGTCAAAATTGCAATAAATATAGTGATGGACCTAATGTGGCGGACGCGCATATCAGAAAAACATCAGATTTAATCTAAACTTGGTATCTCTGGAGTTTTCGAGATCGCTGATTACGAATGTTAAGTCAAAATTGCTGATAACATTGGTAATCTTCCAAAAAAGAAACTGCTTTAATGTTGAAGTAGTTTCTCAGACCCTACTTAGTATCTTCGTTACATTTTTCGTGCCATTTCAATAGATATCTAGTGAACTTGAATCATCAAAAAAATTATTGTGTGGCAAAATTCACCACCAGCATCACCTCGCTTTTGCCGTCCAATTAGATTACAATTCATTCAGGAACCATATAAGGTTATTACTCAAGAGAAACTGTACATTGAAACAAATATATGAACTTCGTACTTCGTCTTTTTTATGCAATTTTGATTTAACATTCGTAATCAGTGACCTCGAAAACTTTAGTATACTAATTTTTGTAAAAATCAAAGGTCATCTGTATCTTTTGGCCACGTTTTGGGGATTTGGGACCACTGCACCGTACAACATAAAATGGATTTTCTTAAAAAAGGGCAAATATGGGTAAAAGTTGTTTGTACGCCACAACAGCTGAAGCATTGCTCTTAATGTCAGAAGAAGCAATTTTGCTGGGAATAGTCCGGAAGTAAACTTTATCTCTAGCCAAATATAATTTCACCAGTGGTTGCGACAGGGGGTGCAATTTTTTAATTGAAATTTCACCCCTTCATTGCTACGTGTCTTAAATCTGTACCAAAATATACTACACGACTGTAATTATCACTACCTACTGAATCCATGGTTATTCTACCAGTTTTAAGAGCACCAGCAATTTCACTGACAAGGGAACACCGCGAACCCGGGCTCACCGATTGGAACGCAACTTTGTGGTATTTTAGAGTGACTCAACGCAAGAACAACGGTGTGTTTCATTTGGGCCCTATCGCCCTTTAAGGGGGTGAAAACTAACCTTAAAGTCAAATTGTAGCAATAAGCGCTACAAACTTGCGTTAATAAAATTTTTAAAAGAGTTTAAAAAAAAAATACCTGAACGAAAAAAAACTTTTTTCAAAATTTTGTTAACGCAAATTTGCAGGGCTTATTGCACCATTAAACTTTTGTTTGAAACATTTATTTCTGTCTGTTGTACTTTGAGAGTTACACCCGAAAAAGTAGAAGTGCCAATTTGACTTTGAGGTTACTTTTCACACTCTTAAAGGGCGATAGGGCCAAAATGAAATACACCGTTGTTCTTGTTTTGAGTCATTTTAAAAACCCACAAAGTTGCGTTCCAATCGGTGAGCCCGACTTCGCGGTGTTCCTTTGTGAGAGAGTAACACTCCGACAATACTCAACTTTGGTATCAGCTGTAGCGAATGATGACAAACTTACTTTCCTCTAACTGTTGCTAATTAGTATCCAGATAGGTGATGAAAACGATGATGAGGTCTGAAATAGAGATCCCTATTTCACGTGTAATTAAATACACGTGTACACGTGTATTAATCGTATCCGTACCTCAATCCGTTTATCTTTTAATACACGGGTATCCGCGCACTATTTCACGTGTATTTAAATACACGTGTATTTAGATACACGTGCATTTATAAATACACGTATATTAACGTATCTGTATTTTCAATCAACATTATTCATATGACAGTTGTTGGCTCCCTGTATTTTTCATAACATACCTATGTATAATTTTAACAAATAAATAATTCTTTTATAAAGTTTCAACTTTTATTTATCGATGTATACCGAATATGAGAGATATACATGTTATAAATACATTAAACTATTCGCAAACTTTCAACTGTACTCTTATGGTTTTTTGATTAAATCGCTGTAATTTCCAAGCTTCAAAGCCGAGTCATCCTATTTGCTTTTATATATAATCACAGTATATAATGAGTGGAGAAATATTGATTACATCTGAAGCCAGAAGGTACAACGAATATGAATATGTTCATTAAAAAAAGGCATAACATTGGTATTTCTTTATATTCATTTATTTCTCAAAATAATGCCAGTCACTGTCCGGTGGCCAACCACTGTACTCTTTACCCCGATCCCCAGAACTCTGAGGGATTGTGAAATTAATAAAAGAATTATTGTATTTGAATGTACTTACTAGAATAATATGCGGAAAATATGGTTTTACAAATTTTCAGATTGAGCTATTAACACAATAATGAAATTAACAAGATATATTTAATCGATTACCTATTGTGATACAAAAAATTAAGACATTGCTGATAATAATTCATAATCAAGTTTCTTTTTAGACGCTGAAATTGTAACACTCGGCGAATAAAAAAATTAACTTTATTCGTCGAATAATCTAACGTTAAATAATTTTTATTCGATCCGTTATTTAAGTTATTTTTTATTTAGTTAGTGCCCAATTCTGATCAAAATACACGGATACGTTAATACGCGTGCATTTACATACACGCACTATTTCACGTGTATTTACATGTAATTTAAATACACGTGAAATAGTGCACGGGTACCCGTGTAGTAAAAGATACACGGATTATTATTATTATTATTATTACGTCTTTATTGTGTCTACATATATACATAAATATAGCGAATATTTACAGGCAGGTACTGTTACCACAGTACCGATATAGCTAGGATTGAGGTACGGATATATGTAATACACGTGTACACGTGTCTTTTTAATACACGTACCATATCATGGGTCTCTACTCTGAAATCATAACTGGTGACATTAGAAATTAGGGTTTTGGCCAGGTTTCCTCGATTTTCGATCACTGTGCGTTCGTTCTTTCAACCCTTGTAGAACACTACTCTTCACCTATAATACAATTCCTGTCACCGCAACACCCATCTTCAAGTACCTACCTATTCAGTGTTTACTAAGGTATTAACCCTTAACCCCATCATCCACCAAATTTCTGGATCCAGAGCGTACTCGTCGATCGAGTGCCACCCCTCCAGCCTCACAAGAGACGCGAAAAACCGCGAGGCAAGAACTCCAGAGCCCCCCAGCTTTGACGAAGACGAATGCCGGTGTCCCGTGCACTCGCCTGCCATCCCCGGAGCGGAGGGGAGCGCGCGTAGAAGTTCATTCATAAAAAAGAAAATTATTACGCCCGCGGAGAAGCGACTCCCGCAAAGTGAATAATGCCTGGTGCTCTCCCCCTCTGGTTGCCGGCTGGCCGACAGTCGGCTTCTCAGCCACGATTATCCCCACTCTCTGTCGCAGCCGTGGAAGATGCCCCGCGATAAGCTTTCACCCTCCCACGCACGGCCGACGGTCATCGTCGGCGACCCGGCCGCTGGCGAAACGGAAAGAAAACGGGAACGATCTCGCCGGGCCGATCGTAATGCGCGCCGTGGGGGATTAAAGTCGCGCGCGCGGGGGCTGGAAGTTTCGAAAGAGGCGAATCGACGCGTCCCTGTATCGAGATAGCAACGGGCGAGAGAGGGACGGACGGAGTAACGGGGAGAGCGCATGTACCAGCAATGGGAGAACTACCTAACAGTTCCCGACCCGTTGACCCCTAAAGTTTGCACGAGCGAGAATTCGCATTCCGTGAATGGGGCAATTCATAAATGTATCCTCCCGATGTCTCTCTTTCCTCTCCCTCTCTCGCTCTCCCACTGCTACCACCACCCCCGTCGCCGTTCCACGTGGATTTCCCATCGCCGGTTTCGCCCGGGCTTCCCGTTTCCTGCGCTCCTGTCGCGGCGAGTGTTTTCCTTTTCCGAGCGAAACCTCCAACAGATTACCCTCCCCGTCCCGATGTTTTCAATGGGTTAATGGACGCTCCGCGGTGGCGGCGATTAACGCCGGGGGTTTAAGCCCGGCGTTTCCCGATTTTCTTTTTGGACGGCTGCTGTCGGACGTGATTTTTCCGGGGACGCGGGCGGGCGCGTTCGTCGGTTAGGTGGGGTTGGAGGGTTTAATCGCAGCGGGATTCCTTCTGCTGGACGGGAAAGTAATAGCGGGAGCAACGAGCCGCCCTCCCTCTTTCTCTCTGTATCGCTGTCCGCATACTTTCGCCCAACTTTGTTTGCTGTTCTTGGAAAGTTTGCGAATCGGTTTCACCCCGCGCGGCTCCCTCGCTACGCGAAATATACGCCGCGTGCCCTGTTGCGGCGGCCATTCAGAAGCGTTTTAGAGCGCGCTCGCTGCGGTAATTAGTGGACTGCAGGGGGTGTCTCTTATTTCGATCTAATTGTAAAGGATTTATCGAGCATGGTGGGGGATGTATCGTATGCCGAGGGCACACTGACACACAGAAGCCGGGACACCTCGGGCTAAAGTGGATATCAGGGGCTCGCAACGAATGACGAAAGAGTGATTCGACGCTCCCACGATTATCTCCCCTTATTTCCTCCGCTACGGACGCAGCCCCAACCCGTTGGCGGCACCGTCCGTGCCTGCCCTTTCGAAAGTTTTCGCCCGTCGAAAAAGGGGAGAATCGATAGGATCCAACCCCCCGTGGAACGCCCACGCGGCCGTTACCTCGTGCTCAGCGGCCGCGCGCGTATCTCTGCGATCTCACACCTACCTGGACACCCACGTAATCGCCAGCCGAGTGGAAATCCTGGTAGCGGCTGGCCGACGGGCTGGCATAGCTGGTGGAAGAAGAAGAAAGCGAACGGAAGGGGGTGGGCTCGGAAACGAACGTTCTACGAGCGATCAAACATCGTGAAAGAAGACGATGCAGCGGGAGGATGAATGTGGGGGTTGGCAAGAGATGGGGTGCATGTCGAAGGAAAACGCGAAGATCGCTGCCGGTGGTGGTTTCACCGTTGGCACAAAAGCTGCACCGAGGAAACGGCGGGGGTGGCGTAGAGGGTGGTAGCGGACACAGGAAGGCGCGGAGGGAAAGAGCAAAGGTGTGCGGGGGAAGGTGGAAGAAGGAAGACTTCGGTGGCGGCGGAGGAGGAGGAGGAGGAGGAGGAGGAGGAGGAGGCTGGAGGAGGAGGAGACTGGAGGAGGATGAGGAGGGTCTCCGTGGAAATTTACCGGAGCGCGAGTTACGGGAACTTGGCCGTAGCCGCTCGAAGCTACGTGGAAGCTTCGCTATAGCTTGCCGGTTCGCCCGTTCGTTGGTTCGTTGGTGCGCTAGCTGGTTCGCCTCGTCCCTCCCCCCGTGTATATACGCCGCGGCTTTCGCATCCGCGGCTAAGAGTAAAGGGGCGCCAAGGGTTCGGGTCCGTCGCCGGATGGCGGATGGCGGAGGTATCCTGGGGTGAGAGAGGGATGAGGCGCGCGAGCAGAGAGACGCCGCGCCGTGCCGCGGAGGGAGAGGAGAGGAGATTGAGACTGCGGGTCGAGAGAGACCCATGGTGAGCTGGCGGAGCCGGTGGGGCTGGGGCAGCGGGAAGGGAAACGGCGGGTGGTGTGCGGTCGGTGGCAAAGGGCGAGAAGGAGTGAGACGGAGCGAGGGGGAGAGAGGGAGAGGAAGCGAGCCGCGTTGTACGCGAACAGCTAGGGTCGCTCGAGGGATCGCGGCGATAGAGGATCGAGGGAGGAGAGCGGAGGGGAGGAGGGAAGCGGAGGGGCGAGGTGGAGGGGGGGGGGGGGGCTCGCGGGGCTCGCAACGGCGCGGCGCGGCGACGGGTCGCGGGGAACGGCGAAGTAGGTCGTCTCGCTCCCCCTCGTTTCTCCCGTCGATCGTCCTGTCCCTCTCGCGGACCGCGTTTTCTCTCTCGTCGCTGTGTGTTCCGCGGTAAACGGCCAGGCCTGGTCGACGGACCCTCGCATGGCCTGCAGCTGTCTCCTAAACCCCCCTGCGCCCTTCCTATCTATCTCTCTCCTTCTCACCCTGTCTCCTTTGCCATCCCTGCTAGCTCACTCTCTCTCTCCCTCCCTCGGCTTCCTTGCTCTCCCGATGCATAGCCCCCGCGCACCCTTTGCCCCCTTCGCCCTGTCCTCTTCGCCACCGCGTTCCCATCGTGTTCTCGCCGGCGAGCCACCCTACACGCCCTGCGAGAGACGGTCCGAGGGACCACCGCTAACGGGGGAGGAGGAGGAGACGCGCTGGAAGGGCAGCGAGCGAGAACGCGACCACTTCGGCCCTATGTACTAGATAGCGGGGTCTCAGCGAACGGGGAACACAGAGAGCAGCAGAGAATGTAACAGAGAGAGAGAGAGAGAGAGAGAGAGAGAGAGAGAGAGAGAGAGAGAGAGAGAGAGAGAGAGAGAGAGAGAGAGAGAGAGAGAGAGAGAGAGAGAGAGAGAGAGAGAGAGAGAGAGAGAGAGAGAGAGAGAGAGAGAGAGAGAGAGAGAAAAGTGAGTCAGAGGAAGGGGTGAGAGGGGGTGAGAGAGGTGACCACCCGGGGGAGAGGAGAGAGAAGCTACCCTGGTGTAAATACATAGCTGCACGCCACGACCGAACGACCGCGGGCTTCGGACGACCCGAGGAGTTAACTCGCGCCACGGAGAGAAAGCGGGATACCTACCTACCTACCTACCTACCTACCTACCTACATACCTACCTACCTACCTACCTACCTACCTACCTACCTACCTACCTACCTACCTACCTACCTACCCACCTACCTACCCACCTACCTACCTACCTACCTACCTACCTACCTACCTACCTACCTACCTACCTACCTACCCACCTACCTACCTACCTACCTACCTTCCTACCTACCTACCTACCTATCTATCTATCTATCTATGTATTTATCTGAAAGAGGGACGGAGCGAGAGGACGACCGATCGCCGAGACCCATCCGACCGTCCGTTTTGTTCATGGCTCGCGGGGAGAGAAAAACAGGCCGCGCAAAGAGGACCGCGCGACCCGCTCACGATCCAGCCCCGTAGGCCTCCTCTTCCTGTGCGCCCATCGGGCCGAGGGAGATCGATAAGAGACGAGGCACCGCGCGAACACCGCCGATACTTGCACCGTGGATATTTTTAGTGATCGCTGGGACGAACGGTGCCGGACCGGGGTGGCGGGAAAGCCAAGTGGAGGACACGCGGGAGGAACGCCGGCCGAGGTACCAGAGGCGGCCTCGATCGAACAAAACGCCTAGGGATTCGGTATATTCCCTTAAAATTCCACGCCCGTGCGAACGTAAACACAACCCCCTACCACCCGCGAAACGCTCCCGAACAATCCCATCGATCATCGCAGTTGCCCGCTGTTAAGAAGCCATCCCAAAGCTCCAACCACCCCCCCCCCCCCCGAGATTCCTCGACACCTCGACAGGGAGCGATGACGCGAAGCATTCCGCCGCATCAATTGGAAAACTTGCAGAGGCACACAGTACCTACGCCCGCGGCTATGGAGGAGGAAAGTTTGCGGGGCGACGGGAAACGTGGGCGAAGAGGGGTGTGGGTATAATTGAGGATAGCTACTAGGAGAGGCGCGGGGGGACGCCCGGAGATCAGGGTGTAACGAGGAGGGTCCGTTTGACCGGGAGGAGTTACGAGGGCCGAGAAATCGAAAGAAATACGAAAAAGGACGCGGCGGAGACGAAGGAAATGGGAAAGCCAGCCCAGGAGGGATTCGGCGAAGCCGTGGACCGAGGGTGATGGGACGGCGGGAGGGAGGGGGGGGGGGGGGTGGTGGTGGTGGGGTGTGGGGTGGATGGAAAATCGTAAGACCCACGGACGTTCGGGCGGCGATACACGACTTTCGGACTTGTTCTATCTCGAGGAGCGGATAGGTTCCGTGGGCGAGGAAATCGATTTCTGTTCGCTCGTCCAGCCGTAAAGTAGACCGTCGAACGTGGCGTGGCCGGCGTGATACGCGGCCCCTGCAATTTACGCGGGTATCGGGCATACGTGCACGTATCGCGCCGGCTGAAACGATAGGAGATCTTGATGGAACGCGGCGAAAGGCTCCGCGCGCGGTCGCTCACGACGGAAACGGGGGGGTGAAAGGGGAGGGTGGGGGCCACCGAGGATATTTCGCGCGGCCGCGATTCGAGTGGCGCAGTTCTGTCGTTCCTCCATTCCTTCCGGAATATGTATTGCCTCTGCGGGGGTGGCTTGCGGCAGATTAATTCGCAGCGGCCTTTGTGTCCAGCTTGAAGCGATTACGATTCAGTATCGAGGGAAGGTTGATGCTTGATGGGGACGCGAAATATTCCTCCTTGTAATTACTAATTAATTCAATCTGTATCAGTCGCATGTACCTACTTACCATTCGAGATTGCGTCTGTAATAGGAGCGTTCGAGGGCGGGGGAACGCACTCGATGGCCCGAGGAGAAGAGTACCGATCACGCGTAGACAAGTAGGTACATATACACCGAATTGTAGATTCAAAGTCTTCGACAGACCCCACCCTCGCTTTATCATAAATCCCTTACGGATGTTTGGAGCGCGGTTGTAGCGCTCGTATGTCAGGGAGAGAGGCGAGTTATAGAAGTGGGTCGATTCTATCTTTCTGCTTGGGGTGCGACGCGTTGCAACAAGTGCGAGACGATAGCTACATTGAGATTCAGTCTGCCACGGCTCGATTCCATTCATCGCCGGAGCAGTTTCCTGGCGGCCCAGATGCTTTAACGATCGCTGCTCAGCCGAAAACGCAAATTATCGAGTTAACTCCTCGTCGACCGCTAAATAGACCGATCATATCTTCCGCCAACTATCTGCCCGTCCGAGCAGTTATTTTAATTAAATCGTCGCCCTCGACCGCCGATCCACGGACACGTCTGCTAACGAGCGTCTTCTCGCTTTTATTACATCGCCGGGCGGTCGAATCGACTCGGTTGCCGTTTTTATGACGAACTGCCGGCAACGATTCCCCCAGCTTCTTCTCTGCACACACGTATACACGTGTACAGACGGGATCCGTACGTACCCGTCTCGCTATATCTGTATATCTGTATGTATGTATATATATATATATACGTGTACAATCAGTAAACGCAACAAGTTTCCTTTTTATACGGTGACCTACAGGTTATTCAAAAGGAAGCTTAAAGCAGAGAACGGTATTATTATCGTGGTAGGTCACGAGGGAAACTTATCGGTCTTCTCCCGCAAAAATCGTTTCCTACTCCTCCCGCTTCTTCGCGTTCACTCTTTATTCCACGAATCCCGTCTCTGTCCCCCCTGGACGATTGTGTTTAAAGTCTCCACGCGCGATTTAAGGGCCCGTTTCTCACCCTTTTTTCACCGCGCTGAAACAAAGACACCGTAACGTCCCCCGGACGCTTTAATTGAAATCTCCCCCTCCTTCCGCCTCTCTGTGTAAATTTAAATTTCGCGGCAGGAATGCGTCCTCCCGTTCCCACTTCATCCCCGTCCCGCGGTCCTTCCCCTCCGAAGCGGATCGATGAGAATTATTCGCCTTGCTGGCCCTTGTCTCTGTTCACACTTTACCCTTGCTAATCATCTTCTCACAACATCGAATCAATTTTCTTAGTAAAGCTCAATAGAATCGAGTCACCACGCCTTTGCAATTTGGAAATCTCCTATCCACTTTAAACAATGCCCATTAGCGCTACGGCTCCGAAGCCAAGCGGGGAGGAGCTTCTCGGGGCGTCTTCTGAAAACGATCAGCCAGCGAGGGTAGCAATTAAAACGGTCACAGGGTAGACAGGGACCCCTGCGGCAGCGCCGAAAGTTCGCGAAGCCGTCAGTCGGGGGACGGCTGGAAGCCTGACAAATCGAGGGGACGCTTTCCATCGCCGGCGACACGGTGGGCCGCGAGTCTTTGTGCCTCGGACGAGACCGCCACGTGAACGTCCCTCGACCGAGGAAAATGGCAAAAGGACGCGGCCATCCCCCGGGCAGCGATCTGTTCCACGGGAACAATAACGTCGCTGGAACCGCGGGGCGACTCGCCGGGCCCCGCAAAAGGCGGTTTTCCCTTTTCGATTCCTCTGGGTCCTGGACAGGATTAAGCGGCGTCCACTCGGCTCGCATAATTCGCTCGCCGGCTCGGGGCGGGATGGGGGAAAAATTGTTTGCCCCGGAGAAGTCGAGAGTGTTTTCCAACTCCCTCTGTCCGTGTGCGGCGAGGGCAGAGGGGGGCGGGGAGAGGGGCGAGGAGGACGGACCGGGGAGCGTATACCTGCGCGCTGCTATCCGTCCACGGTGAAACCAAGTAGAACAAATCGAATCCCGGCAGCATCCGCATTCACCGAGTACTGCCTGTTGCTCTTATTAGATCGTTATTACGTCATGGTGAAACGGAGTTACCCGCGTGTGCCCCCCCCCCTCCCAGTCCAATGGATCGCTCGACGTGGTTGCTCGTGACATTGCTGCCCCCTTGTCGACCCCCCCCCCCTCCCCTCCCTCTCCCATTCGAACATTCCGGATGAGTGGCCATTTAAATGTTTCAATGTTCTTGTCAGCGTGCTACTCAAGTCCGTGGATTATTCGCCGATCTGGATCGATAGTAAAATCCCGGCGGCACGGTCAAAGTCGTTCCCCCCCCCAGCCCCGGTGTTCGTGCCATCGCCGCGCGTCCACTCGATTAGCCGTGCGTTTCAAAATGGCAGCCACCCCTCGCACGCCACTTCGGGATCAGGTGTGCCCACTTCCGTTTCCCGGATCCGGTGGCGGCGTGTGCGGGCGCGTTTCGCGAGCTATGTACGTGACCACGGGCCCGTGATCGCAGAAAACCCGGGCCGTGCGAATGCACGCCGGCAAACAGGACGCGCGAGCAGCTTGGACGATTTTTCCTTGGTCCCCCCACGCTTTCAGCTGCAACGCAGCGGCCCGCCCGTTGCTACTGCAAAGAAACAATGTGCTACTTCTGTTCCGCCGCGACACCCTTTGTCCGCACCCTGAGAGGGGAGGTCAGTCATCCACGGTGGACCGCTCGCTGATTAATTCCCCGCGATCTGCGAAACGGCTACACCCAGCTCTGTTACGAAAAAATCCCACCTGCCGCGAGCCCGACAACCGCTCGCGATCCCCGCCCACCCCCGTCGGCTTGCCGTGCCTGCACGTTTCGCAATTCCGCTCGATGCACACGGGCCCGCCGCGTCCGTTGCCATCGGGCGTGCATGCAAATGCAGAGGGAAAGCCGCGGATGTCGCGCGACTTTGCCTGCGGGGCGAAAACGGGGATGGTGGATATCGGAGCGCGGCCACGCCGTGGAAGAAGCTGGGCAAGGTGGAGGGCCAGAGTGGGCTCGAGGGAGGGCCGAGAGGCGGGGGGGGGAGGAGGAGGAGGAGAGGAAGGGCACGACAACGCGGTGGCTTCTGTACCTGAGGGCGATTCGCGCTGGTATATGGAGGTTATATATCTTCGGCGGGCCACGGTCGTGGAAGCACCGACCGTTTCTAGGTAGTCAGGATCGGCCTTGCTCCTTCCTCCTTCCTCCTTTCTCCTTCCTCCTCCACAGCGCCCTTTCGCCCCCGTCCGTCGGTGCCTGCGTTCTTCTTTCCGCCTTCTCTCCCTCCGTTTCGGGATTCTCTTCCTTTTCTACCCGTGGCCCCTTCGCCCTGCCTTCCTTTCCTCGCCTTGGTATCGCCTCGTCGCTACTTCCATCCCTTTCCCTCTCGCGCGCACCCTTTTCTTCGCGTCTCTCTCCATCACCGCCTCGCTCCACCCCTCTCTCTCCCTCTCTCTCTCTCTCTGTCCCTTTCCCCGCGAGTCGTTGGGTTAATCTGCGAGACAGCTGTGCCGGGGATACACCCTCGCCTAGGTCGTCTCTCCTTTATTGCCGCGTCTTCTCTTCTTTTTTACGTCATTATTAAAGGCACGCCCCGACGAGGACGCTTCTTCGGCCCGAGGAGGGCTCCTCCGCCAAAGCCACGGCGGAACGAGGGCGAGGGGACGAGGGGGCGGCGAGCGGAGGGAGCCAAGGGATAGTCAGGGGCGACCGTGCCATGCCGGCCCCGCTCTCTTATTCTAAATTATCCGGATACCTGCGCCGAGGAAATGACGGTACGTGTTATCGGCGCGTCCTCCTGCAGAGACTGGCATTGTGTCCCGTGTATACGTGCCGCGGTCTTCCTCCCCTTCCTTCCTCTATCCTTCCTCTATTCTCGTCGCTGGATCCGCGTCTACCTGACAGGCTCTTCTCTGCCCGGGGAAATTCCACCCTCCGCGAATGCCACTTTTCGGGGTCGCACAGTGCTCGGAAATCCAGGAAACCTGGCCGAAGCATGAAGCTGACCTTTGATTCGTAGAAAAATCAGTATACCACTTAACGTTTTCGAGGTCGCTGATTATGCTGATAAAAGCACACACTTATCACTACCTGCTGAATTCATGGATGTTCTACGTATACAGTTTTAAGTACAGTTTAAGGGTCGATCGAGATGAGCGATGCGGCGTCGATGCGATTTCGCACCGGTACATGTATATGAAATCGCAACGACGCCGCATTGCTCGTCTGAATTGACCGTTAAGGGTCAAAAGGAGCGTCAGCAATTTCACTGAGAGAGTAACACTCGGACAGTACTCAACATTGAAATGAGCTGTAGCGTATGATGACAAACTTACTGTCCTCTAACTGTTAGTAATTAATTACCTAAATAGTAGCCAGATAGGTGATGAAAACGGTGACCGGGTCTGAAACCATAGCTGGTGATTTTAGAAATTAGTGTATTGGCCAGATTTCCTCGATATTCGACCACTGTCGGCCGCGAGAACAGCTTCCCCGTGGTCGGTCGGGGGAAACTGCGGGCATTGTTAATTTTATAAGCCGGTTCGCCGTCGTATGCACGTGCACGGCTCGGCGGTCGTTAAGCAACTAAAATAAAATCAATTACCGCGCTCATTTACGGTACTATCAATCCCAATCCTCGTCGCTGCTGCCCATAAACAGAGACAAAGGGAAAAGCCCCCGTGGAAGGGCCCCCGAGTAGCGGGTCTGTTCGGTCGCAAGCGGGAGCAGCGAGCGGCCACGGACCGTGGCCCCGGGGACGCGGTCGTCGCCGATCCCGTCGCGACACGGCGACGTCATTTTCGTGCTCGCAGCAGGCGGCCCCCGAAGGGACGTCGAAAGGGGCGGCTTTAAGCGCAGATAAGTTAGGTAGGACTTCGGTCGAAGTAACGGGAAAACCGATGGAGGCGAACCAGCCGTTCCCCTCCGACTCCCCCTACAGCCGAGCCGTCCCCCCGTCGCTTCATCCCCTTCGCCGTCGGGCCGCGTCGCGACCCCAGCTAGCCCCCAGCCGTTCGCTGGAGGGTACACGCTCGCGTATACGCGCGGAAAGGCTAACGGACACGCAGACCCAGTCCAAAGGCTGCCAGCCACCCCTCTCCCTCGTCCCTCCCTCTGTTTGCACGAGCGATCTCGCGCCGATTATTACGGGGCTCGTTCACGGAAATGGCGGCTACGTGTACGTCGTTGGGGATTTTCGATCGCGGCCACCCCCCCCCCTCCCCCCCCCCCCCCCACCCCGAGCCCTCCCTCGCCTAGCTGGTACACGAACCCCTCTGGCACGATCGACGGGCAACCAGCCCCCCTCGCGATCGACCCCCGTCGCCACGAGGCTAAAACCGTGCCCGTCGAGCGTTTATTCTCGTCGCTCGCCGCGGCTGATACGCTTCTGACCGCGGCAGGAAATATTTAGTAGCGTTCAGCCGGCTGGAATTCTCGAAATAACGGGGATATTTGATTAGGGGTGGTTCTCCGGGATCCTCGGGTTTTAGACTGTCGACCGGTGGATGATGTCAACGGGAGAGATAAACATTTTTGGAGGAAACATTTTAAGACGTGTTCCTAATTTTGATCCGAAATTCCTAATTTTGAGCCGTGACCATTTCGGAAAGATACTTGTGCGGCCGACGAGCGGTGTTTCGGGGATGTTTGGCTGGGAGGATTGATTCGAGGAAGATTGAAAGGGTGTGGGAGACGTGTGAATATATCTGGAGCATTGTTAATATTAAAGCTAGCTGTCCACTGTCCAAAAGTTTTACCTATATCACTTCGTATTCCCACTTTTTGATTTTCAATACAGTATCCACTTAGCACGGCGCGTCGATGGAAGCCATTTTCCATCCGCGTGCACAGAAGTGATCGGAGCACTTGGGGCAGGTGCAGCGGAGTGAAACAAAAGGTGCAAGTCCTTCGTGGAAAGGGCTAATCATTCCTGTTAATACCTGCGCCGCGAGGGGGTTGGAAGTAATTAAGCCAGGATGACCGTGGAGCATCGGCAGGCCCTGTGATTTAGGGCACGGATATACCTCCGCCTCCTCGGGTATTTCAAAAACCAATCCGACCACGGCCCCGCGGTACTTTTCTACGATCGTTCCCGAGTTTAATCCCCGCCGTATCCCAAATCGCCGGCTACTAAACGCACGCAACGGCGTAAATCCCCGCGCCAAAGGCCAAGGACGCGGCCAGCCACCATTTCTCTACCTTTCACCGTCCAAATCAAAGGCATTAAAGCTCGGCGATGGCATTGAACGCATTAACCCCACCAGCGGCGAGCATACAGCGAAAGTGATCACTATGATTATCCCAGGCGAAGCGTGTGCCTCGAGATGCTATGCGCGGCATGCTGCCCCCGATTCCGATGAAGTTATAAAATACCTTCAGGATGCGGTCGCGTGGCGATACAAATGGCCAGCGGAGATCGCGAGGAAGAAGCAAACGACGAAGAGGAGGAAGAAGAAGAAGAAGGCAGAAGGAGGAGAAGAGAGAGAGAGAGGGAGGGAGAGAGAGAGAGAGAGAGAGAGAGAGAGAGAGAGAGAGAGAGAGAGAGAGAGAGAGAGAGAGAGAGAGAGAGAGAGAGAGTGAGAGAGGAAGGGCCCTGCACACAATGTTGCGGCCAGAGGAAGATCAGAATTACAGATATAATTGGCCGAGCACATAATACGCCTTAACACTCGGCGATTCGCTTAATCCAGCGGGGCGAGCAGCCAGCTTTTAATAAATGGCATTCGTCGACGGTATAATGGTGACGGTCACGGTGTGTAATCGCCGCGATTCTCTCGTCTGCGGTCCCCGGCGTCGTCGGTTATCCGTACCTGCCGGGGGAGGAGGGGGGTGGGGGGGGGGGTGGGAGGGGGTGGTGGGCTCGGGCAGCCGCGGGGGCGTCACGATAACGGAATTGAATTAAAAGTTAGCGAGGCTACGGCAGCCGTTTCTCTGCCGCTCCTCTAACGGCTTAACAGCCACGTTGCGAGGCAATGATGCGTACGAAACTAAGGGATTACCCTTGGCCCTGTTCGGAAATTCGCGGGCGGTTATTAGATCCACTCGGATCCACTGGATGCTAGAACCAGTTCGGTACACCGGGGATTATATGCAGACAGTTATTGTTGGCGGGGGACGCGGCTTCTACTGTACATCTGTTTAGGTGCGAATCCACGGTGAGTTTTTGCATCAGTTTTTTTTTCAGCAACAACTAAATCTAAATAATGGAAAAGTCGCAGGAGATTTTGAAAATATATCACGCACCTTGTCTCACGAGTGTCTACTTGTTAGTTTCATGAAAACAATGACAAAATAATTAAACAAGAATAAAATAATCGAATAATTGTCTATAAACGAGACTTTAATTTCATGAATTTTTTTTTTTAATTTCACGATAGTTTTGCCTCATCGTGGATCTGCACCTTAACGGGTGGAAGGAATATAGTGAAAGGGGCGAAGGTGGTAGAAATTATTGAGTCGAGGGTGGAGAGGAGCACATTATCCTATGATTTAACTATTGGTATAACTGCAGCTAATGGCTCGAGTTGTTCTGCAAAATCGCGCAGTAAAATCATCCCCCTGATTATTCCGATCGCTCTACTGGATTATCAATTACGGGAGGTTTGCTTAAACACCTGCCACGGCGCAAACATCGCGAATCCCTGGCCCCGAGTCCTTTTTCTTGCCGCTCCTCGCGCCGGCCATCGTTTTAAGGGCTGCGGAATAACTGCGCGCGTGATTGGCAGGTTCGCGTTCCCCCGTCTCTTTTTGCCCCGGCCGTTTTTTTCCTCTTCTACCCGCCGAACGAATAAATCCCGCTGGCATCCGTCTGGAAGGTTCCTTCGTGTTTATCTCGAGGCGCGCTTCATCGCGTTGGCCTCTTTCGGATTCGCAGCAGGCGGCCTTAAAAGCGAGAGCCCGTAATCTCGGGGCGACTTACGGGGGCCCCCGCTCTCCCCCCCCCCCCCCGC
The DNA here is from genome assembly GCA_947577245.1 of Andrena bucephala. Classification (NCBI taxonomy): domain Eukaryota; kingdom Metazoa; phylum Arthropoda; class Insecta; order Hymenoptera; family Andrenidae; genus Andrena; species Andrena bucephala. The sequence continues at coordinate 98,705,073 of OX387716.1, read as the reverse complement.
CCACCACCACCCCGCACTCCACGGTAGAAAAAGAGAGCGATAGAGAAGAAGAGTCGCGCAGGGTGAGTTCCGGGGGAAGATGGCGGCCGTAGGCATCCGCCATATGGTGAGAAATTTCATCTCGGCCGAGCTCCTACAGGGCCTCTATATGCACGATTTACCGCTTGGCCCCACGAATTCGCGACCCTGTCCATCGCCGCCGATCGATAGCCACTCCAGCCCACCTGCACAAATCAAAGACGAACGTTTCCATCCCCTCCTGCCCCGGCTATCAGCTAAACACCTCCATGCTATTCCCGTTTTGAGGGACAGATTTCTGTGGTTCATCAAATCCCACAGTAGCTTCCACGGAAATAAGATACTTATTTAGGTATACTTGCATTCATTGGGGCACTCAGAATTTAATCTTGCGGGGAGCCGAGTTGAAGGGATAAAAATATTATTAAAGCACATCCAATAAAATTCATTAGGTGATCATAGAAATTTATTTAGGTATAAAATGAAATCTAGCTTTCGTTTCTATTTACAAACCTCTTGAATTATACACTTCAGACGTGGTTACATTAATCTCGTTTTTCGAGATGAAATAACGAACCTCCTACCCACGAAAAATTTCCACGAAAAGTCCCCTCCACGTTGCGGCATCGATGCACGCGGGCCGCAGCTTGCGCATGCCGCACCTAATATTTTCCACGGGCCTAACCAGCGCGTAAAAAGAGGGTAAAAGGATGGAGAAAGGAGGAGGAGAGGGAGGGACGCCTGAGGACGAGGTGCCGTGGTATCCCGGCGAGTCGGTGCGCGTCGTTCACGCGGGAAATTTGAGCGCTCTTCCGTCTGGACGCGCGCTCGTCATTACGCCGGGGCATATGGGGAGCAGTGGCTCGGCCGCACGCATGGCTCGCGCGCGCGCGCGCGCGCGCTGGCGTGTGCGTGTGTGTTCGCGCGACCGGCCACGGGGGAACCTTATACCAGGTGCCCTCCATGCGCCGCTATAAATTATCGGGTTACCCGTTACGCGCGCTCGCGCGCTTATATCGGGGAAAACCTGTCGGGCGCTATCTTAAAAGTGGATTTTTATACGGTTTTTCGTATCTGCCCGAGTCCTCGCCGTCCTCGCCCCGCCCGATAACCGGGAGAACTTTCTTCGAGCGCCCGTGGAGCGGCGAGCGAACGAGGATGCTGTCGTTACCGACTTCCTCTCTCTTTTTATACAGGGTGGCTCGTTAACCCGCGGTCAGCGGTGGCTGGGTCCTTTTCCACCCAGGCGTCAGGCCCCTCGACGGAACTGCGAACGGTAATAGGGAAAACCCCGGTTGTCGATCACGTGAATTGCTTTAACAGCGCAAACGACGCTTGAAGCGCGTGGGTATAGTGGGACCGACGCTACGGGCCCAAGCACCGACTCCAGCACAATCGCTCGGACCGGTCGTTCGAGGGTTAATGGCGCAGGAGTCCCGAGGAAAGTGATTTGTTTAGTAAAGTAACTCGAATGGGACTTGTTCTTTGTTTGATAGCGGTGCCATTGGCGGGGCCCGATCTAGAGGGCGCGAGCAGGCCACCTGATTAAAGTGGGAAATTTGGTAGGAAGAGAAAATTGAAATCGATAGAAATCAATAGAATAGTAAAACTTTTTGAAAAAACGGTAAAACTTATAAATTGTTTTTCAATCACCCATGTACACTGGCGGACGAAAGAAAGTCTGCATCATTAAAAATCGCATAATTTTTGTTGATTTGGTTTAAACGACAATTTATAAATTGTTTTTAAATCACCCATATAGGGTGAAGGCATTAGTAGTCGGCCACCCTCTAGTAGTTTACCACTTCTATTGTTTAGCTTAGAGAAATAAGTACTAAAATAAAGCATTTATTAAATGACAATTTTATATTATATTTTGAATTTCTAAGTTTAAAATATGACAAAAAGCGCTCTTCATAGGTAAAAAAAATAAATGCTATTAAAGTGATTTGTAAACTAATTTTGATTCTACATGTGCCATTGCTGTTTTCCAACACGAGATGCATAAATGCGCTTTGAATAGAAACGACAAATGTAAATCAGTTCTATACATTTTTTACTGGAAAATGATGCTATTTCACTGAAAAATGAAAAAAAAAATGGGATAATTTATTTATTTATGGGAGGTCGGTAACTGGACCATCATTCCCTTTCAATTTTCAGTAGTCGACCGCTGCGGTCGACTTCTGAAGCTAACTGCATTCAATATGAACGCTAAAAGTCGACCACGTGTTAACTATAGTAATTTATTTTATTAAAATTTTGATAAAGTTTTTAAAAGAACTTATTTTAATTACGCATAATTCCTGTCATTATTAATTATTTACCGTTGTGGCACATTATATTTAAAAATAAATTTTAGTTTGTAATGCGCACATAACCTATTTTGAATTTCATATTAAAAATAGGTGGTCGACTACTAGCTATCGAACCGTTCGACTTTTAGAGTTAAGCGGTCGATTATTAAAGCATTTGGACACTTTATTTTTAACGCTAATTATTTATTTTCCCCGAACTTTTATACTAACACAAAATTTTTAGTGATGCATTAAATACATTTGAATTACTTCAACACATTTTATATATTTTATAACATTGATTGTTTATTATTTTTTAGAACTTTTCATTCGAGTTTAGCTTTAAGTGGTCGACTACTAGTGCTTTCACCCTACACTAGTGGCGGACGAAATAAATTTTGCATTATTTAAAATCGCATAATTTTTGTAGAATTGATTCAAACGATCTGAGTTTTTTTTTGAGAAGCTAGGAGGATTAGTTTGCTAAGTGACGTGTTTCGTCGTTTTGAAAAAAATGCAATTGGTCGAAATAGGAAAAAAAATAGTAAAGGTCGTTTTTTTCAACTTTTTTGTGAGCCTGTAATGAAAATTAAAAAATCCGCGGGAATTTCGCGATTTTCGACCTTATTCTGCGATTTTCAAGCATTTATAGCTCAGAGCAACGTTAACCGATTTTGATGAAATTTTAGGCATGTATAAAACTTACTTCAATCTACAAACGGGATTTTTGAATTTTCATTACAGGCTCATAAAAAATGTTGAAAAAACAATCTTTACTATTTTTCTTGCTATTCCGACCAATTGCATTTTTTTCAAAACGACGGAACACGTCACTTAGCAAACTAATCCTTCTAGCTTCTAAAAAAAAAAACTCAAGTCGTTTGGACCAATTCTAAAAAACTTATGCGACTTTAAACGTTGTAAACTTCCGCCCGCCACTGTAATTACTATTATACTACGGAAAGGTACGTACCTATATTAAAGATCTTTACCAGGCTTCAACAAATACCCCAACAAAATCTCACTCACTGTCAAAAACTATAGTTTAAGTTAATCATTTATAATTGCCTAAATACAAAGGACGGCAACAATTATTTTCGTCCAGAGCGACGGAAAAGCTAAGTCAGGCCCCAGCCATAATTTTGCAATTTGACAGTGTTCTTGAAACACGCAGTATAACCGCGGTAGAGGCGAAGCTCGGCAACAATTATCCCCGATTACGTAGCGTTTCATCTGGCAGATGCGAGAGCCAAAGGCCCCGTCCCTGCCTCTGCTGCCTGGGTCCTCGTTGCCTCGGAATTTTCGATGGGCTTCCGGTCGAGGTGCGTCCTCGTCGGTCTCATGGAAGAGCCCAGAGGTTTTCCCGAAACTTCCATCGACACCCGTCAAAGCCGAGCGAGCGTGTGCGTTCTCGCAGCGCGACATCGCCGTTCCTAGAAATCGCTCGTTTCCCCGCGTGCTTGACCCGTTTCGACGGCCGACAAGAGAAATTAATTAGCTTCTTTTGAATCGTCGGCGTAACAGTTGCACACCGATTCGCCGGTTAATTAATGCCAGCGCGTTAAAATTAATCGCGATCCTCGCTACCCCGTTTACATGTAATTCATTATTCACGGCGATGTAAAAGCATCGTGCGCGATATATCACGCGCGACGCGATTACCACTATCCCCCGAATATTCATACAATAAAACGTATTAATCGCTCGAACGTAATCGACGCGAAAACGAGCGCGGAGGAACGTTGAAAACTTTCCTGTCCTCCATACCACTCCCCAACATCCGCCGTGCGAAGGCACCTACTGGATATCTTCCCCAGAAACGAGAAGAGTATCGCGCCTTTCCCCGTGGAAAATATATTTACGGGTCCCCCGACACATTGGCGGAAGAGAGGCGCACCCTCGCGCTTATCGATACATACATCCGTACGTACGTGTAGGTACACTGACCACGTTTGTTACGCCATCGAGAAACGGTACCGGGGGATAAACAATGAATTGGAGGACTCAAGTCGCCGGGAACAACGAGCGTTCCGCGGTTAAACGCGCGTGCACGCGCTCTATCATCTCGCAATCAGTCATAAGCCGCTGGCCGTCCGAGCTGTTCGGCTCGGCGCGGCGCGTCAGCGGGGGAGTGAGGAGGGGCGGAGGGGGGGGGGAGGTCTGGCAGAGCGAGGGGCCGAGGGGCGGGCGGGCGGCCGTAATTTAGCATCGACAAACGACTCTCCCCGACCGCCCCCTGGCACCGAATTCCGGGCGTCGGTTGTACGGAGGCCGCGCGATATCTCGCCGATATCTTTTCCTGCCGACGAGGAAACACATCGCGGAGAAAGAGCCCGCTGGATCTCCGCGTATCCGCGGGAGAAAGACTCGCTCTTTGTTCGCGAAGGGAACGGGGCTGGCCCGAGCGGCGTTCCTAATTGACGGCTCTCGCGATTTTTACCTCGGCTCACCGTCCAGGCCAGAAGCTCACGGCCTCTTTTTTTCTCTACGCGTCTCGTTCCCTCCTTCCGCGCCGCGCTTTATCTCGCTTGGCCCCGTGCGCGCACACACACACACACACACACACACACACACACACACACACACAGAGTACACACACAGGGCCGAGCCAGCCGTCGTCCCCTGTCCCTCCCCCTCTGTCTTTCTCCGCGGCACGGTCGCCGCCGTATCGCCGTCCCTCTCTCCGTCTATCTCGTTCCGTTGCCCCGGTGGAGAACTCTCGAAGGCCGCGGCGAGGCGCATGCAAAAGAGAGGAAAAAAACGCGGGTCCGAGGGAACCGGGGCAGAGGGGGGAGGGTGGCTCCGTGGGGCTCCGGGGGCCGCGGCAGCCGGCGAAGGGGGAGGGGGGGGGGGGGGAGGGCCGCGAGACGCCCAAAGCCGCATTAACGCCGCTTCGCGATCGGAATCGCGGTCAGAACGACGCTGCATTTTCTGAGGAGCCAGCCCCGCGGTCGCTCGATAACCGAATATTATAGGCAGCCACTCCCCGCTTCTCTCTCACCCTCCTCCTCCTCCTGCCCCTCTGCCCTGGTGTTCGTAGCGGTTGATTGGGAACGCCGATTCGAAATAAAACAGCGGCAAGAATACACCCCGGAGCGTGGCTAGCGGCGCGCTATTTGGGTGACCAGAACGGCCGCCACAATCTCTGGAGATTGTGTTTTCGTGCCGTTCGACTGTTGTCGAAAGACGCTGCGAGTCCGTTTGCGTGAAGGGGCAGAGGTAGACGCGTCGTTGGAAGAGCCGCGGTTCGAAGCGTTGGCTAATTACGAATGCTCGTTGACCATCGCGAATGCTGGCTCGCGTAATGGCGACCAACGCGGCGCTTTCTACTCGCGAGCTCTAATAGCGCTCCCTGCGTAATTAGAATCGCGGTCGGAAGGACGCTGCATTTTCCGAGGAACCGTGGTGGTCACTCCGTAATCGAATATCGCTGCCAGCCTCTCCCCCTGTAATTTCCTTCGCGCGGATCGATTAGGATCGCCTCTACCGAACGATAAATAATAAAGCAGAGGCCGAGTCTCGGTATCGTGGACACTCCGACCACCTTTCGCTGGATAGAGAATTCCTCGATGGCACCCTCCGCGCGAGACCTCGCTCAGAACGTCACCGTTGCGCGCGTAATGTATCTTCGTAATGGGAGATTCCCGCTTCCTGCATGATGCGCTTAACGTTCCTCAGCGATCACGCGGGATTCTGTTTTTCTCCAATGCCTGACGTCAAATCCGCGGTCGATTTTAAAGGGGAACACCACTGTGGCGGCCGAAAAAGTTTAGACTTCTTTCAGGAATAATTTACAGTTTTCATATAAAATTTTGATTACCTACCTTTAGTACAATGTCTTAAGAGACTATAAAAAAATGAATAGAAAAACACACATAAATTTAAATAGATATATTAATTAATCTTCTAGAAACCTCACGCGCGCTGGTAGAATGTGTAATTATGGAACAGCAGGTCCGAAATCAAATTTCATTTTTTTTTGTTACATAGGGGAGAGTCGTGCAGTACCGACCAACTATTAAATTAGTAGGTTTTAGATCCAAATGATTAACAATGTTAATAAAAAGACATTTATTTAGTACAATACAAGATTTTTTTCAAATATTATTTGTACAAACTCCCAAATAAAATAATTAATATTCTCTTGATCTGTCAATTCGACGAGTGCCCAACCGTCACAGTCGGTACACTACACCCAATCTTTGTCAAATGATTCCCTGCAAACAGAGATGGGCAAAATTGTTATTTAAATAAAATTTCGAATAACGAATAAAAAAATTAACTTTGTTCGTCGAATAAATTCTCATCGAATAAAAAAATTAACTTTATTCGTCGAATAATCTAAAGCTAAAGTAACTTTTATTTGATCCTTATTTACATAATTTTTTATTTAGTTAATGCCCAACTCTGCTTACAAATAACACACTGGATAACTTCTTCATTAAATCCTAGCTTCCTGTTTGTTAGTTTATCATACCTATCCTTATTTACTTTATATTTCTGCGGGAAAAGGTAGAAAGAAAGTTAAATGAACATCTTATAAATTAATCTGAGTTTCTGACAGATTGAACTTACAGATAAGAAAAATTTGATCTCTACTGGACGTTTTATTAAACTTAATAGACTAGAGATACTATACATAATAGAAGAAAATCATTTACTTACACGAGAAACAAATGATCAGCTTTAAAAAATAACTTTTAACCCACTGAATATCAACGTATACGTTTAATGCCTCAGAACATCGAGAACAATGGAGATTTGATTTTCATTGGTTAATTCAAATAAAGTGCTAATATCTGGTCGAAGAAGCGAGAACTAGCTTTGGTCGGTACTGCACGACTCTCCCCTACTATATGAGTGTAGTTTTCGTTGCATGTACCGATTTCTTAAACAAATTATTTTTGTAAAAATGGTGCGTTTTAGAAGAAAAGTTTTGAAAATCCGCAAATTAGATGGAAAGTTTTTCGAGCGTATTTCAAAAAATTTGTTTTCGATCGAAGAATCCGTACGTGCAACGGAAACTACACTCATGAACCTAGTTTATAAAAAAAGAATAAAATTTGATTTCGAACCTGTTGTTCCATAATTACACATTGATTAATTAATATATTAAAAATGCATGTTTTTCTACTTATTTTTTTTTATAGTCTCTTCAGACATTGAACTAAAGATAGGTAATAAATATTTTGCATGAAAACTGTAAATTATCCCTGAAAAATATTCTTAAAAATAGCTTACTTCTTCGGCCGTCACAGTGGTGTTCCCCTTTAACCAGAATTCCTTTTCGAAAGAATCGGAACGGGTTGGTTCACCTTTCCTGCTGCTCTTCGTTTGCGCGTTATTAATTCGCCGCGATCGGCCTCGCGGCTGCCTACACGCCGCGCTGACCGCCTTTAATTCGTCCTCCCGCCACCTCGCCCCCGCCTGCCCGTCGCGGCCCGTATTCAAAGCAGGCGTACGGCGAGCTTCGATCGCGCAAAATCCAGTCACGTCGCGGAACGACATCGAAAGGCCCTTTAAAAGCCACGGCCCCGCGTAAAAAGCTCCCAACGGCTTGCGTACACGCCCGTGGACGTCCAATCTCGCGCTTTTGCAACGAGAAGCGGTTTTGTGTACAGCTCGGTGTAGCTTCACCTCTGCCCTTTCGAGGATCCGCCGTGGAAGCCGCCAGTGACGACGGCCGATGTGGTCACACGTCGCGCATTTCTCCTCTCCACGTACAAGAGCTTCTTTATCAGGCTCTCCCTCTCTCTATCTATCCACCTTTCCGCTGCGCATCGCTATCCTCGTCCCCCTCGCGCATTTCTAGCCGCGTATCGCCCGTCCCTCTCTATCCTTCTCCCAATCTCGATTCACCATCTTTGTCCCACCGCGCTCTCCCGTCCTCCTCGCTCTACCCTGGCATCATTTATGTAAGTAGTGTCGCGCGTGAACGTTTACGGGCGCGTCGGTGTGCGGCAGCGTACGTGTGCCACGGTACGCGACACTTCTCACATAAAATAGCCGGTGGCGTGTGCACGTGTACGTAGGCCGCACGGCGCGGCTCTGCGCGCACACGTGGAACGGCTCGGCTCGCCTCCTCGGTGCCTCTGCGCTCCTGTTACCACGGCCGTCGTCGCCGCAGACTTCGCCGGACAGACGGACGATAATCGAGTCAACGGTGAAGGTTTTCGGGGAAGGGAAAGCGTTTTCGAGAGACCCCGGGTCCAGTTCACTCGCCTGTGTATTTACCCGTCTGATTTAGTTTCGCCCGTATGTACTTTGCGCTACCAGAAGCGGGCACGTTCGGTTTATGCGCCCGCCGACCAGGCTATTCCATTACGCGGCCGAGAAAGAGTTTATGAATGAAGAGGATACGAAAGATAGTTTCCGGAAGCCGGTCGACTCCCCTCCTCCCCCTTCCTCCTCCTCCTCCTCCTCCTCCTCCACGTCCTCCTCCTCGATCCTCCTTCACCCCCCCCCCCCCCATCCCGTCGCCGCCGCCGCGCAATAATCGTAGAATGGATCGCCTCGGTGCGCTTTGTTGCGTAAAAAGCTGAATAGCCGTGCGCCGCGCATATATGAATATCAGGCTCCAGCGAGCGTGAGGAGGTTATCGAGTGTTTTAATGCTGTGGAAATTAGGCTTCGCAGTCTGCCTCGCGATTGTCTCGCTCGTGTACGAGACCGGCCACATTTCGCCGGTCCCCCTCGCGAACGGGTGGAGCGAGGTGACTGCTCGCGGTCACGTTGAACGTCCTTTGTCTTCGACTTCGGCCGGATAGGGACGAGGGGGAAGGCGAGGAGGCGACGGTATATATCCCGCTATTACGTCGGAGCATCCCAGTTTTGACTCGCGAAAGGGGATACGACAGCGCGTTAACGAGGCGTCGGCGTCGTCTGCGCGCCGACGGAACGTCACGCTACGTCAGCGCGTTCTGAGCTTCAAACGAAGCGTGAAAGGACGCGCTCGCCTCGCGAACGATCGCACACCGTTGCGAAACCGCACGATCCTCGGCGGCGATCGTTCTTGCTCCTCGCGTCGCAGTTGCTGGGCCTGGCCCCGGGGTCCGAGCAGGTGGCTCGCGCAGCACGAGTTGCCGCGGCGAAACGACACCGCGCTTCCTCGAACGAATTAGCCGGGACAACGGCTCGATTAAATTTCGCGGGGACCACGGGCCCCTTCCACTCCACCGTTGTCCCGTAGATACAGTTCTCCGGATCGTCTCCGCTCGACGGGCACGGATAGGCGATCTTCGCGAGCTTCTCAACCTCTCGGTCCCTACCGTCGATCCCGTTATTCGTCTCCTACCCCCTCCCCCCCCCCCCCGGTCTATGTAACGAACGCTCTTAAACACGCGCGTTCCTCGAGAGGCAACTTTGCCCACGGCAAAGAGCGACTCTCAATTTCCGCGCGGGCCGTATCGACGTCGATCGACATCCTTCACGCGGGCGGACGCGATCCTTCGTTTTCATTTACTCATCTGGGGGAGGCTGGAGGTGGGGGCAGAGGTGACTCGTGTTTTCGTGAAAATCTCCGGGGCTTTTCCCATCGATTTTCGTCAGGGCTTCGGGGGGGCTACCTGCGCGCAGGAAATTGGAGGGCGGCGAGCGACGAATTAAAACGGAGCAGCCAACGAACCGAACCAACCCGATTCCCGTAACCTCGCCGCCCCTCGCGCCCTCCTCGCCCCCGCGCCCCGCCGGCCGTGCCGTGCCACGGAACCCGCACCGATTCCCGCGGAACCTTTTTCCAACACGCGAGCGTAAGACGATCCTCGGGCTCGCCAGATGGTCGCGGGGCGCAGCCATCCGACCGGGGCCGAAAGAGAACGCCCGTCGAACAAAGAAGCGCTCAACGACGATCCCTGCGGGGCACCGGTGCGTAATCGTCGCGCGGCCAAGTAATTAGCGTATGGAAGGTGAGGCGAGGATAGCGGAATACAGAAAGGGGATGGTAAACAGAGGGACTGAAAGACGTGGAGCGCTAGCTTTGAAGTAATAAACCTTTAACGTTTATATTAAAATATTCGTGATACTCACGACGGAAGATACTGAACCCAGAAATTCAAAACATCCTGATACTTTGTGGATATGTTTAGTTCATCTTTGTGGAGATGATTTCCTCCTGATTACAACACATTTTTTGTCTGCCATCCAAATTCACACTAAGGGGTGAAATTAGCTCCCGCATATTCGACTATTTTTCGATTTTATATTGTAACTCGCAATCTGTAAGAGATAGAAAAAAAGTTTCAAGAGAAAAGTTACTTCTTTTAATTAGATCTATCAAATGGTAAAAGTTGAATGATAAACTTCGGATTTCGCGTAGAAAAACGAATTTTAGGAAACATTAATATTTTTGTTTATAACTTTTTCTAATTGTTTAAGCAAATGATACAACTTCCTGATCCAATTAAAAGAAGTAACTTCTGCCTCGAAACTTTTTTCTATCCCTTACAGATTGCGAGTTATCAAAATAAAATCGAACAATAGCCGAATCTTCGGGGGTTAATTTCACCCCCTTAGAGTGAATTTGAGCAGCAAACAAAATTGCATTGTAATCAGGAGGAGATCCCCTACATATCCGCAAAGTTCCAGAATTTTTTTAATTTCCGTGTTCGGAAATTTATCACCCCGTGCTGCAGCACTCGCGACGTGGCGCGGATCGGCGAGAGCTGCCGGCCGGCTCTCGCAATCGGCTCGGTGGCTGCGAGAATCCAGTGAAACCTCGGGCTCCAGAGGTCTCCAGAAAATACCCTTACTGCTCGTTAGTAAATCACCCCTGTTCAACATTCGAGGCCCGAAAGCGGGACCCTACACCTCGGCTCCTCGTTCGATCCCCCCGGCAGGCAGCTACCACGTTTATCACTCAGCCCCCAGAGTGCCGCGGTGCCAACGTATGGCCGGTTACCGAACGACACGGACGTCAGTCGTCATCGAGGTCGACGCGATGCACCGCGGCGATACACCGCCGATGGTGTAGGCTGCTATCGATTATAGATAATCGACCGGTCCCTCCGCCAATCTCCGATCCGTGGCTCGAGGGGTTAGAGCCTGCTGGCGTCGGTTAGGGCGAGGGGAAAAGGAAAGGGGGAAGGAGAGGAGGGTGAGGAGGAGAAACGACAGGAGCCGTCCAAGGTAGACGAAGAAGGGAAACGGTGAACGCCGGAGGTACCCGGGACAGACGGGAAGACGATGAAGAAGGGGGACACAGGGGCAGAGGGGGGGGGGGGGGGGGAGGGTCGGGACGGGGCGATAGCTGAAAACGCGGCGTGAGTCGCGAGAACTCGAGGAGAGGGACTTAACGAACGAGCGGGCCGAGAACCGACCTCGGGAGTCGGGAGTTAACGCTCGAGGGGTCGTTAATTTTCCGATCGTGCCCTTCCCGTCAGAGGCTGCAGGCACTCTCTCGTCTCTCTCTCTCTCTCTCTCTCTCTCCTCTCTTTCCATCTCTCCCTCGCCCCGTTTCTCTCCCTTTCTCTCTCCCCCCTCTGGCAGGAACATAGAGAACAGAGGGAGAGAGAGAGGGCACGGGAGATGAGGATGGCCAGAAGGCATGCGCGGCTGGAAATGGCGCGGCCACACGCCTGCTCTCTCAGCCAGGTAACGCCGAAAGGACGCGGCGAAGAATTTCGCGTGGTCACGATTAGGAATGTAAAGGTCGGTCTTCGTAGAAAAAGAATTCGAGGCTGGCCGCGAGCGGAATTGCGGGGGGAGCCGGTCGCTGGACGCCGTTAGACGCCGAGCCGCGGTCTTCCACGTTTCGCGCTGGATAACTGGATGGACCGCGTTGAATTTCGATAGACAAGGGACAAGGTGGGCGATGATAGGAGGCGCCGTTTCTGGAGAACGGTTACTGCCGGCGATTTTATTCATTCATTCATTCGCCCTTAGAGGGGGTAAATAGTAATTGGAACGGGTATGCTTTGGCGGACCTTAAGGTCAACTCTCGCTAAACGTCCGAAAGGTGTGATCGATTCGAGCACCCTTCGAAATTCCAGCGGGAGCCGCGGCACAGATATTTCCACTCCTTCGTCATTTTTGTTTGCCCAATCACCCCTCGCAGGGAGGTACACCCTGCAAATAAACATAAAGGGACAACGCTCTGCACACACGCATGGTGGGTTAAGCTGCTCGCACGGTGGACCTATCTAATATACATTAACCGAGTCCGATGCTTGAGCTTCCTTTATGCCGCGCTACCCTTTAAACCGAAACATGACGACTTTTCGAGAGGCACACCGAAGAAAATCCTCTGTACGATCATTATGGAGGTGTTAATCGACGCAACCACCCTCGAGCCGTTCCACCCCCATTCACTTACTCCGTCACTGAACTCGCAAGGGAAGATCCCGAACTAGAAAATTCAAAAAATCCTGAAACTTTGTGGATATGTAGGCGATTTCCTCCTGAGTACAACGCAATTTTTGTTTGCTGCCCAAATTCACTCGAAGAGAGTGAAATTAACCCCTGAAGATTCGGTTATTTTTCGATTTTATTTTGTAACAGGTAATCTATAGAGATAGAAAAAAAATTTCAAGACAAAAGTTACTTCTTTTAATTAGATCTATTAAATCGTAAAAGTTTTATCAATTGCTTAAACAATTAGAAAAAAGTTATAAACAAAGATATTAATGTTTTCTAAAATTCGTTTTTTCGCGTGAAATCTGATTAGGTGTTTAAATAATTATGAAACAACATAATCCATATTTTTCCATACAATTTAAACTTTTGTTGTATTGCGGAACTGCGCTCCTCGAAAATCGAAGAACTTTTGGATCCCATTATGATGTACCTTAAGCTGCAAAACGAGGAATGTTCTTTTAACATTTATTAGTAAATAATACGTGACACGTAGTAAGAAAGTAAGATAATTTATATGTATACCTATTTTTGTCTCCCATCAAAGTGTTATCTCATGTCTATTGTTGTGTGGAGTTTGATAATGAGCACAGTTTCGCAATTCAACAGAAGTTGAAATTGTATGGAAAACAAAATGGATTATGCTGTTTCATAACTATTTAAACATCCAGTTCAGTTTTCACGCGAAAAAACGAATTTTAGAAAACAGTATTAATATTTTTGTTTATAACTTTTTTCCAATTGTTTAAACAAATGATAAAACTTCTACGATTAAAAATATATCTAATTAAAAGAAGTAACTTTTGTCTTGAAACTTTTTATCTATCTCTTACAGATTGCGTTTTACAAAATAAAATCCAAAAACAACCGAATCTTCAGCGCTTAATTTCACCCCCTAGAGTGAATTTGGGCAGCAAAAAAAATTGCGTTGTAATCAGGAGGAAATCCCCTAAGATATCCACACAGTTTCAGAATTTTTTGAATTTCCGGGATGTTCCCTTGTCGGTCGGACTCTGAATAAACCACCCGGCGCCCAGTTTCGCCCAATTAGCTTATTCCATTAGCGAGCGATCTCGATCGCGTGGGCACAAAGCGGGCCGGTCTCTTCTAGGCAGAACGGAGGAGCGCGATCCCGCGGACGGGTTGCGCAGCGTCCCCGTACACGCGGATTACATAATTCAGAACTTCTAAAATTAGAAGACGGCTGCGCGCGTACCAGCGGCGCTCGAAGCGTCTACCTCGCGGCGGAGTCTGCGCGAGGGTTAAATATAACGCCTCTGGAGCGCACAGGTAGTTGCGCGTCTCTTACGCAACGCGCTCGCGAGTAAGGGAGGAATCGGCGATCGCAGCTGGGAGAACGCGCGAGACAGGCAGCTCTATGAATAGCGGGGAGAAGGATTAAAGGGTAGAAGTCTCGATTACGCAACACTCGAGTGTCCTTCTCGACTTATTAGGGGTTGCGCCCTTCGCCCTTCCCTCTCCATCGCTCGCCTTCGATAATCGTCACGGTGGACGCTGATCGCCGTGCAACGTGATTCGTCTGGAGTGATTACGGATCGCGGCGATCCGCCGCGAAAAGACGAGCAAGCCGGGCCCGTAGTCGCCTAACGTCACGGTTCGAGAGCCAATCCTCCGCAGTGGTTCGTGATATTAGCGAGAGGTAGAATGGGGGGAACGGGGGAGGAAGGATTTTTTGTCCACGATTACGCTTGCGAGCCGACTGTTCGTCGACCTTAGGAGGCAGCCTCCCCGGAGGACGGCGCAGGGAGGATTTCCAGCGTCTGTGAAAGGGGAAGCGCCCGCCGAGAGCGGAAATACGGTCGCTCCGGCGGGAGGGCACGTCGAAGGGAAGAAATTCGCGCGGTGCTCGGCCGAAACGAGGCGGTAGCAGGTGCGGCCGTTAAGTCGACGACGGGGAAAACGACGCTGGGAGCACGCAGCGTCGGCTGCTTCTCGGAAGGATCGAAGGGCGAAGGGTCGAGGGGCGGAGGGCGGAGGGCGGAGGGGGGAGGGGGGAGGGAGGGCGAGGGGGGAGGGGGATGGGTTAGAGGGTAGTCGTGGGTCTGGCGAGGCTGGACCCTCTTGCACGGGAGACTTTGTCGGCCTGCCATCGCGGCGTCTCCGCTGCTAAACCAGTCTAACGGCTAGCTAGCAACTATGCATTTTACTCCTTACAGAAATATAATGCGACCAGTGACTCGAGACTTGTAGCGTATTCGGACGGTCGCGCTGGTGCGCATTCAGTGCGAATTTTAGACAATTCGAAGCGAAAAAGTTCGCACTCAGTGCGCACTAGTGCAGGCTGCCGAATGTGCTATTAGTCGAGTGGTGTCTAAAGTCTGAATACTCTAAAGTCTCTAAAGTAATATCTTAATATTTCTGTGTGTCACGTAACCACACGAATGTGTTCGCCAGGAATTACAAAGCAATACGGAGTGGCAATCTTGCACCTCATATTTTATTCGTCACACATTCTCCACGTTAGCGTTCTAAGGGTGTTCGGTGTGCAGGTATAGGACCAAGAAAGCGCAGGGGAACGCATATGGCCGCCGCCAACGGGGACACTATTTTATATGCCACTTGCGTGGGGTCCCAGGTTAGTCGCTGTAAATCTGGGAGGTACCGGCCCAGATCGCGTATAGTCCACGGCGGGCCGTTAATTATTCGAGATTATACGGGAAATCCAGCAATAAAAAGTTTCTCCCAGAGGCTTGGTGGAAGCGGGGAGACGTCGATGGCGGCCACGGTGGCCAGCCACGAGCGACAAACAACCGCTTCTGCCAACGCTCCCGCGACTATGCGGGCACGGATCGATCGAGGGCCCAGTCCCTTCTCGCGAGCACCACGAGAGACCAGAGGCGACCGCCTTTAAATTTCACGCGAGAGAAACGCGCAACGCCGTACCCCGTCTCCTTCAGGGCCACGTTCCTCTTCGCGGTGACGACGCTCTGGGGGAGAACAGCTCCCTCCGTGGTCGGAGGGCTTCCGGTCTGCGAGCCTCCTTCGTCCGTGAGAACTCTTTAGAACTCTAGGGGATATGTACCGCACGCGTGGAGCGAGAACGAATTCCGAGGCTTGCCGGAGATAACGAACGAACCTTGCTGAGTCATGATCGGAGAATGATAACCGGTGGAATGGATGCCTATGTGATTCGTAGGTAGACTTGGAGCGTAAGAGAGTTTAATAATCCGAGAATCGAGGAGAAATGGCAACTCGATCGACGAAGAAAGAAGCTGGGAAAGGGTTGATATTACTTGATAAAGTTCGCGGGGTTGCCTCCCCAAGTTCAAAGCCCAGTAGAGGAGCAATCGTTTCCTGGGTAGAGAGACCCAATTCTCGGCCGATCCGACAGCTTGCACCCCTCCAAACTGTTTTTCACATCGAATGCCGACATGTTGTGAGTAGAAAGCTCCGCTTCCTGGCTATTAATTTTTTCCCCAGGCTCGGCGAAGCTTCACCCACTACCCTTCCCATTCAAGTCGCCCATGCTCACTCGATATCTCTCTCCCTCTTTCTGGCGCGCAATCGTGTTCGCCAATTACACGACGGATGAGGGTTTCCTGGCGTGTCGTCGAGTTAATTTACATCGACGGTGCGGTTTTATTCCTGCCACGATAAGCGACGACAGATCGCCGCGAACGAGGTAGTATACAAAGCGAGGGTTTAGTTCGCGGTATTTACCATTGAAAGGGGAATGATTCTCTGCTCCTGGAAGTAGGAATCGAGTGGCATCATAAACAGGATCATCGGTGTGGATACCTAAGCTAATTAACATTTACAACGGCTCGAATTACATCCCACTCCTGAAGATCCACTTGCTCGGGAACGATCGAAGCTTCCGAAATGTCCGAGGAGAGAATTCGCAAATGATCGTCAAGTCGCAAGGTCGTGTTTACGAGACACGCGTGAGCGTTCTGTCCCGCGTGAATAACCTACGTATTAAACTGACTGACTGCTCGAGCCGCCTTTCAACAATGCGCGCGCGCAGTGGTGCTACTTATACATATCGAAGGGCGCCAAATTTTATTGCCCCGCGGCTATTGTACCGCCACGAATACATTATTCCCTGCCCCAATACTTTTCTTTGTTCCTAAGTTTATATTATTAATTGATGTTCTTATTAAGTTAAATCAGTAATGGGAATATTGGAGTTTTAATTATTAATCTCATTATAATTAAAACATTTGTGTTTATTGTTGAGTATATTAATCCTAAAAATAGAACTGTAGTTTTTAGATAAAATAATTATTCTAAAAAATTATATTGTTGAACTTTCAAAAGTTATTCATAAAATATTTTGTTATGAATGAATAAATTTATTAATATTATAATAATAAAAATTATATTTATATTTTAACGTAATAGGAAAACCAATTGAGGAGTGATTTTTCAAAGGAGCATATTTCCATTTTTGACCTTGCAGCAAATTTTGATGGCATCGTCTTGATAATGTTAAATTACATCCTCCAGTGGCACAAAACATTACAAAATAGGTTTATTACTTTTTGAAAAATTAAAATTAAATACTTTTCTGAGCTTTTCTGATGACATAGTGAACTAATTTTTGAGTCTGAAACAAAACGGACATATTTCCTATACTCACCTACTTAGGAAATTGTAATAAATTCGAAACAAAAGGAACTTAATTCCATAGACTTAACCAAACATGTACTAAAAGAGTTTAAAAATGTACCCAATCTCGTGGTATATTTAGACTTATTCGTGGCAAAACATTTGTTTTAACCATACACATATTTATTCCACTTATCAAGCGTTTGAAATTTTTCAACTTTAGTCGTTTACACATTTTTACCTAGTCAGGCAAAGTAATGTGTACATTACAAAAGTACTTATTTCCACATGTGTTTATAACAAAAGGGCTTATTTCCAAATAGCTTTATACAAAAGGTTACTTCTTATAGTTTTTATCAAAAGAGCTAATTTCCAAACTTTTTTTTAAATAACTATTAAAACAATGTCGCTATATTTAAATATTACCGATATCAAATGGAAAAATAAAATGTACGTGTACTACTAAAAAAACAAGATTTTTTTTAATAAACGTAGGTACCACAGTTTTTTGCGGTTATTACAAATTTGTTCTATGTGGAAATGTGCCCTTTCGAAAAATCACTCCTCAATTGATGGGCGACGAGTCGCTGAATTCCTTACTGCTTAGGTATAAGCTACATATAATTATAAACGATCCCTCGATCATCATCAACGCGATTATTTCCGGAGGTTCTTGGAGCCACCGATCGATGCAGACTTCTGAAACAGCGTGCCTTCGACGGGTGAAAGAGCGCGTTCGTTCCAGTTTTCACCGAGGCGAACGTGGGCCCGAAAACGAGTGCCCCTCTCTCCGCGAACGACGACGCGGAAGCGGAAGAAGCGGCACGAATTATCCCTTCGCGTCTCCCTTTTTTACGCGTTACCTCCTCCGGAGCCAGTGAACGGGGCGAGGGGCCCCAGGATCCAGGTACGCTGTCGTTCCGTGACGCTTCGATAAACAGCGTAAATAATCCACGGCAGAAATGATCCCCGAAGTAATTAAGGCGGTCAGGCGGCGCGGGGTCGAGGGGGGGGGGGGGGAGGGAGGGCAGCAGGTATAAAAGTGCCCCGGCCAAACAAGACGAGTGGCCTCGTACGCGATTCCACGCTCGAGCCCGTTTAATGCCCGCCCGGCGACGAGGGAGGCATAGAGAGGGGACAGAGGGGAGTGGCGTGAATGCGCGCAGCCGGTCGTTTTTCGAAACGGAAATCCTCTGGAAATCTTTTGCCGCGGCCGGCGTGCGCGAAAGGGACGCGGTTAAAAGCAGCCCGGCCCGCAACAGGATGCGCCTGGCCCCGACCCGCGGCGCCCTTCCCGCCGTCGCCACGGTTTCAGGCGCGCGAAAAGGGGCCTCCGGCCTCGGATCGCTCGACGAACCTCGAGCCAGCGTTCCAGCCGCTAAGCGATTTCCACGGCAGGCATCTCTGCTGAGGGAATCGAACGATTCCTATTCCACGGCTACGCGCCGCGAACCGTTGCGTTTTAAGCCGCGTTTCCACGCCCGTGGCGCCGGCAGGGAACAGCCCCGAATGCGATCACGATTCGAGGGGGGATCGCTTTTCAAAGGCATCGAGCGTCGACGCGGCGCGTTAATGGTATTCCGTGTCGCGCGTTACGTACGTGGGAACGCGGGGCTCCGAGCGTAACGACCAGCCAGCCCTCGATAGCCGTGACGGTTCGCGCGCCGCTCGCCGTGGGTGAGCAGCGAATTAAAGCGGGGTCTGGCCAACGGAAAAATCCACGAAGGCCGGCTCTAATCGAATCGCGGCCGGGTAACAGGAAGAGCGAAAGCTCGCGCGGCGCAGATAAACTCGGCGCGGCCGCGTATCTGCAATTCCTGGCCATCGCCGTCGCGATCCGTGCGTCGCGCGGCCAACGCGTATCGTCGCCGTCGCCATCGTCCGGCGACAGGGGCGACGGGATACGCATCGAGACGCGAGGCCCCCCTTCCCCTCCCCCCCGCGGCCCCGGACGATAGCCCGGCGATAGGGGGCCAGGGGAGGGAGGGAACCGCGGTCGCGCGAGGATCGCGTACGGGAGGCGCGAGGAATGTATCTAGATAAAAGGCGGCGAGGGGTTTATCTCGGGCGGGCGCCGCGGGCTTAGCGTTCGCGATCGCGAGTTTATACAGGGTGTGTGGAAAGTAATCGGGCTGAATGGTGGGATCGTTGGACGGACGCGGGCTCCTCGCTTTCTGTTGCCGAGGTCTAAATGGGCCTGCAGAGGCTGATAAATGTTGCAGTGAAAATGTCGAACATTGATAGGGGAGAGTCGTGCAGTATCGACCGCTCCAAGTTTTTTGTTATATCTTGGGGTAGAGCCGATAAAAATCAGAAATTCAAAAACCTTTGTAGTATAGATGGAACTTAGTAAGTGGAGGGAAATTATTTTTGTGAAATTTAATAATAAGAATTGTTGTAGAAAAGTTGTAATTTCTCGGAAATGAAAAATTGTCGTCCAGTACCGACCAACTATTAAATTAGTAGATTTTTAGGTCTAAATGATTAACGATGTTAATAAAAAGACATTTAATTAGTACAATACAAGATTTTTTCCAAATTTTATTTGTACAAACTCGCAAATATAATAATTAATATTCTCCTGATCTGTGCATTCGACGTGTGCCCAACCGCCACAGTCGGTACACTGCATCCAATCTTTGTCAAATGATTCCTTGCAAACCGAGATGGGCAAAATTTTTATTTAAATAAAATTTCGAATAACGAATAAAAAAAATTAACTTTGTTCGTCGAATAAATTCTCATCGAATAAAAAAATTAACTTTATTCGTCGTATAATCTAAAGTTAAAGTAACTTTTATTTGATCCTTATTTACATAATTTTTTATTTAGTTAATGCCCAACTCTGCTTGCGAATAACACACTGGATAACTTCTTCATTAAATCCTAGCTTCCTGTTTGTTAGTTTATCATACCTATCCTTATTTACTTTATTTTTCTGCGGGAAAATGTAGAAAGAAGGCGAAATGAACATCTTATAAATTAATCTGAGTTTCTAACTGATTGAACTTACAGATAAGAAAAATTTAGTCTCTACTGGTTGACAGAGTCTGTTAGTCGGTACTGCACGACAGTTGGATGGTCGGTACTGTACGACAAACACAGGGAAACATTTTAGATCATGGTATATTATGTACAAAAGAATATTGCAAAACTAGGATGTTTTATTAAATTTAATAGACTAGAGATAGTATACATAATAGAACAAAATCATTTACGTACACGAGAAACACAAGGTCAGCTATAAAAAATGACCCCGAAATAGGTTATAAAGAATTGTGATTTTCATTGATTAATTCAAATAAAGTGCTAATATCTGGTCAAAGAAGCGAGAACTAGCTTTGGTCAGTACTGTAAGCTGGTCGGTACTGCACGACTCTCCCCTACAGGTTTCATGAAAGGAGGGTGAGCAAGATGCAAGATGCATGTATCAATGTTTCGCTGCAACATGTCTCGGCGTCTGAAGGCCCCTTAACGATTTTTGGAGGGTCTGAAGTGTCGTCGGTAATAGTAATCATATTTCTGCGACCCTTTTGGGTAAAAGTATTGGGGTTAGGGTTTCTCCGTATTTAATTATTTTGTGAGAGAAATGGGGGCAGCTGCGTGGAATGTGCATTTCGATGTGACACTATCGGTGGATAGGGAACAGGTTAATAGGTGAAATATTCGTGAGGCCGTTACTTCTTCTACACCCTGTACGGGTGGCGAGCGGTCGCGCCGAGAGTCGAGCGGAGCCAGCCGCCGCGATGCGCGATACGCGCGCGTACACACAAAGAGGGACAGCTGTGACGCGGAGCGGGAAGAGCGAGAGGGCGACGGGCGACGCGTACGGTGAAGTGAGTGAGATAGAGAAGAGGGGGAAAGGAGCGAGGAGGCATCGTCGTCGTCGTCGTCGTCTGCCGCGAGTACCGTTACGCGGGGACGGGCTCTCTCGTACGCGGCGCGGGCACAATGGACCGAACGAGCCGGCCTCTCGAAGCCTTCTTAATTTTCTCCTTGGTGTGGCCGCGAGACGAGCGGCCCGACCCAACCGAGAGACCCTGCCGAGCGGAAAGAGAGAACCCGCCAGCAGAACTTGACGGAGCGATAGAGACGGATGGACGTGCAGCGATGAGCGAGAACGGGGATGCATATAGGAGGCAGAGAGAGATAGGGAGAGAGAGAGAGAGAGAGAGGGGCGAGAGAGAGAGGAGCGACGCCTCTGTCGTCCCGGTCGGCGACGGGCATCGAGGCGGGCTTTAATTAGCACGGGATTTCGGCGAACGACGGACGGACGGATGGACAGCCGGCAGCGTCGGGGGCCTCGTCGTGGACGAACGAGCCGAGAGGTTTTCCTCGTGGCTAGAACGCGCGCACCCGCCGACGGCTAGACGAAGACGGACCGATGGAAAAAGTGACCGCGAGGGACGCGGACCGACGATCGTGGACGACGTCGAGGGAACGGCGAGGGGGTGGGCAGGGGGGGGGGTGGCAGCAGCGAGTCAGGGCACCGTGAAGAGCCGTGAGTCGCCGCCGCCGCCGCGTGTCCCGAAGAGACGAGGGCAATCGGGAACAGAGGGAGACGGGTAGACGGGCAGCGCGGGCGAAACGAACGAGGACGGGACGAGGGACGGCTAGGGCAAAAAAAAAGAAAAAGAAAGGTGGACGGAGAAAGAGGACGATCGGTTGAAACAAAGAGGGAGAGGGAAGGTTGATGGCTAAGGGAGAAGGGGGAAGGGCGAAGGGAGAAGGGCGAAGGGCGAAACGAAGGGTGTGGGAGCTAGAGGTGGCTGTCGGATAGTAGGGTGAGGGTCGGGGAATGAGAGGGGGGTACTCGGCGGTGGGGTGGTCGAGTCGGGCGTGAGCGATGAGGGGGCGGCAGAACAGCGGCGCTCGAGGCTCGAGGGCGAGCGAAGGGCGGCGCGGCTGAGTTGGGTCGCGAAGGGACGCGCGCGCGGCCGGCTAAATAACGGCCTGCCCTATCCTCCTTCTCCACCCACTCCACCATCGCCACCCTGCGTCCCACCGCGTCGCGCCACGCCGCGCCGAGCCGCGCCACCCTCGTCTTCGACCTACCTCCGCTAAACCCCCTCATGCCCCCTGTCCGACTCCCTCGATCTACGCTCTACCTAGCACCTCTGCGATGAGGGGGTCGGCGAGGATGCCAGGGGGATGGCGGATCGTGGTAAATCGAGGGTGGTGGACGAGGAGGACAGGAGGCAACGCTCCGCGCCTCTCGCCCGCCGCGCTTTCGGGGCTTACGTGTACGCGCAAAGGTAGCTTCGCTGCAATCGTGTAACGTTCGACGATGGTCGATGGGCTGCGGGAGTTTAGCGATCAAGGTATTAATTCAAGGGCCGGCGATATAGATTTCCACTGATTTCGAGAGGTGTAATAGAAACAGCTCCTCTGCTCCAAATTTCTACCCACACGCGACAGATAATGCGGTTCTACTGCAGTGTCGTGTGTCCGCAGTGACAATGGCAAGCGTATTGAGTGGTTCTGAACCGATGACTCGTGTCACTTGTTAGACACCGTTCGAACACTCTAGTTAGCAGATACGAAAGGATACAGGAAACGAGAAAAAAAACTCGTATCTTCAATAGTTTAGGGGAGACTAGACCGTGACACTCTTAGCATTACACCCTGTACACGCATCTGTAGGTACGTTTCCTGTTCCACCAGCCGTGGCCTGAACGTTTCTTCTCTCTCTCTCTCTCTAGCTACCGTTGGCCCTAGCCCTCCCCCCCTCGTCCCACCGCCTCCTCCTGGGTCGGTTATTAAACGAGAAAACGAGACCGCGGTTGCGAGAGAGACCTTCGTGGCTGGCGGCTCGCGGGATCCTCCTCTGCTCTCGCGGATTCTCTGGCACGGTTCGATATACCAGAGGTTATTTAGACCCCACCGCGCTCCACGACGACCGTTCGCGAGCTAAGGTTGCGAAGCACGGACAGAGAAAAAAGAGAAAGAGAAAGAGGGAGAGAGAAGTCGCGAGCTCGAGGCACCGTGATCTCATCGCCCCTTTTTTTAACCCGTCGCTTCGCGCTCCCCAATTTTTTGCCTCGCGCGCTCTCGCCCGTGCTTCTCCGTCCTCTCTCCGACGATCGCGGTTCATCCAACTTTCTCGACTCCGCTCAGCGCTCGACTAGAATGAACACCCCTGTAACGGCTCGGGATCGAAAAGACCGAGCGCTGGCGGCAATTAGCTATTATCGCTGCCGCGCAGATAACGCCCGGTCACCGTATCTACGCGAACATCGGGAGGTATATAGTACATACTGCCCCGCGCGGGATCGTTCGACCAGAAAAATTTATCCTGCTGAGAGAAAAAAAGGCGGAGAGAGCGAGAGCGAGGGAGAAAGAGTGAGACAGAGAGAGAGAGAGAGACTATAAATACGGCGGTTACGCCGTCCGTCGGTTTATCTGCGTCAACAAGCGCTAACGCCACCGTGTTTTCAGGCTTACGTGCACGATATACGCGTTTATACGTGGGCGCGCATTTCCCTTCCCTCTTATCCCTCGTATATCGCGCGCTCCTCCTGGGTCCCTTCCCTCGGATCTTCCCCCCCGTCCCCCTGTCCACGCCCCGAGTCGAACATCTCGGTTATTAAAGCGGAACACGCGGGACGAGACGACCCGTCTCGCGGGAATGGAAATTCCGGCCCCCTCCCCTCCCTCCACCTGCCCCCTCGAAGCCACTCGCCGTAGCCCGGCGGCCTTTTTTTCCTCTCTCTCCCAGGACGTATCGACGAAAATTCACGCGACCACGAAACTTTCTCTCCGTAGGAAAGGAATCGCGTGGAAGGCGCGCGGAGTCGCGTGACCTTGCGAGACCTTCCACCCGTGGCTCCTAAGCGCGCGTTCGACGTCGCGTAGCGGTTGACATTGAATCCGTGGCGGGAAACGTTTCGAGATATAATACCGACAACACGGCGCGCGCACGTGGAGAGAGGAAACTTGTGTAGAATGAAGCATGCCAGTGGAAACGCCGGTATAACAAACGAGACTCCCCCCCTCGTTCTCCCTCCGCGTAGCGGCGCCCGGTGTGTACAGTTTGTACATTCGTATACGTCTTCCACTGACTCACTCCATTTCTCTCTCTCTCTATCTCCTCATCTCTCCCCCCCTCCCCCCTGTCTCTTTCTCGGTCTCGTTCTGGTCGCTCGTCTTTCTCTCTTTCCCTGGTTCTCTCGAACCGCTTGCCCCCTATATCTATATGTGTTGCGCGCATACATATAGCCGGCTATATACATAACTAGGTATAACTCGGTCCCCGAGTTCTCTCTCTCGAGGTGTTTCTGTTTTACCTACCGCCGACTCGTAAACGCAGTTTAAGCGACTTCCAGGCAGCAGTCAGCGCCGCTCTCACATTACGGAAGCGAAGTTTTCAAGTTCCGCGACACTGACCCAGTTTATTCTCTCTCCCTCCCGGCCGCCCTCTCCCCTCCCTGCCGTTCTCTTCCTCTTTCTCTCTCGCTCGTTCCTCTCTTTCACCGCCTCTCTCCCTCCTAATACTTCCAGTCTGCCGGTAGTTACAGTTTCCCCTGCAGGTAGTAGTGGGTACGTCTGAATGCACGGGGGCCATCGTTCCGCCGCGGCCGCTCTCGCTCTCGTCTCCGCTCAGGAGTCGGATTTCGCGCGCGCCCCCGACCCACCACCGATCCCCGAGCCGCCTCGAAAGAACCGGATGCTCTCTGGCTCGATCAGGGCCCGTTCGATCGCTCGCTCCGCGTCGCTCGGTCCTTCCCTCGTCGCGCGCGACTCGTTTCGCGCTAAAAAGTGGACGCCATATTTTTCGCTCGCGCCTCGCCATCCGCAGCGCTTAAAGCTTCACGCCTCGGGCGTGCAACGAAGCCGTCTAACCGCCCCCCCCCCCCCCCCGTGCCCCGGGTGTCTGGGCCGAGCGAGACGTGAAATCCATTCGAGCACCGTGTAAAAAACAGAATTTCGTTAAACTGGAATCGCCGCGGACGAAGGCACGTTAATTACGAGAGGCCGCGAGGAGTCCGTGGCGCGAAGTAAATTGTAAGCTCGTCGGCGAATCGCATAATTGCGAGCCCCTTCAACCGATGCGCCCGTCAAAACGAAGATTTTAACCCGAACCAGAGGCACCCGCAAATTACGAGCGCAACAACGTTGTAACGCAATTAACACGTAATTAAGCCGTTGCTCGCGCTTGAATACGCGCGGTTACAGAGGCACAAACAACTTTCGCGAGCAAAAAGCTATTCAGCGGCGGGACTTAATTTGCGTGCGGTAGTACTATTGACCCTAATACCGACATTAGCACCCGGAGTCTGCAATAATACAAGTTACACGCTCCGCGGAGGATCATCCCGCCCGTAGTTATATCATATTCGCTGCCGCAAACCACTCGGCTCCCGCAATTAGTCACGTTTACAGGTGTCTCACGGATCGGCTCCTGAAAACCGATTTCAATGCAGTTTTCCACGTGGAGTAGGGGAGACCGGGGCTGGATGTGAGAAGGGGGACAGGTTGTTACAAAGCAGTTCAATTTTTTGTCGCTTGGACTATCACTTTGAAAATGAAGTGGCTGATGTGTTTCACCCATACACGGGAGTGTATGGAGCTTTTTAGTGGTCGGTTCACGCGTTGCCACGTTATTACAATTTTTTGTGTTTTCGATACTAATAGTAACTTTTCTTTTTCTACTTTAATCTTTTCTACCGAACAGTCAGGTAAATGCATGTAAATTAATATCACCACGTTTGAATCAGTGTTCCTTTAGTTACAGATTCGTAACAAGTACATAAGAATATACCAAAATGGTATGAACTTATAGCATTTTATACACAATGGTGTTATCCGGGATTAAGTAGTTGTTAGGTACACAAAACAAAGGGCATGTTGTTACACACAAAAAGGCCCATGTTGTTACAGAGGAAAAGAGGCAAGTTGTTACATTGTATTTAGTAATTAATTTCTTAATTTAACCCTTTAATTATCACGAGCCACTGTAGCTTCTCGCTAAATGATTTTTTGGGGACGGAACGCCACTATAGTGACTTTTTGCTAAATGACGAATAGATTATTCCTAATTTTTTCTTGTATATTTAGTGTAATGGATTCTTAAAATCGATCAATTTATTTTTGTCCAACAAAATATAATTAAAGTAATTGCCCCTGTTGTCGATCAGTTAGTAGGAGGTCGAAATGTTTTTAATGAAAAAATTTATGTAAATGGACCAAAGTAATTTTTTTTCTTTTAACAGTTAGTTTTAACATTAATATAGATAATAGCAAAGTAAAAAATTAGAATCTATATATATTTAAATGTGCAAATTATAATTGAGATAAAAAATGTCGATGCCCCAGATGTCGATCACTAAATTACGGTCGGAACTAGTTAAAGTAGATACGAAGACGGGTAAAAAATCTTTCCGAAACATTTATAAATAATTTATCTCATTAAATTATTTTATAAATTTTAATAATTCAATATTGATTAAATACTTAAGTACAAAAATAATTTTTTTTATAAAATATTTGTATAAACATACAAAACATATTCAACACAAACTTTTAAATTACTAATAAATAGCAATAATGAGGAATGCTTAATATTATTTTGAATAGCTTTTATGGCTATCATAATATTTGTGAAAATGATCGAAAACTGGGGCAATTACATTATATTACTCATAATTAGTCTCTTTTCGTAAAATGAAATCCTGTCACAACTAGCCCAATTTGAGGCACGGTGCTACAACATGTCTCAACCTTCAAAATAGCTTTTTCCAAAGTCATGGTTTTCGTTTAATTACATGCGATAGGGAGAATCATTAATAGTATTGAATATGGAATGCAAAAAACAATAAAAAATAAAATCTGAAAAATGTCACAACTAGCCCCGGTCTCCCCTATCCCCGTTTCCCCTCCGTATCTCATTAGCGGGCACGACAAAGACGGATCGTTACTATTGTGATCGCGATGCCGCGTCGAGGAAAAGACCCGCGGGTCCCTACCGCGGCACGTACGGACGTTCGCGTCGCGGTCCCCTTCGTTTTCAGAATCCGCCGCCCTCGTTTCCGAAATACGAGCACCGGCCGCGGCATCGTCCACCGTACCGTTTCCAGCCGATCGCAACGAAAGCCATAAAAGCCGTTGCCAAATCGTCGTCGCCGTCGCTCGACCGTCCGCGCGTGTTCCCCTCGGTTCCCCTTCGGCCGTGTCTCGTCACGTTCTCGCCTCCGCTGCTCCCTACCACCCTCTCTCCTTCTTTCTCTCTCTTTCTCCCCGTTTCCCTTCGCGCGGGCTTTTCTTTCTGCCTCGGACTGTTTGGCCCCGCGCTCGTTTCCTCTCTCTCGGTTCGCGCGCTGCCGCGGCGTCCGTTTTCCCTCTGCGTCTCTCTCGCGCGCTTCATTGTCCGCGCCTATATCCCCTTCGGCACGTCTCACCTTTTTCGATCGTCGTCGGAACGCGAGGGACCTCGCTTCGCGATTGGAAAGCGCCGCCCCACCCTATCCTCCTTCCTTCTCTCTCTTTCTTCTTTTCTCCCTCTCTATCCCGTCCGCTCGATCCCCCCTCAATCTATCTCCCTCGCGCGCGCTACATCGCCGTTCCGTTTCGCTCGGCGGTCTTTTTCTTCCAGCCGTCTCGCTCCCGTCCATACCGTACCCCGCGGCGAGACGATTCGATACCGTGGCGCGGCAGCGTCGCCGGCGACGGCGGCGGCCGCGACGGTGGCCGGCTGGTCGGAGGAAAAGAAGAAGAGGAAAAAAAATGCCTCTCGTCGAGACTCCTCCGGCCGAGAGAGTAACAGGCCCCCGTGAGACGGCCGCCGTGGAATAAGCGTAAAAGGGGGCAACCGGGAGGGGACGAGGCGAGGAGGACGCACGCGGCGGCACGAACAGCTCGACCGGGCACATGTAAGCGCGCGGCCGTGGGTAGGGCTAGCGATGGGCTCAAAACACGTCGAATCGTTTCCAATATGTGACGTAACACGAGGATCCTTTCGCACAACATTCGAGTGTCAAACATTTTCATAATCTCGGCGAAGCCACAATGCCACGACGACAAGTGGATAATGATAAACATTCTCTACCGCGCAAGCACGTGCTGTCTGGCGGAGCGAAATGCACGTCGAAGCTTCCAACGCCCATTAGCCATTAGGATATTTAAAATCGTCGTGGTCCGAACGATATTGGAATTTTTTGTGGTGAGCTCGAAACGATTCGAGGCGTCTTGAAGCCCATCGCTAGGTAGGGCCCTGCCAACTCGACCGACAGACCGGCCAGCCGGCCAGCCAGCCGACCAACCAGCCATCAGCCATCCTGTCATAGACAGGATGTGAGGGTCCGCGAGTACGGGCCGCGCCGCGTCGCGTTTCGTCCTCGTCGTTGTCGTCGTCGTCGTCGTTACGCGTACGGGTCGCGTACACGCCTCTGCTCCCCTCCTTCGTCCCCCCGTCTTCCTTTATCGCGGGTACGCTGTCTCGTCGATGTCTTCCTTCTCGGCGCGTACGCGCGTGCAACGCGACGAGCACGCTCGCGGGAAGCGGGAATTTAAAAAGCAGCCGGTTCAGCGACGGGGAAAGAGCGTCATCGGCGGGAATCAGGCGGCTCTAAACACCACCTTGCCCGTTTAAAATGTCATGGATTACCGTGGCGCGCTACGAGACGCTAATTTCCACATGTCGATCGGCCTGTAGCTAGTAATCGATAACGTAAAAACTGGTTTAAATCGAATTCACCGTGGCCGCGGTCGTGGTCGTCCTCGTTGTCGTAGTTAGGCTCGGCCGCGTTCAGGTCTCCTCGCGCTCCTTTTTTCCTCGCCCGGTCGGGCTCGTTCTTGTTGCTCCTCTTCCCATCCCATATCGCCGTTATGCTTTTTCTGCCCTCTCGCGTGAGATACACGCGTGTATAGGCGAGCGGGCAGGATGCGCGCGTGTGGCGCTGACAAGTCCGGACGCTTCGGGGAATTTAACCCTCTCGACCGACGGGCCCGAATTATTTTCGTTCGACCGGCCGCTCGCAACGATCTGTCCGAGGCGTAAAGTGTATCCACTTTAACCCTTGTACCCCGGCAAATCTCACGCGAATCAAAGTCGATCTCTCTCTGGCGACCAATAGCCGCGTAGCCGGCTAACCGCTTTGTAGGGTAGGGTGGGGCTAAAAGGCCCGTTTTTCGTATATACCTATGTAAAATTTAGTAATAACAATGTAACTATATCCGGTGTGAATGTATATACAGGACAGAGTTTCAGCTTGAACAAAATTTTCCACAATAATCTTGGCTCAACATAAAGATATAACTCTCTTTTAAGCATTTTGGCCATATATCTTTAACACAAATTATATTAATGTAAAAAAAAAAAACAGAAAAAAGTAGATAATTTATGACTTTACTAATTGGTTTGCTTCAACAAAGACAACCACACATTTTAGTATTTTGACATGACTTCTTTAACAAATAATAAAAATATAGGGTAAATCCGGGAGACGCGGTCGGGCCGGAGAGTTGGTCGAGTTACTATATTTCAGACTCTATACGTAACAATTCTCAACAAATCACTCTTCCTCGCTGCAGAAAGATGAGATGGTCGAGTTATGATTTTTTTATTATTTTTTTATTTCTTATTATTATTTTATTATCACTTTTGTTTATTTAGTTTATTTATTCACTTTTGTATTCATTTGCCTTGCTAATCGCCAGTGGTTAGTTCAGTTTTTCTTTGATGTGTTCTTTACTTGTTTAGCGTAAAAAAATTCAATATCAATGAATCTGTAGTTGTATTCACTCATAAATAATTTTGCTTTATCCTTTTTTAATTTTCCATGTATAATTATGTGAGTGGTCTCTGTCAACTACGAAAACTATTTCTCCCGGCACCTCGGGATAGGTGGTCAGATGTCATGACTTCAGTTTTCAACCCGATTTACAGTAAATATTGTCTTAAAGCAAATATCGACCAGCTTTTCTGAATCAGCATAAAATTTTGAACATATAGGTTTGTTCTGATAAAATAAGTCATATCTATATTAGTTTTAATAGCCATTTTATATTAGGTCGACCGCGTCTCCCGGATTTACCCTACGTAAAAAATAGGTATAAGTAAGGGACTTTTTGCACCAATGGTATTTGCACCAATCTATAGTTTCGTCGATATATAGGTTAGAAAATATTATCATTCAAAAATAAACAATAACATGCAGACATTACTAAAGGAACAATCTTAACGTATTCATTTGATTGATACGCCGTTAAACTATAGTTTATTTCGAATAACACAACAAAAACGACGTATTTTTTTTGCTTGTTGATACACATAATGACAAAGGCCTCATATGACTCGCACGAACGCCCAAAAACGACAGCGACTCTACGGTCCTCCCTGTTACCCTTGCCATCAATATAGGTATGCTGCAATATTCAATCGACTGTGTACGAATGGAGATTTTGCATTCGGGACTTTTTATCCGTCGAATTTTTAGCCTCACCGTACCCTACCTGGCCGCCCCCCTCTTTTCCTGCCACCGTCCAAATTTATATATCCGGAACCGGAGCTCGGCCGGCCGGCTACGACGTCTAGTGCAATTAACCGAGCGATTACGCGAGCGGAGGCGCAACGATACGCGACAAAACGCGGTGCCGGTGGCTCGCGGCGCTTTTGCGCGACCAAACGGTCCAATTATACCCGTGGAACGAGGCGCGCGCGACGCTGGGGCTTTTACCATCAATAACCACTCGCGGCTAATAAGGATGTCCATCGTCTGGCGATCGGCTGAACTGCTCGCGCGGATGCATCGGTTCGTGGCGCGTAGCCGGGCGAGTTCCGAGCATAGCACGGAAACGCTGACGGTCTGTGCGCGGTGCCGTTTCGCAGCCACGGGTGTACGCGAGACGACCAGAGGGTATATACGGAGCGAGAGGGAGAGGACGAGAGAGGTAAAGAGGGAGAGAAAGACAGAGAGTGAGAGAGAGAAAGAGGGAGGGTCGACGGGCACCCGGACCGTGCCCGTGGTGTGCTCGTAAATTCTCGAAAGGAACGGTCCGTAGCAGCGGCTCTCTGTTACCTTACCGCTCTTCCCGCGGTAATATTACTCGGCTTATATTGCCGGGGCTCGGTCGTGGGAAAAGGAGGGACCGTCGGTGGGAGCAGGACAGAGAGAAGGACCGGTGTATACGTAAGCAGGGCGCATCCGTGCCTCGCCGCGGCTGGCTGGCTGGCTGGCTGGCTCGTTCGCTCGCTCGCTCGCGCTGGCTCGGGCTTCGCGTGTACGTGTGAGGAGAAGCGAACCCCGAGGGATCGGCGAGGCCCATGTACATACACCTATGTATCCCGCCGCGCGCGTACATACCCTGCAATCTATGTACGTATATAGGGTGTATACCGCAGAGTCGGGCATTATTGGAATAATTTTTTCCTAAAATAAACATTTCAAGAGATTTAAGTGGTGCCCGTTAGCGACCTTAACACCTTCGTCGGCTAATTGCTCGCCTGTTTACGTATGAAAAGTGAGATCGAGTACGATTAAATCTATTCTGTTGTTAATTACGCCGTTGGTACATCTCGTCGTGGGTGTGCGCTTACGTTGGACGAGTGATTATCCCGACAAATCGTTCGAATAAATCGATTCTATTCGGATAAGTATCTCAGTGCAGCTACTTATTCGCTAATTATCACCAATAATGCTCAGCTCTGATGTATGTACTAGGCGCGTATATAGCCGCGTCCCCCCGTAAGTAGGCGCCGATGTGTGCGTGCGCTCAGTCTCCTCGAAGCGACCGCGACGATAACCAACAGCACGAAGGCATCGCGCGGTGGCTCGACGTTGCCGTGCAGTGGTGTTGGGCCACTGCACCGAGGGGCCTCGCGAGCGCCACACACCCGTATATCCCCTTTGTGCGCACGGTTCGGGTTCGCGCACGCACACCACGCGTCGGAGGGAGCGAGCTCGGGCGAGGATAAAACCGGGGTAAAGGGAGGAAGGAAAGGGAGCGACGACGACGGCGACGCGGCCTGGCACATCGTGAGGAGAGGAGAGCAGCTGGTCGGCACACACTGCGTGCGACACTTCCACCTCTCGTGCTCCGCTCGCGGGACCCGCATGCCACGGCGATCGACGATCGTGTGGCC
Organism: Andrena bucephala; assembly: GCA_947577245.1. Classification (NCBI taxonomy): domain Eukaryota; kingdom Metazoa; phylum Arthropoda; class Insecta; order Hymenoptera; family Andrenidae; genus Andrena; species Andrena bucephala. The sequence continues at coordinate 98,672,761 of OX387716.1, read as the reverse complement.
CGAGGGGCCCGTAAAAGCTGCGCCGCGCTCTCACGCACGCGCACAGTCTAACCTTCCTCGCTTGTCGAACCGTCCGCGCACACACACGAACGAAGCGACGTTCGCGCGGGCTGCGGTCTGTTCCTTTGCCCCCGCGCTCCGGATATGTCGCTCGCGGCTCGCCCGTCCGAACCACGATGCCTCCTCGCTCCGTTCTATCGCGCCGCGACGGGAATCTACGTTCCCCGAACCTCGCTGCCTGGTCTGACCGGATACCCTCGGTTCCCTCTCTCGATGCAGCGAATTTCTTTGTTCGACACATTCTACTACACAGCTCGCGGCCGCTATCTCGCCTTTGCACGACCGACTTCTCGATAAGATTTTTCGTCGTATCAACCGAACCCTCGGCCGAGGCCCACTGTTGGCGTTCCTCGAAAAATCTACGCGGCATCGCGGGGTATTGGGAGGTTCGACTCGGCGCAGAGATATCGCAGCGGTTCACGCGACTGAGCGAGTTAAAGTCGGGCCAGGCTTTCCGCAGCGTAAGCGCGAAGGATTCTTGATTACCCAATTGACGGACCTTGGCACAGGATATATCGACGCGCCAAGCTCCCCGACTAACTGCTACCGCCACAACGACCGTTTGCCACGCGGAGCTTCGCCGTGCAAGCGCGATCGTGTGCGTTCGCGGGGCGCGGCACTTAAATGGGGATTTGGGACAAAATTAAAAGAATAAATCAATGTGATAATACTTCGCATTTTTATATTAATAATTACAACAATTGTTGTAATGAAGTAAACTGAGTTTTATTACAAAAGTATAGTAATTATACAAAAAGTATATTAATACATTATAATAAAATAATAAAACGCAATATTAGTATTAACAAAACACTTAAAAACATTTTATATGTATAAAATATGTATATAATACAAATAAATAATACATACAATAATATTATTGATATTTTCTTCAACTAAATCGTAATTACGAATGGATTTCCCTAATAAAAAGAGAAATAACATTCTGTGTAGCAGTTTGTAGCAGAAAAAGATTATGTGGCAACATGATACAATCAATGCCTTCTTGATACAGAAGAATAAAAATTACAGGATAGTTTGAATCGTTCTTTCTGAAACTCCTTTATTTAAAAAAAAGTTTTTTTAATTGGAAGTTGAAATTATACATACTACCTCTATTCAAATTATCCATATTTAAGGTATAACAAAACACTATTTTTAAAAAAATCATAAACAAGAATGAATAATGCACGAGGACGCTAATTTTTTTAGTTTTTAGATTGCAAGAATTATATGATAAATATTAATACTCTATTGGTTTATTGGGATATTATATTTTACATTCATGTTCCTTATTTACGGACTAATGGTTATATAGGATAACTAGATCATAATTGAACATTGATTATTTCGATTTTTGCCCATTACGTGCCGCACTGTGCGCGGGCGCGCGCCCATTTGCACGCACACACGCGAGCGCGCCGGCGTAACCGTCATCGGTCGGCGCGCAGTGACTAAGCGGCGCAAAAAATCCCGCGTATTACGGACCGTCCGCTCGGAGCAGGGGACCCGCGATGATTCCGAGGGGAGAAGTCGGGCGAGGTGTTCGAACGCGGCGTGGAAAAACGTATTCGTCAATATCCCCGGTTCAACCGGCTGCCTCCTGTATCTCGACGGTTCTCCTCTTTCCTTTTCGTCGTAAGGATACCGCGTGGGGGGGGGGGGGGGCAGGGAATCGTTATCGTTCGTGGAATTCCATGCGGCTGGGTCGAACGTTCCTCGGAAAGGCTGTCGTTCTTTCCGATGCGATCTAGAACTCGGTCAGCGACGAGGAAGAACTGCAAATAATCGTGATTGGTAACGATATAAAGGACCGATCTTCGGAGGAGGATAGGAATTTCGTTGCTGTTAACCTCGAGCATGATTTAGCGAAGTTCTTCGATGTCTCGGGGATGTCTCCCGCTGAAATGTAGCACGCGATTGTTACACGGTGGGATGAAAGAAAGGCGCGCAACGCTCCAAACGGGGATATGGTAAACGTACCTATTATGAAACGCTTTTCGAGGGGGTTATGCAATTATCATCTAATTTATAAAATTTAGTGTGTTAACTTCGAAAATTTGCATACCATTCGATAGGCCATTGTTTTGTGATCATATAATGAGCCATAAAATGTATATTATAAAGAAAAATTAATATGATTAAAAAACTAATTGAAGGACCTGTACGTATTATGAAACACTGCTTTCGTGCCATGACCCGGTGTTTCATATTCGATGTCCCTATTATGAAACGCCTGGTCAGCCAAATCTGTTCGTTTCAAATAAGCAGGAAAAACACTTTGTAAGTATGAGAAACATGAAAACAGATCAAAAAGGAAAGAAAAAACGCAATTTTTTAATGAAATGTGATTCGACCTAAGAATCCTGATATCTATGGAAAATTAAATGGTTGTAAGGAATGGGTCAAAATAAATAATCAATTTCCTCTTTTATTATCTTTTATTATCATACGAAATCTTTTAAAATGAGAAACATTAATAAACGTTTGTAAATATAACAAAGACCATATTATAAATAAAATGAAAATATTAATAGGGCAATTGTTGAATTACATTTTTTCACTTTTAATTCTTTGTTGGATTTCATTAAAGATTTATGTAATTTTTTTTCTCCTCTGTTTACTTTCTTTTCTCAGCTTTTTCTTCTTTCATCTTCTGTTGTTGTTCTTTCTTCATTTCTTTCTTCATTTGAACTCTCTACCAATCATCTGAAGTCCCCAATGCAGGTAATTTCGGTTTCCCAGTTGCTTTTAATTTATTTTGTTTCTTTGGCAGATATTGGGGAAGTAAAGTAAAAAAAGCTTCAGTAAAACTTTGACTTGTAACAGAATGTGATATGATTTTTTCTTGTAAAATTGGGCAAGAAGAACTGAAGAACTGTTTACGTGACTGTCAATATCACCCAATTGTGTATTTAATTTATTTTCTAAAAAAGAATGATTAAAAAATATATAAAAATAAATTTATGTTAAACGATTTTATTCAAAATGCACTAAAAACTAAAAAATAATTCTTTTCTTGTACTGTAATTTCGATGGTGTTTTAAACTTTAAATAAAATCGTGGAGCAGGATTTTTCATAACAATATGAATCAATTTAATACAGCATCAAGCTCCCTGCTCCATGATTTTATTTAAAGTGAAAAACACCATCGAAACTGCAGTACAAGAAAAGAATTATTTTTTAGTTTTTAGTCCATTTTCAATAAAATCGTTTGACATTTAATTCTTTTTTTATATATTTTTTATTTTCTAGTTTTTAGTGTTTATGAATTTACATTTCGCAGCACAGACTTCTTTAGAAATATCTTTTATTTCATTTCAAATCGCGATGCGACTAGCGACCCGAATGCAGCGACTTTTTGTCGTTTTCGTAAAGAACGCGAGTGCCTGATTTCAAGACGTTTGGATTTGTGGTTATGGGTTATATTTATTGACGACTGCATAATTTTTTCACCCGCTCGAGGTTAATTTTTTTTTTTAAATAATGTATTATCCAAACTACGCACGCCTGCAAAGTTTCCAGACAATTCCATAGTTGGAAGTGGGTTAAATTTGAGTTGCCAGATTTGAACCATACATACAAACATACAAACAGAGGATCGAAACTGAATAAAATCGTTTAAAAACTAAACAATATGTACCATACATATGTAACATACATATTCGCTGCTTTCCTTAAAGAAATGTCCTTGCCAACTGCTTCCACAGCTTGCTGTAATGTGTCAGGAGCGTAATTTTTCCTTGTATCCCTTTTTTTTAAAGTTTCCTGTAAGATTTTCCTTTAGGTAGACCGCATTACTTTTTGTTCCACTTTTTTTCAAAACATTTTTGACCGCTTTTCTCGTGTTCTTACATTTTTCAATGGTTTTCACTTTTTTTAGTCTCCCAGACATTATAAAATTCTTTGTCTGTTAAAAAAACTTTTGAATGTAAGTAAATATTACCTTAAATTGTGTTCACTTAAGCACTGTAGATTTTATAGCTTAGGTTTTGTGATATTTATTAAAATGTTCGAATTACGCATACTTGTATTTATGATGAGAACGTGAATTTAATATATTATATAAATTGCTCTAGGGCAATTGAAATAATGAAATATTTCTCTTTTGCACTGAAAATATCTAATTACCAAAACTGAGGCATGTGTTTCATAAACTGGTACAAACATATGAACATGGGTCCGTGGTCTTGGAACACGCTTTCGAACCTTTCCATAAATCGGGACATTACAAAAATTGAAGTAGGGGTATACACGATATGAAAGTTATTTTTATCAATGAAAAGTTATTAAAATTCAAAAAATTTTTAGAAAAATCAAATCTAGGATTTACAGGCTATTGTATATGCTAATGCTCATATTCGAAAATAATTTAAATTTGTGAAAATCTTCGAAAGAATTAGTCGTGGATGTTCATAGTGTTTACACAAGTAGAAGTTAATTTTTGCCAGTTTAGAGACACCTTACACTTAAAACATTTTTTTGTAATAGATTATTGCATAACAATACTTATGTTGGTGAATTTGTACAGAAAAGAATTTATAAATATCGATAGAATGTTTGCAGTTGGTTATGCCATACTTAACTATTTCTTATTTCGTTATTTGTGATGCTGTTTCAAAAAGGGGACATGTTTGAGAAGGTGTTTCATAATAGGTACTTTTACCTTAGATTCGCGTGGAAGAATTCGCCCGGAGAAGCCGCTGCGCGCCGCGCCACGCCGGTGTGTCGGTCAGCGACTGCGCGATCGCGTGCGCGCCTCCGTGTGTGCGTACGAGCCTACTATTAATCTCGCGCGGCGATACGTCATTCCGAAGCACCGCCTAACCGACTCTTATCGAATTCGAGCCACCCAGTGCTCATTATACATTCGAGAGGCCGACGGGACGCATCGGTGTACGGGAGGCGTCGCCGGCGTCGATGATAAATAGAGGACACGCTCGGCCAACTTTTCCAGCGATACGCCGCGGAAAGAAGGGCCCGATTCTTCGGTGCGATCCGCGGAGACCGGCTTCGCCGCGGAACACCTGTGCATACGCGTTATACCTGCGCAGGCTGGCTTTCCCGTGCAATTAACCGGCATCCGTGGGTAGATCGCTTCGCCTGACGCGACGTCTCGGCCGCGTTGGAGGAAAAACTAGTTCGCGGAACGATCGATGGCGACGATGACGGGCAGTATCGATTTCCAGGGCATCTCTTGACATTTGGCCCGCGCCATTAAACCGCGTCCGCCCGTCTCTTTCCCTCTCGCGCGGTCCGCCCGTCCACGGGCAGGCAGATGCAGTCGCGCGGCGGCTGCGTTTTCGATCCCGCCGAAAAATATACGCGACGTTCTTTTGTGAGGCGAGTCTGCCTTCGGGATCTTTCAGCGAACGAACCCACCTATCGGGGCGGCGAGAGGTAGACAAAGAGGAAGAGACGCGGCGTGCGAGAAGACCAAGGGAGGAAACTGGCAGGGAGAAAGAGAGAGGAAGAGAGAAACAGCGAGGCAGAGAGTTGGAGTGAGACGGAAGAACCATCCTCTTTAGAAGACCCTTAACCCTGCGGGTGACGGTCGAACGGTCGGTCGGTCGGTCGGTCGGACGAACGTCAGACAAAAGGGATCGGCCGGGAGCCTGGGCAAGGGGGGGCGGATGGGGGGAGAGGATAACAGTGGCGCGAGACGCGAACGAGGGGACCTGGGGGCTAGCGGGGTGGGTCGGGGGGAGACAGAGGCCTGGCAGCAGGAAGCTCGCGATGCGTGACTCACCGAACCGACCGAATGGTATAGAACCCGCGGGTTCGCGTTCGCGCTCTCCGTCTCCTTCTCCCTCTCCCTCTCTCTCTCTCTCTCTCTCTCTCGCTCCCTTTCGCCCGCCGCGCTGCCCTCTCTCCCTAGCCCGTTCCGTTTCGTTCGGTTCTCTCACTCCCCTCGTTTCTCGGACCCATCCTACTGATTTCCCCCTTCGGTCGGTCACCCTCCCTCTCCCCTCGCCCGCCACTTCGAGGGAGAAGAAGCCCCCTCGACTGTGTCCCCCTTCCTCCCCCTCGCCGCCGCCGCCTCCCCCCTGTGTCTCTGGTCGCTGGTTGAGCACACGGCTCTGGTTCCTGCCTAGCCCCTAGTACCCGCGTCGCGCGGAGCCTTTGTCCTCTTGCCATCAGCTCGCGTTATTTCACACTCTCTCTCGCGCGCTCGCGCGTGTGCACGCCTCTCCGCTGCACACGTCCCGCGAACCCGCTGCTCGCTGGTAGCCGCGCGTGAGAAAGAGAGCCGCTACTCGAATACCGTGCCACGAACGCCGCTGCGTCGGGCCAGCCGGAGTTCTCTCGCATGGAGAAGTCCCAGAGATATTACCCTCACTTTCTTCTAACCCTCGCTGTGTTCCGCGGTCCTTCGCTCGTTCCCGCACGGCCTATCTCGGTGCAGCGTACGCGTAGGGCTCCTTACGCCACTCTGTGCCCCTCTGCACGGCGGTAGCTTGTACGCGTGGGTTGGGCACGCACAACGTCCATCAGCTAGCGTTCATCTACGTTCCAACGGGGATAGAGTGGGGATGGGTCCTGACCTATCTTCATTTCCCTAAAGTATCTCGACGCATTTCAGGCGGGGATGCAGAGAGGAGGAGGCTGGGGGCGTCTCCCTCCACCTTCAGGGGTAATATACATATTTTAATCTGTTTATAGTATTACTTCAACAAGTTACCCCACAGAAAGCTTCGACTTGTTCGGTTTAAATAACAAATTCATTTTTTTTGTGAGAGTGATCTTATCTACTGCCTTTGAGAAGTTAACTGTAAAATATCAACTATCGATTTTTCTCAACTCTGAGGAGACTCAAGATCTGTATGAGATCAAGGCATAAGATAGGATGACTGGATTTGCTTTAGCGAGAGGATATCGTAACTCACGAAAATCCTGTACCGCCCCTGACACATTTACGAATCAGCCTGTTCTTCTTTCACCCTTACCAACCACGAGGACCGTGCTTCGTGCAGACAACCTAGAGAACGCGAAAACGATCTGAAGGGTAGAAACGCGAGGGCACCATCCTCGGGGTCTGTTCTTATTAGCCTGGCACTCTAGTGTGTTGTCGGGTCGGCCGGATCCGGTGTGTTTGCGCGCGATCGCGTACGTGCGCGCGTGTATCCAGCGGACCGTGGGCACACGCGTTGCGTGCATGCGTGCAGCTGGGGTACGGTGGGCTAGCCACGTCGCTAACCGCGGCCGAGCGAGGAATTAGCGAGTCGTGCGGCGAAGGAGACTACCGTAAAGTCGTGGCTCGTTATGCGTCGCACCGAATTGCGAGCACCGGGGCTATATCGTAGCCACCGTCTACCGGGTATATATACGGGTATGGAGCGAGGCGCACGAGAGAGCCGATGGGCCAGGAATGGGTTCGAGGTTAATGCGCTCGCCCGGGGTCTAATGACCAAGGACCGACTTTAGGGTGGGCCGGGCTGATGCCTCCACTGAATTTGCGGCGGAACGGCTCTCGCTTTACGTAATTGCTAATTAGTAATTGGCGGCTGGCGTGTCCCCTATATCCGTGAAATTTTTAACGCGCCAACCGATATCTCACCGTCCAGCCGCGGTCGCCCGATACACAAGGTGGTCGAAACGATGAGAAACGGTGGAAACGGAATTGTTACACCGAGATTCTATCGGTATCTCGCTTCCACCCGTTAAGAAACGAGCAGGGAAGAGAGTCTGAATTGCACGTCGGTATTGCACCGATTAAAATTGCTCGTAACAGGCTTCATTGGAGACCGGCAAATGGATCCAGTCTGAACGTATTAATTGACATTAATTGAGACCGGGGGACATTAATAGCGCGCGGTTATCTTTATCTGCGCGCGTTTCCGACACGCGGCGTCACCAGCCGTCTCGCCCGTCCACGTCGCATCCTGAAACTCTCCGCTCCTCTCTTTAATCCCACGCCCACGGGATTTCTTGATACTCGCCCGACCGCGTGACAAGATTTACGCGTTTCCTTACCATTTTTCCAGCGAGAATTTCACAACGGGAAAGCTCGGCGCGCGCGGTCCTCCCCGCAGCGGACAACTGAAACTCGACGTGCCGCCGCGTAAGCTGCTTAGCGCCGAGCAACCAAACAAGCACGCGGCTAATTCTGTCCCGCTGGAACATTAACATAAAACATTAACGCTGAATTAAGGTTACCGCGCGCCTCTACCGCGGCCGATCGTTAATTCTGCGAATCGAGACTCGCCGGCCTCTCCCGGCGAGGGCCGGTAGCCGATTATTAAACCTTTCGGTGCCGCGGGCGGTTATAGACGTTCGGCCCAACTACGCCGTTCTATTTACAAAAATACACGAGGAAGAACGATCTCGAGTGGAGGATCGCGTCGCTATTAACGCGCACCGCTGTCGGAGAACTGTATTTCTTTCGCGAGAGCACGGTCGCGTTGCAAAACGCTCGCGAAAAGGCGCTCGCTAATCGTCGATCGCGTCCACGTATTCCCGCGGAGAGGCACGCCGGCACAATGGGCGCGAATAAATTTACTCGCGGGCGAACGTGACGCGCGGCTCGGCTCGGCCGCGACAGGCCTCGAAATGGTGCGAGAAACTCGCGCGCGTCCTTTGGTGTATAAGGACACGGAGCCTCGGACGGAATACTCGCGCGAACCAGTAAGGTCGCGGCGATCGCTCGCGCTTGCGAAATCGCGCCTAGTCCGCCGCACAGTGGGGCACTTTACATAGGAATCGCGGAAAAATCTCATAACGTTGTTGGTTATCAATATTTTTCCATGCTTTCCTTTTATATTACTTCTTGATAACTTAATGTTATATAAGTATTAGTAAATAATAATGAAATATATTTTCTCTGTAACGATTTTGGTAACAATACTTTATTTATACTTTACATTGTTTTGTCTGTTATTTAATGTTTTTAATATTTTAAAAAGTTTTTTTTTAAAAAGACTTTTAAAAAGTAATATAAAATAGAAAGTATGCAAAAATAGCAAGAAATGCTGATGTTATGAGTTTCTGCGAAATCGCATACACAGCGCACCCCCGCGATTATGAATTAATAACAGCCAAACTTGAAAAAAGACGCAGCCTATTTTTACAGGACTATCAATAGATGGTATCTGCTTTCAAATAGTACTATCTAGAGCTCGGACGAACGCGGAGCTTTTTTTTTAAACCTAAAACAGTTAATGAAAACTTGAAATACTTGGTAGCTCCATTTTGAGTTTTTATCTCGAGACGCGGCAGCGTCTCGACGCCAAGTACATGTTTCGACTCCCTGTATATGTCGACTATCGCTACCGCTATCATTTACTCGTCGCCCGGCTAATCCAACCTAACCTGAAACTTATTTCATTAATATCTCATCATGCCTGAAATATTTTTTAAATTTAAAGGCATTTTTCTTATGAAAAAGAAAAAAAGTAGAACCGTGCTCTCAGCGCATAGTACGCATCACGCATCCACCTCAGCGGCAAAGATACTGGGCGTTGATCTAGGCCTGGTCAGAAAGACAGCTGGCTGGAATAAAGAGTCGGAAACATTTGCAAAATTTTATGATAGAAATGTTAGACCGGATAAGCAACAATTTGTCTTATCCATACTGGAAAGTTAATATGTGTAATATGGAACAAAAAATTGTTCAGACTAACTCGTCAGTTAGTGTTTCCAGTTGGACCGCCGTAATGAGACTTTAAACATCTACGATGTGATCTTGAGGAGGAGGCGCTAAATACAATTGTATAATTGAACGAACTTACCAAGTGAAGTTCAAGCAGTTCTGTGGATAGAAGTGACTATCTACAGAAATTCAGAAAAAAATCAACATTCTGGTAAGAAAATTGACACGATTCCCGTTAGAATCCGAAAGGTCAATTTCAGATAAATTTTTCTTTGTAATTAACAAGAATATGACATATCTGTTTGCATGGTTAGATACTTTGATCCATTGGCTATCAGGATAGAGTGATGGATCCACAGAAATACAACTTTGATTTTAAGGACTTTTTTCATCGCCAGCCCACTGTGCGCCGCGTCGATCGGTTTGCGAGGCGATACGCGTGACGTAATTGCGCGCGGTTACGTCTGCCCCGCGCGCGCGCGCTGGCATATCGGTCGACACGCACCACACGGCACCGTTTAAAATCGCCGTATCACCGCCGGAAGCGGCTCGAAACGACGAAATCGCACGCTGGCGTTCCTCCGAGCAGCGGGCCGCGTTTCTGTGCCGCGATCTCGGTACCAGGGCCAAGCACCTCGCGCTTCCTTGGCACCCGCTCGGCGGCGCTTTTAGGATCGAATTCTATAGCCTTTGCTCGCGCAGCCAGCTCCGGCTGCGCACCTAAACGGCGTACTTCTTGGCTGTTGATTTAGAATTTAGATGATCGAACATTTTAATCTCGCCTCACAGATTATTAAACGATCTTCTTGTAATCCAACGGGAAGGCAAGCAGTTTAAATAATTTGAACGCGGTTATCGAGGTGGCTGGCAGGAACGAGCTGGAAGAGACGCGAAAGAAATCGAGGGCCGATCGCGATCGCTCGGCCCCGAGTCACGCGCTCGCAGTCACGCTTCGGAAGTGGCGATCGTATTAATTCGATTCGTCCCCGTTGCGCTATCACGCCGAAATTGCGAGCGTGTCGGGTGGACGAAGATAAAAGATGCCCAATCACGAACACTTGCGACGACGGGTTCGCCCTTCGACGTGACGTCAGAGCGGCGCAGTCGCCGCCGACCGTGATTCGTCACGGTCTAGTTTCCCACCTCGCCGCTGCTATATACGACTCGCCTCTACCCGGGGTCGAGCGGACGGGGGCTTCCTTCGTTCTTTCCCGCCGCGTTTCGTGAGTTTTGGCGCGGATGCAGCGCGACCCACCGACCAGGGAGAATGCCTTTCTCCTTTCGGCTCCGCTCACGAAGCTCGTTCAATCGAGACGCGTCCTGATTAACGAAATTAAACCTAACAGACCGGACTGATATTCGAGCGGAATCGAAGATGAGCCTTTGTCTGGCCGCTGAATCCGCCACTGTATCGCACACGCCAATCAACAGTCCCGGACATGGATTCTCTTTTTTTCCCCCATTCCGTCGACCTTTAACTTTGCCCATTCATGTAAACACCGAGAGCTTGGGCGCACGCCGCCTTCGCTTCGCAAGTGGAGTCTCTTACGTGGCTTTGCCACCGCGCCCCCCTCCTCCCGCAGTCGCCACTAGTTTGACTAGCGTTCGTGTGCACGGTAACGAGCTAGCGAAAGGACCCCGGTATCCGGAGAAACGTTTATGTATCTACAAGGTGCGTGCTATTGAAAGCTTTTCCTACTAGTTCTAAGTATCGCGTCCATCCTCCCCTGGATTCGGTTTAAGTAACAAGATTTATGGTAAACAAGTAAGGGACTGCTGCTATTGAGGTTAGGTTTTATATCGGCATTTTTATTGTTGCGTATCGCGTTGCTAACGCGAACATAACCTCGCTGGTCTGTAAACAATACCGCAACGTTCACGGTTGAATCAATCGATTATTTTCGGCATCCCTCGCAAACACTCGCGGAAATATGATCGTCGAATGGAAGAGGTTAAACTGGTGGCGAAGCCGTTATGTTATTCCTCTCGCTTCCTGCGTGCTACACCTAATGTCGTTAACCGGTATCATTACGCCTACTCTGTTTGCGGTGTCATAAAATCGATATTATTAAACCGCACATCCCGCGCTCGTGGTTAATGAAACCTTCCCCCTTCTCTATCTTATTTCGTTCTTTGTGCCATCCATCATATCGCCCGCAGAAGAGGGGGGAGAGGACCGCGGCAGTAAGGTCTCGGTTTCCGAATTCTCGACGGACGGTCGGCGCGGCTGTGGGCGTTCTCGGCGAGCGTGGAGAGGAAGCGGTTCGAGGACATCGTCGGCCAGCGAAGAAATTTTAATTCGAGCGACCGTGCTCGATAACGCGTATCGAAGCCTCCTCGTCTCGCGTCGAGTCTTTCCAACGATCCACAGCCGCCGGCCGGCTCTCCCGTCCTCCTCGCTCTTTCCGTCGCTCCTCTCCGTCGCTCTTCTTCCCCCTTGATCCGTCCTTCGTCCGCGACTCCCTGCTTCCCCCCCCCCCCCCCACCGTCCCTCCTCCCTGCTCCCCGTCCGTCCCCTTTCCATCGGCAGTTTTTATCGGGCAACGAAGGCACGGTGCTCGCCTCCATTATACCCACATCCATTCTACCGTGGCCCCGCTGGAAAAATCCGGCATCGAGCCTCGTCGGCGGACGAACGTTCCTCCCTCCTCCTCCCCTCCCCCCCCCCCGCTCGCCCCTTCTCGCGTCCAGCAGCTCGTTCCTCATCCGCGGGGACCTCGCCACGGTTTCTCCGTCGCCTTCTTCTTCGTCGTGCTCGACCTTTTTCCGAACCCTTTTACCGCGAACGTCCCTTCCCCCGGCGCCTGGGTCCAGGGACTCTCTTTCTCCTCGATTTTCACTCTCCGCGGATCCCAAGGAACGGAAGCCACGAGGCTCGCTTCGAAAACCGGCGCGCACCACCACCCGGGGCCCAGCAGGGTCGGCGGGGGGTGTAAGGTGGGAGAAATGGGATTTATAGCCCGGTTGCTGGACGACGTTTTTTCTCCCGCCCCCCCCCCCCCCCCCTCGAGAGAGCAGCGAAATAGCGCCTCGTTCTTTCCTCTTCCATCGAGCAAGAGAAGTCGACGGAGGTGGTCTCGTGCCCGCGCCAGCGAGGAAAGACTCGGGGCCGCGATAGCCGGGGCGACCGTGGAAAACGTAATCGATACCCGTGTGTATCGCATATATCAAAGGAATCAACGACCGGCGAGGCACGATGTCATCGTGTTTCCCTGAATTCGATTTCCTTATGGGGCGGGGGTGGGGGGGGGGGGGGGGGGGGGGGAGCGAGGGTGTTCTCGCGAGCGCGGCTCGCGTCCCGCAGTTTGTTTACTCCCGTCGTCCTGTACAACGCGATACCGTGGTTACGTTAAAAAAGGCCTCGCGGAGGATCGCGACGTTCTCCTCTCGTTAGTGGCGCGCACGCGTACTCCGGGGAACTTTCGAAAATCGATATTCTCGGAAAAAAAGGAAACGAGACCTGAAGCGAGGAAATTTCATCGCGCATTTTCGGGGAACCGACCCCTCGCGCCCCTTCGACCAACCCAGTGCCGCATCTCGCGGGACTTGACGTCCACGTTTCTTTCTCCCTCTCGCTCTTTCTCTCTCACTCTCTCTCCCTCGCTCCTCGCCAGCCGGTGACCAGTGGTGTCACCCTTCCTCCTCCTCCCCCTCCTCCTCCTCGCTCCTTCGTTTTTTTGGCTCGCGCCGGAGAGACAGATAAGCGAAGGACCGAACGACCGACCGACCGACCGGTTTGGTCGTTACTTAAATTTCCAGACGGAATTCATTCGCTAACCCCCGTCGTCCCTCTCTTTCTCGCCCGATCGGAAGAGCGTATTCAGGAATCCGTTGGATGTCACGCGGCAGCCAGCGATAAACTTGTTTCGCCGAGCATCTCGCATTAGGTAATACATAACTGGAATGGCGAGAGCGCGCGAGGAGTGCGAGCAAGGGAGAGCCGAACGGAGCGAGGAACGGGAGAGAGAGGGAGAGAGAGAGAGAAGGGACCGAGAAGCGTCGCTTGGCTAGAAGGTTAGGGGGGGAAGCCGTGGAGAGATACACAGAGAGGCAGGTACGCGTTCATTGTCCCGTGGGTAATGGTGCTTCTTCGCGCGTTCAACGTATTCGTAACGAGATAAACAATACCCTGCTCAAAATCTGTTACAGCTGTTAAGCCGCATGCCCGATTAAAAGACGCTCCGCGTAACACACACGCGACACCGTCCACACACCGCGCGCACACGCTGACCCAAATAAATTCCTCCGCCCGTGGTTCTGCGTTATTAACCCATTTATGGACGAGGATCCTGTTGGAGGACGCGGCGCTTGGACGAGCCTGAACGGGCGGCTGGACGTGACAGACGGCGATTCGGTGTCAGGTAATTGATACGGATACCTTTCTTACGGCCCATTCTTAATTTACGTATTGTTTATCCCGCGACAAGATAAATTCTGTTACTTACGTATATGAAGATATGAAAATATTGTATCGAGGTTTCTCGGAAAGCAAACTTAAATTCGTATTGGTGAAGGTCAATTTGGGAGAACTCTATTTCAAAGACGAAAAGTAAATAGTGTATGAATATTTTCATAATAATAAGTCGTCAATTTTGCCAAAGTTATGGTCGAGCCAATCACCCTTGTTTTGCCCCGAATAAATTTTTGTCCCCTGGATACTTTGGTCGCGAATTTCGTGCTATTTAGGTTGTTCCGCTTTTCGCTTGTCGGCCGAGCAGTGCGCTGGCTATTATCCGGGATAGCAGCCACGGAATCGATCGATCGATTCCTTGGTGTTCGTGGTCCGAGACTTCCCACGAGAGAGGGATGGAGCGTGGGGAGGAGCGAGAGAGAGAGAGAGAGAGAGAGAGAGAGAGAGAGAGAGAGAGAGAGAAAGAGAAAGAGAGAGAAAGGCACCCTAACGCGCACCAATATATCCCCTTGAAATTATTTCGTAATGGCCGAGGTATTAAAAGAACGGCGGGCCGCGCGCAGCGTTTAATTACCATCCCAGTAAAGCCATGGGAAAATTATCGACGCTAATGATGAAAATGTCGGCGTAAATTCTCTTTCTCTCTTATTCCTTAATTTTGAAAAAAAAACAACGAGGGGGAATAGAGAGAGACGGTTGAAGCGTATCGGAGCGCAGCTCCGACGTGTTTCGCGAATGTAATTAACGGGACGGCGCGGCTGCGAGACGGAATTGGTATTCCGTCGCAAACAAGGTACCGATTAAGGGGCGAGCACAGGGAGCGGCCGTGGTCAGGGATACAAGTTGAGAACACGGGCATGACAATGGAGTAGCGCAAGCCAAGATACCGGCCTTCGCGAAAACGATCAATCGGTTCGGTTCGCGCTCGCGTTCGTGGCTCGGCGAAGAAAATAGTACTTGGTCGCGCGGCGACTGAAGGGGAAACGAGGGGGGGGGGGGTCGGTTGGAGAAGGGGCGAGGGTGGAGGGGCAGGCGGCTCTAGCGCCGCACAGTGGGATAAAACGACCCGACAGCGATCAAAAATCTATAACTTTGGTTCTGGTCTAGATAGTTTAACGAAATTTTGCTCAATTTAACCGCAAATTTACGGCCTTTTAGTTGTATTGATATAAGTGATTATTAACCCTCGGAGGCCCGTGTTAGGCTCGTGTATTTCGACCCATGTTTTCGAATAGAGAGGCTACTGGCCAATTACAATTCACATTTTATTAATATACTTACTAGTTACTGTATTATATTGTGGTAAACCCCGTTTTTTAATATTTGCTATTGTTTTCATGTGATCGGTGCTCAAATTTTGCAAAAATCACAACAGTTAAGAGCTTTTCAAAAACTTTTATGTTTCCCATAGTTTTTATTCACGATTCAGAATTTTTTTTTGAGAGGTGCAATTTAAGTTAGTTACAAAGTTAATTACATAGCTATATACTCTATTAAGGCCATATATTCGAGTAAAATGTTAATAAACTTTTTATAAAATTTTAAAAAGTTGCAACCATTTGCAATGGGTGTAATTGATATCACGTGAAAGAATGAACCCTTCTCTCTTAGTAACAAAAAGAATTAGGTGCTACTTTTTGCTACTTTCCAAGAAAATGGTAATTGAAGTAAAATCTACCGTACCTGCCCATTATGTGCGTCACACATCTAATAAATTATTCATTTCTTCCGAATAAGTTAATCATTTCTTCCGAATAAGTAAATCATTTTTTCCAAATATATCTTAATTACGTCTAATTTCCTTCTTACTCTTCGAAACGTTGAGATGTAAGGGTCCGAGGATATCAAGAGCATATTCTTCTAATTACACCCATTGCAAATGGTTACAACTTTTTAAAATTTTATAAAAAGTTTGTTAACATTTTACCCGAATATATGGCCTTAATAGAATATATAGGTATGCAATTAACTTTGTAACTTACTTAAATTGCACCTCTCAAAGAAACATTTTTCAGAATAGGGAATAAAAACTGTAGGAAACATAAAAGTTTTTGATAAGCTCTTGACTGTTGCGAATTTGACAAAATTTGAGCACCGATCACATGAAAACAATAGCAAATATTAAAAAACGGGGTTTACCACAATATAATACAGTAACTAGTAAGTATATTAATAAAATATGAATTGTAATTGGCCAGTAGCTCCTCTTTTCGAAAACATGGGTCTAAATCCACGAGCCTAGCACGGGCTTCCGAGGGTTAATATCACTTATATCCATACAACTTAAAGGCCGTAAATTTGCGATTAAAGTGAGCCAAATTTCATTAAAATATCTAGACCAGAACCAAAGTTATAGATTTTTGATCGCCGTCGGGTCGTTTTGTCCCACTGTGCGCCGCGCGATATATCCGCTCGATTTACTTTCTCGACTCCCTTCTGTCTTCCTGTCCTTCCCTTGCCGCTTTCTCGTTGCACAAAAGCCCACGCGGGGGGAACAAAAAAAGACTCGCTCGTCCGTGCGCGCGAATATGCACCACCGCGGGCGCAATTATACGACGAGCACACCCGTAAATGCAGGTAGTAGGCGACGACGAACGAACGGCAGGAAGAGAGGGTACGGGTAGCGAGCGTCGTTCGCCTTCTTCCCATTTTATTGTTCCTCCACCCTTTCCTTCCTTCCTTCCTTCCTTCCTTTCTTCTCGCGCTCCACCTTTCCGTGGACTTCGCTCGTGAATCTCTCTCTCTCGGCGCCGATGGCAGACCGCTCCCTCCCCTCTTCCCGTCCCCTCGGTTTTCGAAGACGGACGCGCGGAATTATTTAAAGATCGACGCGACGCGTGCGAGCGTCACCGTGCTCCGCCGCCACGGAAATTTCTAGCGGACGGCGGGAACGGAGCACGATCGTTACCTGGCGTTTCAGCGGGTGCGACGGTACTCTAAATGTGTGGATCAGAGCGATATAGCTTGTCGCGGCAATACTGGTACGTAATGCTTTCTTTTCGAGCTTTCAATCGCGAGATGAAATTGACTCGCTTGCTCCAATAAAAATCGACCCTACAGAGATACAGGTCAGAGGGAAGTTGGATCGAGGAATCCTAATTCGTACACGGTTCGTGCCGCTGCGTATATACGCGGTAAACGTATATATGCGAGGCCACGTCGCGTTGCTCGCGAGCGTCGTCGATCGCCGCCCACGGCTTTCCCTTATAAACCATTTACGAGACGGACGAGGCGGCCGCTGCTCGTAATTACGTAACGAACGTACCCCCCCCCCTCCCTCCCCCCCAAGACAGCGGTAAATTACGGGAACACGGGGCAAGGAAAAATAGAGAAGAAAGCCGAGGGAAGGACACGCGCACCCTCCGCAGTCGAGCGTCCGGCCCCCAGCCACGGCGACCCCTCGCTGTTCCGCTGTTTTCTCGCGCACGTTTCACTCCCTCGGCCTCTCTGTCGCCTCCCCCCCCCCCCTACGTCCCTCTGCCTCCCCGCTCTCCCCCCCCCCCTTTGCCCCGCGAAATTTGTCCGTTTGCAGCGCGAGTGAATTTAGGGTGGTACACGGCGGACTAATAACAAAGGGGCTGGCGCAGGAGAAAGGGGAGCAACGTTCGCCGCGCAGGAGGACCCCGAGTCCAGAGGGCCGTGTGACTCTCGGGTGGCTGACAGCGAAAGACAAAGCCGGAAGCATCGACGCTTCTCTCTCTCTCTCTCTCTCTCTCTCTCTCTCTCTCTCTCTCTCTCTCTGTCTTTCACTCTCTTACTCTCTCCCTCCCGCTTTGTCTCTCTGTCTCTCCGCTTCGTCCCTTCTGTCCGCGTCTTTCGTTCGCTCCGGCGGCTTCGTCAGGAGAGAAACGGGCGTCGAGGAAGAAAGAGCCGGACAAGCGGGGGAAAGGCGAAGACAGAAGACCGGAGGGAAAGAGAATGATAAGGGGGAGGCGGGGGTCGGTGAGGAAAGGAGAACGGTGGACGACGACGAGGGAAGGCGGTGACCCGCGGTGCCTGTCTGCCGCGCTGGCCGCGTTTCAGAGAGCCGCACGGCTCTCTAGCACGCGGCGTTATAGCCTCTCTCTCTCTCTCTCTCTCCCTCCCTCTGTGCTTCTCTCGCCGGGATTCTCTCCTCGTCCGCGTCCACGTCCGCGTGTACAGCGTGTGTGTCGTGCAGGGTGGCACAGAGAGAGCGGTGGCCGTCGTCCGTGGGTCGTGCGGCTGGGCGCGCAACACGCAGAGCGAGAGCACAACGGTGGCCAGAGAGAGCGAACCAGCGCGAGAGCACCGCTCGCCGCGGCGCGGCGGATAGCAGAGAGGAACGGCGCGGCGGGATCGTGGAGGAGGATGAGGAGCACAGCAAGGGGGCAAAGGGGGTGGGGGTGGGTGGGGAGGAGGTGGAGGAACGAACGTCGACGGTGATCGGGGGAGAAGCGCGCGGTAGGACGTTGGACAGAGGGGAGAAGGCAGAGTTTGGCGCGAGGGAGAGCCAGTATATGGCGAAGCAGGGTGCTAGAGGAGGATGAGGTGGACGAGGAGGAAGAGGAGGAAGAGGAGGAGGAGGAGGAGGGTGAGCCGCACACCAGCGGGCGACTGCGGCTCTCTGCGAGTAGAGACCAAGCGAGGAGTGGCGTGGTGCGGCGAAGTGAAGAGGAAAGGGGGGGAACAGGGGGGAGACGAAGCAGGGAGGACGGAGGTAATTTGAGCGTCACACGCCGAGCGAGCGGCAACGAACGAACGCCAGGCAACGTCTATGTGCTAC
This sequence comes from Andrena bucephala, assembly GCA_947577245.1. Classification (NCBI taxonomy): domain Eukaryota; kingdom Metazoa; phylum Arthropoda; class Insecta; order Hymenoptera; family Andrenidae; genus Andrena; species Andrena bucephala. The sequence goes on along the minus strand of OX387716.1, from coordinate 98,653,956 downwards.
ATAAAGAGGCTCCCCCTATCCTCCCCCTTATGTATCCAACCCATCGCGAACCTACGATGCGACGCGACCCATGTACAACGCGTCCCAAAAGTCCCGTGTTGCCTGCCTGCCTGCTGCCTGCCTCTGCCTGCCTGCCTGCCTCTGCCTGCCTGTCTGCCTGCCTGGCTGACTGCCTGCCTGGTAGACCGGCCCGCTTCGTAACCGTGTCCCAGAGAGAACCGCGCTCTGCTGGGATATATAGCGCGTATATGAGAGACCACGGGCGCTGGGCAAGCACTAGCTGGGAAATGGCTTTAACCCGGGTTATCGAGGGACGACGACGACGACGTCGACGACGACGACGGCGGCGAAACGAGGGAAGGACGGAAGGAAGGGCTGCGAAATTTTTCAGGAGCTAGCCAGCACGCACGCTGGCTGTGTTGGTGAACGAGAACGTGCACGTGGGTGTGGTTTTTGGCGGCAAAGCTTTTCCTCCTAGGAGGGCGAAATGAAGGTAGCTTCGCTCGGCAGACCTGCTCCCTTGCTCGCTCGCGAATACATTCGCCGAAGCGCGCCTCGGCTCTTGCATTTTATATGAGAACGTCCGCGGACAATCCTTTCCCGCGTTCTATAGCCTCCTCCTCGCTTTTCGGTCCTCTCTGTTCCATTCCCTGTATATACGTACTTGCTCCTCGCAGGACCTTTCAACAGTCGCGTATCAATTGGCCGATCGAAGCCGATCCTCTGTACCGATCTGACGTGAATCATGAACTGGGGAATATGGTTTCATTTGTTAGGAAATACCTCTTCGTTGTCATCGAAATACCATTCGATTTCTCTAGATCCATCACAGCTCACAGTTTCCTCCGCAACCCTTTCACGGCTCATCTACGTTCTTCCATCCTTTCCTCGCCGTAAAAACGGCACCCACCTACTTCCCTACCGGTGAAATCCCCGCAGATGCAGGAACACAGCCCACAGGGTCCACACCGAAATCTTCGGATCGATCGCCCTGCGGGGTCCAAAGTTTCCGCGGGATCAACTATTTGGGGTCACGGTATTTCGGCGATTCGGGGTTGATAGGGGGCCGGAGCGTTCCCGGGGATGGGAAAGAACGGTCTCGAGCCGCTCCCCCGTGGTTTATGTGCTCATTAGAAACTCGAGAAGTCCCGGCATTCGAAGTCCTCGACGGTGACCGGGCGCGGCTCGCGTTCCTCTGGCTTCCAACTGGATGTGTGTGCACATGAAAACGCGCCCAGCGTTTTCCCGCGGAAACGTTCAAACTTATTAATGCCCCGTCCCGATGCAAGCCACCACAGAACCGTGATTCACGAAAGCTCGGAGAGGGGGAATGGTAATTTGTTTACCGAGAACAAACTCGCGAAAAGGCTTCCCCCCGGTCTCACCCCGCCTCCCTCCCTCTCTCTCTCTCCGCGCGCGACATACGCCGAATGCTCGCGAGCCTTAATTGCACGGCTCCCACTTCGCACCTGTTATTGCTGTAAAAGTCGAGCGACCGCCGTTTCCGTTCTGCGCGCGTGCAATCACTCCCCGGCACCGGCGCGCGTACGTGCGCCGTTAAAACGGCTATCGCGCGAGTCACGCGCAATTAATCTTAAACTGCAGCCATCGATCTTGTCCCAATTAGTCTCCTTTTCGTACGGCATTCGCAGAGCCATCCTCTGCGCGCGATTACTGGTAAGCGACTCTAATTAATTGACACGAATGCTCGCTCTTTCCCACCGCGATGCACCTTGCCGCGTATCTGGAAATATTTTCCAACGATCCCCGGTGAACTTGAGGCTCGCCCCGCCGCGAAGGGCTGCCGTGGATTTGGGCCACGAACACAACAGGGGAACTCTATAAATATGTCTGGCCTTCTTGACCTTGTTTTCCAGTCGTCGATCTCGCGTTCCAGTAATTATTGCTTGCAAAGTAACCTCGCGTTAATGGATTAGCGACACGGGAACGTTTACTGGCCGGGAGAACGGCAACGATTGTTGAGCAGGCTTTCAGGGTCAGAATCGTTTCCCTTTTTCTTTAAAGCGCCATATCTTTCCCATCTCGCGTAACCGCCGCTTTTAAGAAGCTTTATGACCTGTTACGCAGAGTCGTTCGAGGTCATAAACGCACAATGAACCGATGCCCAAAGTACACTTCCTATCGTCATCCTACTTTAGTAGACACTCGCACCTTTCTTCTTCAACTCCGCACTCCATCTGTTTCGAACTACATAGGTACCCTTAAGGGGACTAAGTAAATGGGCAGTCAAATCGCTCGAGGGTCAAGTATATTTTTGCGAATTAATTACTAGAAGATGAATACAAATTCTGACTAGTACTTTTGGGTAATGTTTATTAATACCATTTTAATATATAAAGCAGAAAGCTTCTATATGTTTGCTTGTTTGTATGTCGCCTAAAAACTTTTGAACGATAAACTCGGGGATCACGAAATGTGCCTCAGCTCATTATGCCTGACTAATCCAGACGAATGTGATTATTTTCACCAAAAAAACTAAACAAATTTTTTTTTTATAAAATCAGAATCTAAATTTCGGGCGAAGTAAAGCTAGTAAACTATAAAAAAAAAACATTTTTTGGACAATATATACATATATATGACGGTGCCACAGTCGTCTGATGTGTAGGCGTTTTTTCTCTGAATTGTCCGTTTTCGCAGGGCAAAACTGAACTCAGCTATTTTGTAATATTTCCGTACAATATTTAAACATTCATTAATACATGCCCCAAGCATAAGAAGTGTGGAAATAATTTTCAACCTCATAGTACATCCTACCTACCTATCACGAAAAACAATGCGTCTAATTTGGTGGAATTTTAAGCGCCTCAGGGTGCAAGTCACCTAAGCAAGTTAATACTTCCAGCTTCAGCTTCGCCGTGGAATACTCGATCTTAAAGCGTCGCCCATCGATACCTACTCGGAGCAGGAAATCCATCGTCGTCGATCAGGCGAGCGTTTCCCAACCGCTCCCCTGGCCAGATTGCTCGGCCGCTGGGTAGGTTCCCCGGATTTCTGGCCCGGCAAAAAGTAGCCCGATAGCGCGGCACGGTGGAGCGGCGAAAATCTGGATTGGTCGCGGACGGCGATCATAATGGGCGCGGGAGCGATGATAATGGGCGCGCGCACCGTCTTTCGAAACTTCCTATCGGAGAGGCTGACGTCGTCGTCGGTGTCGCTGTGTCCACACACACACACACGCGCGCGCACGTACGTGTTATACATCGAGTGTCGGTATTGGGGCGGAACGAGCAGGGTTGTACACGCCGGCCCCCGCCTCCCCCTCCTATGTGCATGTATATGCGCTCCGCGATGCGACGTGACGATATACACCGCGTTCCAAAAGGCTTCCTGCCATATTCGAAGATAGGCAGTCGCACGCGATAAAGAATCGGCAGTGGCTGGACGGCGAGGGGGTGGGCGAGCATTAACGAAATTGTTGCGGCGCGGCCCCCGTGCCGACCAACCCCCCCGCCCCACGTTCAACCCCTTCCGCCTCGCGCCACGTATGTGGCATTCCTGTAGTCCTCGACCACGATATCGCCCAAGGGTTGATGAAATTGGTACGTTGATTAAATTGTTGCTTCGAGATGTCGGGCTTAACGGCGAGAGGCCTCTGGGCCCCGTGGCGAAAAACTATCCAACGATCGGAGTATTCGGAGCGCTAGGAACCTGTCCACGCTAGGGGCTACGTAGCGACAGATGGATTCGGCGGGGGCGATATCACTTGGGGATTTAAATGATAGGGGGGTGGTAATTTGATAAAGTAAGCTGACAAGGGAAATTTGGCAACCGGGAAACACAGAAAATTATGCAACTTTGTGTGCAAGTTGATGTTAAGAATAAGCTACTTTTTTCTGGTGCCACAGTAAGGTTTTGGGGGTGAAATCAACCCCTTAAGGGTACTAGGCAGTCGTTCCGGTCAAAAATGGAGCATTTCTGTTTCAATTAATTACGAAGAAACCACTTGAAACTGAGACTTGTTCTTTGACATGAAGTTTATTTAACATCATAAGCTTTAAAAAACATGTTTCTTTAGTAAAATATATGGATTATATATGACGCTATTGATGGATCATAAAAGAGGCTTTTTAAAAATGTTTCTTTTGTTTTGCAGTGATAACTCAAACACGGAGGTTCCAATCGACTCAAATCAAACTCGAGCATGTTCACAAAATGAGCAGTTTTAGACCGGACCTAAATTTAAGTTAATGAGAACTCTTATTCTTTATGAAACGAAACTAAAACCCCATTGATGAGGTTTTACCATCCCCCAAGCCCCAAAATATGAGGTCTTAGTTTATTTTCATAAAGAATAAGAGTTTTGATTACCTTCAATTTAGGTCCGGCCTGAAACTGCACATTTTGTGCAAATGCTCGAATTTTATTTGAGTCGATTGGAACCTCCGTTTTTGAGTTATCAATGCAAAACCAAAGAAACATTTTTAAAAAAGCCTCTTTAATGATCCATCTGTAGCGTCATATATAACGCTTATTTAGTACTAAACAAACATGTTTTTTAAAGCTTATGATGTTAATAAACTTCATGCCAAAGAACAAGTCTCAGTTTCAATTGGTTTCTCCGTACTGAATTGAAACAGAAATGCTTCATTTTAAACAGAAACGACAGTGACCTTAAAAGAAATACTGAATTCCCTTTTTCGTGGAATATCTGGAGAACGGTGAGAGATATCAAAAAGAAGTTTAAACAAAAGTGGCGTCTTTTTATTATATCCACCAAATTGCGTAAAAATAATTACCGAATTAAGGATTCGTTGTGGGGGGTAACTTGAAAAGTCTGGATTTTTCAATAATTATTTCTACGCACTTTTGTAGATATGAAAAAAAGATGACACTTTTGTTTAAACTTCTTTCCAATATCTCTCAGCGTTCTCGAGATATTCCACGAAAAAGAAAATTCTGCATTTCTTTTAAGGGGTGATTTCACCCTCCAAAACCTTACTATAGCACCAATAAAAAATGAGTTTGCCTTACATATAAACCACTCTGCTTGCGCCAGAAAGTTACCAATGAATTGTTTCCTTCTGAGCGGAGTTGGTAGCGTTGAATACCAATTTGTGCTTCGACTTCGGTGACGACAAGTAAACGCCAAAGCGCGAGGACAATAACACTCGTAATAACAGGCGCGCCGGGCAACAGATTATCATTATATCGGCGTCGCGACCACAGGTGTCAGATTCATCAATCTCGCAACTTAACGCGCGCACTTTACGGGAACGGCGCGGCATTAAATCTCCGAGGACGCGAATGAATGAAACGATTCCGCGCTCGTAAACGGGGCGGCCCACAATGGGATGCATCGCGGCTGCGTTTCAAGTTTATGTGTCAATGCTCGAGGGCCTGGATCATTATGGGAATAAAGGATGTTGCATGAATGAGGGGGGAGGATCGTGTGTACTAGAGGCTCCGGAGTCGTAATAGATTAAAGTGGATGCTCGACGTATGCTACGGGAGCTTTGAACAGTAGGAGTCTGCGGGCACGCGAAAAAATTGGGTCGCCCAGCGCTGGCAGTTGTTATTGTTGGGCGAGACTGGGCCACCTCTTCCCCAAACTTCTCGCCGTGCTTTCGGATACTTTCACGCTGCTCTCTGTTAACGAGCTTCTTAATTGCTGCAACAGCCAACTTTTGCGCATCGTTCGAGTTCATGGCCGCTATTAAATGCCGGCTCAATTGGGCCTAGTGAATTTTGTACCGCATTTCCTGTGAAAATAATTTTTACAAAATTTCAAATGACCCTTTGAAATCATAAACAGTGGCATCTGCCTGTTTTCCACTGGGCCCCTCAATTGGGTCTAGTAATGCAGAAAGCTACCGACCCTTAAAATGACAAAAAATTAGTTAAATAACAGTACAGATCCACATAATTTTGTAATCTTTATTTTACAAACAACTACCAACCCATGGGACAATTTTACATTATATAATTATTAAAACTACCAAGCCATAGTTCCAATTTAGACTTAAAATACAAAAGCTACAGAAAATTAAAAATAATATTAATTATACTACTCACTATTAAATTTCCCATTAAAGAATATTATAAAACAATAACTAGAAATGAAATACACCCAATACAAATGAAGCTACTTTTCATTAGAAATTAAAATATATAATTGTAAACTTAAAAAATATAAAATTATAATTAATAATAATAATAAAATCTTCAAACTAAATTTACTCAGTTTCAGATCATTGAGTGTTAGTAGCTTTCTGCTTGGGTTCAATTAAGTCCACAGACAGAAGTGCGTTTAAATCGAACACACTGTTATATATTTCACAAAACATAAAACGCCACACTCGCTTTTCAAACACTTGACACAGCGGCAAAGAAAGGTTCAGTTATCTCCCGGAACGTTAGTCCGGATGGATTTAAATTAGAGAAAGAGGGAAAGTGAATCTCGCTTTCATCCCGCCTCACAATTCAGACACATCCTTGGCTTGTATCTCTGTTTCGATTCACCCCCTCGAGCAGTGAAAACGCGCGGCTGAAGCACCCTGTACAACGATCTTTATTAAAGCCCGTCCCGCCCGCTAAAGGGGATGGTAGATTTAAAGTTTTCCCAGCCAGCACGGCAATCCGACGATTCATATCACTTTCCTCTCCGTGCTCCTTCAACAAGTAGAACTCAAAGAAGGAGCCACAGTTAAGCGACCAACTTCCCGATAACGTGTTACTCATCGATTTATAACGCTGCAACGCGTCGGAACTTTCCTCCCGCCCGAAAGTTTTCAATCATACCGCGCGCCGGCCAAACGCTCGAATACCGCAGAAAGATGAGGAAGAGAAGAGAAGGCTCTTCTCTCGGTTATTCGTCTTTAATCACACGACGATCGTATCACGTCACCGTTTGCCACTTTCCTTGGGCGGTATCGTGTTTGCTTCGAATCTGAATACTGACCCACTGAATGCCTCGATCTCACGGGGTTATCAGGCATTAGGAATTCATAGTGAAGTCATCACCTACTTTATTAGTCGTAACGCGAATCTATTTTACAGTTCTTAGCTCGAGGCTTAGCAGCTGCCAAATTTTAGAATTCCTCTTGGGCCTCATTGCTTTTATTTCTGGGTGAGACTTCTCTTCGAGCATTCACCATCTGGGTATATTATTCGATTTCATTGAAGCAAGGGGGTGCGAAAAACTCTTCGGTGTAGGTTCGTCATTTGGGTACATATACCTACACTTTAGAAGTCCAAAGTGGACCAGTGGATTAGTAATTACTTAACAAGTAGAGCTGCAAGAATCTTGCAAGAACAAAGTAGGTCGCTAAATGTTTTGTAGGGGGTCGCCGCGGTTATTTTTAGTTGACGATTTTTAGCACTTAAAATGGTCACATTGCCATATTTTATTAATAATGTAAAGAAGGAGCTGGTTACCCAGATGCAAGCACAACTAAATAAGATTACAACTAAATATATTAAATATCATCAAGTATATGTATTATAGGGGAGAGTCGTGCAGTACCGATCAAAGCTAGTTCTCGCTTCTTTGACCAGATATTAGCATTTTATTTGAATTAATCAATGAAAATCACAATTCTTTATAACCTATTTCGGGGTCATATTTTTTACTCCATTGCTCTCGATGTTCTCCAACTGCACTTGTTCAAAAGATCGTTACTTCTAAAAACCATATTTTTCACGTTTTTCTGAAAAGTAGCCAACTACTGATACATGGTCAACTACTGGTGGCTTTACCCTAAATGTCTTTTTATTAACATTGTTAATCATTTAGACCTAAAAATCTACTAATTTAATAGTTGGTCGGTACTGGACGACAATTTTTCATTTCCTAGAAATTACAACTTTTCTACTTTTGCGAATTATCAATTCTTATTATTCAATTTCACAAAAATAATTTCCCTCCTCTTACTAACTTCCATCTATACTACAAACATGTTTTTGAATTTCTGATTTTTATCGACTCTACCCCAAGATATAACAAAAAAACTTAGCGCGGTCGGTACTGCACGACTCTCCCCTATGTATTAAGATAATTAAATATTATTAAGTAAGAATTATATTCTCAAACTTTTACTGAGATTATCAACGTGTGTTCATTACCTTATTGAATTTCGCGACTCAAAATAGGTGGTGAAACAGTGTTCCACTCCATTCCCAATAGAAACAGCCCACAGGATTTTCTAATACCATTCCACATTCAGGACCCCGCGAGCCATCGTTCACCCAGCAAATGCCAAAAGTGGTGATCGGCGCGGGGTTTGCATAAGCGCGGCGCGTTTATTCGAAGGGGATCAATCGTGCGGATAATCCAGCATCCGTGGAAACTTCCGGCGAAGTTTCCGCGAATCGAGCGCGGGCACGCGCGCGCGGCGCTCGGAGGGGGGCAGGGGGGAGGGGGGGGGGAAGAGGGGGGGAAGAGGGAAAGAGAGCTCATGAATGAACGAGTACGGGGCAAGTTTCCAGCGAGCACTCGAAACAACGTGCACCGTCGCGGATCCATTTCTTAGCGCGACAATGGGAGCTCGGCTACGGCTGTTCTGAAACTTTCAAGGGCCGAAGTTGCGGGCGGTAACAGCCCCGCGAACTAGGGAAACACGGAAAAATTGAAACGTTCGCGGGGATTCGCTCGCGCCCCTTGTCATCTCCTCCGACCGATAGGATATACAAACGATCGCGGATTCCCCGATTCCGCAGCCCAGCGCGGCAATTCGAATCGATCACGCCGGCGGTTAATTAAACCGCCGGTTATGCGGAACGCCCGAGAAACACCGCTCTAATTCAGTATCATCGTCCAACCCACCCTCCGCGCTGCATATAAAAAACTCGCCGGCGCAGTAACGTAGACGGGGCGGAGGAGATAGCCAGCAGGGGTCCCCAGTGTAAATTCCAGGCGGAGGCGAATTTCTTGGCGGAAAACGCCGATCCCAGGCAAAGTTGCTGGCCGGGGGTATGAGGATCTCCCTCGTGGTGGCCGTCGTCGACGGGCGACGTAGCAAGGACGAATCACGATCGTCGGTATTCGTGGCGCGGCGCACAAAGAGGATAGAAGGTTGATGGAAAGGTCGTGGGCACGGGCGAAGGGGCGGCCGGGGGTGGGGTGGGCCGAGGGGGGGGAGGGGGGAGGGGGGAGGGCGGGATGGGAGGTGGCCGAGGCGGAGGGTCGCGCGATTAATTCGCAGAACGACGAAGGATATTCCCGCGGCTGGCCCCCATATAAGCCCTCCCCTGTCTCTCTCTCCCCCTTGGCTTCTCCTCAGCCCCGAACAGCCGCAGCATCTCTCCTCCGCATCTCTCTGCTCGCTCGCCCGCGCCGTGTCCGCGGCATTAGGCGTCGATCTACCGAGATACGGAGATCGAGGCGGCGGTGCGCCTCTGGCCTCGTCGATGCCAGGCACGTCTGCCTTTTGGGGCGCTCCTCTCCCTATGTACCATCCACCGAGCTTGTACATAGCCCGCCTGTACATAATGTACACGATCTGACCGGGTAGGGACATGGACGCGGGAGGGGGGGGGGGGGTGGAGGGAAGCCGGGGGTAGGGGGAGGATATAGGTAGAGCGGCGGGTACATACTTCCCAGATCCTCGCGAGGGTGCGCGTGTTCCCCGGCCGAGCCCCGTCGCTGTGTGTGTACGTGTGTCGCCTACGTGTCGCGCGTACGCGCCCGAGCCGCGGCTGTTTCGAGATTATAATATTAAACTGCCGCGTGTATCGAGGCAGCGGGTGGTAGCTGCAGCGGCAGAGATTTCAATGACGGCGTTTCGGCCGACAATTACGCGCTGGTGATTGTATCGGTGTTGTACTCGTGGAGGGTTCGGACAGCGGCGGCTCCGTTCCCCCAAGGACGCGGGTTGACGTTGGAACGCCACCTGGAATCAATCTACTACGCGAAACGAAAGAAGCATTCCGCTAAACGCGACATCCTTGGGTCTTAAATAATTTAGCGAATAATCCATCGCTCGCGCCGCAGGCCCACGGTAGCCCACACACGATCCCACGTACACCAGGCCTCGTGTGTACGGGTAGGTATATAGATCGCGGGGGATCGGTACATAGGGCGCCTCGTACACGCGAGATCGCCCCCATGTACCCATACCGTGCACCCGAGGGCCGGCACATAGGTGGGCCGGTGTGTGTGCACGGCGGACGGGCAACTGTGCCGCCCGCGCGCGGCATGTTATATACATCGCGGAGGATCGCCGGGGTGTTAAGGGGCGTGGGGGAGGCGGGCGGGGTACCGCGCGGCGGCTTTATGTATTATATACTACGCCCGCGGAACACACGACGCCCGGTCCCGTCCATCCGTCCGTCCGCTCGTCCGACGGTCTGTCCGTCCGTCCGTTCCGTTCCGTTCGTCGCTCGGTACATAGCGTTGGCCCCATGTAACCAAGGGGGTTAGGATCGCGAAGCCACTGTCCCTCCTTCTCTGCGCCGCCACGAACGCCCGTATATCGGTCTCTGTCGGTGGCGCGGGTAGCGTGGACGTCGGTGTAGCACGGCACGGCTTCCGCGAACCGGGGTCACTTATGTATATAGGGGGGAGGGTGGGAGCCGGGAGAGCGGCGGGAGGGGGAGGGTCAGAGGGGGCAGATGGGTTGAGGTGGGTGGGTGGCTCTCTACTCCACGGCTCTCTCCTGTGTGCTTGGCTGCTCGCGAACTCGCCCGCCGACCAGATCCATAGTTAATTACCGGCCTAATCTCTATTCGCGATTGCCCGAAACCGCTCGTAAATCCCTATCGGTGTGTGCGTGCGTGCGAAGCACCACCATTGCGCCTCGCCTCCCTTCCCTCCTCCCGCCTCCCCCCGCCTCCCCCTCGCCCCTTCATCCACCCTAAACTCCCACTTCTCCAGGCCGCTAGCGCTACGTCCTACCCTCTTGGGTCTCGATCTTCGCTTCTCCCGTTCTTCTCTGGACCCCTCTCTTGCGCCACGATCTTCCTCCACGCCTCTGCGCTCTACCCTACGGATTCTCCCCCGTTCCTCCTTGCTTGGCCCTTCTCTTCGGCCTCCCTCTTCCTCCACTATCCATCTGCCCCCGGCTATCCCCTGCTCCCTGTCGTGACCGTGTTCGCGCAGCGCGACACGCGTAAAGATAGCGCGCCTCCGATGCATCTGGGTTCTGGCCGGTCCGCCCGTGTGCATGTATTGGTGGGATCACAGGGGAGAGGGAGAGAGAGAAAGAGGGATGGGTAGAGAGAGGTTTGTGGAGCGTGGAACGCGCCGGGGAGAGCACGTACACCGCAGGATCGATCCCCACGATCGATCGCAGCGATATATACCGTTAAGAGGGAATCGGCGAGATCGGCGTGTTCCGGGCTCGACCTGCCGCTTCCGGTCACGAGGAGAGAACCACGCTCACCGAGGAAGCGGCCAGCTATAACCGCCGTCTCCCTCGCTCTTCTCCTCCCCTCTCACTCTCTCTCTCTCTCTCTCTCTCTCTCGCTCTCTCTTCCTCTGTCTTTTCCTTCTCTTCCGTTTCGCTTTTGCGCCACGAGGTTCGTCGCCAGCTCTCTCCGGAGCAGGGTCGAGCTTCGAGGTTTCGCTCCTTTCGTGCCCGACGATCGTGCCCGGCTAACTGAAACGAAAACGAAGTAACGACCCGCTCGCCGACGATGGCTGGCTTCGCTTTCAGCCGTTCCACGGAAATCTCCGCGCTCTGCCGAGCCACCGTCGTTCAGATACCGCGACTCCAAATCCAACTGATCGCCTCGGGAACACTCTGACCCCTCCCCTCCTCCGTTCCTACAGTCCACCAGACCTGCTGAGCTGCAGGTGTAGGGAGAATTACAAACGCAGAAACCGCGCTGCGATGAGTATCCGATGCAACACCTCCGCGAGCATAGGAGAATTTAATAGAAAAAGTGAAACCACGCGCACGTAATAGCGGCGGTTCTAGTCTCCAGTGATAAGCGACATGCTTCAATAACCATCTCTACCTAACTTTCTTCTCCCCTCCGTTCCAAGCCTCGCGACATAGAACCTGCAGACATTGAGCGGCGCGAGTAATCTCCACAACTATCCATTTCTCTCCGCGAGATCCAGCGACGGTAGGGGCCAGAGTACAGATTACGAGACAGCGGTCGTTTTCACCCGGCGGGTACAGTGTACGCGATCGCGACACCGATCCTCGCTCGGACCGCGTCCCCGTTCGATCGATTATCGAGGCTCCCGTTCTTTCCCCGTGGCTTTCAAACCAGTGGAAAGGAACCAGTCCCGAGGAAGAACGTGACCGTCTTCCTGTCCTCCCAACCGTATTCTCCTCCCATCAGGCTTCCCCCGCTTCTTCGCGGGCTCTCCTTATCGGAGCGAGGACGTTTCCGTGCTTCGTCGATAAACGGCGGCTCTCTGGGGCGAAGGGGTTCCCTAACAGCAGAGCCCGGCAGTTTGTTTCCTTTGCGACCGGCAGGCATCCTCCAGCTCCTCTCGCGTCCGTTTCCGCGCGCGGCCAATTTTCCTCCAGGCAACGGACGCGTTCCTCCGCCTCTCGGGCGGCGACCACCCGCGCTCGACGGACGGGGGCGAGCGGCGGGGGGGGGGGGGGGTGTTTAATTAAAAACGCGTGGCGGATTCCGTCGTGGCCCGCGACCACCCCCAATCGATCGTTCTCGCAATCGATTAAGGCCGATATCGGCGCGGCCGGCGGGGGCCACTCGCGTCCATTGGTCGCACAAGACCAGCCCCTAGGTAGGATCGATCCCAGAAGCTGACCCTTCTCGAAACAGGGTCACGCGAGGGATATTTCGAAATCGAGGCGCTTCTGGGAAGCATCTCAATTCCGCGAAGCCCTCCGCCCTCGAATTTTCGCCCGTGGCCGATGCTGGCCGCGATGGGAATTGTCGCCCCTCGGAATTGCTCCGGGCGTCACGGGTCTTCTTTCCACTGTCTTCCAACCGGCGTCCACTCGAATCGATCGGGAATCGGCTCCGGTGGCCGTGGTATTTTTCTGATTCTGCGGCTTGGAATTGTTTCTTTCGCAAGTTCTATCGGTATCGATGCTCTCGGTGGCACGGTGGGGGGGGGGGGGGGGGTGAGTTTGATCTTCGCCCTTGGACGGCGGATAGTTTTCTGCTCGTTTGCCGGGGTGGGGCCAGGGTGCCCTGAATTTTCATTCGTGGGCACCTCGGAATAGTTGTTTAATAATAACAATAAGTAACACGTGTGGTTCGATGTTTGGAATGATTCAAAGTTTACTATCGTTAATGGACAATATTGAATTTCTCACTGGCGAAGGATCATAGAGTTGTACCTTAGTTATGCAGAAAGCTACCAACCCTCAATGATCTGAAACACGAGTAAAAGTTTGAAGATTTTAATTGCTAAAGAAAAGTAGCTTCATTTCTATTGAGTATATTTTACATCTTATTTCTTTACAATGTCCTTTTATTGGGTATTCAATACTCAGTAGTATAATTAATATGGTTTTTAATTTTCTGCAGCTTTTCTTTTTTAAGCCTAAGTCATATATCAAATAGCACTAACAGCTAAAGATTTACGAAACTGAATTTACATCGACACTTTTTTTTTTTATGTTCAATGTACTCTCCTTTATATTTCTTATTTTATTTCTCTTTAACACTAGAACCACCGACAGTTAAGACGAAGCAATTTCTACCAAAACCAGACAAAATGACTGGCCTTTAAAAAATATGTAATAATAGATGCGCAGTAAACACTCTAAAAACGTGTGAAGAGTTTTACAAAACGTGAAACTGGGTAATTCGGGTTCGGTAAACAGATTGTGGGACCCTTTTACTTCGACAAGTACCAGTCATTTTGATATAAGTATCCATGATACAAAATTATTTCGATTTTGAATAAATAAAAAAATAAAAAAATTCAGTATATCATTTCTTTAGTTATCGCTGTAAAAATCATTACATCATTGCGGAAAAAAAATGTGACACGAAGTAGGAACTTTAAAATGAAATTGTAAAACCAGTCATTTTTACTGATGGTGGTAGTTCTAATGTTAATTAACATTTTAAAAATTGCTTGAGGTATCCTATTATACCCCCGCATCATTTGTGATTGAACAAGTGTGAAAACGCATAAAACTTTTGTCCTTTAACTTCTTTAATACATGTTGAGTAACTGCCAATGTTCTCCCAGGGCCCTTGTGCTCTTCAAGCCCAATATTCCATAACCGTTTCTCAGCGCGTTTTCCGACTGAAATTTCCTCCTTTCGTCGTCAACTACGGGACACCCGGTATAACGACTTCGAGCCCGACGTATCCGTCAAAGGGACGGGCGAGCTGGCCGGTAACCATCGGTGTTCACTCTCCCGCGGCTGTTTTTGCGCGCGGCAGACCGCCGCGACCGTCGTAGCGGCGTTTGAGGTGTGGTCGACTTCTTTCCAGCCGACGATCCACGATGAAGATATAGGTACCTGCGAGCCGGGGCAGCCACGGTCCGCGCCGCCATTAACTTCTTCCCCGTTCGTTCTTCACACCGACGAACAACGACGACGCCCGTCCGTCCGCCGTGCTTCCCTCCGTTCAGGCTGGCCCCCTGAACTTCTTCGTCCAGGCATCGCCGCGGTCTTCGAATCGCTGAGCCATGATGAGGCCGGCACAAGTTGCCGCATATCCGGCGCGTTCTTGTGCGAACTCTCGCCCGTTCGGCGAGTATCGGCTCCGAGGCGACGGCCGATCGGTCCGCTGCTTCCTCGAGGATAATCGCTGATCCTTGACGAAGGAGCGAGCGCTGCACAGCTGGTGGAACGGATGCGCGGAGGGATCTGGCGAAAGCTGGTGACGCGTGGTCATCACTTTATACAGTTCACACACTTGAGGGCGACGGGAGGCAGAGACGGGCAAAATTTTTATGTAAATAAAATTCCGAATAACGAATAGAAGTTATAAATAAATTATTCGCCATGTGTCGAGTAAAGTTAACCCGGGTTAACGAGCGAACGACGAATACTTTTTCTTTTGTTTTTTAACTTTTATTCGATATTCGAAATTTTATTTAAATAAACATTTTGCCCATCTCTGAGCCGCGAGGTGCATCGAGTTAAGAAATCGAAGTCCCCTCGATACTAGATCACCAGCAGAGCCTCGAAACTAGTTCGTCCCCGTAGAACTCCTCCCGCGGAGCGAAAAACACGGTCCACTTTTTCGATCCTCTGTTTGAGCATGCGTATCGGAGATACCCGCTACTGCTAGGTACACCTATCCGTTCCACAAGCCGTACACATCCTCCGGCGCGACCGTTAGGCCCCGTTCTAATCGCGGTTCAAGCGTACGCGGAACTAATGCGGCCCAACATATTCGTAACAGGACGTGGCGGTCTAATGAAGTATGCTGAGGAAGAAACGAGCCGGCCTGGCGGCGTATAATCGCGGCATAACAAGCGTCGCGGATGATTTCGGTGAAAGTGGCCGCGTCGCCGTTGTACCGTTCGCCGGAAATCGCCGAGAAAAGGGCTAATAGCCAGGGCTGGTTTTTGCGCGATTAACATGCTCGATGATTCGGCTCCGCCGATGGGGAAACTGGGGCCCATTCGCGGTTTTCTCGGTGAAAGTGATCGGGGACGGCTGGCGCGGAGCTGGGCTTCGCGGGGAGGTGAGAAACCGGAGAAAGGGCGTCGCTCGTTTCTTAAAAAGAATCGTGGACGCTGGAACTATAGGTATGTTATATATTTCTAGCCTTCCTAGTGACGAGATTGCCGGTTACGGGATAGATATTTGTGCAAGGAATTACAGTCTCGCCGGAAAGTATGTTCACGCTATTTAAAATCGCATAACTTTTTTAAAATTCGTCCAAACGACTTGAATTTTTTTTTAGACGCTAGCGGAATTAGTTTCCTGGGTGACGTGTTTCGTCGTTTTGAAAAAAATGCACTTGGTCGGAATAGCGAAGAAAAATAGTAAATGTTGTTTTGTAAACATTTTTTTGTGAGCCTGTAATGAAAATTAAAAAAAAAAACTGTTTGTAGATTGAAGTAAGTTCAATTAAATTTCATCTAAATCGGTTGACGTTGCTCTGAGCTACACACGTTTAAAGATCGCAAAATAAGTTCGAAAATCGCTGATTTCGGGAATTTTCACGATTTTCGACCTTATTTTGCGATCTTTAAACGTGTGTAGTTCAGAGCAACGTCAACCGATTTGGATGAATTTTTCAGCATGTATACAACTTACTTCGATCTACAAACAGTATTTTGAATTTTCATTACAGGCTCACAAAACGAAGTTTAAAAAACAACCTTTACTATTTTTTTTTTGTTATTCCGGCCAAGTGCATTTTTTTTCAAAGCGACGAAACACGTCACCTAGAAAACCAATTCCGCTAGCTTCTAAAAAAAAACTCAAGTCGTTTGGACGATTTTTAAAAAAGTTATGCGATTTTAAAGAGCGTCAACTGACTTTCCGGCTGTAAGTAGTAGACTTGAATTTATTTTCTTTTCAAAGCTCCATTTCATTCGCTTGATTCCGAAGGTAATACTTGATGGTTAGCTGGATGTTGACGATCTTCTGGATCGGAGGCTGAAGACAGCCGAGGCTAGCTGTAGCTGGCGGCGATCGATTTTGGCAATCCTGTGGACATTTTGTCCGCGGTGGAACGCGCGTGTAGCAGCGCGCACAGGCGCTGGACCAGCCATTACAGAGGACGCGTATAAGACACGATCGTGCTGCGGTAGGGTCATGCCTAATAAACTAGTAGCCGCCAGTTACCGGCGTATACGTCATTGCACGGTTGCCCAGTTTCCACGCCGATTTCGAACCGCCGTTCGAACAGCGGGGGCACGCCTATCAGAAATACGCCGAATAAAGCGGTAACCTTCGGGCCCGAGCGTTTCGAAACCGCGGCACAGCGAGTTCGCTCTGTCGCGTCGCTCGCTGGAACCCCGGCCCTAGCTGTCCACGACGCGATCGTTGACCCTAATCACGCGTTCCAGGTGATTGTTACGTTAATCTTTGAGTGTGGCGTATTGGGCGGTGTCGATATGTGTCGTTATCCAGTTTTAATCATTTTGAAGCACTTAATGAAAATGTCCCGATACTTCTGTATTCCTCAGTGACAGTGTCAAGACACTTCTGTATACCTCAGTCCCAGAGGTGGGCAAAAAAATTATTTGAAATAAAAATTTGTGCACGAAATTTTTATTTCAAATAATTTTTTGACCATCTCTGCTCAGTCCCAATATCCTAATACTTCTGTATATCTCAGTCTCAATACTTCTATATACCTCAGTCCCAATATCCCAATAGTTCTGTAACCCTCAGTCTTAATATTCCAAAACTTCTGTAACCCTCAGTCCCAATATTCCAATACTTTCGTTTCCTTGAATCCCGATATCCCAATACTTCTGTCTCTCTCAATTCCAATGCCCGTGAGTTCCAACAAATGTATAAAGCACTCAGTGCAACTACCACAACACTCCCGTCCTGGCATTCCAAGCCTTCAAGCCGTAACAACCCCTTCATTAGTAAAGCGGGGCAGCCCCCAAACAACAATTCGTCTTCCTTCTAAAGACCACGGAGCGGTGTTTTTCGACGCAGAACGAGTTTCGGTGACCCATAGACCATCTTCCCCACTGTTGGCTGAACTGTGAAATCGCGTCTCTGCCCGCCGTAAAAACGGATCGCGGCGCCGAGGTCAAACTTATCGAAAGGTTGCAGATTCAATTGGAGTTTCAGAGTCGAGTGGAGTTTCGCGAAGGGTAACTGCCGCCCAGGAGTCGAGTTCTTGAACTTGCCGAGGCCGAATTCCTCGAGGAATTGGGACGAGCCGTAAAACAAACGGCTACGGGGCAAAACCATGAGAGTCCGTCACATCATCTGCTCCCCGCGAAACGGGCAATTATCGATCTGATTCTCGCCCCCCCCCCCCCCCCCCCCTACTCGTCCTCGCTACACCCAAAAGCTGCAATCTCATGGCTGACTGTAATTAAAGAAACACTCGTCAGGCTAATCAGAAGCATAAAGCATGGAGATAAAACATCAAGTGGAAGCGTGGGCGTTGGAAAATCTCAGGGAAAAAGGTCCGCTTAATAACGCGATATCGTGTCGGTGAAATGGTCGGAAAAGCGGTTATCGCTTGAAGAAACGGGGGTACTCGATTGCTGCTTTGCATAGGTATGTCGCCCCGCGACTACGATTCGTAAGACGCATAAATTTCGCGAGCAGCCAGCGACGCCGCTTCTCACGATCCCACGGATCCAAGAGCGCCGCGAGCTACCGCTGGCGGACGGGGAATTTTCATTAAGGCTGATTTCATTTCGCCAACGCCCGACGGATCTCTCTTCGAGACCCCTAAGTCGGCTCGTCGCGCCACTGCAACAGGGGAAGCCCGAAAGAGGACGGATCGAAAGCTCCCCGTAATTTTCATCGGGGCTGGCCAGGATCCCTCCTTCTTCCTGCCCCTCGTCGCCTCTTTCAATCTTGTCGCAATTATTAGCGGAAATGGTAAAATGCTAAAATAGTAAAATGGTAAAATGGTAAAATTGTAAAATGGTAAAATGGTAAAATGGTAAAATGGTACAATGGTAAAGTGGTAAAATGGTATAGTGGTAAAGTGGTAAAATGGTAAAATGGGAAAATGGTAAAATGGTAAAATGGTAAAATGGGAAAATGGTAAAATGGTAAAATTGTAAAATTGTAAAATGGTAAAATGATAAAATGGTAAAACGCTAAAATGTTATAACGCTAAAATGGTAAAATGGTAAAATGATAAAATGGTAAATGGTAAATGGAGACAATACAAAAATAACTTCTAACTTTAAATCATGAACGATAAGTTCATCAGAAGAAGCCTTCGGTCATCTTTTCTGTTTTCAAAGCCAACCGCGCGTTACAATTGCAAATACGCTTTCGAGTAGCTTTCAATTAATTGATATCGAGCGATATAAACTGGAAAATCACATGCAATTATGTTAAACGTGCTCGTTCCTCCCGACGCCACTTTCGAAGGTCGCCGACAAGGCCTCGGGCGACGACGGCTTAAGAAACGCTTTGGATTTTGAACTTGTCTAGCATCGAGAGGCTCGCTCCGAGCGGCGCGTTTCGCAAGATGTGTATCCGAGGGGCCCCGTGGAATTTCGACGGGCACCGCGGCGGCCCTCGTCGCGCGGTTGCGAAACAGGAAGCTCGAGTTTCGATAATCCCCACGCCACTTTTTCTTCCCCTCCCTCCCCTTTCTTTAACAGAGGAGGAGTGCCTCGAGTTCGGTGAAAATGGACCTCGCGATCGAAAGGGGTCCCTTTCACCTCGCGGAATTCGCCTTCCGTCCTCCACATTTTTCGGAACCGTCCCCTCCTACCGATCTCTCGTTCCCCCCCGTTTACCATTTCGCGTTCCGCCCGATCTTTACGACAATCCTTACCGATCCTAACCCGAAATCTATTTCGCTGTTTCGCTACCTCGCGACAGAATCTCCCGCAATCACGGTATCTGAAATCGTGGCCGGAATCGAGTGGAAATCGAAATTAGAGTGCACTCGGTGTCCCAGAAGGAACGGTCGGATGATCGATGAATCGTTCGGCTTGGCGCACCGGCATCGTCCCCGATCGCCTTGCTATCTCGAATTCCGGATCGACGCGTAACCGTGGCGTCGGCGCCGGTGGCCAGCGATCCCGCGAACCGCGCGCGCCACTTTCCAGCAATTATCGAAGCAACGGAGCCTCTCCCGGAGCGTGGATCCCACACCGGCTTCAATTTGTAGGCTGGCATTAATTCAATTGCCCCGGCGACAGTTACCAAGGTGGTATACGTGTGGGCGTTTTATCGCCTCGACGGTTATACGCGTCCAACGCTCTCCTCCTCTCTCCCGCCCGCTCTCCGCCGTTCTCTCTCCGTCCGCGCCGACACGACAGCCGTTCCGCGTTCCAAGCTTGCGAGGTGCTCGCCGAGCCACGATGATTCAACGGGAACCGAAGAAAAATCGTCCAGCCTCGCTCCTACGTTTCGGCTTCCCGCGTTTCGTCATTGGGAGCAATTCGGGCTGACCCATTAACGGCCAGTGACCTTTTAAAGGATATTGCTAAGCACTGGGGCTCTCCGTGGAGAGAGGGAAGTCGTTTGGGGAATATTTATAACTAATGCGCAAGGAGGAGGGACGAGTATCGAAGCCGAATCAGCTGCCTTTCGTATCGCACATTAGACACAGAATTTAACCGAGTTCAGTGAACCCATACGAAAAAATATTGTCAACAATACGTCGGGCCAACGTTCCGTCAAGCCTTCCCGCCCCGTTTCCCTATGGATCGCGTGACGTCGCAAGCCACGTCGCGGATACCCGAACACGGTGCCAGACGGCTACGCGGCCCTGCCCCGGTCCCCGCGAACCAAACATTCTATTTCGATACGACGAAAGTCTCGTTCGATTCGCGGGATAAGCCGTTCCAATTTCGGATACGGCCACGCCGTCTTTCAACCGCGATCGATCACCGTTCTTACTCTTTCTCTCTCGTACCCCAATTATCCGCGCACCTCCACTTCGTCGCTGGCCCAGAATGAAAACAACGTATCGCACATCCACGATCTTTAAACTCGCCGACAAGGAGTGTCCTCCAAGCCTGGCGCGAGTATTTCGCAACCTTCTGCGCACAGAGCTTGATTCGTTAAAGCGAACGCTTTAGAATATATTTAATATCGAAGTTCGTGGATGCCTTCGTCTGACATGGCACAAGCGAGTTCGCCAGCGCAGTCCTTACCTCTGTCATCGAAACTCAGGAATCCCATAGCCAGTCACTGAAATCTCTTTGTATTAAATCGCCGTCGACCTGGCACAGTAGAAAGTCCCCGCAACACTGCGGATTACCAAGAATCCTCGCAAGAACGCGACGAGGCGATTTCCCTGGATCCTCGGCGGCGTCCTTCGAGCGACAAAATCGTGGAACGGGATCGCTCGACGCCCAAGGTCCATGGAAGCCCGGGCACGATGATGAAAGGAATCGCCGCGCAAGAAGCAGCCGTGGAATTCGATCGATCGGTTTTTCGCGAGGCTTGCCCGACAGCGGGCGGCGGAGAGTTCGTCTACGCTTGACAAATTGCATGGGATCGACTCGGTGGACGCGCTCTATCATCGTGACGAACCGCGATAACTTGATGACGGATAAATGCGCGCTTCAACGAGGTCGACGCGGACAGATGTACAGGGTGTGACACAATGCGCGGGGCCGGCTTCGGGGATGGCCCCGCGACCTGCGAACAAACACTTGCCCCTTCCGCTTTGTCGAATCTCTGTGTTATAGAAAGCCTTGTGTTCCAGCGATTCTATGAATCGCAATTAATCGGGAAGGATTATAGTTGAATGTTGTTAAAGAGTTAGGAGGAAGATATTGATATTAGCAATGGCGGGTGTAAGACAAAAGGCCCCGGTGGCGAACGTTCTGAGGGGCCCATTTTTCGGGAAAATGCAGATGTAGTTTACTAAAAAAAGCCAAGTGTAGTAGTACAGGAAAAAATTATACTTTTTAATTTCCTTTTCTAAAGATAGGGCTCTGGGGGACTTTTGGACAAGGCCCATTTTTTTCAGGAAAATGGAGAGGTAGTTTAATAAAAAGGCCAAGTGTAGTAGTACAGGAAAAATTTTTGGTTTTTAATTTTCTTTTTTTTGGAGATAGGGCCCTGGGGCCTTCTGGACAGGACCCATTTTTCGGGAAAATGAAGACATAGTTTAATAAAAAAGGCCAAGTATAATAGTACAGGAAAAAAAATTCCTTTTAATTTTCTTTTTTTGAAGATTGGGCCCCGGGGGTCTTCTGGGCAGGGCCCATTTTTCGGGAAAATGAAGAGATAGTTTAATAAAACGACCAAGTGTTAGTAGTACAGGAGAAAAGTTCTTTTTAATTTTCTTTTTTTATGAAAGGACTCTGGGGACCTTCTGGGCAGGGCCCATTTTGCGGAAAAATGAAGAGATAGTTAACTAAAAACGGGCCAAGTATACAAGTACAGAAAGATTATAGTGTTTGCATAAAATCATAATTTTTTTTGAAGATGGGCCTTCTGGGCAGAGGCCCAGACAGCAACTGCTCATCGACCATCCGTTAAATCCGCCACGGGATATTCAATCCAAGATCCAAGTTCCTTTTATCACCGCTGCGAAGAATAGGAAGTGTAAGTTCTACGAGGTTCAGTCCCGGTGACCTTCAAGCGACCCAAGGTCGCAAGAGAACAGAAGTTATTCCGACGAGCGGGTAGCCGGGAACTTTGAACATGTCCTTTAAATAAAGTTTGGAGCAATAGATATCTTGCTTCCCGCTCCTCCACGGTAACTTCTCTCCCGCGACCTTGAGCGACTGTTTCGAGGTCACTGACTTCTGACCCACAGAACTTGCTCTTACTTGATCCCAGCGATAATTCCATTCGAGACAGTCGAGTGTAAGTGCCCGTGTGAGCCAGTAGAATATCCTCGTCACTTTCTTCGGGAACTTTTCGCTCCCAGAGACTTTGGTCGCTTCGGGAAGTGTGCCTTTGGAATAGGTTAAGATTGTACCTGACTGGGCCCCGGGACATCGTTCAGGGGCCACTCGAAAAGTCTCGATGTCTGAGGTAAATGATAAGCGAGCATCTAGACATCAAAGAGCCCCCCCCGCGTATTTGCTTTTGGGAGGCCAAGGATAACAGAGGAGCATCGTCGGCAGCCTGCTATCGATGTTTGTCGAACTTCAAAGCTGCCTGGGGGGTTGACGTCATCGTGGAATTGTCGTAGGGACAAAGTGAAGGGCCCGGGAAAGTGTAACACCCGGCTACCGTGCACGCGACTGAAAATCTGCTCCGAACTTGGAATCCTATTCAGAGTTGGACCACTTTTATTCGAGATGAAAATTTATTCCTTATTCCCGAATAACTTCATTAGATTCGAAATTTTCATTCAGAGATCATTATTAGTATAAAGTTTCATTACTATTATTCCACTAAAAATTTATTCGAATAATGCCCGACTGATCCTGTTCCACTTATGCCATATCTCAACTCCACGTTACATACCGTAATTTACATATCCCTAACGGTGTTACGCCAAATTAAAAACCAACCAAAAGAACTGAAGAACGCTAAAAGAAAAATGGCCCTGGAAAGTTTCTTTCGAAAGCTGCGCCAATTACCTCGCCGCGATCCGACGAGAAGCGGTAGCGGCGAAGGAGGAAGAAACAGAGAGGCGGAGAGTTGGTAGCAGGGGAGAAAGGTATAGTAATAAAGCGACCAGTTCGATAAAGAGAATCGAACGATAAGGATCTGTCGGGAGTCGTCCCGGGCCGGTAAGCAACAGAGAGGGATCGTGTATTAAATGCCGGCAAAAAGAGTGGAGCGACAAGGGGAATATATCTTTTCTGGCCTGTCAGGATACATTTGTCACGTTTGCCCGCTATTTTATCCCATTATTGCTTCCCTCTCGGCTCCTCGCAACCCTCTCTCGGCGCCGGAGCGGGAACGACTTTAAAGGTAAACACTCGGAACGCCCGCGCGCCTCTCCATAATTCCAGATTTCACGGGCGGGCCAGGAGGGGATAACGGACGCCGGCGATTATTGTGCCCGATTTGTTTAAGGCCGCCTGTAATTGAGCGGCGAAAGAAACAAAGGCCACGGGTGGAACGAACCGATAAGTGGAGAAAGGGAGCGAAAGAAAGGCGCGCTCCGCCGGTCACGTGGTCCGCTCGTGCGGAATATTACGACTCGGTGACGTCTGTTAGGACAGTTCCGCTTTAAAAAGAATACTTTAAAAGCCGGAGGGTTTATAACGGGGCCGGGGGTATATAGCGCCCGGCGTATAGTATAGGGAAGGAAGAACTACATATAGAGGTGTAACGAGCAGAACTCAACTCACGAACTCACTCCCAGTTTTTAGTGGCAACTTGTTGCTCTATGCCCATTCATACGGCTCTAACTCCCATTACGTCACGTCACATCAACTTATAATAATGGTAATAGCGGGACCCGCCTGCGAAACCCGAATTCGAAACACGATTATTCCCGTCCACGGGACTCGGATAAATGTTTCCTCACACCGGTGGCGAATTAACACTGTCCGTTCTTTGTTTCTTCTCGCGTCACGTGTTGCTTGAATTCGCCGGATTTAAAGTTGGCGCAGAGTCGTTTCTTTTTAATTCTTTTGCGAGTTTCTTTTTTAGTAAGTATTCGATGTTGTTTCTCGGTTTGATTTGTCGATTAAATTTGTATTAATTTGCTCACTTTCGTTTAAACTTTTTATTGATTTGTTTAGTTGCGTTTAAGTTTAAATTTCAAAGGTTTAGCGTCGCGTTGGGAGGCAAGATCGGAATTTTAGCATGCAATCTTCCGAAACGCGACTCGCTGCCGCGATATAATTCATAGAGACCCAATTATGGCATGCATATCGCAGCCGGCAGTAAATTACCACGGGGCTTACGTAACGCGTTACATTTTTCATCAATTTCTTTGTAAGGCCGCCGTCGCGTCGCGTCGCGGCGAGGGACATGCATAAAGCCCGGCGCGCGTAATCGTTCTCCCTTGACTTCACACTTCACACTTCACGCGACGCGCGTCCATGAATATGCGCGGCGGCCGCGGTTTCCAGCGACCATAACCGCCATATATTAAAAGAAGAGTAGTATTTATATACCGTGTGAACCCACGGACACTCGCGGAACCGCCTCACGTGTTCTGTATCCTCTTCGCGCGATCGATACGCCTTTGTTCGCACTTTCCAACACTCCACTCTTCCAGGCATTTTTACCTTCACGATAGTCGCTGAGGATAGTTCCATTTCGACCTATCCTAAATAAAAAAATAAAATGAAATAAAAGAATTTGGATGATAAGCCGATTAGAATCGGAAGAAACTTTTCATGTTACGTTTTGATCGTGTTGGGATTTAAAATTCTTGTTGTGCTGATAGCAAGTAGGGTGAATGCAGAGATGGGAAAACATTTTATTTAAATAAAATTTCTTAAAATTATTCGTCGTTCGTTCGTTAACTCCAGTTAACTTTATTCGACACATGAGGAATAATTTATTTAACTTGTATTCGTTATCGAAATTTTATTTAAATTAAAATTTTGTCCAACTCTGGGTGAATGTACCTAACACCACCCAGGTTCGTTAGGTTAGATTTTCTTAAACCTAATCCTAATAAAAAAATACGTCACAAAACATTTATGTTGCAAGAAAATAATAAAAGCACATGTGCAATTAACTTGAAAAATTCATGTATACATGAATTAATCAAAATTTCTTGAGTAGGCGATAGTAGGTACCATTTTCTCAACACCCGATTTTTGCATGTCTCGCGTTTTTTGAGTCCTAATTAAAAATTTGTAGGTTCCAACGATTCTCACTTGTGCTACATGAAGCATGAATAATTTCTCTTTACTTTGAAACAAATTGCATACAAAAATATCAGTTAGGTAGACGCACCAATAAATGAGCACTTAAGAGTATTAAATGAATGCTATCATAAAATTGATTCCACGTGCTGCAAAAATTGTTTGGATATGAAGTAAGAAATTAAAAGAAGTCTCTAATCAATTAGTTGCTTATTTCAATAACTTATTTCACCTGCCTTAATAAAAAATGTTCAATTACTGGTACATCCACTCTGTTATTCAATTAAAAGTGATTTAAATTTTTCCAGGCGATATTAGGTACCGTTACCTTAACTCCAGATAGCTCCCTGTTTCGAGGTGCGTATTTCTGCTATTATGGGCCAAAATGGTCCCGCCATCTGGCGCATAGCCGAGCCATCCCGCGAGTTACAAAAATCGCGGCTTAAGCGTCGCGTAATCCGCGAAACGTACGGGCGACTCTTAGCGTGTCCGGCCGCGAATGTATAATTTCCAAAGCGTTCCGCAGCGTCGCGGGGATCACGTCCGCCCTTTATGCAGCCTCCGCGAAGCCAGGGCCGAAATGACTTGCTCGTAACGCGCCCTTTTCGCGCGCGGCCGCGTATGCAAAGCGGCGCATTAAACTTTTACGATACCCCGAACCGGCCGAAATCATTATTGTACACCGCGGAGGCTTTTATCCTCGGAGTCCTCCTTGGTCACCGCGCACGTTTTATCCGCGCGCTTTTTCCAAGCGGCCGCTGTCCTCCGCGGCTGGAATTAAACCGTGTTTTTTCCCTCGCTACGTGACCGTCCTCCTCTCTTCGAGGGTTGCCCTCCCCCCGCCCCCGTTCTCCCTCTGCTCTTTGCTCTGCCTTCCTCGCTCCGCTTTCCCTTGCTCCCTGCAAACCCTCCGTGCCCGACCCCCTCAGACCTCCCCAGCACCCGAGAGGAACGAAAATACCTAGCGGCAGCCGCGGAACCGACCCCTCGTCCTCGGATTCCGCCTCTTCCATGGCTCGTCGAAGGACGACGGGCGCTTCACCCTCGAGCAGACCCGCGGCCCCGGCGCGCCTGCCAGCCTCGCGCGCCCGCAATTTTCGGATTACTCGAGGTTATTGTCGCGGCGGCATCCTCCTTTCTCGGACGCGGCATTTCCCTAGCTCAATCGGCATTGTGAGTTTTGGTTTTATCCTCGGCGGGACAAGCGGGCCTGCCGATCGCGGTGAAAAGGGATTGGGTATTAAGGGGATGCATCAGGGCACGGCTGTCGAAGGCCGAGAGAATAGCGGGACTGTTTTCCTCGGCAAAGGGACACCTATTTCGCCTCGGGTACCCTTTTCACGGGGGCGTTCTTCTTGCCGAGTCTCGGGCGTGCTTGAATAGTGCTTGGAGAGCACTATCCTCGCTTCAGCCATTGAACGGCAAGTGTTGTCGTTGGGATCCACGCTCGGTGTTGGACATGTCGAAGATGTAAGTTCGTAAATCAGTGTTGCCATTGCGGCAACGTTCGATCGGGATAGCCGGCGGAGCAAGTGGCATCTGAAATTGGTCAGGGCTCCTTCTTCATAACTCGTTCCCGGGGAAATAACAAGGGGAACGTGTCCCTAGCCCCAATTCCGTTTAAGCCTGGCCGCGCGGAGGCTGCTCGAAAAACCCCTAAGGAGCGTCGAATCTACGCCCCCGCATTTTCTGGCTTCCTTCCTCGCCCCCGGCCACTCCCCGCGCCCTTCCTCGCCCCCCCCCCCCTGCCCGCTGTTTCTGCCTGTACCTCCGTCGTTTCCTCCCCCACAGGAACCCCCGACGCGGGGCGGAGGAGGAAGGAGACGGGAGAGGCTCCTTCCGAGAATCGGTCGCGCGTTTTTCGCTCGCCCACGGCGTTGCGGATAAGCGGGTCGGCCAGGGAACAATTAAACGCGGTGGAAATTATACCGGGTGGCCCGTTTCTACCACCATCTGTCTTTCTGCTGGTCTGAAAGATCGAGGGACTGGATCGGGATGTGGACGAGCTCTCTGCGAGCAGCTTACAAGCGGAGCGTGCTTACTCTTTTCTTTATTCCACCGCAACTCGTATCGTTCCTTAAAGCCTCGTTCGGATTAGCCAAGTTACTTGACTTCAAGCCGCTTGAATTTTTAACCCCTCGTGGCCACACGGGGTGTATCCACCCCAGGCAAATTTTATTCTTCGCCTATACTTCTGCAAATCTTTAGAGCGTTATTAAAGTGTTTAAGCTTTAATATTACAATTTAAAGATTTGGTGAATTTTTACTCAAAAAAATTATTTCTCTCACAACTACTTTTTCAGCTACAAATTTCCTCATGTCAAAATTTACATTTGTAGAAAGAGACTTTTAGATTATCGGTGAAAAGTTAAAAGATTCTGAAGTACGCGAATGGAAACTCAATTAAACCAACTTCAAAAAAATGAAATGGCACTAAAACGGGAAAAATAGTTTTTTCCCTTATTTAATCTACGACACTCATCTTTTTTAAGTCGGCGCCAGATTTACACATTGCTAATAATGAGGCGCCGACTTAAATAAGGGAAAAAAATATTTTTCACTTTTTAGTATATCTTTATTTTTTTGAAGTCGGTTTTAATTTTTTATTTAAAGTTTATTATTTTTAGCTTTTTAGTTTTATATTATATTGACACAACATGCTGAAGAGATATTCGCGTACGTACATAAAATAATAATAATTAGGTGATAATAGTCCTTATTATTAACCAGAACTGGCAAAATATTGGACCAATATTGATGCAGTGTAGGATGGGCATCGCCCTCTTACGAACAAAATAAAGATCATCAAAATCGGTCAATATGCTGAAGAGTTATGCGGGGACAAACATATAAAAAAAAATACATACGGGTCGAATCTATAACCTCCTCCTTTTTGAAGTCGGTTAAAAATGACGCTGAGGTGCAATGAACCCCGTGTGACCAATTAGCAATTAGGAGGAGGCGTGGCTACGAAGGGTTAAGCAAATTGAAACTACCTTTCCAATGTGAATCAGTTATTTAGTTGACTT
Source organism: Andrena bucephala (assembly GCA_947577245.1). Classification (NCBI taxonomy): domain Eukaryota; kingdom Metazoa; phylum Arthropoda; class Insecta; order Hymenoptera; family Andrenidae; genus Andrena; species Andrena bucephala. The sequence continues at coordinate 98,625,699 of OX387716.1, read as the reverse complement.
GAAATGTCCTTTCAAGTTTCTTTCAAGTTTCAACTATACTTACCTTGAAATACAACTTGACTACTTAATGTGATCGTACGTACAAGTCTGAACTTGAAGTCACTTTAAGTAAGTACACTGCCTATTGTTTTTGTAAAGTGAGGTAAAAATCATAAAACAATGACTACGTAATAATAGGCGGCGTAATGGTAAGATTTATAAATTCTTAGAAATGTATGAGAAAATGTGATATTTTATGGAGACCAGCTCCTTTAACGCCATTTTAGATACCTACTTGCTTCAAGTAATCTTGAAAGTACCTCGAAGGCAGATGACACTACTGAACGCAAACTTCAAGTCAACATACTTGAATTCAATCGACTTGAAGTCAAGTAATTTGACTAATCTGAACGAGGCTTAAGTACCAAAGGAAACGGAGCAACGCTATTAACCGTACGGCATCCTGGAAACTCTCTACCAGCTGATATTCGAGGCATTGAGAAAAAAAGAAGCGAACAAACCCACATTGTTTTTAAAATTGAATTAGTAGCAATAATATATTCCAATATTCTCCTAATCATATAAAACAGAGAAAAAAAATTAAATCTTCCAGTGTGGATTCCTCCCTTTTCGCTCTCAATGCCTGATTCCAGCAACTCCGCCATCCCAACGAGAATTAATTTTCCAGATTACCACATCCCTGCGTCCATACCGCGACAAATGGCAGCAGACTCGCGCCGCGCCGTGCACAGGCCGCGGCGAAACGTAGCAGCGATTCATCTGAATACCGAGGCGCGGGCAATCCCGACGTCCCTACCCGAAATCCGTTTACAAACGGTACACCCCGTACAGCGTATCGGATCGATCGCCTCACCTTCCATCAATACCTTCGCCGCTCGCCGCGTTCGAAGCGAAACGGTTCCACGGCAAGCGGTCGGAAAAACTCCTCCGAAAACCAAGAGCCCCGCGCCAAAGTCCACCGATACATCGCGCGGTCCCCTACCCCCTAGCCCCTCCCCCGCTAAACCCCCCCCCCCCCCCTCACCACTCCCCCTCGCGTGACGGCGTCCGCCGGGTCTAATCCAGAGCCGGAGCGGTCGAAGGCAGCCGAAATTCGGGTGCCATTGTTTCGCGGGCCGGGGCATCGTTCATTGATTTTCGCCGGCGGACCGTGATGGACGCGGCGTTTATTGTAATCGTCGGAACGAACGGGACCCCCGTGTTCCCTTCTATCCAAGAAATTCCGGCGGCGGTGGCCCGCCCCGAAATTCGATTCTCGCCCGAGAGAGCCAGCGGCCGTTTCTGGTCACGAAACGTTCATTATCCGCCGCCGCGTATCGTACCTAATCATTCGCCATCGCCGCGGGGGTATATTTCGAAACCGAGCGGGGGCCCCCCCACCCCCCCCCCCCCTCCGCCGTGGAATCTAATCGCCGTTATCGCTGCCCCGCTAATCCTCGCTCGGGAATAATCGCACCGCGACCGGATTCCCCACGGGCCCCGCTGTCCAGGCGGAGCCCGGCTTCACGTAAAGCTTACCGGGGTCCCCGGGTTAACCTTTGGCGGGCGGCGTTAAGTCGTTCCTCGGACGTGGAACCGGCAAAAAGTGGCGGGTCTCCGCGCACAATGGACGCTCGCAGATGAACGATTACGGTCGTTTAGGGGGCTCCCGGGTCCTTGGTACCTCCATCGATCACGATTTCACCGTTCCCGATCGGTGCCCGAACTTGGCCGCGTACGTAACTCGCTTCTGTAACCCCCCCGGCTTTCCCTAAGTACCCCCGAAACGAACTTTGGACGAACGGCGGTACAGCGAAGTTCCCGGGGCACGGCCGAGTGTTAGCTAGCTCGTTAGCGCCAGGCAACCCCCTCGGTGAAAGAAGAGCGTCCGTAATCTCGCTCGGCGGGGGTTCCTTCGTCGCGGATCAATGTCGCGGAGACGCGGGGATTCATTCCCGTCGGATGCTCGCGCGTGCAAAATCTCCCGCGTGCAAGCTCTACCCGCACCGTGAAGCCGTCCGATCGTTCCTGCAGCGTTAAAAAGGCCCCGCTTTATGGAGGTGAACGAGGGGGGCGGTGGGGGGTGGGGGGTGGGGGGTGGAAGGCGGCGGTGTGATCCACGCTTCCCTCTGTCCGTTCCGCTCTTTTCCTTCGCCGGTCTCTTTGCCCGTCATTCGCGCTCCGGAGCTAAAAGGTTTCAGAAATCGTTCGCACGCTTTTCGGCCGCGCGCATCGGATAAAAGGCGAGACTCTGGCCGAGTTCAACGAGAAATCACGTCGCCCCAGGCGTTTCCCTCGGATCGCAATTCCCGAATGTCTACCAGCCGTCCCCCTTTCTCCCGCCGCCATTTCCACGTCCTCCTTCGTCGCCGGCTGAAATTCGAAAATAAAAAAAAGAATCTCATCCCGTGCCCCCGGTCCCCCCCCCCCCCCCGATCTTCGATGGTAATCGCCACCCGTTTTCACGGGGCTTTATTTTAATTCCGACAGTGGCCCGCCCTCCCCCCCCCTCCCCTCCCCTTTTCCATCCCATTTTTTTCTTATTCTTCTTAATTCTTCTTATTCTCCCGAGGCTTGGTGCTCTTAACACTGAGGACCAGCGAACACGCGCGCACATTCGCTTCCAAGAGGCATCCACCGAGCGTTCGTCAACGGTGGCATTTCCTGCTCGGCGACCAGCAATTATCGATTGGCCAGTACCCCGTGAAGAATAAGCGGGCGACGCTATAAATACGCGTTATAGGCCCAGAAATTACGCCGAAGTTCCGTGGCCGCGTCCAGGCCACCTCTCGCGGCCGATACCAATACACACGCCCGGAGCGTGCATTGTACGTGCCAGGAGCAGAGATTCCGTGTACGATCTAACGACCTAGGTTACGCTTAATAATACCGGAGCTGAGTCACGCTTTTACATCACTGTGTATACATCCCGGCCGGCCCATTCATCTGTTTATGCCACTGTTTTCTTTGTCCTCCCCCATTTCACGCTCCTTGGGCCGTTTCGCTATCGCGTAATAGATACAAACTCGCTAATTGATCAATTAACCACGCTGCCCGTAGAAAGTCTTGCAGATTCATTCACGATACCGAGGGTACTACCGCGATACTATGTAGGTGACCGTGCGCCGTACAAAGCACGGCAAAGAACATTTAGGGACGCGTTCCTCCGGCGTTTCTGAACGCGTTTACCTCGCACCAGGTGCGAAATAAGTGCCGTCTACGTTTAACGACACTTTCACTGGACATTCATCCCGCTCCACGTGTGGATCGTTCTGAAGCCCAAAGTACCGGATACTGTCAGGTGTGCGCGAGTGGATACAGAACACTTGGACCTGAAATAGCGTAAATATTAAAGGAAACTAAAAGTACATTTTAATCTTATTGGTTTTTATTTCTGCCAAACACGTTTTTTTTTTTATTGTTTCTAGCATTACAGAGCAAGTTTTTATCATTTTCAAGTAACTCAGGAGCATTATTGCACTCAATATTCATATTAGAATATATAAATAATTGTTTATTAATATCTCTCATCCCGCCACTTCACATTCATGGCAGGGAAAGCTTTGTCAGTAAATGCTGAGGTGGCAGGAACTGACAGAAGATAAAGAATTAGTTTGAGATGATCAAAGTTGTGTACGTTTGGCAACTACGTACAATAATATTGCGTTACGTTTCAAGTAATATTATCAATCGCGAAATAAAGTATTTTCGCATACTTTACTGTTACTCAAAAATATAGAGTACATTTACGTATAATAACGTGAGATACTTTATTTTAAGGATTCATTCAGCGATTTTCAGGAATTTATTGCGAGGAAAATGATTATAATAATGGGATAAAACATTTTTCTATTTATTAAACTGCATTTCTACAGTAAATAATAAATATAAAAGTAATACAATGATTGCTTTTCAAATGCTTTTGAAAGCGGTCTTTTGATGACGAGAAGGCGATTTCAAATGTTAGACATATCTGAATCCAAAAATCCAAACAGATTCTTGATCAGCATGACTGTCGCTATCGCTCGGACCATAATGAGCGATTTATCTTCAAAATTAGCAAAAGGGCAGGCAAAATGCAAGAAAAATGTTTTTCGGCTTTATTCTTTTACTATTTTCGATTTTAAAAGTAGGTTAGACTCAATGAAAATACTTTATTATAGTCCCTGCGAGAGTCATAGGTGTGTAGAATAAGCAGTAAAATTTATAAAACAATCAGTTCGATAGATTTTGTGATTTTATCTTCACGATGTGAAAATATGACGTTTCGAGATAAACGCGTTCAAAGTATTCATTTATAGAGACCGAGCCACTGTGATCCTTACAAAATGCCTCTGTAAAAGCTAAAATCATCAGAAAGTTTCCATGAAAATGTAACAGTAAAATTTAACATTCTTCAGGATATGTACTTTGGAAAAATGTTTTAAAAAAAATCGATTTTTCCAACCCGTCTAACCGGAATGACTTTTCAAAGAGTGGCAAGTAGTCACTCAACGACCACGGCTTGCCTTTCGAGTTCATTAAATAGTTGAGCAGTAAACTAATTCAGCGGAGCAGTGCACTCGCCAGGAAAACAAGCCTGGGAAGAAGGAGGCGGGGTGTGTTTACAAATCGATAGTCTTAATCGTTCGCAGTGCCCCTATAGGGATCGAATGATTCACCAGGGCGATTGTTTTCGAGCCGAGCGTTTCTCATTCCCGATCGCCGGCGCGACTGTTTTCTCGGCGATGGATTTGTGACGCTGAGAGGGGAGCGCGGCGCGAGGTTCACGATCCAGCGCGCCGGTTCCCGCGTAAAAAGCGGGAGAAATCGGTGATCGGGGTCGCGAGTAGAATCGCTGCGCCCCTGGCTTCCTCCCCGAAACGGCGGGCTCGTCGCGCGGCAGGAAATTCTTTCGACATTGCGAGAGAGGCCGGCTGTTCGCGTTCCCCTTGCTGCTGCATTGCGGCAACCAACGAAACGCACCGCGTTTTCGAAATCGGCCTCTCCCCCTTGCCCCGTCGATCGCTTAATCGCTGCCCGCGACAGCGCATTGTTCCTAGCCTGGGTCGCTGAACATTCCTTATCCTCCGTGGCGTCTTGTACTCATCAAGCGATGGAATTAGACAATACAGCGCAGCGCGATATATATAAGGTCCTTCTGTTTTTGGATCCAGTGTGACGCGAATCTTTATCCAGATTCTAAACTCCAAATGGATAAAATCACCATTCAGCGTTGCTTTGCTTTTTAAACGGGTTTCTGGAATCTGGCGGATATTTATTAATTCGGGGGCAGGTGGCGCGAAGGGTGTTTTAATGGCCTGCGAAGGGCATGGAGCGGGTTTCGGGGAGGACGAAAATTTGATCGAAGCGCAGGGTACCGGAAAATCGACGCACGCCCCTGTGCACGAGGCTCGCGCGAAATGGGTCCCCGCGAGGCGTAACGTAGAACGTTTTCAGGGCCTCGGGCAGGGCAGATAGGAGGTAGTTAGCAGAGGCAGGCTCGTAAGATTTCGGTGTGGTGGTACGTGTACCTCATCCTGTCCACCCTACCGGCTTAAAGGCGGCCTCACACAGGCGCGCCCGCCGCGGCGCGATAAACTCCCGCGGAAACCAGTATCTCACTGGAGACTCGTCGAAATCCCCGTAATTCACGATCTTCCACAGACAGCCCCACAAATTTCTTCCGTTTCATCCGTCCCGTAAAAACAACCCACAAATCAAGGGGTCTCCGATTCAACGACCTCTCTTCAAAATTCTTGCAACTCCCTCGACAAAGCCACGCCTCCCTACCTCCACTTACAACGATTAAGAAATTTATAATTATCGCTCGGACGATCGGCGGCTTCTTTGAATTTCGAAGGAATTTAAAATCGAAGGTAGTACGCGTTACCTCCCCATATACCGAGGATATTTATCGTCCCTCCCCCCCCCGCCCCCGCCCCCCGCGAATCGATGGTAATTTCCGCAGTCGTCGGGAAACGGGCCATTTTAAATGTCGCGCGATGTGAGCGCGCCCTAAGGATACGGTCGCCCACCCGCGCACGTACACAGGGGAGCGGGCACCGCTATATACGCGGGGCTCGCGTTGCACATACTTGTGTTCGCCTCTCTCGCCTTCCTCTGCCCCCCTCCCGCCCACCCTCACCTCGCGGCCTCGCTTCCTCGAACCCCTCCCACCGACCCCCCGGCAAGTACCAGCGATCACTCTCTCTCTCTCTCTCTCTCACTCTGTCTCTTTCTCTGTCCCTCTCTTACGCGCTCGTATACTCTCCCTTGGCACCTAGTCCTCTCTCTCTCTCTCTCTCTCTCTCTCTCTCTCTCTCTTTCTCTCTCTCGTCCTCTACCTATCTCTCTCTTACTCGCGCCACTACTGTATCCCCCCGCCGTCTCTGTCCCTCTCTCACGCTCCGGTTCGTTTCGGACCTGAAGACCGAAGGCAGATCGATCGGACGATTTTCCTCGGGGTTTTCCTCGGCGACGACCACCCCGCGACGAGTCGAGAAATTGCTCTCAGGGCTCCCGATTCGAGCGAGGAAAAAAATTCAGGTCGATCGAACGCACTCTCGCGAGAGGGACACAGCGGGGGGAGGGGGAGGGGGGAGGCGGAGGGGGGAGGGAAACGGCGACGATAAGAGGGAGAGAGAGAGAGAGATAGCGGTCGGATAGGCGAGGAGCGAGCGAGAGAGGGCGAGAGGGGAGAAAAAAGGTGTCCCCAAACGAAGCGCGGACATCGCGGCTCTCTGTGACGGATTTACGTCGGGGAACGAACGAGGTCACGGACTAGAGAAAGAAAAAGGCATCGGGCGGTTCGGTGGAAGAAAAAAAAAAGAGGAACAAGAAAAAGAAACGAACGTTAAACGGGGGGATTATGTCAACCTTGAACGAGTAGACGGAGAGTTTTCGCAAAGTTTCCAGGTAGAGGAACGGGATCCTCTATCGCCGGCCGCGGTGCCTTAACTCGAATTTTCCTCGTCAGCGTTTCCATGGGAGCGGCGGAGAGATCCATGGTCGCCTCGACGGTCCGCGGCTGTTTGCACGGGGATCTAGGATTCTCGAACGCGGACACTGTTTTGTCTTATTAGGTGGAGGGATAAGTGAACGGATAGGTAGATACATGGATTTATCGACCCGAGGTGTGTTACATCCCTTAAGAACACACGGTCGGATGCCACTGCTGTAGACAGCCGCAGCATCGCGGTAAATCATGCCCATCGAATGCTCATTAACAGGCGATGTTCGCACTCGTTACATTGTAATCCCCTAAATAGATTATAATTGCCGCGGTTACGGTGATAAATCAACGGTCTCCGATTTATTCGCCGCACCAGATAGGTGTTTATAAATTTACGAGGAAGCCGCTCCTTCGCACGGGGAGAAAATTACAAGCTGGAAGAAGAGAACGGTTCCCCTGCACGCTCCAACCAGCCCCGCGTGGTTTTTCGTTCGCGCGCACCTACGCCGCCTATGGTGACGCGCGCGCGAGCGCACGTGCTCGTTAGTGGCCGTTACGCGCGAGCAGGCGAAACGCGAGCCGCCCGGCCCCTTCGTACGGCCCTGCTTTTCGACAAACTCGGCACTGTCGCCGACCGATAATTCGAGCCGCCGCAAACTCCGGGCGTCTGTTCGCGACGCGCTGCGAAGTTGGCGGACCACGACGGGGATCTGCCCGTTTATCCGGGCAAACACGAGCGGCGAGGAAAAAAACATTATCCCGCGCAGAAACGGTCCTCGCGTACGTGAGATCCGACACGTGTGCCGCTTTATCCCACCTCTTCCTCGCGATCGATCAAAACGTATGTATCAGGAAACCGTTGCGAGTCCCGGCGATCACCGCGCTCGCGTGACTCCCCGTGTCCGTCCACGGAAACTTCCAGATTCGTCAGCCTCGCTCCCGGCGCTGATTTATCGACCCGACTTACCGATCGCGTCCAGCCCGGCGCCCGCGACCCCTCAGTTTTCGGGCTTGAATCACGTCCGCGCCGGGAAGGAAGGACAGGGACAAAAGAAACGGAGATATCAAGCGCGTGAAACAAAAGCCGTCCACGGAGAATAATCGCGTCGCGTATCTAGGGAGCCGTTATTTACCGTCGCCCGGCGATAAGTAATTGCGAATGCGCCAAAAGTGATCGACCGGTCGCACGGTCGCCCGCTTTTAAATCGTACGGGACGTCCGTCGCGTTCTTCGGTGCGCGATTTCGGATACGCTTAATCTCCGGCATCCCGATAGCCGAGTTAACGGGCACGTAACGTCGCTGCCGTTTCGCTGTACTTATGGTAAAGTCTCGCTTTATCTATCCCTCCCCTCGGCCGTTGTCTCGTTTAACCTTCGTTCCAGCGACCGAGAAAGTGACATCGTTAACCTCAAACGTGATGACAAACACCGAGCGGCAATTATCGCGCACGCATCCCGATGCTTAACGACTCGCGTTCGATTCCCCTTCTTCGTCTCCTCTTTCTCGTTCTTTTTCTGCGCTCGCCGGCCCCTCGTTGTGTACGTAACGACGCGCGACACGACAGCGACGGCGCGGTGGGGGTAAGGGGGACCGAATCGCCGGATCTCTCAAGTTTCGCGAAAGTTGCGCCGCAGAGACGCTTAACGAGAACATAACCTTGTTAAGCGACTGGATCGACGTTCGCCGCGACACGGCGATACGATAATCTTGTCCCGTTATTGCGTAATTGCATTAACGCTTTTGCGCGCATTCAATTTCCCTCGTGTGTACAAGTGTTTGGGTGTGCGCAGCGAAACAGACGCGGATTAAAACGCGGGGAAATTATAGAATGTCGACCATGCTTTGGGGACGTTCCTCGAGTGGAGTCGAATTCTTCTCGTCCCATAGAATTACATATTTGGCGTTTACCGATGTTCATTGCTACGAATCCTCGCGCATTATTGTCCACAACCTTCGTCGCCGAACGAAAAATCGTCAGAAAACGCGGGAGGAGGTCCGCAAACTGGATCGACCTTGGTATCGTCATAACAAAAGGCTATGCTACACATATGAATAGTTAGTAGTGGCGGAGAACTATCGATAGTCGGCACTATCGATAGTTTCCGATAATAAGACCATTGACCATCGATAGTTTTGAATTTCGATGTTTTTGGTTATTATTATACTAAGTAGAAATCATTTCTCTAGGATGAAAATTATTTTTTCCAGTTTAATGCTTTATCAGCTTCAGAACTGCACGGATATCAACCCACGATTTTCAATACCGATAACTATCGATAGTGAAAATAAGCTATCGATAGTACCATCGATAGTTCGCCACCACTAATAGTTAGTCACTACAAGCCGATGATAATCGTAATTTCGCCAGCTACATAGATCGAGCAAGTAAGTCTTACTGACTCGTCGACAGAGGCCGTCCACATCTTCTCCTATTTTAAATCTTCGTTCATTCGCCGATGGAATTCAGGAGAAGGGAATGAGAGGTGAGATACGCGCTGCATACGACCCAGCATATTTATTTTCCCACGCTTCTTTTCGAGCCGACTGTCCCCGAAGCTCGCGACTTGTTTACGTTAACGGCCGACCGACTCCGACCGTTTCGCCGTCTCTATTCCGCTGACCACGCGTGCACGTGGACCAGTGGAAGCGAAATACGGAAGTGGGGCAAATCATCCAGCCGTGAAGGTAAACAAGTTTCGAGCGCCGGCACAAGGACGCTGCGAAGAGGAAGAAAGAAACACGCGGGAAAATAAGGAGCCTCGCTTGGGGTCCGTACGAGGCGTAATGCCACCTCTCATTCAGTTTCTAGTAATCCCATTGAGCAGTGTACAAAACGTTGAAATAGGACACCGTGGTTGCCTCGACGGTTCTCATTTCCTCGGCCTTTCTCCGCCGCATTTGCATCGGAGAATTATAGCGTACGAGTCGAATCGTAAAATTCGTAAACAGTAAATGGCCACGTGCAACTTGTATCGCCATCGAGTTTGTGCGAACTCCAGTGAACTCGCGTCTTCCAAAGAATCCACGCATATTCTCGCGCGTTTCGAGGGACACGAAGATCAATGAAGGTTGGGCGTACGTCGTGAAATTTCGTCGGGCGATCGACGAGCAGCAGGGCCGTCGACTACCGCAAGACACGCGGCTGCGAGCTTGAAATTGACGGCATAAAGTTGACGTTTACGGGCGCTGCCCGTGCGCTGCGCGTGCATCACAGCGCTCACGCATCGCGGAGGGCGGCGCTGTGTGACGTCACGCCGCTACGACTACGCGCTTAACGAGGCGTCGGTGACGTTACTCTCATAAACCTGGGTGCGCGGCCACCCGACCGTACCCCACCCTACGGGCCAGAACCATCCCAGTGAACCGTTTCGACGGCGATTGCGAACTCCTTCCCGAACTCTTTAATCCGCTCGAGGACGAAGTCGTGAGCGTAAAAACTTTTATCGCGGGGCACTTGCGCGCCTTCCCTTCCTCGTGTTTCGACCCTTTTATTTCTCTTTTCTTTTTCGAAATTCAACGGTCATCGATAGTCGTCACTCTCTTCTTGGCAGGGACATGAATCGATCAGTGATTAACGCGATGGATAATATTTCAGGATTTAAGAGTTTAAGGCTTTAAGGCTTTCCATTAAGTTCGGTTTTATCGAGAAAAAAAAACGGTGGTTCAGGTCGCGACCTTGCGAGGAACGGATTGACCCCGAGCCTGGGGAGGAGAAAGGTTGGAAAGTCGGGGAACTTCTCCCGACATCCAGTACTTACCATATTAGTCGCCACTAGCGGAGTGCGCTGAACTTGCCACGTCGCGTAATTATCCAAACTGATGGGCGGCGCAGTTACACCTGTACCCCGAGGCGCGCAATAATCTCGCAGACCGGGCGAAGTTAACCGGATAAAGAACTGGCGTTTCCCCCCCCCCCCCCTTACTGATAACGATTACCAATGCAACGGGGGGGATGGACGAAACAAAGAGGTTTATTGTGAAATCAGTGGCGTGGAATGCCTTCCCCGGTGCACTTACCTGAAATTGATGGCGCCTGTTCGATTTGGTACATAGAAAGGCAGTTAAAGGGGGGATGGATGCGCAGGGGGAGAGGGGCGGAGACGACCAAGGAAGGAGTGAGCGTTCGCAGGATCGACGAGTAATCGAATTAAGGGTGCTCGAGGTGACTAACTCTCGAGGACGTCGGTAAGGAACGCTTCGCTCGTTGAAAACGATCCTCCGTGTATTATATATCGTCCTCGCGGGCGGGAAAACAATCCGAATGTTTGCGCGCTTGACTCGGGGCTCGGTGTCTCGACGGAGGTGGCGGGTGATCCGAAATCGTGAAATTTTTTATGGGTCACCTCCATAGGAAATTGTGAAAATGGCTTTAAGGGGGCATAGTACTCATTTTTTCCCGAAAATTAAGCAGTCTTTATGATTTTTTTCTATCGGAAATCGAAAAGCTAGAAAGATAGGATTTGTTGCAAATGAAAGATTACTGTTTGAAAGTATTGTAAGAATTTTTATTAAAAAAAGGCATCCTCCCTCCCTCGCTATAATCGCTGAAAGTTGGTAGTGCCATAAATTCCGCCTTCTATGCTTATCTGAAACATAAATTTGAATCGGGACATTGAAATTTATTACATTTTGTTGTCGTTGACCGAGCCGGTTAATTTTCGCATTTAAAACAATATAGCGGGCTGTCAAACCGTAGGTATCGATTTTCAACACTGAGACTGTTCGGTTAAGGATAATTAGCGACAATCAAGGCCGCGAGTTTCTCGACCCTGGTCCCCGACGGTGGCGTAGAGGGGCCGTTGATTTTTCGGCGAGGACTCCCGACAAAGAAATGCTCCTCCACCTCGGTCGTCCCCCATCGGGGGCCTTGCCGCTCGGGGAGCTCATCGCGTGCATCGTCGCCATCATCTTCGACGTATACATAATTTCGCTCGGTCGCTCCCTAATCGACCCCTTGCCTCCCTCTTTTTCTCCCCCTCGCGGAGGCTCGTTTCCCTTCGTCGTTCGTCCCCCTGTTCTCTCGCATCAGGTGCGTCACGAAGCTCTCCCAGTGCCCGGAGGCATCGATTTCGTCGTCCACGTTGCAACCTGGCCGCCGCTATCCGTTTCCCCCGTCTCGTCTCTGGTCGGGGCCTCTCCTCCCCGCCTCGCGCGCCCCCCCCCTGCCCTCCTGCTCCTGTTCCTTCTCCGCTGTAAGACAGGCGGGTAATTTCGGACCAGGTTGCAGGATGGTCTATCCGGTCGAGCCGTTCGGTCTTTCACTGGCGGGAGACTGTGTCCTAGCCCCTTTACACCTAGAAGACCCCACGGATACACGCAGGGTCGAGGTAGAGGAAGGTCGAGGAACCGCGGGGGTGTTCGCCGGCGATGGTTCCTAGGGGTGGTGGTCGAAGGATGGACCGAGGGAGAGAGCCAGGGCGACCAGAGGGCGGGAGGGGGAGGGTGGAAGGTTCGTGGAAGGTGGCAGCAGAGGGTGTAGAATGGGTCGTCGACGGGCAGAGGGTCGGGGGAGGGTGGTTGGTCGTGAAGGGTGGAGAGAGCGAGGCGAGGGTGGGACGACGGGGGAGGGGTAGGGGCGGGTGGTAGGGGGGAGGGGGAGGGGGGGACGCCTAGCTGGAAACGCGTCGGTTCGCCGGCACACTAAGTATAGGCGTCCTCGCGACGCCGGCCGTCAATATACCACCCCTAACTAACCCCCCGGGGGGTCCGTGGGTGTTACTGGCTGGTAGGAAGCGAGACCGAGGGACGATGGAACGGGACGCGGGAGCGTTGGCGCGAGAGACGGTTAGCGAGAAAGGAGGGTGGGACGAGGAGGTGGATAGCCGGACGGATATGGGGGGAACGGAGACGGAGAAAACACGGGTTGCGGGTGTGGGGTAGCTTCTGCACGAGGGATCGTCGCCGTTGCCGTCGTCCCCGTTGCCGTCGTCGCCGTCGTCGTCGTCCTCCTCGTCGTCGTCGACGTCGCCGTTCTCCTCGTCGACGTCCCGCGGTGGTTGTGTGCGCGCGGGGGTAGGTGGGCACCATCCAGCCATCCTATCCCATCCTATCCTCCCTGGCGCGCTATCCTATCCTGGCGTAGCTTAGTTTAGCTTAGGGCCCTGCCACCCGGGAGGCTGCTGCCGTCTGAGGGAAAGGGGGAGTCGGTTACGGACGGTAGAGACCAGCACGCCGGAGGTGGGACGAGGACGGCGCGATGCCGAGCCACCGGCGGCTCGGACGACGAGGGAAACGGCGGAGGATGACGGGCGGGGGGGGGGGGGGGAGGGGGGAGGGGGGGAGGGTAGAGGAGGACCAGCGGGAGGACGAAGATAGTACGGGTATAGGGTTGGTGGTAGGACATTGCGGATATATTCGCCTCTATCCAGCAAACCGGCCTCCTCCGCGCACCACCGCGACCGACGGCGTACCAGCATCCTCTCCGGCGTTTCTCTCTCCTGGCCATCCTGCGACGTAATCAGCGAGAGAACCACCACCGTCGCCCAACCACCCACCCACCCACCATCGACCCCTTTCTACTCCACCTCCTCATCCACCTCCTCCTCCTCCTCCTCCTCCGCCTCATCCTCATCCACCTCGTCCTCTAGCCTCTTCCTCCCCCGTTCCACCCTCGTCTCGCGTCTCACCGCGACCGACCCTCACCCCTCACCCCCGCCCGCTTTGCGCTACCTCTCGGCATCCCTTGCTAGGCTGCCGTGGCATGCATCTATCCGGACGTCTATCTACCTATCTATCTCGATGCACTGGGTGTCCGCCCGAAAACCGGCTTCCATTTCTCCGCCGGCGCGAGTCCGCAGGGCCATCCAGCCTCGCTGATGATCCACGCACACACGTACACAGTCTCGCCCGTGAATCCCCTACGCTGGCCGAGCCGCGACGATACGGGATCGTTCCGTGCCTGGATCCTTTAATGGCGATCGCGGCTCCAGATACCCTGTATAATTCCCAACGAAACGTACCAGCCACGCGGAAGAATATCCTTCGGGCAGCTCTGACCAGTGCTCGCGTCAGAGTGAAGTGTATCGTGCGCTAACACGAGTTAAAGCAACAACGAGACATCGGGCGATTATGTTTCCGGGGATTTATGTTAACGAGCTCGGATGCCTGCGGATCGAAGCGGCAGAATTTTCCTCGTTATTCCGGCAACCGAGTCGCGAGGATTGAAACGCGCTTTCTGTTTTCACTTTTGCGTGGTTCGCGGGATGGGCGGGGGCGGGGGGGGGGGGGAGTGGAACAGTAGCACGTAGCAGATACGCTTTGCGTCATCGAGCGAACCGCGCACGCTTCCTTCTCCCTGTTTCTTTCTTTGTCCCGCCCGTTTCAATGCATCCTTTTCACTTTCAACGGCGGGGAAAGAGAGAGGGAGCAGGTGGGAGAGAGAGAGAGCGAGAGGACAGAGCGTTGATTTCATTCACAAGTATTCACGGTGCTTCATAAGGTCCAACCTGACGATCCTTAACGGCCCTCCACCTTATTTAACCGTCACTCTCTCGAAAGTGCTTAAAGTTCCTTTTAACGGGGGGAAACTTGCTCCATAAACGAACAGCCGTGAACCAAAGTAGCCGTCCGCGGCCGGCGAGGATTAGAGAAAGAATCTGAAACGTCGTTTACGCGCCGGTAACGAGGACTCTCCAAACAATAACACTCCACCGCTTCCTTTTCGCTATTCAATCGGCAATTAGCCACCTCAACGATATCTCCCATTAATCACTGGCCCATCGTGTCCTCCTTTAACCCATCCAACGGAAACGAACCACCGCGAGTTACCCAAAATGCCCGAACCATTACTCCGGGCACCTCTTCTCTGGCATTGGCGTCTTTTCGCGCCTTAAAACACCTGATCGACATAAAGCAACTCAAGGTTTCCCATTCCCAATTTTAATTACGGCCCCCCCTCGTTATTCCCGATCCATCGAATCACCAGTATTTTCCGTCGCGCGTAGGAATCGCGGGGCAATTAGAAATGCAAGCGTGGACGAGGCACCGTGTGGGAATACAGCTCGGCGTACACGTGTATCTGTTATTGTGATATGGATGTTAATAGGTTAGGGGGTCTCCGGAGAATGTGGGGTGAATCACGATTTCGATAAGGGTTTATATTCCTCCCGCTCTCGTCCATTCTTGCCTCTCGTCCTCTTCCTCGCTCCCTCTCTTTCTCACTCCGTTCGCTCCCCCCCCCCCCCTCCCCCCTCCCCCCGTACCACCCAGCCATCCCTTTCTCGTTCTCTTTCTGCGTTACGCTGTTTCTCCCTCTTCTTCCGGCGCTCGCTCATTGAAAACCGGCTCTAGGGCTTGCAGCGTGGCCTGCGTTTGCACGTACATGGACGCGCGCGCGTGTTTGCACATATGGAAGGAAGGGGGGCGCGAGCACGCGTGTCCGTATACGTATGTACTTTACTTTATAGCGGCGACGTCAGAACACGTGTATGCCTCGTTAAAGCACGATGAGCTCTACTCGCCGCAAGTGAAACGCTAGGCGCGCTCGCGCGCCTCTGTATCGGCAACGATCGTGCAACGGGGCCACCGGGGCCCTACGCAGACGGCTCGCCAAACATTAATCCGGACTCATAAACACTTTTACGACGCGTAGCCGCCAGTTCCCCGGGATTATCGTGTGACGCGCGTCGCGCCTTTGAGAACGCGGCGGCACGGCGCGTTCCGCGATGATCGATACCGCCCGCTGGGTATTGATTATCGGATTTTCGTAGACTGCCTTCTCTCGTCCGACTTTTCGAGCGCCACGCGCTTTCGAAATGATGAAACTTCTTCCTTCGTTATAGTCTACAGGTATTAAAACGTCGGGTCTATGTTGACCCCATAGTCGAATATTCACGCATCCTCTGGGATAAGTTTCTTTTTCTTCTACTGGAACGTCATTCTGTTGCGGTGTAATAATAATTATAGGAGTCGGAAAAATAGAAAAAACTCGAGGTAATGGGGGGGACTCGAACCCGCGATCTTTGGATCCACTGCACGCTGGTCAGCCGCCTTAGCCGATTCCCCCAAAGCTGCTCCCCGAAGTTACTCTCTTCCGAATTCTTTATATACCAAACTCGGGGCACCACCTATTTGCCATCGTAGCATAGACCGTTTCCTAATTGCCTATATAATATATATATAATAATGTATAAGGTCGTAATTAATAATGTCGCGAGGGTTAATCTCTGCACAGAAACAAGAGTTATCCTGTTGTCGTGTAATACGATTCGCCGGCGAGAGGGATTTAAAGACGCGACTAACGCGCCCCTAACTTGTTGAGCGGTTATGCTGATTTACTTTGTAATGCACTGGAGAGGCTCGTCGCCCCGCACCACCTCGCGGCGGGTCGGGTTTCGTCAGGGGGCCACGAAAACGAATGGACGGGCGCCTCTATGAAGTTTAAAACTGGGCTCGTGCCCGTGTACTTCCGCTCTTCGCTCCGCACAATCAGCGGGTATAATCCGTTCAGTTGGCCGACGAAGTTACGAACTTTGCCTCCCCGGCTCTCGCGCGCGGGGAAAGTATTCGGAACAGCTGTTACGTAAATAGTCGCGATTACCGCGACGAGGATCGACGGAATTCGCTCGAAATAAATTTTCCACTCCCCCCGATCGAAGCGCTCGCTTACATGACAACGTCACTCCAATTAAAGCGGAGTTCTCCTTCGTCCATGAGCGTAGGTTACCCCGACGTCGGGGAGACCGCGGTGCCCGGAGGAGGGGCGGAAGGACATCGCGAGCAACGATTATCGAGAAACCGCTGGAAACCTGTTCCGCCGTGTCGCAGACGGCATCGCGACAGGTAGGGGAGTGTGGGTAGGTTTAGGTCGGATTTCAATTAATCTCTAATATTTACCAAAATGAAAGAGAAACGCGCTTTAAATGTGAATAATAGTTACAATTAGTAAGGTTTTACCATCAATGTTCTCCATCATCATTTCATTTCATTATTCCAAAGAAATCTTTAAAATTATAAAAGTTCTGAAAGTAATTATTTAACCCATACCTCCCTTGTGTGGGAAGGTTTGATTCAGGTAATGGGGATAGATGAGTTGTTTAATTTTTCTTGACTTTTATATATGTATTTATATATGTATTTATTACCTACAAAGTGTAAATATATGTATACGTGTAAAAGTAATGAAGTAAATAAATAAAATAAATAACAAAATAAACATAAACGAATTGAAAGTTTAGTTAATTAAATTTTTAATGTTGATTTTCAAAACTACTCAAGTCAACATTGAATTTAAAAAAAGCTACGTTATTCGGAGGACTTGAACGCAATATTTTTTTATGCGATATTTGCTCGGGAGTCTCTCTCTCTCTCTCTCTCTCTCTCTCTCTCTCTCTCTCTCTCTCTCTCTCTCTCTCTCTCTCTCTCTCTCTCTGTTTCTCTCAGTCTTTCTTTTATAAACAAGAGTCATTGTAGACCTGTAAAAAATAGTAGTTAAAGCAGCTCATTAAAAAAAAGGGGGATGTGTGGATCGACTTAAATCTCTTACACACTTCTGACCCATACTTCTCGCATCTGAACGTCCATAATAAAGCACCTGGGTTAGTCAAGCAACGTGTTTTACGTTACAATTTATAAGCTATAACTGTTGCTTGAATATAAGTTTGTCTACTAAAATTTCTACCAGCACTACGTATTTTGTATAAGTTTATAACAGCGACTTACTTCGGTTATGAATCTAGATTAAACTTATCACGGAAATGCACTTTTACTTATAGAAGATTAATACACACTTTAACCCTTCGTGGTCACACTGTTACCGTACGAACTATATCAGTCCAATTGAGTCCCAAAAATTATAATACACACTTTGAATATTGTAGAATATGGAATAGTCGGGATTTAGTAAGAAATTAAATAACAACACGTGCCAAAAAAATCGGAAAGGTGTAAGGTCTGAAAAATGAGCTTTTTTACTAAAATAATCATACCTTTGTTTATTTTCCAATTAATTTTCGTACAGATTGTGGCTGATACTAATAAGAAAATATACTTTAGAAAATACACAGTTTCGTACTGTGCGTTTCAAAAAAGGTATTTATTTTGAGATCCGAAGGTGGCCAATTGTGGAGTAAAAAAACACGTTTAATTTAGAGAAATAACTATTTATTTCTATTATGATGATTCTTATTATTATTTTAATTCGTAAGAAAGTAATTTAACAATGAAAAGAATTGCATCTAGCCTCCTCCCGCGCATTCGGCACACAAATACATTCTGTGTTCGTACTCATTATACAGGCATATAACTTGGAGGGAAAAAATATTGTCACAACCATACACATTACATTTTATTAAAGTAAATTTCTCGAATTAGAGTAGAATAATTTTTTAAAATTTTTTCGATAAAATTTACACGTTGGTCACACATGGGTCCGATGGACCCACGCACAAAACCGATGTTTTTGTAACGACTGCCACTCACCAACGAACTTTCTGATTCAAAAACTGACGGTCTCTGCCGGAAGAGGAAACCTCAAATTTCCGTAAAATGTCAGGTCAGTGCCATTTCAAAGCCAGGAACTTACCGGTATCAAGCTCCAAAGTTATAAAGCAGGTCCATTGGACCCAGTGTGACCAGGAAGGGTTAACAAACTTCTCGCTTCAGTACATGTGCGAATACGGTTGCCTAACAAGGACGGAAATACGCTAACTGACCCAAACCTCCTACGACCCAAACCTACCGGCTCTCCCCTACGGAACGGATCCCGTAACGAGCGACTGGTCGAGATTTCGGTGACATCGGGCAAACCCATCCTCGCGTGGAAAATACGCCTATAAATCGAGCCGCGCGCCCGATACCGTGTCGCGGTCCAACGGAACGCTCGGTGCCCCCCACCGACGCATCGCGATCCTCGCGGACCGCGAATATCGCGGATTACGCAACCAGAGGTCTATACATAACCAGGCCGAATTGGAGCGAAGCCGTCCGCGTTCGCGATTAAATAGAATCGCCGCGCGTCTTTTCTATTAGGTCATCCCATGAGTGACACGCGGCTTTATCACGCCACGCGTTCAGGTGTACCGACTTCTACCGCCGCATCCCTTATCTGCGGAGGAATTTAAATTCACATCTCCCTAGGACTCTTCATACTCTTACCATTCCATTCCATCGTACCAGACCTTTTATTATACTCTAAGGCGTAATCAGTGGCGCACCCAGGATTTAATCTTAAGGGAAGCCGAGTCGAAAGGATGAAAATATTTTTAATGCAAATTCACTAAAATTCATTATTCAGGTGATTATAAGAATTTATTTAACCTCTTATCCGTTCCTCATTTCACGAACCGAATCTGTCCCTCGGTGTCAAATTGGCACAGTGGTATAAGATCGACGAAATGACAAGGAAAACAGTTATTTTTCGATAGGTATTTCTTGATTCAAATTGATGAGTTAACATTCACATATTAGACTTTTCGTGATTAGATGAGGGTTAAATAATAAAATCCCAGTTTCCTTTTTTTTTTCTTTTACAAAGCCCCTTCTTTGGAGAATGCCAGACCCCCCTGCCCACCCTGGGTGCCCGGCCGAAGGTAATTATCAGAGTAATCAGCCGAAAACCGCGTGCTACTCCTCCTCGCGATCTAGAGTGGCCGTAAATGTTTTAATATCGACGGGGCTCGATCGGCTCGTTTGCAATTCTGATTTTTCTCGGACGCGCGAGCCGCCCCGATAAATAAATCTGTCGCTCTTGAGCCGCGGCAAATAAATATCCCCTGATATTTGCCGGTCGGATATTCTCCTCCGGCGACGGGCAAATATTCGCCGAGCGGGCTCCGACGAGGCTTTGGGCGCGCTTAATCGCGAGCGCCGCGATAAAAGGTCCCCCGGAAGCCGACCCCTTACTTCCGACCGCGCGGCTTCGCTCCGCCCTCCCCTCCCTCTTCTCTCCCCCCCCCCCATCCCCCCTCCCCCCTCCCTCGCCCCGCAGCTTTTCGAACACCGCGTACACGGCCTGGGCACCCGCGGCCGCCGCCGTGGATACGGCTCGCAGGGCCGTGTAAACCGCGTAGGTGTGAACCAGGGTGGACACGCGTGTTTGTGTAGGACGCCGCTCCGCCTGGCACCCACACAGAGGCGCCGCGGACGGAGGCGTACAGGGCGAGCCACGCGGCTTGTCCACCCTGATTATTTTCCTCGTTAGCGGACCGACCTAAATTTGTCTTCCTCTGTTTTTTGCCCCCCCCCCCCCCCCGGTCATTTGGAGGGTCTGCGAGGCGATCGGCTTGAATTTCCCTCCGCACCCTTTCCCCCCCCCCCCCTATGCCCTCCTGCGATCGTCTTGGAGCTGGCGCGAGGGACGCTAGCGATTGATCCAGCTGGATCGATAAAACCTTTCGCAAGTCTACGCTGGTTAATTCCAGGCTGAGGGTGAAAATCCACGACGAGACGGAAAGAAAGACCGGCGTCGCAGATGGCTCTATTAGCGAGGGGGGAATAATCAGGGCGAACGAGCGACGTGGCTCGCCCTGTACAGTCGGCGCTACCCAGGTACTATCTAGTATCTAGTAATACCGGGTACTAGGTACGTACGCGCCGCGGACGCCAAATAGTGGTTCGCATATTCAGAGAGATAGCGACGTCGCTCGGTGCGATCGCCCCTGATTTAGGCCTCGTCCCCTGTCTCGCTCTCTCTCTCGCTTCCCTGTACCCTCTGTCCACTCTCCCTGTCTCTCTCCCCCCCCCCCCCGCTGCTCTTCATCCCTCCTCCTTTCCTTCGCCCTCGGTCGTTCCATCTCTACCAACGCGCGCGCGCCCGCGCGCGCACACACACACACGCCAGAAGTGTCCGCCTCTGTGTGGGGGCACGCGCACACCGATGCCGCGGCTCGTTGGTCGCCGTGCACGTACACGGAGCGGTGGGGGGGGGGAGGGGGGAGGCACACATAGCACGCCGGTCGCGTCCACGGATAACGTCCTCGATACGGCGGCCAGCGGCGGCGAGCACGACATCGAGGCGTCCCGAAAAGCGCTATCTCGCGGCACCCCGCTCGTAGCCGCCCAATCAGCGCTTCGATCCGCGCTTTCGACCGTCGCGCTTTGATCATGCACCCTGCGACTGATACCCACGAGCATCGTCTCGGCGTAAATCACGTCCGCTCCGTTCCTCTTCCGTGAACGCCGCCTCGTCGAGGGGCGGCGGAGGTTGGCTTCGGCGCGGGATGGGAGGGGAATTATCGGGGTGGCGCGCGTTCGGTGGACGGAATTAAAGGATTTTTGGTCCCTTCGACGTTTCCTCGTCGATCACCGGCGCTTCTCTCCTCGCCCCCCTCTACCCGTCGAAGTGATCGATACAACGGACGCAAACGACGGGATCGACGAAATTCTGCTTCCCGGATTTCTCGCAATCTCTGGCCCGGGGCCAAGGATCATGCGGCGCTTGGATATTATTCGGACGCTAAGTCGGTAAGAATCCACGCTGTCTAGGAGTCGGTTTGCTCTTAATACGACTCGAGCGTTGAATAGCCGCGATCCGAGCCGTCCTACTCGATGGAAACTCCGCCCGGGGTATCGTTGAGAATCGCTTCGGTCGCCGCCGCAACGGTCCGCGAGCGCGGCATATGGCTACGTTTCGGTAAACACGGCCCGGCGATCCGAGGGTATCTGGTCGGCGATAAGTTCTCTGCGAAACGAGCACGGGCACCGCCGTAATCCCGCGGAACCGGTAGGCTCGGTAAAGAGATCGCGGTTGACATCACTCCATCCGCTTTAAACGGCTACGCGACGGGGCCGAGTCTTCCACTCCTCCTTTCGCAGCGGGAATCAACCTCGTCTTTTCATTTTCGTCGGCGAGGGGACAGACCGACCGAGCCCGATTACGAATACCATCGGATAACGTTAATGCTCGAGGCGTCGAGGCGAGGGACCGCCTCGAGAACCTCTCCCTCCCCCTCTCCCCCCCCCCTCCTCCGCTCCGCGCCGCAGGGGCTGTCGTGCCACTTCGTGAACATCTGCAAGCCGGTCACGCGAGCGGAAGAAAAACTTCGATCGTCGATTAAAGAAGGAAATTGCCCGAAAACGTTTCGTTGCCCTCGTTATTTCCCCGGCAACTGGACGTTAAATCCTGCAGGGATGTGTATTTATCGCGGCCGGCCGTGCCGTATATCTCGGCCGATATTCGCGCGCCACGCCGCGCCGGCGAGAAGCGGCCACGTAACTCGCCTGGCGGGCTGTAAATTATCGCCGCGCGACGTAAGTTCACGGTTGAGAGACACTGAGCGCAGCTGCCGCGGCGGCGGTATCTCCGCGTTGTCTGCTACCTCACACCCTCGTCTTGCGTCCCACGTGGGTGCCGGTCGAAGGGGTCGCGCGGAACGAGGGTGACGCGCGGGGGCTAGGCTAGGGACCGATGGAGGGGGCGGAGGAAGGGCGCTGCGCGGGTGAGAGGAGCGGCGGGGGGGCAACGCCAATGGTCGAGGAAGCGGGACCGAGGGGCGACGGCGGGCACGGGAAGGAGGAACAGGGGAGGGGGGGGGGGGGGGTCAGAGGATAGGGTGAGGTTAGGTCGGGTGGACAGAGGAGGCGGAAGTGGGTGAAGGGGTCGAGGGATAGCCGCACCACCCACTGACCATCTCCGCCCTACCCTGGCCCAGGCTACGCGGTCTCGCAAAAAAGACTGCCTGCCTCCTCCACCTCGTTCCAAGACGCTAAAGGGCGAGGCGACCCCCCTCCTCCTCCCCCCCCCCCCTCGGGCCAATTCCAATCACCTAGCGGCCCTTAGAAATTTTCCCCAGAAACGAGGGGATCCTCGAATACCGCGATTCTTTTCGCGGACCGACGTGCCGGGGAGAAATGTCGCGGGTTCATGGATCGCCGGATTGATGTGCGTCCGTGCGCTTGTTTTCGTGCTCCACTGTTCCCCTTTCGTTTTGTTTGGGTGCGACGTGTCTTTCTCTTTCTATGACGGTCGGCGATTCCCGCGGCACGATACAGTAAATTCTACGCGTAGATCATAATACGGTGACGTAGGTCAGGGACCGAGAATACGCATGGGCTGCCACGTGCTCGCCGGCATGCTTCGATGTGTACTCGGCCCGTGCGGACGATTAGCGGCTATGTGTGCGACGTATTTACTCTGGTATTGTTATTATTATTACTTCTGCGTTTTCACGGGAAGCTAACGGTACAGGGAGGTCCCTTCATAATTTATTCGCTGCCGGTGAAGCAGATTTCGTCAGTAAATTGGAGGGAAGGCGTCGGTCTAATCTCTTTTTCTTTGTAGTTCCTCCTTTGCCGACTGTCGATCACGATACGCACGAAGTCCTCTTATGATAACGTAAATTTCCGTTGGTAGACGCGACCAGCTCGGTCGATATGGAATTATTACATTTACTATTTCGATTCTGTTCACAGCCAAAACAGCTGAATTCGCCGACATGGATGCAAAAGTTCCAAAGAGGCCACTGCTTCGAGTGCGCCACTTTTCTGGCAAGCTTGCTACTGGGGCAAGGGTACAATGCGTTCGTGGTAAGCGGCTACGCGTCCAAGGAACAAACTTTGTGCGATTTGAGAAGAATACCCTATCCCTTTTTGTCGCAACCGAAACCGCCACCTCCTCCGCCGGTACAACCAGTGATTTCCAAGTACAAACTGAAACCGCCCACGGAATATACGAGTCAGTTTCGGGCAGAATTGGAGCAGGAGGAACAAAAGAAGGCGCAGGAGAAGTTGCGAAGGCGGGAAGAAGAAGAGCAGAAATTAATCGAAGTAATTATATTCCACACTTTACTTTACGCAGTCTGGCGTTCTCTATAGTACTTGCCTGAAAAGAATGTCTGAATCCAGGAATTGGAGCAAACTCCGACGGACGAATATTGGGGCCACAGAATACATGCTTGGGTAGCGATTTTGCCGGAGTTAGAGGGGCTAAGGAACCAAGAGATTTCTGGGCCACTTTTTATCGAACCCTCGACTGGCGTGCCTTACACGCCGACGGACGATAACGCCGATCAGCTGTACCTGGGTGTGGAGAGTATATGGAACGATCAGAATTATTGGGTGAACATGCAACCGCCCTTAAGCTCCTGCGCAAACATCGTATGGGATTTAACGAAAGTCGAACTATGGGAGCACTTACTTCCCGGAGAACCGTGGACAATGAGAGGAGCAGGAGAGGAGCTCGACGAGGACTCCGCCATACAGCAAGAGAAGCATTTAGACATGCCTTGCTCGTATGTAGACCAAATAAACATTAACGATCAAGGTTTGTACAATCTTCTCACAGATAGAAATTTTTTTAACACGCCAATACATTTTCATGCCGCGTTACAGATTTCGAGAAACGATATCCCAACGGTACGAAGATACTATTTTATAAAAAAACCAAAGTCGAAATCTATGCGCCGTATGTTCAAACGGATGGTTTGGTACAGAGGACCACTGTTTACGATGATTACGATTACGCGATTATTATTAAAGTATACGAGACTTATACTAACAGATCGGATTACCTTGTGGAATGCAGGAAGAATTTGAACGAGGAATTGATCGTGGATTACTACGAGAGGGGCCGACCGGATCGATGCAAAGGTACGATCGGTTGCAAAGCTTTCTACCTTTACGTTAATAGATAATGCTTGTAGAACATCGATATTTCTCGAACGACGGCAATACGGTGTTTAGCGAGCGAATTATAG
Organism: Andrena bucephala; assembly: GCA_947577245.1. NCBI lineage: Eukaryota > Metazoa > Arthropoda > Insecta > Hymenoptera > Andrenidae > Andrena > Andrena bucephala. The sequence goes on along the minus strand of OX387716.1, from coordinate 98,601,155 downwards.
ATTTCTACCACGTCGGCCGTTTCGACGGACTGTCGCGACTCGAGCTGCACCCGCACTTCTTGACGCAGCACTTCGTCGATCGCGACGACTTCCTGTATTATCGGTAAGCGATGGATTTACCATTGAACGACTTACAAGGGAAGATCCCGAACCCGGAAATTCAAAAAATTCTGAAACTTTGTGAACATGTAGAGGATTTCCTCCTGAATACAACGCAATTTTTGTTTACTGCCCAAATTCACGCGAAGGAGGTGAAGTTAACCCTGAAAATTCGGCTATTTACTGATTTTGTGTTATAACTTGCAAACTGTAAGAGATAGAAAAAAAATTTCAAGACAAAAGTCACTTCTTTTAATTAGATCTATCATTTAGTAAAAAAAATATTTTACAGTTCACGAGTTATAACACAAAATCTGAAAATAACCGGATTTTCAGGGGTCAATTACACCCCCTTAGAGTGAATTTGGTCAGCAAACAAAAATTGCGTTATAATCAGGAGAAAATTCCCTACATATTCACAGTTTCAGAATTTTTCGAATTTCCGAGTTCGGGATGTTCCCTTGTCACCGTCTTTTAACAATACAATGACAAGGCTGGTTTCGATCGCTGTTGGAAACAGGCACGTCGAGTTTTGCTTAGAGAAGAGCATCCGCGTGTCGCACGACATACACTTCCGTTACATCTGGGTAACGTAGAATCCGATATCGCGCGAAATGCTTACCGAGCGAGGGTAACCGTGACGCTTGACTTCCAGAAAATCATTGAAAAGTTCAACAGGGACGAGAGAGTGAGAGCCAGTAAGAACATAGCGATCCGTGAGTTCGCTGCTGGAGAGAACGAAATACGTCTGACGTATCATTATGGTCCAGGAGAGTATACCAGAGGTACCAGGATGTACGTGAAGCCAACGTTAGCGGAAAGGGGAGACCGACTGGTTCTAAATACCACAATGACACACGGATACAGTGTGAGTAGTAAGGTTTTTGTCGATAAGTAAGGATTTCTATAATTCTTTCTTATCTTTTTACTCTTTTTACAGCCTTCCGACGAGCCGGACGTTGCTCTCGAGTTACTGTACGAGCTGGACGAGCAACTGAAGGAGGAGGATCGATCGGTAGTTATCGTTAGAGACGCTGAAGAGGAGTTGGCCGCTTTTCTGGAAACAAGGGACGGAGAATATTTATCGCCGGAGCTGTTAATATCTTCATACGATACGCACAGAACGTCAGAGTCCCTGACTAAGCTACTGACGGTAAGACAGTAATAACCACAGATTTATCGATCGAGTTCGTGAATTAATGTTCCCGATCTTGTGGAACGCAGAGCGAACGAACGCGCCAGCAGAGTCGCAGGGACCTGACGGAACAGGCGGACTATTTGAAACCGTATTTGGCGCGCATCGGCCATCCAGCCGATATATCCAAGGGCTACGCGTATGTGGTGCGGCAAGAGTGCTTGGATGATTACAAGCAAGTGCTTGTGGCCAGGGCGAACAAACTTCTGCGGAAATTCGACGAGTACTCGCAAGAACTGGCGAAGAAGCAGGCACTGTTGACGCAGGTTCGATATATCCTTTCTCTGTAAAATTCATTTTATTGCGCGTACGCTTGTACAAAGTGGTATTCAAACGCGGACACTTTGTGCAGACCGAGGACATGACCCGTGATGAAGAAGAGAAGATATTAGGGGAGATGGATCAGATCAACTTTATGCTGCAGACTTTAGAGGCCAGATTAGAGCGTCACATCAATTTAGTTCCCGTACGGTTCAAGATGCTGGTGAATCACTTGGAGCAGAACCCGTATCTCGTTGCGCTTCGAGAAAGTCAGAATTGAAGGTAAATGGGTGATAAAACGATTGATCTATTGAAAAGACCAAGAGCCCATTTGTCCGATACACCGACCTGTAATTAATTTCTAGTAAATGTTCTTAGCGAGAAGGTTGTGCGTTCCGCGATACTACCTTCGTCATCGAAAGTGGCCAATGTGAATTTGCTGAGTTTATTGGTGAAGCTTCCGGTGGTGGATCCTAACGAATGATCGGTCAGACGGTCGATGTTCGCGACGTCGCCGTTAGCTCCGCGGCGGCGGTGCTCCTCCGCGAACCCAGAAATTAACGTGTCCATCATTATTGCCTGGGAATAAAGTAGTTCGCAATTTCAGTCCCCGGTTACAGCGTTACCGGCCCTCGATCAGATGCGACCCATACTTGTCTCGAGAATACTTGTAGAATTTTGTAAACGCGCGCTCCATTCTCTCGTACAGGGAACTGTAGGAATAGACAAGGCAGACAGTCTAAGTTACCCTCGTCAGAAGGCTTCGCCATTTCCCAGCTGAGCTCTGAGTACCTCAGTCCCAACAATAAGCTCTGCGCAAAAGTTATTTATAGTGTACCGTGCAGCGTGATAATTAAGTCACTCGTAGGAGGTCAGATCCCTTACGCATTGCATGTCGTCGACAACGTAAACTCCCGATGAATTGATAGCTATGAGGACATGCATATCGCGGTTCGTGATCCACGATGCCAAACCCCTCACAGGACGCTCGATTTGGCCTTGGAAGAAGGCTGCGCCGTAGCATGGTAAACTCCAACAAAACTCTAGGTACTTTCTGATCAGCTTCCTCGGGTTCGTGTTAGTCCCTGTATGGTTAGGTATTCGTTTGTACTGTTCGAGGAGGCGTGCCTCTGGTGCTCCTTTTCCCCCTACCAATCCTAACCCGAGACCTAGCCCCAGCAATAAACTGGGGGACGTGTAGTGATGTGGTAAAAATCGACCACGATGCCTCCTGAAAAATGCAAGCGTGTGGCTCTGAGGATTGTAAGGCCCTAGTTCGATGCGTGCTTGCAATGCTCCCAAACTAGCGTATCGCGCTTGACCTTCGCATGGATAACGACCTGCAAACAAGCGTTAAAGTACTACTTGAAAGTAATACAGGCTAAGCGAAGCTTCGATAACGCTTCTCACCTTGCAACACGTTATTCCTAGCTTCTGCGTACAGTAATTCCAATACTTTAGCCTCTTTTATTTGCTCCTCGTCCGATCTAGAAAGAAACACGTTCCTTCGTAGACACAGCAAAGGTTCTTCGTCAGTCTCCTCCGCTCGAGAACTGTACTTTCTCACTAAGCGATTCCACTTCGCTGCCAATTCTATAGGCTTGTGGCTTGGGCGCAGCTGAACTTCCAGCCTTGGAGAACACAGCCACAAAGCGAACACTGTTTGTCCGGTGAGAGATGGGGCTCTCGATAGTCCAAGCTCCCCTTCGGATTGTATCAGCGCGAGAACTTGCTGCGCAGTGGAGTTCTGTTCGATGTCCATCGTTAGGAAAACTCCAGTCGTAGAGTACACAGCTATGCGAATGCTAGGTCTCCCAACATTCAGATACTGTGGCTGATTTACCATCATCGCTAAATAAAAGGGCATCGTAGTGGGAACTTATCTCTAAGTACGAGTAAATAAGTGTCCGTAGGAAATATAATTGCTTACGGGCTGGCATATGTCCGTCAGGTTTGTAATCATTTTGATAGCGGCGAACTGGCTGTCCCCTTCGAACTGTACACTCCTCTTGCGTTTCCATGTTTCTTAATTTCTATCTAACCACATGTTAGATGACAAATGCTCACTTAACACCGTGATTGGCCCAAAATTTACCACTAGAACGTCTAATTTTATGAAAACACATGTTGCTCTGTTTATAGCCTGTGCATTTATTATTAAATACTGACGCTGAGTGCACCGTGATATTCATTACTGTACAAACAAATAGAGAGTACTTTATACACTGACATATATTTTTAATCAGTGTTCTGAATATTAAGCAATCTTTTCTGCATAAAACAAGTGGAACTGCACTGTGCGGATTGCAAATAATGCTTGCAAGGCACCAAGTCAAAACACTGCTCTGCTGCCATCTAAATCAGAGAGCCAGTTATTGATTATTTCAACTCAGCTGAGAAGTATATACCACTTCCTCAAGCATCTCTGTTGCTTTTTCGAACGAATAGGTAATTGTAGTAACAATGAAACGCAATTTAATGACGAATATTACGCCTGATTAATTACGGTATTAGGAATCGTAATATAATAAGATATAAAGCAACTTCTGTTTATTTTTGAGACTGTTCTTTTTTATTCTTATAGCTCTGTCAAAAGTTAATTACATTTTACAAAATCGATAGATTTTTGATATCTTTACTGTTACATTCTATAGTAGTACTTTTGAAACTACAAAGGTACAAGTGGAAATTGTTTGATAATCTTTGAACGTGACATATTCTTCTGATCGCGAGAATAACGTCATTTTCAGAGCTCCTTCGTTACTGGTAACCACAAAGAAGAGTATGGAAAACGCAATTCCGTGAAATGGAATAAAAATACTTTCTTTTTACATAAATTCTGATTTAATACAATTGTGGACCTTAAGATTATATTAAGTCGGCTACATTCATAGGCATCTCGTCAATCTGTGTTGAGTAATATTGTTCAATGTCGCGGAGGATCCTTATGTCGTCAGTTTTAACGAAATTGATAGAGACACCTTTCCTTCCGAATCGTCCTGAACGACCTATTCTATGAATATATAACTCACGGTTGTTTGGAAGATCGTAATTGATTACAAGAGACACTTGCTGCACGTCTATCCCTCTCGCCCAAACATCGGTCGTGATTAAAACACGGCTGTGAACAGAAAGGAAGCGTAAAAATACAGAAATGAAACTTAGAACATTATCATGCGTATCGAAGGACGTACCTCTGACCAGATCTGAATTCTTTCATAATGTTGTCCCTTTCTTTTTGAGGCATATCGCCGTGCATGGAACAAACTGTGAAATTAGCTTCCCTCATTTTCTCAGTCAACCAGTCCACCTTACGCTTGGTATTACAAAAGATCACAGCTTGCGTTATGGTCAGCGTATCGTACAAGTCGCATAACGTATCAAACTTCCATTCCTCCCTCTCGACAGCCACGAAGAACTGCTTGATTCCTTCCAGCGTCAATTCATCTCTGCAAGCGATAACGTATTAAGTATTAATACAAAGTTCCATGCATCATTAAATCTATATAGTCGAACTTACCGCTTGACAAGAATGCGAACAGGATCCGTCATAAATTTACTCGTCATTTCAAGAATCTCGTGTGGCAATGTTGCGGATACCAGCACAACTTGCGTCGCGGGTGGCAAGTATCTATATACATCATAAATTTGTTCCTTGAAACCCTTATTTAACATTTCATCTGACTCGTCGAGAACCAACATCTTTATAGCCCTGGTCCTTAGAACTCTCCTCTTTATCATGTCTGAAAGCATCATAGAAGCGTTACTTCCCTTTCTACGCTCACCTGACTAGCTTCAGTGATCGAATTACCAAATACTCTGCCGGGTGTGCCAGACACAACGTGCTGTCCGTAATCTAGCTTCCTGATATCCTCGCCGAGATTAGTGCCCCCGATACAGGCATGGCACTGGACGTTCATGAAATCTCCTAACGCTAGAATAACTTTCTGTATCTGCGTCGCGAGTTCTCTCGTAGGAGACAGTACCAATACTTGTGTTTCTCTGACTTGCGTGTCCAGGGACTGTAATATGGCGATGGAGAACGTCGCCGTTTTTCCTGTACCGGATTGGGCTTGCGCGATCACGTCGCGTCCTTTCATTATCGGTTTGATGGATCGTTGCTGAATAGCTGACGGTTTCTCGAAACCTGTAACGCATTTGATTTACTTATACTACAGGCTGTACGTTAATGTGAGAAAGCCGTTATTGTGTCAAGCGGGAAACACGTGCATAGGTTATGTTTACGTGCTGTAAAGAAAGATTGGATTCTCTAGTACCGTAAGCGTAGATTCCTCGCAGCAACTCATCTCTAAGCCCCATATTATCGAATGTCGGGATGACCTCCACATCTTCGCTGGTTTCAAACTCGACGTTTGATAAATCCTCTGTTTGCGCGACGCGACGTGACTTTACTTCCGCCATTTTCACTAATTAACTCTGGGGGGAAAAACTACTTTCGAGCGTAAACGATTTGAACGTAGGAGGGGTTCAGTTTACCCGGCTAAAGAACATCGGTCCGACTACCACAGATGCACGGTGCGATTGAGCTCACTTCGCGCGGGTCGCATCTGCTTTGCCAAAATCCCCTTTACAATGTTTCGTGAATATGGTGGGAGGCAGAGCCGTGCTATTGGTTCTCACCTAGATCATAGTCACGAAGTATTGTAGAGGGGATTGTGGCGAAGCTACCTTTGCGAAATGGGTCAGTGTCCGTGTAAGCTTGTGTAGGGCGAATTCCACTTACGCCTAAATCGCCCGTGATTTTCATTAAGGTAGGTTTTCCTGTACGCGACTGGACGCAACTTGAAGAATTTCAAAGTCGATTTTCTCAAGAATGATGCGCGATATAAAAAACAGTTACTCTTTCTTTTCGACTTATATCAAGTAAATAAGTCGAGAAAAAGGAATACAATTTTTTGGTATTGTGCTTCATTTTCGAGAAAATCGACTTTGAAATTCCTGAGGTTGCGTACAGTCGCGTACAGGAACACCCACCTTAATGAAACTCACGGGCGATTTGGGCGTAACTGGAATTCGCCCGAAGTTGGAACGATGTTTTTGCATCGTGTGATCATAGATTAACTAACTTTGCGAAAAGAAATTCGGGACTAAAGCCCAAGCGTCCAGTTTTGACGCCGATTTACTCACGAATTAATTCGGAGCTTTCGTCTGTTACAGGTAAGCAATTCTTTCCTTTTGAAGCGTCGGTTCGTGTCAACTGGTCTAACGAAAACACACTGGACGAGTACAGCATTTACAACACCTATATGGTTTTTAAGTGGAAGTTAAACTTAAGTATTTAGACAATGGAATTATTATAAGCACTCCTGTACGAAGTATCACTGTACATTATTCAAAGTATTTTAATAAACCACATTTAGAGAAAAACCGCATCTTTCAATTTAGAACAGCAACCTATAACTTCCATTTCCTAATTAAATCCCAAATTTGACAATCACAAGTAAAGTCTGCCTCTGCGTTGATTAGTTTTCCGCCTTAGATTCTCTCTACGAAGAGGTTAACTTTGTGCCATCTCTTTCGACATCATGTTCTCCTGTTACAATCTCAATTTTGGAGCGTTCAGAAAATTTTGGCCAGATTTTAGCAAATGTATCAGGAGAACATGAAGCGAAAGGAGGTACGCCCTGAATTTCATCGTCGAAGCCTTTCGAAGACGCTGCGCCTCTACGTCGAATAGTTCTCCGCCTTAGATTCTCTTTCCGAAGACGCTAACTTAGTGCCACCTCTTCCGACATCATGTTCTCCTGTTACAATCTCAATTTTGGAGCGTTTAGAAAATTTTGGCCAGATTTTAGCAAATGTATCAGGAGAACATGAAGCGAAAAGAGGTATGCTCTGAATTTCATCGTCGAAGGCCTTTCGAAGACGCTGCGCCTCTACGTCGAATAGTTCTCCGCCTTGGATTCTCTCTCCGAAGACGCTAACTTAGTGCCACCTCTTTCCACATCATGTTCTCCTGTTACAATCTCAATTTTGGAGCGTTCAGAAAATTTTGGCCAGATTTTAGCAAATGTATCAGGAGAACATGAAGCGAAAGGAGATATGCTCTGAATTTCATCGTCGAAGCCTTTCGAAGACGCTGCGCCTCTACGTCGAATAGTTCTCCGCCTTGGATTCTCTCTCCGAAGACGCTAACTTAGTGCCACCTCTTTCCACATCATGTTCTCCTGTTACAATCTCAATTTTGGAGCGTTCAGAAAATTTTGGCCAGATTTTAGCAAATGTATCAGGAGAACATGAAGCGAAAGGAGATATGCTCTGAATTTCATCGTCGAAGCCTTTCGAAGACGCTGCGCCTCTACGTCGAATAGTTCTCCGCCTTAGATTCTCTTTCCGAAGACGCTAACTTAGTGCCACCTCTTCCGACATCATGTTCTCCTGTTACAATCTCAATTTTGGAGCGTTTAGAAAATTTTGGCCAGATTTTAGCAAATGTATCAGGAGAACATGAAGCGAAAAGAGGTATGCTCTGAATTTCATCGTCGAAGACCTTTCGAAGACGCTGCGCCTCTACGTCGAATAGTTCTCCGCCTTGGATTCTCTCTCCGAAGACGCTAACTTAGTGCCACCTCTTTCCACATCATGTTCTCCTGTTACAATCTCAATTTTGGAGCGTTCAGAAAATTTTGGCCAGATTTTAGCAAATGTATCAGGAGAACATGAAGCGAAAGGAGGTACGCCCTGAATTTCATCGTCGAAGCCTTTCGAAGACGCTGCGCCTCTACGTCGAATAGTTCTCCGCCTTGGATTCTCTCTCCGAAGACGCTAACTTAGTGCCACCTCTTTCCACATCATGTTCTCCTGTTACAATCTCAATTTTGGAGCGTTCAGAAAATTTTGGCCAGATTTTAGCAAATGTATCAGGAGAACATGAAGCGAAAGGAGATATGCTCTGAATTTCATCGTCGAAGCCTTTCGAAGACGCTGCGCCTCTACGTCGAATAGTTCTCCGCCTTAGATTCTCTTTCCGAAGACGCTAACTTAGTGCCACCTCTTCCGACATCATGTTCTCCTGTTACAATCTCAATTTTGGAGCGTTTAGAAAATTTTGGCCAGATTTTAGCAAATGTATCAGGAGAACATGAAGCGAAAAGAGGTATGCTCTGAATTTCATCGTCGAAGACCTTTCGAAGACGCTGCGCCTCTACGTCGAATAGTTCTCCGCCTTGGATTCTCTCTCCGAAGACGCTAACTTAGTGCCACCTCTTTCCACATCATGTTCTCCTGTTACAATCTCAATTTTGGAGCGTTCAGAAAATTTTGGCCAGATTTTAGCAAATGTATCAGGAGAACATGAAGCGAAAGGAGGTACGCCCTGAATTTCATCGTCGAAGCCTTTCGAAGACGCTGCGCCTCTACGTCGAATAGTTCTCCGCCTTAGATTCTCTTTCCGAAGACGCTAACTTAGTGCCACCTCTTCCGACATCATGTTCTCCTGTTACAATCTCAATTTTGGAGCGTTTAGAAAATTTTGGCCAGATTTTAGCAAATGTATCAGGAGAACATGAAGCGAAAGGAGGTATGCTCTGAATTTCATCGTCGAAGGCCTTTCGAAGACGCTGCGCCTCTACGTCGAATAGTTCTCCGCCTTGGATTCTCTCTCCGGAGACGCTAACTTAGTGCCACCTCTTCCGACATCATGTTCTCCTGTTACAATCTCAATTTTGGAGCGTTCAGAAAATTTTGGCCAGATTTTAGCAAATGTATCAGGAGAACATGAAGCGAAAGGAGGTACGCCCTGAATTTCATCGTCGAAGCCTTTCGAAGACGCTGCGCCTCTACGTCGAATAGTTCTCCGCCTTGGATTCTCTCTCCGAAGACGCTAACTTAGTGCCACCTCTTTCCACATCATGTTCTCCTGTTACAATCTCAATTTTGGAGCGTTCAGAAAATTTTGGCCAGATTTTAGCAAATGTATCAGGAGAACATGAAGCGAAAGGAGGTACGCCCTGAATTTCATCGTCGAAGCCTTTCGAAGACGCTGCGCCTCTACGTCGAATAGTTCTCCGCCTTAGATTCTCTTTCCGAAGACGCTAACTTAGTGCCACCTCTTCCGACATCATGTTCTCCTGTTACAATCTCAATTTTGGAGCGTTTAGAAAATTTTGGCCAGATTTTAGCAAATGTATCAGGAGAACATGAAGCGAAAGGAGGTATGCTCTGAATTTCATCGTCGAAGGCCTTTCGAAGACGCTGCGCCTCTACGTCGAATAGTTCTCCGCCTTGGATTCTCTCTCCGGAGACGCTAACTTAGTGCCACCTCTTCCGACATCATGTTCTCCTGTTACAATCTCAATTTTGGAGCGTTCAGAAAATTTTGGCCAGATTTTAGCAAATGTATCAGGAGAACATGAAGCGAAAGGAGGTATGCCCTGAATTTCATCGTCGAAGCTTTTCGAAGACGCTGCGCCTCTACGTCGAATAGTTCTCCGCCTTGGATTCTCTCTCCGAAGACGTTAACTTAGTGCCACCTCTTTCCACATCATGTTCTCCTGTTACAATCTCAATTTTGGAGCGTTCAGAAAATTTTGGCCAGATTTTGGATCGATGTATCAGGAGAACATGAAGCGAATGGAGGTATCGCCTGAATTTCATCGTCGAAGCTTTTCGAAGACGCTGCGCCTCTACGTCGAATAGTTCTCCGCCTTGGATTCTCTCTCCGAAGACGCTAACTTAGTGCCACCTCTTTCCACATCATGTTCTCCTGTTACAATCTCAATTTTGGAGCGTTCAGAAAATTTTGGCCAGATTTTGGAGCGATGTATCAGGAGAACATGAAGCGAATGGAGGTATCGCCTGAATTTCATCGTCGAAGGCCTTTCGAAAACTCTGCCCCCCTCCGATTTTCCTCGATTGTTACCGATTTCTCAGTCACCCTGTACAGTAGGGTATTTTTCACCCCTTAGGAAAGTACTCGGTACGTGAAAGCGCATCCAAATAGTATAATAAAAGTACCCTTTGATCGCCGATTTTCCTCGATCGTTACCGATTTCTCGGTCACCCTGTACAGTAGGGTATTTTTCACCCCTTAGGAAGGTACCCGGGACGCGAAACCGCGTCCAAAGAGTACAATGAATGTACCCTTTGATTGCCGATTTTCCTCGATCGTTGCCGATTTTTCAGTCACCCTGTATAGTAGGGTATTTTTCACCCCTTAGGAAAGTACTTAGGACGTGAAACCGCGTGCAAAGAGTACAATGAAAGTACCCTTTGATTGCCGATTTTGCTCGATTGTTGCCGATTTCTGAGTCACCCTGTATAGTAGGGTATTTTTCACCCCTTAGAAAAGTACTCGGGATGTGAAACCGCGTCCAAAGAGTACAATGAAAGTACCCTTCGATCGCCGATTTTCCGCGATCGTTGCCGATTTCTCTATCACCCTGTATAGTAGGGAATTTTTCACCCCTTATGAAAGTACTCGGGACGTGAAACCGCGTCCAAAGAGTACAATGAAAGTACCCTTTGATTGCCGATTTTCCTCGATTGTTGCCGATTTCTGAGTCACCCTGTATAGTAGGGTATTTTTCACCCCTTAGGAAAGTACTCGGGACGTGAAACCGCGTCCAAAGAGTACAATGAAAGTACCCTTTGATTGCCGATTTTCCTCGGTTGTTGCCGATTTCTGAGTCACCCTGTATAGTAGGGTATTTTGCACTCCTTAGAAAAGTACTCGGGACGTGAAACCGCGTCCAAAGAGTACAATGAAAGTACCCTTTGATTGCCGATTTTCCGCGATCGTTGCCGATTTCTCTATCACCCTGTATAGTAGGGAATTTTTCACTCCTTATGAAAGTACTCGGTACGTGAAACCGCGTCCAAAGAGTACAATGAAAGTACCCTTTGATTGCCGATTTTCCTCGATCGTTGCCGATTTTTCAGTCACCCTGTATAGTAGGGTATTTTTCACCCCTTAGGAAAGTACTTAGGACGTGAAACCGCGTGCAAAGAGTACAATGAAAGTACCCTTTGATTGCCGATTTTGCTCGATTGTTGCCGATTTCTGAGTCACCCTGTATAGTAGGGTATTTTTCACCCCTTAGGAAAGTACTCGGGACGTGAAACCGCGTCCAAAGAGTACAATGAAAGTACCCTTTGATTGCCGATTTTCCTCGGTTGTTGCCGATTTCTGAGTCACCCTGTATAGTAGGGTATTTTGCACTCCTTAGAAAAGTACTCGGGACGTGAAACCGCGTCCAAAGAGTACAGTGAAAGTACCCTTTGATCGCCGATTTTCCGCGATCGTTGCCGATTTCTCTATCACCCTGTATAGTAGGGAATTTTTCACCCCTTATGAAAGTACTCGGGACGTGAAACCGCGTCCAAAGAGTACAATAAAAGTACCCTTTGATTGCCGATTTTAGTTCTCCGCCTTAGATTCTCTTTCCGAAGACGCTAACTTAGTGCCACCTCTTTCGACATCATGTTCTCCTGTTACAATCTCAATTTTGGAGCGTTCAGAAAATTTTAGCCAGATTTTAGCAAATGTATCAGGAGAACATGAAGCGAAAGGAGGTACGCCCTGAATTTCATCGTCGAAGCCTTTCGAAGACGCTGTGCCTCTACGTCGAATAGTTCTCCGCCTTAGATTCTCTTTCCGCAGACGCTAACTTAGTGCCACCTCTTTCCACATCATGTTCTCCTGTTACAATCTCAATTTTGGAGCGTTTAGAAAATTTTGGCCAGATTTTAGCAAATGTATCAGGAGAACATGAAGCGAAAAGAGGTATGCTCTGAATTTCATCGTCGAAGACCTTTCGAAGACGCTGCGCCTCTACGTCGAATAGTTCTCCGCCTTGGATTCTCTCTCCGAAGACGCTAACTTAGTGCCACCTCTTTCCACATCATGTTCTCCTGTTACAATCTCAATTTTGGAGCGTTCAGAAAATTTTGGCCAGATTTTAGCAAATGTATCAGGAGAACATGAAGCGAAAGGAGGTACGCCCTGAATTTCATCGTCGAAGCCTTTCGAAGACGCTGCGCCTCTACGTCGAATAGTTCTCCGCCTTGGATTCTCTCTCCGAAGACGCTAACTTAGTGCCACCTCTTTCCACATCATGTTCTCCTGTTACAATCTCAATTTTGGAGCGTTCAGAAAATTTTGGCCAGATTTTGGAGCGATGTATCAGGAGAACATGAAGCGAATGGAGGTATCGCCTGAATTTCATCGTCGAAGGCCTTTCGAAAACTCTGCCCCCCTCCGATTTTCCACGATTGTTACCGATTTCTCAGTCACCCTGTACAGTAGGGTATTTTTCACCCCTTAGGAAAGTACTCGGTACGTGAAAGCGCATCCAAATAGTATAATAAAAGTACCCTTTGATCGCCGATTTTCCTCGATCGTTACCGATTTCTCGGTCACCCTGTACAGTAGGGTATTTTTCACCCCTTAGGAAGGTACCCGGGACGCGAAACCGCGTCCAAAGAGTACAATGAATGTACCCTTTGATTGCCGATTTTCCTCGATCGTTGCCGATTTTTCAGTCACCCTGTATAGTAGGGTATTTTTCACCCCTTAGGAAAGTACTTAGGACGTGAAACCGCGTGCAAAGAGTACAATGAAAGTACCCTTTGATTGCCGATTTTGCTCGATTGTTGCCGATTTCTGAGTCACCCTGTATAGTAGGGTATTTTTCACCCCTTAGAAAAGTACTCGGGATGTGAAACCGCGTCCAAAGAGTACAATGAAAGTACCCTTCGATCGCCGATTTTCCGCGATCGTTGCCGATTTCTCTATCACCCTGTATAGTAGGGAATTTTTCACCCCTTATGAAAGTACTCGGGACGTGAAACCGCGTCCAAAGAGTACAATGAAAGTACCCTTTGATTGCCGATTTTCCTCGATTGTTGCCGATTTCTGAGTCACCCTGTATAGTAGGGTATTTTTCACCCCTTAGGAAAGTACTCGGGACGTGAAACCGCGTCCAAAGAGTACAATGAAAGTACCCTTTGATTGCCGATTTTCCTCGGTTGTTGCCGATTTCTGAGTCACCCTGTATAGTAGGGTATTTTGCACTCCTTAGAAAAGTACTCGGGACGTGAAACCGCGTCCAAAGAGTACAATGAAAGTACCCTTTGATTGCCGATTTTCCGCGATCGTTGCCGATTTCTCTATCACCCTGTATAGTAGGGAATTTTTCACTCCTTATGAAAGTACTCGGTACGTGAAACCGCGTCCAAAGAGTACAATGAAAGTACCCTTTGATTGCCGATTTTCCTCGATCGTTGCCGATTTTTCAGTCACCCTGTATAGTAGGGTATTTTTCACCCCTTAGGAAAGTACTTAGGACGTGAAACCGCGTGCAAAGAGTACAATGAAAGTACCCTTTGATTGCCGATTTTGCTCGATTGTTGCCGATTTCTGAGTCACCCTGTATAATAGGGTATTTTTCATCCCTTAGAGAAGTACTCGGGATGTGAAACCGCGTCCAAAGAGTACAATGAAAGTACCCTTTGATTGCCGATTTTCCTCGATTGTTGCCGATTTCTGAGTCACCCTGTATAGTAGGGTATTTTGCACTCCTTAGAAAAGTACTCGGGACGTGAAACCGCGTCCAAAGAGTACAATGAAAGTACCCTTTGATCGCCGATTTTCCGCGATCGTTGCCGATTTCTCTATCACCCTGTATAGTAGGGAATTTTTCACCCCTTATGAAAGTACTCGGGACGTGAAACCGCGTCCAAAGAGTACAATAAAAGTACCCTTTGATTGCCGATTTTAGTTCTCCGCCTTAGATTCTCTTTCCGAAGACGCTAACTTAGTGCCACCTCTTTCGACATCATGTTCTCCTGTTACAATCTCAATTTTGGAGCGTTTAGAAAATTTTGGCCAGATTTTAGCAAATGTATCAGGAGAACATGAAGCGAAAAGAGGTATGCTCTGAATTTCATCGTCGAAGGCCTTTCGAAGACGCTGCGCCTCTACGTCGAATAGTTCTCCGCCTTGGATTCTCTCTCCGAAGACGCTAACTTAGTGCCACCTCTTCCGACATCATGTTCTCCTGTTACAATCTCAATTTTGGAGCGTTCAGAAAATTTTGGCCAGATTTTAGCAAATGTATCAGGAGAACATGAAGCGAAAGGAGATATGCTCTGAATTTCATCGTCGAAGCCTTTCGAAGACGCTGCGCCTCTACGTCGAATAGTTCTCCGCCTTAGATTCTCTTTCCGAAGACGCTAACTTAGTGCCACCTCTTTCCACATCATGTTCTCCTGTTACAATCTCAATTTTGGAGCGTTCAGAAAATTTTGGCCAGATTTTAGCAAATGTATCAGGAGAACATGAAGCGAAAGGAGGTACGCCCTGAATTTCATCGTCGAAGCCTTTCGAAGACGCTGCGCCTCTACGTCGAATAGTTCTCCGCCTTAGATTCTCTTTCCGAAGACGCTAACTTAGTGCCACCTCTTCCGACATCATGTTCTCCTGTTACAATCTCAATTTTGGAGCGTTTAGAAAATTTTGGCCAGATTTTAGCAAATGTATCAGGAGAACATGAAGCGAAAGGAGGTATGCTCTGAATTTCATCGTCGAAGGCCTTTCGAAGACGCTGCGCCTCTACGTCGAATAGTTCTCCGCCTTGGATTCTCTCTCCGGAGACGCTAACTTAGTGCCACCTCTTCCGACATCATGTTCTCCTGTTACAATCTCAATTTTGGAGCGTTCAGAAAATTTTGGCCAGATTTTGGATCGATGTATCAGGAGAACATGAAGCGAATGGAGGTATCGCCTGAATTTCATCGTCGAAGCTTTTCGAAGACGCTGCGCCTCTACGTCGAATAGTTCTCCGCCTTGGATTCTCTCTCCGAAGACGCTAACTTAGTGCCACCTCTTTCCACATCATGTTCTCCTGTTACAATCTCAATTTTGGAGCGTTCAGAAAATTTTGGCCAGATTTTGGAGCGATGTATCAGGAGAACATGAAGCGAATGGAGGTATCGCCTGAATTTCATCGTCGAAGGCCTTTCGAAAACTCTGCCCCCCTCCGATTTTCCTCGATTGTTACCGATTTCTCAGTCACCCTGTACAGTAGGGTATTTTTCACCCCTTAGGAAAGTACTCGGTACGTGAAAGCGCATCCAAATAGTATAATAAAAGTACCCTTTGATCGCCGATTTTCCTCGATCGTTACCGATTTCTCGGTCACCCTGTACAGTAGGGTATTTTTCACCCCTTAGGAAGGTACCCGGGACGCGAAACCGCGTCCAAAGAGTACAATGAATGTACCCTTTGATTGCCGATTTTCCTCGATCGTTGCCGATTTTTCAGTCACCCTGTATAGTAGGGTATTTTTCACCCCTTAGGAAAGTACTTAGGACGTGAAACCGCGTGCAAAGAGTACAATGAAAGTACCCTTTGATTGCCGATTTTGCTCGATTGTTGCCGATTTCTGAGTCACCCTGTATAGTAGGGTATTTTTCACCCCTTAGAAAAGTACTCGGGATGTGAAACCGCGTCCAAAGAGTACAATGAAAGTACCCTTCGATCGCCGATTTTCCGCGATCGTTGCCGATTTCTCTATCACCCTGTATAGTAGGGAATTTTTCACCCCTTATGAAAGTACTCGGGACGTGAAACCGCGTCCAAAGAGTACAATGAAAGTACCCTTTGATTGCCGATTTTCCTCGATTGTTGCCGATTTCTGAGTCACCCTGTATAGTAGGGTATTTTTCACCCCTTAGGAAAGTACTCGGGACGTGAAACCGCGTCCAAAGAGTACAATGAAAGTACCCTTTGATTGCCGATTTTCCTCGGTTGTTGCCGATTTCTGAGTCACCCTGTATAGTAGGGTATTTTGCACTCCTTAGAAAAGTACTCGGGACGTGAAACCGCGTCCAAAGAGTACAATGAAAGTACCCTTTGATTGCCGATTTTCCGCGATCGTTGCCGATTTCTCTATCACCCTGTATAGTAGGGAATTTTTCACTCCTTATGAAAGTACTCGGTACGTGAAACCGCGTCCAAAGAGTACAATGAAAGTACCCTTTGATTGCCGATTTTCCTCGATCGTTGCCGATTTTTCAGTCACCCTGTATAGTAGGGTATTTTTCACCCCTTAGGAAAGTACTTAGGACGTGAAACCGCGTGCAAAGAGTACAATGAAAGTACCCTTTGATTGCCGATTTTGCTCGATTGTTGCCGATTTCTGAGTCACCCTGTATAGTAGGGTATTTTTCACCCCTTAGGAAAGTACTCGGGACGTGAAACCGCGTCCAAAGAGTACAATGAAAGTACCCTTTGATTGCCGATTTTCCTCGGTTGTTGCCGATTTCTGAGTCACCCTGTATAGTAGGGTATTTTGCACTCCTTAGAAAAGTACTCGGGACGTGAAACCGCGTCCAAAGAGTACAGTGAAAGTACCCTTTGATCGCCGATTTTCCGCGATCGTTGCCGATTTCTCTATCACCCTGTATAGTAGGGAATTTTTCACCCCTTATGAAAGTACTCGGGACGTGAAACCGCGTCCAAAGAGTACAATAAAAGTACCCTTTGATTGCCGATTTTAGTTCTCCGCCTTAGATTCTCTTTCCGAAGACGCTAACTTAGTGCCACCTCTTTCGACATCATGTTCTCCTGTTACAATCTCAATTTTGGAGCGTTCAGAAAATTTTAGCCAGATTTTAGCAAATGTATCAGGAGAACATGAAGCGAAAGGAGGTACGCCCTGAATTTCATCGTCGAAGCCTTTCGAAGACGCTGTGCCTCTACGTCGAATAGTTCTCCGCCTTAGATTCTCTTTCCGCAGACGCTAACTTAGTGCCACCTCTTTCCACATCATGTTCTCCTGTTACAATCTCAATTTTGGAGCGTTTAGAAAATTTTGGCCAGATTTTAGCAAATGTATCAGGAGAACATGAAGCGAAAAGAGGTATGCTCTGAATTTCATCGTCGAAGGCCTTTCGAAGACACTGCGCCTCTACGTCGAATAGTTCTCCGCCTTGGATTCTCTCTCCGAAGACGCTAACTTAGTGCCACCTCTTTCCACATCATGTTCTCCTGTTACAATCTCAATTTTGGAGCGTTCAGAAAATTTTAGCCAGATTTTAGCAAATGTATCAGGAGAACATGAAGCGAAAGGTGGTACGCCCTGAATTTCATCGTCGAAGCCTTTCGAAGACGCTGCGCCTCTACGTCGAATAGTTCTCCGCCTTAGATTCTCTTTCCGCAGACGCTAACTTAGTGTCACCTCTTTCCACATCATGTTCTCCTGTTACAATCTCAATTTTGGAGCGTTTAGAAAATTTTGGCCAGATTTTAGCAAATGTATCAGGAGAACATGAAGCGAAAAGAGGTATGCTCTGAATTTCATCGTCGAAGGCCTTTCGAAGACGCTGCGCCTCTACGTCGAATAGTTCTCCGCCTTGGATTCTCTCTCCGAAGACGCTAACTTAGTGCCACCTCTTTCCACATCATGTTCTCCTGTTACAATCTCAATTTTGGAGCGTTTAGAAAATTTTGGCCAGATTTTAGCAAATGTATCAGGAGAACATGAAGCGAAAAGAGGTATGCTCTGAATTTCATCGTCGAAGGCCTTTCGAAGACACTGCGCCTCTACGTCGAATAGTTCTCCGCCTTGGATTCTCTCTCCGAAGACGCTAACTTAGTGCCACCTCTTTCCACATCATGTTCTCCTGTTACAATCTCAATTTTGGAGCGTTCAGAAAATTTTAGCCAGATTTTAGCAAATGTATCAGGAGAACATGAAGCGAAAGGTGGTACGCCCTGAATTTCATCGTCGAAGCCTTTCGAAGACGCTGCGCCTCTACGTCGAATAGTTCTCCGCCTTAGATTCTCTTTCCGCAGACGCTAACTTAGTGTCACCTCTTTCCACATCATGTTCTCCTGTTACAATCTCAATTTTGGAGCGTTTAGAAAATTTTGGCCAGATTTTAGCAAATGTATCAGGAGAACATGAAGCGAAAAGAGGTATGCTCTGAATTTCATCGTCGAAGGCCTTTCGAAGACGCTGCGCCTCTACGTCGAATAGTTCTCCGCCTTGGATTCTCTCTCCGAAGACGCTAACTTAGTGCCACCTCTTTCCACATCATGTTCTCCTGTTACAATCTCAATTTTGGAGCATTCAGAAAATTTTAGCCAGATTTTAGCAAATGTATCAGGAGAACATGAAGCGAAAGGAGGTACGCCCTGAATTTCATCGTCGAAGCCTTTCGAAGACGCTGCGCCTCTACGTCGAATAGTTCTCCGCCTTAGATTCTCTTTCCGCAGACGCTAACTTAGTGCCACCTCTTTCCACATCATGTTCTCCTGTTACAATCTCAATTTTGGAGCGTTTAGAAAATTTTGGCCAGTTTTTAGCAAATGTATCAGGAGAACATGAAGCGAAAAGAGGTATGCTCTGAATTTCATCGTCGAAGGCCTTTCGAAGACACTGCGCCTCTACGTCGAATAGTTCTCCGCCTTGGATTCTCTCTCCGAAGACGCTAACTTAGTGCCACCTCTTTCCACATCATGTTCTCCTGTTACAATCTCAATTTTGGAGCGTTCAGAAAATTTTAGCCAGATTTTAGCAAATGTATCAGGAGAACATGAAGCGAAAGGAGGTACGCCCTGAATTTCATCGTCGAAGCCTTTCGAAGACGCTGCGCCTCTACGTCGAATAGTTCTCCGCCTTAGATTCTCTTTCCGCAGACGCTAACTTAGTGCCACCTCTTTCCACATCATGTTCTCCTGTTACAATCTCAATTTTGGAGCGTTTAGAAAATTTTGGCCAGATTTTAGCAAATGTATCAGGAGAACATGAAGCGAAAAGAGGTATGCTCTGAATTTCATCGTCGAAGGCCTTTCGAAGACGCTGCGCCTCTACGTCGAATAGTTCTCCGCCTTGGATTCTCTCTCCGAAGACGCTAACTTAGTGCCACCTCTTTCCACATCATGTTCTCCTGTTTCAATCTCAATTTTGGAGCATTCAGAAAATTTTAGCCAGATTTTAGCAAATGTATCAGGAGAACATGAAGCGAAAGGAGGTACGCCCTGAATTTCATCGTCGAAGCCTTTCGAAGACGCTGCGCCTCTACGTCGAATAGTTCTCCGCCTTAGATTCTCTTTCCGCAGACGCTAACTTAGTGCCACCTCTTTCCACATCATGTTCTCCTGTTACAATCTCAATTTTGGAGCGTTCAGAAAATTTTGGCCAGATTTTGGAGCGATGTATCAGGAGAACATGAAGTGAAAGGAGGTATCCTGAATTTCATCGTCGAAGGCCTTTCGAAAACTCTGCGTCTCTACGTCGAATATTTCTCCGCTTTAGATTCTCTCTCCGAAGACGCTAACTTTGTGCCACCTCTTTCGAGGTCATGTTCTCCTGTTACGAAGCTCAAGTTTAGAGTGTTCAGAAAATTTTGGCCAGATTTTAGCAAATGTATCAGGAGAACATGAAGCGAAAGGAGGTATCTTGTAATTTCACCATTGAAGGCGTTGCCTTGAAGTAGCGAACAAGAGCTGCGCCTTCTAAAGGCCTTTTACCATGGAAATCATAGGTTTGGAATTTGGATAGGAATTTGTAAAAGGTATTTGTAAATAATAATACAGTTCTTTCCCAATTTTTTTCCACTTTATTTGCATGAAAGGTCTTTTTTACAGTGTTACAATATTGTATAATTTCATTTTACTTTTTGTATAAAATCACTATCTTCTTCATGTTCATTGTTGAGGCTGACAGCTTTCCATCGTTTGTCTCATTTAAAGTTCCTGGCCTCGGAGGAATGTTCCCAAGATTTATCTGCAAGAAGAAGAAAAATATTTTCATTAACCTGATTTGTCTATTATGTATAGAAAATACGACAAATATTACAGTATAATTTCATGTAAAACGTATAAAGAATTTAATTATCTTCCCAATTTAACCTTTATTTCATGTAGAATACATTTAAACGCAGTCCAATTCTATCATATCACAGAAAACGTATACAAATGACAACAGGTAAAAAGCAATATCAAAAAATTTTATTCCTTTTTCTCGACTTATTTACTTGTTATAAGTAAACAAGAAAGAGTACCTTTTTTTCATATCGCCCTTCATTTTCAAGAAAATTTACTTTGAAATTCTTGACGATGCGTCCAGTCGCGCATTGGGAAAACTACCCTAATGGCCTTAACGAACGATTTCGGCGTAAGTGGAATTCGCACTAGAAGATTCTAATTAATTAGTAAACAATTATTCAATCCTTCGCGTAAGTATTATCCTATTACGTTTCTACAAAACACATTTGTTAATTAATCCTTTGCTTAACAGTGACAGTTGTTTGCGTCATATTTTCACACCGCTGTGGCAGGGAAAGTACTTTTTCCATAACAAAACAACACACCTGCGAGTTCGAGACGATACTTCGATTCCCTAGGATCGATAAATTTGCGGGAATTACAAATTTCATAAACGATTCTATTTACTATGAACAAAATCGGATCGCGCTTTTCTCAAATTACAATGTTAACAGTACATACATTTCCTCCATTATTTGCAGATGCACGAAAGAATTTACGAAATGTTTTTTAATATAACAATACAACCTAAATGTTCTTTTACGTGTTAATTACAAAATATTAAATTATGATTTCTGTCAAATTAAATTGTTTCTCATCCTTCACTCCGAAGCAATTTATTTAATACCGAAAATTAGCCTCACTCTATTGGCAGAAGAAGGTGGTTTTATCGCTTAGAGCATGCGTTGTTCGAAAGGACGGCTTTTCAAGGACACCTTTATCAATCTAATCCTCGATATAAAACGAGAAAATAAAAAGACAGCCCGCGGTAGCTAGTGAAAGTGTCACCTCTTGCCACGATAAAGAAATCGATTAAAATATTTATAAGAATCTCTCTACGTGTGTACGAAACTCTGACGAGCGTGGAAGACAGAAGAATCGATTCGAACGGCGCTTATAATTAGCAATCTGTAATTGTGCGCGTAATTGCGATGAGTTCCATACAGGTTGTAAATCTTACGAATATCGTAGAACCAGAATTAAAAATATTTCGAATTTCTTTACCAAAGAATCATTTCAACGAATGATACGAACAATATGTTAACAAATTTGCAACTTCTACGAACTTGAAATTTTGTTATTACATTAGTCTCGTAAGTCATATGTTAGCAGCTTGTCTAACCTTTGTCTACTATGCATTACCAGGAAAACACGGAAACCGATTTATTCAATCCAAGTATATTGGAGCGATTATCCTCGTCACAGGTTGACGGTTTATTAATCAGGCCTTTAAGGTCCGGTGATTATGACAGAGGTAAAGCAGCCGCGTCGCTGTTATCCATGACATCCACTAACTCTGCTGTATTTATTTGAATAGGTTTTCTACAGCTGTTAACTCAATTGACCGAAGTTGGAAATGTCAGTAGAGAACAATTTCTGAGTAAGTCCCCTGGAATTAAGTTTCGCTTGAGAAAAGGCATGGCTTAGAGACAGACGATAAAGTAATCGACATTGTTCTTAACCATTTAGACCGCTTTCATACGATGAGAAATAATGGTAGCTATTACATCATTGTGATAGAAGATCCGAGCATTGAAAAAGTGATAGCGACAGCGACGATAGTTGTGGAGCAGAAGTTTATTCATAACTGCGCCTTGGTACGTTTCGCTAAAATATTCCGTTGGGAAACTCTAGCTTTCAAATCGTACAACCTAAGATCTGTTGCAGAGGGGACGCTTGGAAGACGTGGTGGTAAACAATAAATATCGTGGTAAGCATCTAGGAAAACTAGTGGTTAAAATTATATTGCAATTGGCACGCTATTTACGGTGTTACAAATTGTCATTGGACTGCAAAAATCATCTCATACCTTTCTACGAGAGCTTAGGCTTCAAACGTGAACCTGAAAATGCTAACTATCTAAACATGAGATTCCTTAACGAGAACACGACGGAGCAATCTCATTTATGACAATAAAAGGAGCGTTCTAAAATTGTTATGAAAAAGATTTGTTGCCTTGTACGTGCCCTAACGCAAAATAAGAGATGATAATAAAAACTTTTATCAGTTTTATAAGTCCGAGAGATTAATCTAGTTTTAACATCTGTGAATAGAATGTACTAGGGCTGGGACTATCTGTCGAATTTTTCGGTATTCGAATATTCGAATACTTCAGTTGCTCAATTATTTGGCGAATATAATTCGAATATCCAAGTATTCGAATGCTATTCGAATATTTAAGTATTCGAATACTATTCGAATATTTCAGTATTCGAATACTATTCGAATATTTCAGTATTCGAATATTTAAGTATTCGAATATTTAAGTATTCGAATACTGATGTATTCGAATACTGTTCGGATATTTAAGTATTCGAATATTGATGTATTCGAATAGTATGGTGTGAATTATAAATCAAGTTCTTTAGGTTCGTTTGTCAGGGTGAAATCTTGTAAGGTAATTTTCACCCACTTCACACCATACTATTCGAATACATCAGTATTCGAATAATAACATTCGAATACTCAAATATTCGAAGTTTATTCGTAGCATTCGAATACTTGTAAAATATTCGAGTATTAAATTATTCGAATAGTCCCAGCCCTAGAACGTACTAGGCGCTAACGCAATTAGCCATGAAAGGAACTCCTATTCCTTTCACCCGAGTATTCTAATTATCTCTAATATCCTGTAGGTTACGCAGGTAGTAAAAATGATATGTGATTATATTTTACTAAATACATGTATAATATTTTCCAAGGATGTATAATAATATAATAAACAGTGGTGGAAAGACAA
Source organism: Andrena bucephala (assembly GCA_947577245.1). Taxonomy (NCBI): domain Eukaryota; kingdom Metazoa; phylum Arthropoda; class Insecta; order Hymenoptera; family Andrenidae; genus Andrena; species Andrena bucephala. Next base: position 98,577,845 of record OX387716.1, on the reverse strand, counting down.
ATCGAAATTAGTTTCTTAATCAATCTGAAATCAGTCATTAATAGAAAAAATACTTGTTTTGCATCCATCAGATTTTAATCGATCATTAAAACTTCACTTGTCAAATACATGCTTGCAGCTCGTGGTATTTGAATTATAGTTTCTTAGCAGTGACGCTGCTTTGTAATTTCACTGCTCTCTTAGCTTCCATTTGCCTTTGCCTCGCTAGTTTGCGCTCCTCACGTTTCCTCCTAGCTTCTTCCAGTTTATTCGAGCTTCCGCTATGCGCCGTAGTAATCTCGGTGTTTCCTTGAAACGAGAAAATCAATTTCAAATGATTAAATAACCGTTAGAGTAATACATAAATGTTTCTACAGTATAGTCATACCTGTCTGATCTGACGGATGAAAATCTTCTAGAGGTTGAAACTCCGAGTCCTCCCAACCAGTCTCCGAAGACTCAATTTTATCTCCTATACTTTGGGCCGCCTCCTCCTCCTGAAAGTAACGTTCAAGTGTCTCTTCTCCTTTGCAATTTTAGTAGTCACCATATATTAAGAGGCTGTTCCGGTCTAGAGCCCATAAAAATGGGTGATTTTCAGGAATTTATTAAAGGATAACTACTACATATAATTTAATGGGACTTTCGCATTAAATTAAGGGAGTATTCCACTTTGAACGGTCGAAAAATTAAGCAATTTTTAAAGATTTGTTTCTTTATAAATACTTTTAAACACGTATTCCTAAAAGATCGAACATTCAAAAAATGAAATTTAAAAAATCGACATTTAGACCGGAACCCCCCTTTAATTGTGACCACAATAACTCTATCTTCTGCGATAAGAGAAGGCAAGGAATCGGAAGAAATACGAACTGGTTCTTCCTCAAGGCTCGTCCACTGGTCATTAGCCTTAGGAGAATGTGGGGACGGTGAAATGTTGCTAGCTCCGTGTCCCGAAGTAGCAGAAGGTTGCTGCTCCATGTCGCCCCAATTATCGGCATCCCAGCAATCCCAGTCACCATCCGAGTTCGTGTTCGTGATGTTCTGTATATCGTGCTCGTGGTCGTGCTCCAACGACGTCATGCTCGTAGCGCTGCTCGTCGTAGCAGTTGTACTGGCGCTACTTTGCGAGCTACTAGCTTGCTCTGTAATTCGATTGCACACCGATAGTAAGAACATCTCTTATCGAAGGGGAACTGATGGAAGAAAACACGATCTACGAATACCCAGGGAGGCAGGCTTGTTCAGTAAGATCCTCGATGTGCTGTCCGATGACTTTGGTGTGTCCGACTGGCTGCGATAAAACTTGGCAGTGACTGCAGTTACGGCCCAACCTGCCCACGTTGCTGCTGCGTTACTAAGACTAGGCGTTGCTGTATTTACATCTGCCTCTGAAATAGAATTGATCGCATGAAAAACAGTACTGCCCTCGAGTTTGCAAGAAGTTTGAGCCGTGTATGGGTTACCCATAGACTCTCGCAAGCCAGGATCTTCCGACACTCTCTCGAGCTTCGATAAAAATCCGCGAATAGTTCGGAACGCGTTATCTCTCACTCCTTTGTCCACGTCTGTGGTAAGCGGGCACAACGCTGGCAAGATACGATTCGCAACTTCTTGCAGCAGGAAGTATTGCTGCGTCGCGGCCAATGCTAAGATACTCGCCGTTCTAGCTGGTGGGAACAAGTCCCTTGTACCTCGAATAAACGCTCCGATTAACACCTACAATTACATATCACTTGAACTCGAATTTATCGCACGTTATTGCGAAAGCTTTGTATTTACATCGAAGTTACTTTTTGCCTGATTTGGGGGTGAAGGTGTTGAGCAATTTTTCCTAAACAAACGGTCGTATTAGTGCGTATGCCCCCGTGCTCGTCTTTCGACTGAAGTTTAGCAAAGTATCTCAGTGTTTCCACGTTGAGATTATTATAATCTAATTTTGGCGCTAAATGTACAACAGATTTTATCGTCTGCTCCCTGATAGCAGGATTCGTGTCTAGGAAACCTCTGGCTACCTGTAATAAACGGGATTAGGATGGAGATTTCATATTTCTTTATTATGATATACAGTGGCAGACGAAAGAAAGTTTACAACTTTTAAAATCGCATAAGTTTTATCAAATTAATCCAAACGAGTTGAGTTTTTTTGAGAAGCTACAAGGATTAGTTTGCTAAGTGACGTGTTTCGTCGTTTTGATAAATAAAAATGCACTTGGTCGGAATAGAAAACAAAGTAGTAAAACTTTTTTTGTGAGCCTATAAGGAAAATTCAAAAAACCCGTTTGTAGATTGAAGTAAGCTGCATACATGCCTAAAGTTTCATAAAAATCGGTTAACGTTGCTCTGACCTATAAACGCTTAAAGATTCCGGGAATTTCGCGATTTTCGACCTAATTCTGCGATCTTCAATCGTTTATAGCTCAGAGCAACGTTAACCGATTTTGATGAAATTTTAGGCATGTATACAACTTACTTCAATCTACAAACGGGTTTTTTGAATTTTCATTACAGGCTCGCAAAAAAAAGTTTAACTACTGTGATTTTTAAAAAAATGCCATTTAGTATTTTTGTTTGCTATTCCGACCAAGTACATTTTTTTCAAAACGACGAAGCACGTCACGTAGCAAACTAATCCTAGTAGCTTCTAAAAAAAACTCAACTCGTTTGGATTAATTTTACATAAGTTATGCGATTTTAAAAGTTGTAAACTTTCTTTCGTCCGCCACTGTAGGTAATCAATCGGAATTACCTGCGGAAAGATAGCTTCGTTAACCGTGGCTGATTGTAAATGATCGACAAATCGATCCAACTGCTGCAGTAATCGTAACCTTGTCGCTCTGTCGCTGGACGCGAATAATTTCACAACGCAGGGCACAACTCTCCGTTGATACTCGGTATCAGGTAATAAGCATCCCAGCTGCAAGAGTGGAGGTAACACAGCGCTTCCAGCATCGCCGAACTCAAAGGCGGCCAGTAATTGTGGCAGAATTTTGTATCTGCCGACACCCTCTGGAAACGATTCTAACTGGCCAGCAAGCTGCGAGAAAAATCGACCTTTCTCCCCTCTCTCTTTCATTTGTATCTCCTCTAAAAATAGAAGCGCGTCTACGAGCTCGTTTTTGAAAAAGCCACCATTGCTGCGGCAACGCGCTATCACGTCGGCAGGATTCGGCCTCCCCTCCGCGTTGCCGCTAGTCAATTCTCGGAACACCACTTGCAATTGCTTCGGGATCTGAAAGAGAGGACTCGCGTTTATAAATCGACCCATCAGCGTGCACGTTAATCCTAGGAGTAACAAGAATCATACTTTGTCCCTAAGCTTAAGTTGCGAGCTCGAACTCAATGGACCGTTATATGTTTCCCAGACCAGGCATCCGAGTCCCCACATGTCAACCGAGCTGTTTTTTTTATTTATTCATCAGTTTCATAGCGTTAACAATAAACCTAAATGTTTGCATATAGAATAGCTGGTATTGTACGGTAATTTTACGAATTTGATAACTAGCTTTCATTATTTACCGAGCAAGAGAATTTACTTTACTAATGCTTTAGACGTTAAACAAGCTGTAGCTACGAACAGAAATGATTTAGTCGCCTCGTCCTTTCGAACTACGCGTTCTCGCGTATTTTAAAGTAACAATTACTCATAAACACGTGCGATTCTTTCCTATCAGCGATCTCTTTTACCATTTAGTAGCTGGCTTTACGTTCTCCTTAGCGTCCGGAGGGTAATACGCTTGGAATGTCGCTGGTAATGTATTGTAAACAGCGTCTACCGCAGTCATGTATTCAACCCCGCCGAGCTTCCATTCCCCGCTTTCTTCGTTAACGAACACTGTCCATAAATTGACATTGTTGTGTCTGAGATTGCCATCGTTGTTTAGGAAGTTCAGCGCTCTCTGTTAAAACACATACATCACGATACACGTTTCTTAAGGGTGTAGGTCACCCTCGACAGCCCTAAAACAGGCCTTTTTTCAAACGCAAATTGTAAAGTGATAAATAGCAATAGAGGAAACGTTTTTTTTTCTAGTTTTAATCGTTATTCTATGAGCTTTAACATAAAATCTCGAAAACCGCTCCAACGATTCGGATGAATATTTAATGAGAGATGCAGAAAACCCTTGATGCAGATTCCCTAAGATGTGTACGGAGCAGATTTTCGAAAAAAAAAATAATACAATTTTTATGTTGAAAAATACGATTTCATCGATTTCTTGTGTGAAAAATATTTTTTATCTTTTTTTAAGAATTTATTTTGAAATTCTGCTCCTGACACATCGTGGGGAATGGTTTTCTGCATCTCTCATTAAATTTTCATCCAAATCGTTGAAGCGATTTTTGAGATTTTATGTTCACCGATTTTAGGTGCACCGCGTACACACCTTTACGTTTTTACTCATAACTTTTATGTCCATAGAGATATTTAGACTTTTCTTTTTTTGTGTTAAAGCTCATAGAATAACGATTAAAACTATAAAAAAAACTTTATCTCTATTGTTATTTATGACTTTACAATTTGCGTTTGAAAAAAGGTCTGTTTCAGGGCTATCAAAGGTGACCCTTAAAGCGAGACATCATTCGATCCTTCTCGATACACACCGTAATTTGAAATATGCCCCAAGAAAAATATAACTCTTTCTTAGACTCTTTGTCGGTGTCAGATTTTCTAGCCAGTCGATTGTACAAAGGCTCCACCCGTTCAGTTGCCAAATACACCATTTTGTCAGTCTGGAATAACAATAAATAGCAGAGTGTCCTCCTCGTATCCATTACCAACACGAATGTTCGCGAAACCCTGGAGATCGTACCTCAAGGCTATCGAGGTACGCAAGTATGCTAGGATGTCTCAGCGTCTTCAATCTCTTCACTGCTGAGCGAGCTACGTCCAGAAGATGTTCATTGCCGCTTTTACATTCGAAGACGAACACCGAAACATCTTCGCCCCCCGTGGAACCCTGTACAGAAATGTTTCAAATGACTCCTAGCCACCCATAGAAATATAAGTAAACATCCACAGCTAAAAACAGCCAGGTTATGGTACCTTTTTCTTAGCCTTGTGCAATGTCCAGATGCTCTTGTCGTCCAAACCGGAGATCGGCTCGCTAATTTCGTACGGGAAATCTTTGGTCGGGTCTCTCGAAAAGAAGGACCACATGTTTGCAATTTAACTACTTCTTATTAAATCGAACTCATCCTCCGACTAATACAGTATCATGATGTCATTGACAGCTACGCATCAACCTATCTCGAACGGTGTTGCTCTGTCCGACGGCGATCAACGGCGATTATGCGCCCGCATCGAACTAGCGTCAGTACTTATTGAATACTGTCAGTCGCCCGTGATAAATCGCCGTGAAATTTCAGCAAGCGATTTCGGCGCGATTAAGTAAATCCCCCTTTTCTTCTTTTATTCGAATTCTCGATCGAGCAAACGGTTCCTGCGGCTTTATTCGAAAGCCATTCCGTGGCGAACGTCCGTCCGTCTTACATCAATGTTCGTTCTTAAGTATGAGCGAAGTTGGCCCGTCCTTAGTGACAACTTACGCTTTTAAAAATGGTAAAGAATTCGTGGTGAAGATAAAAGTCACCGGTTTTAAAGGATGCCAGCGGAGTCTGGTGCTTACTGTCACCGATAAACGCACCGGCGAAAATTGGCAGTCATCCTACGACGCGGCATGTTCGTCCCTTATCCTTCATAGCCAATGCAAATTTACGATTACACTGATGATTCAAATTTCCAAATGCCTTTATTCTGTTAATCACAATTTCCGTATATTTTTATTTATTTGTGTCGCGTCGTTTTGCATGTTTCCTTAACTGTTTAAGATATTGAAAACTTGACGCAGAAAACTGGGAATTACAAACATTTCGATGTATTCGTGGCTATGCTGCAGTCTGGATTGTTGAAAGTAAACATTGTAATTAACGTGTGGAAATAAAGTAAATGATGGTTAAAAGGGAATGAATTTCAGACGGGCGAATCTATCACTTTGGACCTTCTCACGTTCGAGGACTTAGAATTGCTGCGTGCACGTAGATTTGACCGTAATTCGTGCTCGAGTTTGGGTAACGCAACGAACAATCGCCGATACCTTATATTAACTTATACAGTAGAGTTTGATAGGTGAGTACGAAGTAACAGTTTTTGTGAAACCGTTCGACAATAGTTTACCTTCTTTCGCTATTTGCGAATGGTATGTTTTTCATGAAAATATATATGTATATATCGAGTGTAAAAAAATTCACAAAACCTGTACGGATAGAATTTCTTTAAGATCAAATGTTTGCCAATGTCACGACCTTCTTAAGAATCCATTATCCGTTACCTCTGGAGTATTGCGGCTTACCTGACCCGGTGATATTGCAAGCTACCATCAGGAGATTACAAGCTGAAATCGAAAAATTTCAGTCCACAGGAGCGAGTAGAAACTTACAGAAACGCGTCGAGCAACTTACAGCTGCGAATCAAAGGCTCGTTCAAGAGAATCAGAGGCTCGCGAGTGGAGGTAGCAAAACAAACACCGTAGTTTCTCGTAGACCAAGTCCCCCAACTATTTTCTAACGTTCAGGAAAAGGTTTAAGGCATTTATTGGGATCGATCAAGTCGTTGGAAAGTAACGTTGCCAAGGAGCGAGCATTCTTTCGAACGCAGATTCAAAAGCTCAAAGCTGAGAATGCGGCCTTGTCGATGAAAGTACGACAATTTACTGAGTCCGCTGGCAGGAAGCCTGGAGACGGTAGCGCGGCGTTAAGACGTTACCAGCATCCCTCCTCTACGCGAACAAATTACACGGATCTTAGGCGGAGCAGGAGTCGATCTTCTTCGATTTCTAGTCGCGTTAAAACTTCCAGATCTAGCATATCACCAGGTAGTTTATTATCAACAAACATCCACGAATGTCACAAGACTCTGTTTATACTGTATTATTATATCGGTAATTGTAGGCAGCTCGATGGAGTCAATTAGAACTCGACGATCTCCTTGTCGGAAAGCAAAAACTTATAACAAAATGAAAGATTCAAGTTAGTATTACATACGATACATAAGTATAGCGAGCAAAACTGGAGGGATTTGGAGAGCAAGAAGTTCGTGACTGTCTTCTTTTGCACTGAACCGCTACCTCTCGCTTGCCGAGAACTCCATGGAATGAGTACATATTTGCTTGTCCTAGACGGGACGTCGGGCTTACAGGTTCGCGAAGAAAGGAGAAGCCATCCGTCTCTTTCTATTGTCCAACCCCTTCCGTTTTGCTTGCAGGATCTATAAAATGTAATACTCTTGTTTACAAAACTTCGAAACCTCCGTCGCAGAGCTTGATCTTGAAAATTTGGAGTCAAGAATTCACACGCTGCAGAAAATGTTAAAAGAAGGAATAAAATTGAATTGATAACTGAACGGATCGAACATTTCCTGACGAATGTTTCCATCAACGAACATATATTAAAACACACACCGTCGGCGATAGTGCGAAACCGCGTATGAGCAGTTTGTAAATACCGCGGATCTGCATTTCACCGATTTTACAGGAGGAAGAAAAAACTTAATATTTCAGCCATTTTACGGGGTTTCTTGGACTGAACTTTTTTGGGACAGTTTTAGCACTCCTTGTAATAAATACCAACATCAATGGTGTGAATTTTAAAAAAAGCGAAACTACTTCTGCAGATCCGCGGAGTTTACAAACTGCTTATACGCGGTTTTGCACTATCACCGACGATAATATTAACGATAATATCATTATTACAAATACAATTGAGATGATTTTAAGTAATGGCAGTCGTAAACAAAATTTTCTAAAATAAAGCATCTTTGAAAGTTATTTGCAATAAGAAAAAGAATAAACAAAAAATACCGGATACTTCCAATAATAACGTTTGAAAATTGCTGCGCACAGGTGCCTTTAATCACGTGCAAAGCGCTGCACCGTGTTCATTATGGAAAACATGTCTTATGTACACTGCAGCCTCAAAGATGTATTCATTACTTGTTGCCTTTAATATTATATCTACACTATCACGTTCATTAATAAAATTGTAAAATTTCAGTTAACTGACTCTATCAGCTTTTACTTTGGTTTGGTAATACTCTATAGCGCGCTGAACCAACGATATTTCCTCATCATCATTCCTCAGCGATTCCGTATTCGCTTTCGAATCCGCATATACTTTCGAACACTTCTTTCCTGTTAAATTCATAAGATCTCGACAATCTTGCTCCGGCAGTTCGAACGGTCGCCTAGTAGGTAATTCTTGCTTCGCATGTTTTGCTAATACTTCGACAGCGTCGTGTAGGTACTTAATGTCAGCCTCCTGTCTGCAGGTGAGGATAGTCAAGTACTGAATGTCTTCTAGAATCTGTTGCTCCTGTTCGAAAGCTGCGTCTTTTTTCTTCCGCTCTTTATTCAATTGGCGATTGTACTCGAGCAGTAAGAGACTACCGCCGATGCCAAATACGATAACTTCGCTCATTAAACTCGCCCCTAAGTCTATCGCCATGGTTTCGTTCAACTTTGCGACCTTCGTGGGCCTACCAAGATTCATTATATACATTTTAATTTTCACTTCCGCCCAGTGATAGACTGTAACGAAGTAACAGCGACTCAACACACAATCGTTAAACAGCTAAAATGACTTTGAAAACGTTAGGAAGCATTGGATTCGAAACGCATCTGTTTTACTTACGCTGAGCAGGCGGAATGATAAAATAAGTTCTAAGTACAGGATGATTCTTCGCCTTGTTGGCGATGAAGTTCGCTATAGGTTTACTAACTTGCTTCACAAACAAAGCTGCTAATTTCAGAGCTGGAAATGCGCCCACTACCATTTTCCCTCTCTGTTTCACGGGACAGCTTCAAATCCACACGCTGCGTGCAGATAAAATCTGAAAAAGAAGATGCGGTGTGAAGGGGAGCAATGCAGCGCATTTAAAACGTGCGACGGGACTGCAAGCGATCTTCCGGTAGGTATACACATTCGTAGCTCTCTCGCTGTACATTACATTCGTAATTATCTATGGAATATCATGGACGTGAAGTTAATAAAATAGGTCGCGCTTGACGCGGATGTCACCGGGAAAAAGCTGAATTTGGTGCTGTACTCGAAATCATTACCTCACCTCTGAAATTAGTTCAGAGTACAGCAGACGGCCACCATGATACGACACAGAATGACCGTGTGGTATACGCGATCCAATTGTCATACGTCTTTTAAATTAAGGAAAATTAACGTGCATAATTTTTCCCTTGCACCCGGATAAACTCTTGCACTTGAATATATTTATATCGTTGCTTGGACTCATGTTTGAAAAACATTGCAAAGCATCGGTCGGATAAGTATGAATTGCCAATAGCGCCAATAGTCAATTTCATGCATACCAACAAGCCTTTGCGGTTGAAAAACTCGGGTCTCGCGAGGATCCACACGACACGCCGCTTATTTTTAAGCTTTAACGAGTGAGATGAAACTTTATGAATAATAATGCTTCCTGTTGTTAATGGTAAATTCACGGTAATTCAACGCTCTTGTTTCCTGCCGTTCTGATCCAATATTATTCAGCTCTTTACGTACCCGGGTTTAGAAAATTCACTGCAGTTGTCAATTATTGTTTTACAGGTTTAGAAACTGAACGAGGCATGGTTGATTAAGTAGGTAAATAATTCAGATGCAATGTTGGATTCAGAGCAATGTTAATCGTATAAATCTTATGGGATTGTAGAAAATTATTTGCAGGTTAGAAAAGGGCAAATATTTGAAAAGGTTGGACAGTGTCATCTTTCTTAACAATTTTGGACAATGAATGATAAGAAGTTCAACATAACGACCAGCAATTATGCGTTTACGATATGGGGTCTCGTAATGCATTTGATACTGCTGTGGGGCGTACTCGACATCAATTTTCATTCTCCTATTATTCAAGGATTGCCGAGCGTGCCGGTTCTAAACGACCCACCAGCGAAGAGGCTGGTGTTGTTTGTGGCTGATGGTTTGAGATATAGGACCTTTGACAAAGCGCCGCCTAAGTTTCTTAAGTAATCCATTTACTGATTTTTGTATCAGAAAATTTTGTTGTACGCAGGGCTTGAAACGGTTCTGAAAATAACTGTTTAAAACTGTTATACAAAGGTTCTGATTGAAACGGTTATGGAGAATCTTTATTCCAAATAACTGTTATGAAGAACAGAAATTTCCAACTATTATCTGTTTCGGTTACGGTTACTATTTCCCTCCTTATATCGGTTCCATAACCATTATTTTTTTGGTTCTATATCGGTTCCGAAACGGTTCCAGAATCAATTCTTGTATCAACTTTTCCCTAATTGATATCATTAATTATTAGAGACCCATCGTACGTGTAAATACACGTGTATCTAAATACACGTGAAATAGTGTGTGTATGTAAATGCACGTGTATTAACCTATCCGTGTATTTTGATGAAAAAATTACTTAAATAACGCATCGAATAAAAGTTATGTAACTTTAGATTATTCGACGAATAAAGTTAATTTTTTTATTCGCTGAGTGTTTCAATTTCAGCGCAGAATAAAGTTTTCAACTTTAACTTTATCGTTACATCTAAAAAGAAACTCGTTTATTATCAGTGATGCCTTAATTTTTTGTATCAAAATATCTTGTTAATTTTATTATTGTGTTAATAGTTACAATCTGAAAATTTGTAAAACCATATTTTCCGCATATTATGTATATTCAAATACAATAATTCTTTTGTTAATTTCGCAATCCCTCAGAGTTCTGGGGATATCCATAGATATTAAAAATCAGACGAATCAAAATACGTTCATATACGTGTATTTATAAATACACGTGAAATAGGGATCTCTATTAATTATTGTAGGTGTATTTTTTTACACAATCCTTATAGAAACACGAGAAACTTTTAACTTTCTATTCTGAATAATATAGTCTGCATGTGAATGTAAAAAACGTGTAGCTGATTTATTTATTTCAACGCTTTATTAGAAATCAGTGATATGTAAAAATGTTTCTCCTTTTTCTATAAGGGTTTTGTAAAAAATATGCACATATACAGTAATTTGTAGCAACAATAATTAATGATAACAATTAGGGAAAGTCGATACAAGAATTGACTCTGGAACAGTTTCGGAAACGATATGGAGCCGAAAAAACAACGATTACGGAACCGATATGAGGAGGGAAATAGGAACCGTAACCGAAACCGATAATAGATGCAATCTTCGGTTCTTCATAACAGTTAGGTATTCAGAATAAACGTTCTTCATAACCGTTTGGAGAACCGACATCGATATTACAACAGTTTCCAAACTCTGGTTGTACGTATGACGGTGTAATTCTGATTGTAGATACGTAATGACGAATAAAGGCGTTTGGGGTGTATCTCATACAAGAATGCCCACAGAGTCTAGACCGGGTATCGTTGCAATTTGCGCAGGATTGTACGAAGATCCTAGCGCTATCTTTAAAGGGTGGAAAGAGAATCCCGTGGATTTCGACTCTATCTTTAATCGAAGCCACAAGTCTTGGGCATGGGGGAGCCCTGACATTATACCCATGTTCACGAGAGGTATCGCGAAAATTACTAAAGCGCTTTAAGTATGATTCTAACTAACAGGTATTGTATCTTTGATATTTCATGAAACCAGATGCGAAAGAGAACGTACACGGGGAGAGTTATCCTCACGAATGGCAAGACTTTGATATAATGCGAGGTCAAATTTGGCGCTTAGATTCGTGGGTGTTCGACAAGTACCTGAACTGGCTTCGGGAGGAAGCTCACAAAGTAAAAGACGCGGATCGTATTATTCTTTTCCTACATCTGCTTGGTTGCGATACTACCGGACACGCTGCGAAGCCTTATTCTAGGTATTTAGAGACACATCGATCCGGGACATCGATACGGAAACGGAATTATGATTTAAATAGAACTGTGATTTCATTAGCCTCGACTTAAATTTAAACGCAGAGAGTACACTGATAACATGAATTATGTTGATCGGAAAATAGAGGAGGTTGTACTAACGACGGAGAAGTTTTTTGGGGACAATGCAACCGCGTATGTGTTCACGGCTGATCACGGAATGACTGACTGGGGATCGCATGGTAGTGGTTCTACGGATGAAACAGAAACGCCGTTGATTGTTTGGGGTGCAGGAACCAATGCGTTTAATTCTCGCCACGACTTAGAGCAAGTGGATATTACACCGTTGGTATCAACTTTAATTGGTACACCTATCCCCACTAATAACGAAGTACGTGTAAAGATAATGTTAGCACAGTTGCTCGAAATATTTGTCGATCTTTGAAATAATCGCAATGTACAATTTTTCTCAGGGCGTTTTACCTTGGCAGTATTTAAACGATATTAATCTTGAGTACGCGAGTCGTGCTTTGTTAAATAATTTAAAGCAGTTAACGTACCAAGTGAAGGCGAATCGTAAAATGAATTGCGAGGACGATGGTCACGCGAATTGGAGGGAAAAGGAATTGGATAACAAAATATCTGCGTTGGATAAATATGTCAAAGTAAAAGACTCGCGCGAGAGATTAAAGGAAACAGTGGACGCGATCGGACTGGCCAAAGAATCTTTATCGTACTTCCGACAGTACCAGAGATCGCGGTTTCTAATATATTTGTCCACCATGTGGTTAGGATGGATAATACTGTTGTTCTTTAAATTAGCTGGGGCCAAGCGAGCTTCTACCAACTACGTTATTTTAACAATATCAGATATTGTATTTGCAGCTATATTAATTACAATATGTATTATGCACAAAGGTAAGATATCCACGTTTCTTCGCGATCGTTTAAAAAGTACATACAAGGTAAAATCCCGAACCCGGAAATTCAAAAAATTCGGACACTTTTTGAATATGTAGAGGATTTCCTCCAGATTATAATGCAATTTTTGTTTGCTGCCCAAATTCACTCTACAGGGGGTGTAATTGACCCCTAAAAATCCGGTTATTTTCCGATTTTGTGTTATAATTCGTGAACTGTAAAATATTTTTTTTACCAAATGATAGATCTAATAAAAAGAAGTAACTTTTGTCGTGAAACTTTTTTCTAACTAAAATATTTTTTTTACCAAATGATAGATCTAATTAAAAGAATTAACTTTTGTCGTGAAACTTTTTTCTAACTAAAATATTTTTTTTTACCAAATAGATCTAATTAACAGAAGTAACTTTTGTCTTGAAACTTTGTTTCTATCTCTTACAGTTCGCGAGTTATAACACAGAATCGGAAAATAGCCGAATTTTCAAGGGTTAATTCCACCCCCTTCGAGTGAATTTTGGCAGCAAACAAAAATTTCGTTGTAATCAGGAAGAAATCCATCCCCTACATACTCACAAAGTTTCAGAATTTTTTGAATTTTCGAGTTCGGGATCTTCCCTTGATAATTAATTCCAACGCGAATGAAATAGTTTCAGGTTGCAGCAACTGGAGATCACCGTGCTACGCATCCTTAGCTGTGATCTCTTTCTGGTTAACTATTAGGAATGCAATTATGTACTCGATAGAATTTAGAATACAAAATAGCAAACGTTCTTGTATAGAAGTCGCGGGGATAATTCTGTTACTAGCAACAATGTTCGTGGGATTAACATACAGGGGTACTCTTAGCGTAGGAATGTTGCTTGTTGCTCTTATGAAAAAGATGACGTACAAAGCCACTCGGAATTTCCTTTGGACAGCTTTGTCGCTAGCAATCTTCCCGTTATTGCCTGTTGTAGAGCCGCAGCCTCGAGTCTACGTTGTGTAAGTTCAAACTGACGTGCCAGACCGTCACGCTTCTTCTAGACTATCGTTAATTCTAAACGTTTACTTTCCAGGCTACTTAGCATATGCGTGGTAGCTGTAATGGTTGCTTTCAAAGTTGAATCAAAGTACAGGAGAGTAATAGAAATTCTTCGACTAGTACTTACAGGATTAACAATCTTAGAATTCATAGATGGCCGAAGTTGGATATCGTGGGCGATTTTACTAACTACGCCGTTACACATTTGCACTTATCCCACGGAATTAAAGGAAAGAATGCAAGGGGTCGTGCTGGGGCTGTTTTGCCCGCTGGTTCTGTTATCTGCATCTTACGAACCTTTCTTCTTCATAATCCTTGCGGTACACTTGTCTTGTTGGCCGCGATCTAACGCACTCTCTATTCAAAGGTATCAAGATACTAAACGTCTTTTGACGATGGAAGAATTGCTGACGGCCGCAATATTTGTATCCTTTTTTTTTCTACGCAGAGCTGCATAATAGCACTGAAAGTATTAAACAGTTATTGTTACCGTTGTACTTCCTGAACAATTTATTCTAGATGCTATATACATTATTGTGTTTCTTTGGGACTGGTAATATGGCAAGTATCAGCTCGTTCGACCCGTCTTGGACTCGACATTTCGTGACGATGTTCTCGCCATTCACGATGTTCTCGCTGATACTTTTAAAAATCAGCACACCGTTAATGCTAATTGGATGCGCCAGTCGCGTGCTCGGGTCTCCGAGTATTTTCTTGGCGATACTTTTATTAGGAGACTGCCTGTCGTTACCGCTCCTGTATTGCGTTACTCCTCGAGGAAGCTGGTTGGATATTGGTAGCGCTATCAGTAGATTCACAATTGCGATATCACTTCCGTGTCTTTTATTGTTATTATATTATCTTTCGTACCCCCTTACGACATTCGTTCCAAGTAAACTTAAGTTCCATATAGCTTTAGAAAAGAAACATATTGTATAAAGAAGCAGAAATGTTTGTACGGAATCCAGTAATTTGTTAACGTCAGCAGAATAAAGTGAATATAAATCTCCCTATCGTTTAACGATTCATTCCCGTATGCAATAGAAATGAATAGTAATTCGAATGCAATGCTGCGGCTTTCGTGTTCTTCGAATAAATGAGTTTTATTTGCACGTGTCGGTTTGTTAGATTTAAAATTTAAATTCCTTATACTTCTTAGAAGCTTTCGAATCTTGACCTTGCTGGCGCTTGCGTTTACTCTGTAAAAATAAATGAATTTAATTCGCACATTCGCCCGTTAAACATACGATATACTCACTTTTTGTCGTTGCACGTGATCTTGGAGCATGTCTGACAAGTCTTCCCTCCTTAAGTGAGCTTGCCGCGACCTCATAGTCTCTTCGTATCGAGACGCCATTGCCTCGGAGTCCAGATCCAGTTCGCTTGGATCCAGCGCCAACTCGACAGCTCCGTCCTTCTCCGTTCTTCCATCGGACGTTGTTCCACTTACCCCGCGACGCGCAGCAATGACGGATGGCGGTGCTTGACCTCCTGCCGCCCCTGTCATGTCGTACACATGCGTGCTGCCCATCATGCTTGCCCCGAGACCTTCTGTCCGTCGTTCTTGCAATACTGTGTACAAAGCAGGCGTATCCCCTCCTTCCATTTCACTCTCGATCTTCTTTTTCCTCAATTCAATCGTCTCCGGAGTTTCTAATCCAGCAGGGATCGATGTAATTCCACTCGGTGTTATCAAGCCTTCCGCGCCAGGCGTAACCAAGCCGCTCGCATCTCCCTCCCCCTCCTTCCCTTCCCCTTCGCCCTCACCACCTTCCTCCGCATCCTCATCCTCATCTTCGTCCCCGGAAGATTCTGACTCAGGCTCGCCCCACATGCCTCTGTCGATTTCTTCGTCCATGGCATCTCCACCCGGAGTACGGGATATACCGAACACATCCCCGTACAAGGGCCTTCCTGTCTCATCCACTGGGGGCTTTCCCCAACCGCCAGCGTGGTAACCAAACGCGCATCCCTCCGGGATGGGTGCATTCAAGCCGGGTATCTTTAAGTTGGGGTAGCTAGGCGGCGGCCCGTAACGTTGCATAGCGATGAGCCACGGCGGCGGTACCTTGTGACAATTAGGTCCCACCGGCATGCCGAGCGCGGTGCGTAGTTCATCGGACAACTCTCCGGGCTTCTTTTCTTTCAAACGCGTTTCGAACTCTTTGCCTTCGTAATAAAGGTCACCGTGGATTGTCATACGAGGTTTAGTTTGCCACTTGAAGAACGCGTCGTGTAACTTCTGGTAGTCGATGTCTATCTTGCCAAGCTTGGGCCTGGCCCTCTCCCGCATCTTAGCTTTCAACGTGCGCGTGTCGTCCCGCTCTTGAAGACTCGCCCTCATCTCTGTGATACCTGTGCGTTTTATAAAATCTGGCAGATCGAAAGGAGGCTTCTCTATGCCGCGTTTGCCCTGCAGATATTTCCTTTTGAAACACCAGTGCCTCGGGACAGGTACTGTGTTACGATGAGCTTTTAGCTGCACCAGGAGCTTCGGATCTCTGGCGGTAACGTCGTGCATCTCCACGACGTCCGGACGTCCTACAAGTTGCTTCAATTCTGCGACGCTCAAGCGCGTCAGCCTCTTTAACTTCCTCTTGGATAGACGCGGAGCACCGTTCTCTCCTCCGCCTTGCTGCTGCTGCGGATTATTCGCATCGTCGTCGAAATCATCCAGCGGCGGCACTTTGCTGGGTATCGTACCAGTCGTCTGCAGATTCGCCACCGGTGGATACTGCCCTATCGGTTCCCCTTTGTCCGCTTCGGTCGGTTTAGGTTCGGGCTCGGTCAACTTGAACGCTTCGAAAATTCTGGCGAACTGACGGTACATCGGCTCCAAGTCATTAACGCTCGGAATCTCCTGAATGTACTCGATTTCCGGCAAATCATTTTTCGGCTTTGAGTTCTCTATATTGTCTTTTTTATTCTCCGATTCCTTTCCCGCGGTGTGCTTCCTCCTCTTTTTCTTTTTCTTCTTCTTCATTTTGTTGCCCTTTGCGTCTGTCTTTTCTGTAGATTCGGGTTCGATTATAACGTCTTCTAACTGAGACGCTTCGTCGCCTCCGGCTTCGTGATTAGGTGACTTTCCTAAAGAGCCTATATCGTTAGGGTCTGCTCCTACTTCCTTGGCCCTCTCAGTTTTAAAAGCCAGTGCTTGCTCCAAAGCTGCTGGTAGCTTCATCGAATCGTTGTCCGGGTCTCTTCCCCCGTCGTCTGATGAATTGGGATTTTGTAGTTCGCTCGGTGGGCTGACTTTTAAGCTCAACAAGCTGGGTAATGTTTTGGGGGGATCTACTCCTGGAACTCCGAGGGTACTGTTCGCAGCCATACTCATCATAGGTGGTATCTGATGTGCCATTTTTTGATTCTGTGTTTAGAATTGATAAATGAGAAACATCAACAGTCAATAGCCAAAACATGTAATGAATTTCAGTCACAAGTTCCGGACAGATCAATACAAATGATTAGACAAAACTGCGATAACAGTTTGCAAAATCCATTTCTAGATATGTACTTCGATATTTTGGGACCTACAGTATAAATGACATATCCCTGCTCGTAAATGAAAATAAAACTAACCTCATTTCCAGGCATATTCTCCATGTTATTGTTACTATTTCATTCCCGTACGCTTCGCCATTTGCACGGATCAGTGTACAGTTCGCTACTGCGCCACCAGAGGTCCCAGATTCCCACAAATATACTATCGACCTCTCGATACGAGTTCGACTTCCCCACCATCGATATGAATTTCCCGCCATTTCGTCGATTTCAAAAACTCACGCGGAGCAAACTTTAACCTTAAAGGTGCGATTTCATGGTGACGATTGACGCTCATTTTGAGCGTCAAAATCAGTCACGTGACTTTTAGCATAAAGCGGAAAAGCTAAACTCGGTTTAGCTTTTCCGCTAGACCCTCGTTCACTCTGACCCGCTCGTTCGTTGGTTGAGCGTCGGTCACGTGATTGGTTTTGACGCTCATAGTCCCCTGGACCTATCACGTGATCCGTTTTGACACTCAAAACGAGCGTCGAGCGTCAGCATGAAATCGCACCTTTATAAAAGTAACGAAAGCAACAATATTACTAATAATTATGGTACCGCCATAAATAATGTAAACTTGTAAAAGTAACGAAAGCAATAATATTACCAATAATTGTGGCTCCACCATAAATAATGCAAAGAGTACACATATAAACATTAAGAGTTCAGAAAAGTAGAAAATCATTTACGTATTTATCATTATGAGCTGTAAAAGTGTTTACAGAAGACGAGGGATACTTGAAGGGGAATATAAATGCCTATATTAAAATTCTTGAGCGTGAAGCGAAGTTGGATCAAGCGGAAAAAGGACCAGTGCATTCTTCCACTTATGCTTATGTTTATTTATTAATTGTTGCGACGGAAGTCATCAAACTTGAAAATTTAATAAAAATATTCACAATGAGCATTCTTTCTTTCTTTCTCCCGCACGTACCTTTCTCTCACTCTCTCTTTCTCTCCCCCCTTTCACGCGCTCTCTTTCTCTCTCACACACTCTCTCGCGTCTCTGTTACGCGCACGGCCGTAACATTTCTCGTGAGCTGATGCGCGTGGTATGAGCCAATTTTTTTTTAACCGATGTAGAACTCGTGTCCAGCACTCGTTGGACACTTTGTGTTGCCTGGCTATGCATGTATGAATGTGTGGTATGACGTATATGTACATTCAATTATTAATAATTATTATTAATAACAACAATAATTAATTAATACGAATAGAAAATCATGTTTTCACGGTGAATGACTTGATTCCTTCTTTTCGTTCCTCTTCATTTTTTTTTCTTCTTTTAAGATTCGATGAATGTTCGTTCCAGAGCAGTCTCCCCCCTTCGTCCCATACACGTGAAGTATATGTATAATTTTCTCTCTCTCTCTCTTTCTCTCTCTCTCTTTCTCTCTCTCTCGCTCTCTCTCTCTCTCAGCCATGTCAGTGCAACATCCAAATTCGGTTAAGCGAGGCCTTCGGTTTCGGCGAACTGCTGTCTCGGGAATCATTGACAAGAATTCCAAACAGCGATTAGTCCTTGCTCAACGTCCAGAGCTGCCAATGACGATACATAAAGCTGGGAATATCTTCACTGTGATCACACTCTGGCCATTAAAATTACAATAACAGCATGGTTCCCATCTCACGGCGAACTAACGGTTCTATCAGTTTGCCTGATTGATTGTATTATCGATTCAGTCCAAGATGACGACCATGTCATCACCGCGTACTGCTCTCTGTGGATGAGGTGGGTGGAGAGGAGCTGGTAATCTACGCCACGGTTTGCGCGCTGCTCTTCGAAGTTCCACAGACGACAGGGTTCTTCTAAGTCTTCTGCAAATCAATGACAATATCGATCTTAGTATATTTCCATGGTGGATACGGGCGGATGAAGGTTCAGGGACGGGGGAAACAAGTCGCGGAGCGCTTACTTGGTTTGATCCGAGGCGCGAAAGTAAACATCATCGGGCGCATCCATCCACGAAATTACTTGCTTGCGGGCATTACTTCTAGATAATGGTGGACCATGAGGTAAGGTATGTGGATGAGCGGCTCTTCCATTTAGAGGTGGTGCCAATGGAAGAACGGGAGGAGCAGTGTGTTCCAAAGAGTGCTTTGGATGTAGCTGCTGAGAATGGTGAGCCCTTTTTGCAGGCGGTCCACCAGGGAGCCCTGCACTTAGGGCAATACCTGTCGAGGACAAGAGAATTCATACCATATTCAACCAAACAGGAAGCTCGCGGTGATATCGCGATATACATGTGTACATAAAGCTATTAAGGGGTCATTTTGGTAATCACGCCGCAAAATTCGGCAACATTCAGATTTTTTTTCTGAGTGAATACAATGAATAACAATGTCAAACTTTTTTTCATTTGTTAAGCTACTTATAATGTATACGGGACAATTTTTTAATTACACTTTTAATTGTTTTTCAATGTTATGTGGAGTTAAAAATTGCGCGTTTGAAAAGACGGCGGGAGTGATTTCAGCTCACAGATTCATCTAAAGCAAAAAAACCAAACTGATTCTTAATCATTATGAGTACCGCTATCGCAGGTGCCAGAATTAGCCACGTAAGTCAAAATTTCACAAAATTGCGCGCGTTCAAACTTCAAGTATCGAAACTTTCCATTTTTACTCGACGTTTGAATGCGCGCAATTTTGTGAAATTTTAACTCACGTGACTAAATTCTGGCACCTGCGATAGCGGTACTCATAATGATTCAGAATCAGTTTGGTTTTTTGTTTCAGATAAATCTGTGAGGCTGAAATCACTCCCGCCGTCTTTACAATGGCGCGATATTTAACTCAAGATAACATTGAAAAAACACAATTAAAAGTGTATTTAAAAAATTGTTCCGCATATATTATAAGTAGCTTAATAAATGAAAAAAAAGTTTGACATTGTTATTCATTGTATTCACTGAGAGAAAAAATCCTGAATGTTGCCGAATTTTGCGGCGTGATTACCACAGAATGACCCCTTAAACCGAGGATGCGCGGTTCCTTCGGAACAAACGGACAAGCTACACGATTTCATGACTCCGATTGTTCGTTTTGCTGTGTACTTAGACTCATAGGCACTGAATTATTTTACCTTCATCCCAATCCACATCAGAGTAGAAGCCAATAAACAGAGACCATATTCAGTACTAAGCACTTAAGACACTTCCGCGATTTACAGTGACAAGTGGATGGGTCTTGAAACTTACCATCTGATCCATTGATCTCGTCGAATGGAGGTCTTGTGCGTTTCATTATCGTTTGTTGCGCCTGCATAGCGGGTTGCGGCTGAGGCGGAGTCACCGTCAGCCTGTCCACCTCAGATTTATTTGGTACTCTTTCGTACAGAAGGCTACCGTCTGTAACGGAATCATTAAAGAGGCATTAAATACATTACAAAGAGAATTCTATTTCCCTACTTATTACGTACCTGGTGCTTTCGGTGGTCTGGGGAAGGAAACCCGATCGGGTTGCTTTCGTTGTGCCGGTGCGGTGAGAGCTAGCCAGTCCCAGTCTCCAGGTTGCCGCGGAGACGGATGATCGCCTAGGCGCGTCGCTATATCAGTTACGCGAGGGCGAGGGCGAGGTCGGACAGCGCGCGCCAGGATGCGCAGCTCCGCGGGACTTTTCGATGTCAATTGAGGGGAGGCGCAAAGGTGTCGCAACGGCGCCGCGTTTACAGGCTGATGAGGCGCTCTCGCTGCGTGGCGCGTACGTAATTGCGCGGCGCATAGTCGTCGGGCGGTCCGCGCCAACGCCGAAGTACGTAAATAAAATGCAGATCGAGTTTTCATCACAGGCCTGGGTGAACCGCCGCCTCCGCCGCCGCTTGCCCCGCTTCCACGCAAGTCCACGCCATGGGCGCTCGCGTAGTGACGACTCAGGTGGGCCTTGAGCTTGAATTCCTTGCCGCAGGAAGGGATGCTACACCGGTGAGGTCTGTGAGCACCGCCGATCCCTTTACTCTCCTCGTCCGAGCCTGTGCCGCCCCTCTTTCTCTCCAAGTCCACATCGTCGATGCGCGATGGAACCTAAACGCGGGAGAAACGAAACACCATCGTTAGATACGCGTAAGGATGAATTACGCGTGAAATCCGCGAGATGGATATCTACCTTGAGACCGCCGTACTTCTTCCAGTACGTCCAACAGGACTGGCAAAGCCGACACTGCATGTGCGACGGGCCCCAGGCGTACCACTGCGGGCTCTGCATAACTTGACAGCTTTCGCACGGTTTCCCGCCGACCCCAACCATCAATATGCCGGAGTTATCGGTCGTCATGTTACCATTACTATTGCCATTTAGAACACTAGTTGGTTTCCCGTTACTGTTGCTATTACTATTACCAAGAGGTACGATCGTTGCCGCAGAAGGCGCAGTCGTAGGTGGGGCTGTCTTATTGTAATTTGGTATATAAACCTGCTTTAATTTACTTTCGGCTTCCACAGCTTTTACCCTCTTCTGCTGCACGTATCTGTCCGTTGTCTTCCACATGTAATAATATTCGATAACGTTCTTCAATGTCTTCCATGGTAACTGAAACATTACATCGTTGGTCAGAGCGGAGCGCCGATAAATTGGAACCGGAGGAACCACAGGTAGAATATAGACTTACGAAGTCTTGACGTATGTCAGCGAAATCCTTTCCATATTTGTCGAGTGCCTCCTCGAAAAGATTTGCCTCGGATGCGCTCCACTCTTCCATCTCGTCTCTGCATAATACTGGGCCAGTACTTGGCACTAAGGATGACATTGCTTTGGCGACATCGTAGTTGTGCCGATGCAATGTATCCATTGCGTGGAACTGGAAAACATAAACGGAAAATAAGAGGGCGTCGCTTGATATTAATGGATCGTAAGCCGCGTGGGAATGATGATGATATTTACAAGAGTGATGTCTCTTGACGCAGCTGCTGCAGACATATGCAGAGAGGGTTGTTTGACCGAGGACGAGCAATCTAAAGCCCTTGCGAATGTGCCTACAGATCTACTGACGACAAGGAATTGATCGATCTGACGGTCCGTTAACGAATGTCGCGGCGTCCAAACCAACGTCTCCAAGTCTTGCAACCTACGAGGATCCGCTTCCCTTTCAGCCGGTGTAAGTGGTGACGGCGCTATGCCGTCGGCTTGGTATCTACTGCCTACTCTAATTTCACCTGCAACAGTTCGTTTATCAGAATTCAAGTACATAGATAAAGGTGTAAGGTGAAACTGATTGCGAACGCCTATAAATACCTTTGTCCGCGAGCAATGTACGCTGAGCAGGATCGAATACTAAGCAATAAAAGAAAGAATCCTCTTTGTTTAAATAGCTTAGTAAAGATTCTGTTTCGTTTAATAAAGTTACGCAGCATTTTCCCCTTATGTGTGTCGCGGGCATTGTCTCCACCTGGCGCGACAGAAACAGCTCCCTGTGCTTCATTTGATGACGTTGCTTAGAACTTAAATCTGTAACCCCTCCAGCACCTACCACAGTCTCTTCCATCCCTGCGTATAAAGAATCTCAATTAAAGCATGCCTCCGCCAATCAGAATTGTCGAATAGATGTCAAAAGAAGCTCGAATAAAACAAACTATTCACGCGAGGTGAGGAAAGTAAAAGAAAAATACTACGACGCACGTGACGCGACAGATTCTGATAAATTTCATTGATCTAACGTTTATACGTGGCGCGATACTGAATTGCATAATTTAGCGACATTTGAAAAATAGGACTGTTCGTGACTTCAATTAACAAGTTCAGCATAAATACTTTTTATTAACAGGATACTAACATTCTTATCGCATAGAAATCTTCCCTAAGGGCCTTTTAAACTTGTTCATGCAGTTTCGGTCTTTCGTTACTATTTTTTTTCCTTTTCTTCAACATAGACAAATTAAATGTAAATGAAACGCAGGAATGTGGCAGAATCAATTAAAACTTACAACACTGAACTGAAAATTATCAGCAAGAGCGGGCAACATAAAAAAAAAAAGAAAAAATAGAAGGAAATGAAAAAACAATCTTAATGTATACCTATCGTAACAGAAATGAAATTAATTTTTGAAGAAATGTAAATTGTTTAGAGAAGCCTCAGATTACTAAAGAATCATCATGTTATGCGGCGGGATTTTATCGAATGCTAGGATGACTGATTAGGATTATCGAATGAAACTATTTCAATGAACATGAATGCAGCATCTACGCATAAAAAAATTGCATAGATCGTTAGAATGATCTTCCAAAAGAGGAGGAAAGATACAGCGAATGGATAAAATAAATCGTACGGAAGAATGAGAATGATTGTCAAAATGTACGGGTTCGTTAAGTTTCGCATTTATCAAGAAACAATTAAACCCCCTTCTACATAACTCGAAAGAAGAGGTTATAGTTGAAACCCAATTTACTGTCTCTTTGGCCTTACAGTGAATCCAACCTAGGCTTATGGCATTCACCAAGATTACAAAGATGTTTATAAATCCCGCCGCTAGATCATTAGCCTTATATCATCACTGGCTTCTATACGGGACTAATGAGACAATCAGAAGGTGCGCATTACGTGGTACTTACCGATGAATCCCTGTACAAATAATTTAAAGCTCGTGAGAGAAATGCTCGCTATCTTTAAACATATAATCCCTACGTGTCTGAAATGCAGTCGCATACAATGCCGGTTCACAAAGGATGGAAATGATTTATATTCCTCAGAGCGTAGAGTATCGAGTACATCTTTTACGTATGAAGTTGTTTAAGCTTTACGATGGAAACTGTAGCATATACAGATAAGATTCATCCGTAAGGAGCACCTTCTGATCGACTGCTCACTCACCATGAGGCTCTTGGGCCTCTGATAACGGGGCCTTCAGCCAGCCCCCCTTCCCGCCCCCTTTGATCATCATTTTGGGCCCAATCCCATCTTTACTAGTCATTTCCTTAGTAGTATCTGGATTCTCCAGTTTTTGACTCTGCGTGTTCGCAGGGGATTCTGACCTCTGCTGCTCCGCGCTTGCCACTGCAATTTGTATCATAGAACCCACTCTACCATTTTTCATTTTCACCTTGCCATGTTCTTTCTTTAATAAAATCTTAACACATGCTCTTATACTTTACAGTTGGTAAAAAAGAGAACTCAAAACTGTGGATGCATAACATATTTTTTAACTCTATCGGCTAATTAAATTCGAGTTTAGCTTCTGATTACGTGTCAGCAATACAAATGGTCAATAGTAAACGTGATGTAAAATAGAATTTTGATTCTGTCAACCAATTCCAGACGCGTTTCTATTTACAACTGCATTTTACTTCAATGGTTTCGAGTGCGGGATACGTGAGATTACTTTCAAACATATCAAATTCATCTCATCCTAGAACCGTGTTCTCTCCTACTTCCGACGTAAAACTCTCTCTTGCGAGGGGCTCAAGAAAATGGCGCATGATGCTCCAGGAAACGGAAATCGTGGAAACAAAGAGAGAGAGAGAGAGAGAGAGAGAGAGAGAGAGAGAGAGAGAGGATTTATACTTTACAACATGTGTCTGAAAACCACCTATCGTTACCGAAGCTGAATTAGACTAATACAGAGCGAAGTATAACGAATCTCTATCGATTTCTGGAATTCCCAGAAAACCGAAGATCCTTTTCATTACGAAGAGTCATCAAGGGAAAAGGGGGGTAACCGGATCCCCGTCCCCCGACGGGGGAAAACATCCAATCTTCGGCTACCGTCCTGGCCGTAACCGTTTTCATACGTCCGACGCATAAAAATATCGACTCCCGGCAAGACAAAGGTCGGTAGATTTTTTTCGGTGAAATTCGAGGTACAGAAGAGCAAGGTACAAAAATGGTGGAGGGGGATGGGGAGAACCCGATTCGAAGCAAATACCGGCGGACGGACATAGAGCCCACGAGCAGAGAGAAATAGGGGGAGGAAGAGCCGGGAAGGGGGAGGTTGGGAGGAAGGGACAGAAGTAAAGAGAGAAACAGAACCAGAGAGAGAAAGTGTACATCGCGTGTACGTACGTACATATACATATATATATATAATATATATATATATATATACGTACCATACATACGAGCGTGCATGTAGGAAAGAAGGGAAGGGTGGGCAAGAGAAGTACGGGGGGGAGGAGGAGAGTAAATGCTTAAAACGAAGATGGCTAGTGGGGCCCACTACCACCACACTTCACCATTTTCGCTTAGAACATACGTGGCCCGGTACATGTGTGCGCGGTTCCTCCTGTTTTCTCTCTGCCCGTTATTCGTCTATATGCCCCCGCGTGTGTGTGTGCGCGCTCCTATCGGTGTTCTTACGAGCCCTCTGTGTGTCCGAGTACACGTAACACACATATACCCGACCAACCCCTGCGTCAGTCATTCATTTAGTTCAGGGTGGCGGGAGGGTAGGTGGGGTGGGAAGGTGGTACGAGGGGGGTGGCTCTCTCGGGTGAGAGAGGTAGAAAGAGGGGGAGGTGGTGGGCTAGCGGGTGCACCACCCCCAACCCACCCCCGGCAGATCGATACAACCCCCATTCCACCCCTCTGCCACCCCCCAACTTTACTTATTATACATTCCCACCCCCAAATCCCCGCGTCTCATTATCTTTGCCACTGCAAAGGAAAAATCGAGAAAGGTTCACAGAGAGACAGAGAAAGAGAGAGAGGGACGGGGGAGAGGGACGGGGGAGGGGGAGGGGGGAGAGATACACGTATATGTATACGCGTTTATTGAGATACGTAAAACGAAGAGAATATTTTTTCTCTCTACGGAGATGCCTTACTATTTCTGTGTACGATGATAAAACATATTGAAGTGTGCCGCCTTTCACGCGACGCGAGTTCCGCCGACGGGGTCTTTGAACTCCTATTCGAAAATTGCAGATACACCGCGCAACGTTGCGAACAAGAGGGAGAGAACGATGAAGCTTCTTCGATTCTATTTGGAATTGTAAAATGCAAGCGTCTCTGGAGAAGGAATGCTCAGTTTCCTATGCTTGTTCGGCTGATCCGTGATTCCCCACCTTAAAGCTAGGCTACCTTCTCGTGAATAGTAACGCGGACGCGCCGCGTTGCATGCCCGCGCGCCCGTACGCGCGACTTCCCGATTAATTTTCCCCGATCGTCGATTGTACTAAATGTGTATCTATAAAATAGAGTAATGCAATCAGTCAAGTTTATAAAAGTTTTTAGATACAAACGATTGGAAGAAGATCCTTGCGTGGTACGCGAGAGGAGTTTCGGTTCTTCTTCCATCCGCGGATGACTATCGATCTGTACGCTAGCGCGAAATAACATAAATGACATTGCTCTAATGCGTGTAATATATTAATATTACTATTTCAATGGTCTGAACGCTACTTAATTCTATTACAGTGCGGCCAGAGCGCCGATTTTTCGTGAAGATCGTTCTGGTGGAATTTCAATTTACTTCGCGCGACTTATGCAAGTACGCTGATATTATAGATGTATATTAAAAAAATATGTAAAATAAACCTTTCTGAGTACTTATTCGTTACCAGACTGGACAACAAATTGAATAGCAAGGCGAGCCTTGATGATAGAACTGTACGATTGTTGGCTTTCAGAGAAGTATGTGGAACATAGTTTGCGCTACAATGCGAATTTCACTTACATTGATGTTTGTCAGCGAGCATGATTAGTGTAGATGGTAAATCCCTCCGCCTGAAGAAGCACATGACTTTTGCTTCGACGTTTCCACTTGCCGTCTAAAAGATCAAACAGGATGTATTTAAAAATCAAACTCAAGTATTCATTATACTCAGAAAAGCAGCATTATATCTGGATAATTATACATCAAACACCATATAATGTATAATAATGCATATATAGCTTAATGAGATTTCAATTGGAAATCACAGAACATTGCAGAATTTTCATTTAAATCAAATGTAAAAAAAAAACAAAGATTGAATATTTCCAATAATTTAATACATAACCCTTAAAATACATAATCTTCTTACCTTATTTAATTCTTCTATCCTCCTGATCTGGTAGGGAGACGTGGAAGATGTTTCAAAATACACATAATCTACAAATTAAAGCAGAAACAATCTATTTAATGGACTTATGAACGTTCGGTGAACAATACCGCTTTAATTACATTTCGAATATAACGCATCAATAATAAGAAAAGACGAATGATAGTGTATTTACAACTCAGAAGAAGAATTTGATAACTATAGTACTATTACAGGCACGTACTATTTCTCATTAGAGGAAAAGTAAGCTATTATAATAAAAAAGCTTCAGGAAATGAAGATACCTTATCTACGACTACGAAAAAAAAAAAAGAAAAGAAAATATAAATAGAACAGCTACGATATAGTGTAGCTTTTTAATTCCTCCTAGTCGCCTGTTAATGCATACAAAACTCTATACGGACACGAAGATTCGGCATTCGTCGGTGTCTCTCCACGCAACAGCTTAGAAACAGAGTGTGTGCTTTTATAGAAATTAATGTTTCCGTGGACCATTGGCGCGTACGGGAAAACGTCCGACGGATCCATCCGGAAGGATCGTTTGAAGTAAGAAAAACATAGACGTACATGTATATGTACATATGTAAAGGCAGAAGAGGAGACAGACGAAGCGTTCGGGGATATCGAATTTTAATCATTGGACTCATTGTGCAAAAACTTAGCACGACCTGGGCGAAGGGCAAGAGAGAGAAAGAGAGAGAAAGAGAGAGAGACGGTAGGGGCGGAGGGGGGAGGGGAGCAGAAGGAAAGCAGCAGACGTACTACGCGTATAGGACGCCGCGGGACGGAGAGAGACAGATGCCGGGCGAGGGGAGAGGGGGCGAAGGGGAGGGGAAAAAAAGGAGACCGAGCGGGGAGGAAGAAGGGAAATCTAGATGAAGAGAGGAAAGAGTCGAGGGGCAGAGCGCGGGTAAAACGGTAGATACAGGGGGAAGAAGGAGGGGGGAGGGGACGCCATCGCGATCACCATTTGCAAACATTAATTTCTCCGGGGTTAATTAAAGCCGCGCTCGAGACCCGACGCGTGGCCATCAGCCGGCGGAATGTGTGCGCGGTTACTTTACCTCCCACCCGGTACATGTTGGCCGTCATGTTGCTGGCGTCCTGTGTGGCCCCGAGAGCGAAATTAGCGTTCTCGTGGTTACCGTGGTTCTCGTGGTATTCGGCCGGCATCGGCATCAAGGCTTTTCGTCCTCCGACTACGCGAATCCTATTAGCCGACACTTCCCACTTGTCCACGGCGGTCAACACTGCGCGGTGTCACTCCATCGTGTTTGTTTGTCCCCTTGATCGACCGAGAGGAGAAAAGATCGCGGCCCTCGCTTCTCTATTATGGCCCCGTGGCTCTCGGCACTGCACCCCGTTCCCGCCTACAACGATACTCACGGTATACCGGGCCGATACTCGCGGATGCATATAAGAACTCCCGTACGTTTCGGCTCGCCCGCACTCACCGATTCTCCGGGCTCACGTGTCCGTTACCGTGACGAGCATCGTCCAGTGGCCGTTGCCTCCGTTCATACGGGACACACCGCCATTTTCCATTTACGCGAGCGGGCTACATACACCACCGAGCGATATACCACTACTGCCTGCTCCCCTCTACCGGAGCTGCTGGTTCACTCGCTCTTTCTCCTCCGGAACCCGCGTGCATTCGAAACTCCGCCGGGCGGGCACACAATCCCCCGATTGTCGGGCGCCGTTCCTCGCCTCGTTCCGGCCGGCCGTGCGGATCTATCCCAGCGATTCTTGGACGGGAAACGCGCGATCGGGACGACACAACCCGGTCACCGAATACCACAAAACAAGGCCACGGGTCGGATACTACTAAGACCTGACGATTGCGCGGTCTGGAGAGCGTCTGCGTTACTGTGGCGGGCATGGCGGGAGGGGCGGGGAGGGAGGGGGAAACGCAAGGACGATGGATGCCAATTTTTCCGCGCAATCGCACGGGCGACCGGGAAATTCGAATTTGCAACGCGACCGTTGGCGCTGATTACGAGATACCGTTATGTTTGCGATACGAACGATTATGCTGCAGAGAAAGAGAGAGAGAGAGAGAAAAATAGGAGACACTTTAACTTTGCTGTTGTGTAATGAAAATTCTATACCTTAGTTACATTTATTGAACACGTATAAATTCACTTAGAGTTTAAACGTATGCATTTACAGTAACAATGACGATAAATGAAAAGCTCTCGTGTAGTATATGAAATATTTATATATTTACGAAATTAGTCTTTCTATACAATTGCTTACGCTGCAGTCACATTTCATCTGTTTCAATTGATAAAAAAGATGTATGCAAATGAATAATTATAAATTACTCACTAGTTTGTAGAGCCTGTGCGAGCTTGCCTTTCGCGTAAAACGTTTGGTAATGCGCCTGACTAATAATAATAAATAGTGGCGAATATGTCGATTTGATGGGAACACGTAACGCAAAGTTTATATTCATATGTACACAGTAATAGTAGTAATAATAGTATTAATAATACATTATCCGTGAAAATGTTTATAATTTAGTATTCTTTCTTTCGTCTTTGCAATTTAGGTAATCATTTAAGGCACACTCCACGGTCTTTTACCAAGCAATTTTTTCTGTTTTGTTTCATTAATATTATATAAATAAATGTATACTGTTGTGGATGCTATTAACCTAGGTTTTATTATCATATTACTATTCATAGGAATAATTATTTATACTAAATATAGGTAATAATCTGTTCTGTACATAATTCTATGTCTTTCTTATGAATCTTTTAAAATGGATAGTCGTATCATTTTATTAATGATAATAATGACAGTAACATTAATAAGAATAACAAGATAATGCATAAATGAGATGCACAAGATGAGAGCATGCTCTTTCCTTTCATTGCGGATACCCGAATCATGAGTAGTAAAAATAATAATCAAGAATAGAAAAGAGAAGAAAAATAAGAGAGTCGACGGTGTCGGGTTGTCAACGCGCTGACGCGTTTTAAATAGCCGAAAGAATCGCGCGGGAATATGATTCTTGGCGATCATACGGAGAATAAACGATTACGCGATACACGCTTTCCACCATGTAAGTAATACATAGAAAAAGTCTCGATTACAATTATAATTGCGTAATACTACTCATGATTTAATTTAATATTAATATAAAATACCTATGTCAACTTTGACAGTTTATGCATTTTTTTTATGTACAAGTATAGCGACCGGACTTTGCCCTTCCGGCCGCGTATTTCTACTTACTACGATACTATTGTTTATGGATAAAAAAATACTAATATATCGCATTGTCGTTGCACGGGCAGTGTTTGCGCAGTTTTGTCCATTGATAAGGCACCAGCTTTTTAGGATCCTGAGATTCAACCCGCATGCTTCGACAGATTTAGAGGCATATCTGAGGATAGAGCGACGTGAGAGATGTTAGTGTTGCGTACGATATTTGCTAAATAAGGGAGACATGTCCGAGCTCATACCTGAAGGAGGTGTAAGAGTTTGTTCCCTGTAGTCTTTGTAATGATGAACTGGCGGAGATGGGGGGTGAGGCGGCGGCGGTGCGTACAATGGCATAGGAGGTGGATAATGGACGGGTGACGGATAATGCATCCACAAGGGTGCTCTGTATGGTCCAGGAGGTAACATTGGCACACCGTAGAGTGGGTGCTGAAGAGGCGTGTTTGTGGCGCCAATGTAAGGATCCACTCGTACCCTCGGATACGAGTTGCTCGATGAGTATTTCACAGGTTGTCTGTCATCCGGCTTCAATAAGTTTCTCAGAAAACCTTGCTCATGACTCGGCTTGTCCTCCCCCAAGATGCTCGTTATGCTGTACGACGACAATTGTTTCGGCGAAGGAGTGGGGACGCTCGTTGTGCAGACAGGCTGCGGTGTCGCGCGCCTCTTGGACGCCTGGTCTTCCAACGAGACTCTCTCCAATTCTCGCAAGATACGCTTGCGAGGCGAGACGACATTGGGATCCAGGAGCCGTGCTAATTTGTCGATGACTACGTTTAAAACCTTCCCGGCCGACGTGCCGTTCGCCTTGCGCGTCGGCTTGGCATAATTCGTTACGGATTCTGGGACAAGTAGGAGAGAAGTAGGATCTAACGGACGTCTACGCTTCCTTGCGATCAGGCGGGGATGCGCGCACAGACGGTTTCTCGGATTTCTATAATAGAAAAAATTAAACTCCGTGGATATCCTGCGCCTGGGGTTCGCTTGCTTCCAACAATGATCTCTTTGCCAGGGGCTCGACTGAACCGACGAATTGTCATCGGACACTGCAAACGTAAGCGTAGGATTATGATCTCCCGAGTGAGGCGCGATGATTATCGTTCATTAACTTACCGCTAAGAGAAGTAGAACTCTCTTGCCTATTTGGAGTTGTGCTAGCTGGCGGCCAGAAAGTTTTCTTTGGGACCGGGAACCAGGTGGTTCTTTCGCCGTCCCTGCGATGGGACAGCTCCAGAATGAATTTTCCATCTTTGAAAAATTTTAGCCGTCCACCAGGCGTCGGCAGTAAATTGTTATCGATGCGTGCCTCCGAATTGTGAGTCGGCTGGGGGCTTGAATTTTTACCGTTTGCCTTGGTAAGGGTCGAGTGCAACGTAGGAGGATCACGCGAGCACATCTCTGTTGCTCCCCTCACGTGACCTGCGTGAGCATGACATTCTGCTGACTTCTCACGCATGCTGACACTTTATCGATATCCATTTTTCTCCGCTTGACCTTTCATACTTTAGCTTCTTAACGTCAATCGAGAGGAAGAGGCGGGACCTTCGCGCGGGCCGTTCCCTTAAAGCTGCGAACGACAATCGACGGAGGCTCGCTAGAGTACTCTCATTTCATAGTTTGAACGAAGCATCTTTTGACGAAAGTACTCGACGAGCGCTTGAGACACAACCGAACGACGAGTCGGTTGTAAGAAGAAGGTTTGCTCGACGATGGTGTCGAGAGATAATCGGACTATACAGATCTCGTCCGGGACGAAGGAAGTCGACAACAGCCTGGAAATGCAATCATATCGGTGCGGTGCATTCGAAGCTGTCAAACCGACTTACTGCCAAGGGAATTGACAGTGGGAGCAGAGCGTCGCTGAGAAATTTAACTGATGCTTTTTTCTTATCCCCGAAAAAGACCATTGAAATAATTCGCCGATTAATATACGTGGGCGAGAACGGCGGAGCGTCGAATGGTAAAGCACTGTATCATTGGTTCGACAGCAACATTTTCCGCGAGATTCCAAAAGGAATTTGATATACATGAGTGGCAGTCGCTAGACACCCACCCACCCACGCACTGCCGCCTTCTGCGACGAGTTCTATTCCATCTCGAAGAAGCGGCTGGTCGCGTTAACGAACGCTTTCAAATAGAAATGCGCTGGATTATCCGCGAATTATTGTGGCTCGGCGCGCGACTTTGGCTTTCTAAGCGCGAGATATTCACGGGCCAAACACGGGACGGGCGCTCTGTGGTGGAAAACACGGT
Organism: Andrena bucephala; assembly: GCA_947577245.1. Classification (NCBI taxonomy): domain Eukaryota; kingdom Metazoa; phylum Arthropoda; class Insecta; order Hymenoptera; family Andrenidae; genus Andrena; species Andrena bucephala. The sequence continues at coordinate 98,545,070 of OX387716.1, read as the reverse complement.
TCAGCCGACACATGTGTTTCACTTCACCCACGAAAGGTTTACGTGTCCACGGCAATCGGGTTTATTCGCTCGACGACCCTTTAGAACGTGCGTCCACCATCGTTTTCCTCGTGATTTTCGATGTTCGGATGTGGAAAAAAAAACAAGAATTTCTCGCCTTCGTGTATCCTTCTCGTCGACAACACTGTGGCGGTTCGCGGTCCGCGCGTTCCTCCGTTCCTCGGTCCGACTCCCACGATCGGGCCTGCAACACTTCCTTCGAAACGGCGAACTTACGGCCAATTCACTTTACGTGCCGAGCATTACGAAAATACATATATTTCAGCCTGACGCACCGCCGCGCTCGCTTGCGAAATTACAAATATTCAATAACGAATCAGAAATAAAAGAAACAATCTTATCCGTTATTTGTCGGATAAAGGCAATGGCGCGTACCGCACAGGCGCAAGAAGCGCGCGCTTGGGGCTTCGTTGCAGGGACCACGGAAAACCCAAAAAAGAAAACTGAATTTTTTAACTCTAACGTCTTCTTAATTCGTACACTACGCTATCAGTATGTTATTAAGGAGTTCGTTAAACTTGAAGCATAGAAAGTTCGATCTTTAATATAGCATTAATACGAAAATGTGTATCAATTAAGCAAGACACATTTATTACGTACTATTTAATTATACTAAATTGCATTTAACGATTCGTGCAATTTTAGTGTTGCACCCTTAAAAACAGCATTGTTTGAACATTTTTAAAACAGACCTAGAAATCAGGTTGCGCATGGGGCCCCGAAATGCTTGACCCGCCACTGCATAAAGGTGATCCCGGTTATCTTTAAACAGATTTACTCGATGAAAGTTTATTCGATGGATAAATATAGCGTTTCCTTTTCATTTCATACGCAATTTATTTACTCTGTATTATCTATTTTGTATCTTTACTGGAAACTTTCAATGTCTCATGCAAGAAGGATAGCTGTTCGTTATAAACAACGATAAAATGTTGCAACTTAAAAATGACGCGCTCTTAATAAGTTCCCTTATATCTCCGTTGCGATAAGTAATCGCGTAATCTTGCAATTTCTAAAATTTGTATTCGCCTCATGGTCATTTGTATTTTGCTCGCTTTCAATGGACCAATCAGAGTGGCGCCTTATACGGATGAAGTTTGGCGCGAAATATGTTTGATCGTTGGTCCGGGAAGCTATTTACGAATTGTAATTCATATTTCCTTCGATCCTGAAGAATAATTCTTGATGAAGATTCTAGAACAATATCAAGAACTCATCGAGCGCGATCCGGCCGAAATTTCCTATTTCTGGAAATTCGCGCAAATTGCTATTTATTTGCTGTGTGCCCTGAGTGGATACATTTGCAGTATTTTATTCTACTTAATATGGGTATTAATAGTTACACTGCTGTTTCTTCTGATATTCCGCCGGAGAATTCAATTGCGCTATTATAAAATTCTAAGGAACACGCTTTCGTCGGCAACTGTCCACTATGGGCAAGATCAGTTCTGATACTTGCGACGGAGATGGATTCCCAAGAGTCCAAGAATATAAGCTGCGAGAACTGGTGGAAGAACGTTATCACTGATTACGATTACACGACTAAATGCGAAATATACTTCGTATCGTGTTTCTTGTCATGCATATTCGGAGTCGTCGGGTTCGCTTTGTTTCTGATGTGTGGGAAAGGTGGACACGATATGGTGATGCGAGTAATTTATAGTTCGATTCCTCAATCGTTAATGTAAACACAAAGACATGGAGTTATATCGATGCGCAGATACGGAGCTCCGTGGAGAATAGTCCCTCCTGCTATAGTTTTTAATTTCATATTCGCTACGCTAATAACATATACAACTTTGGACGTTGAAGCGGGATACGAGGAGTTCAGTAAGAGCGTAACAGACATTTTTCTTGAACTGTGCGATACATACAAACTACCCGATGCAAGGTGCGAGTTTCGAGTGGTTGTATTTTGTAACTATCGTTCTGATGAAAGTCTGCTTACAGCGAATGTAAAATCGTACAGATGTACGTGCAGATGTACTACTTCCACGACCAGAATGTCTGCAATTTATTTTCCTGGCTGCAGGTGGTATTTCGTAACACATTTCTGTCGAATGCTTCTGTAACGAGATCAACTACTAAATTGTGCATTAAACATGTTGCAGGCCTTTTCGGGGATCATGATGTGGAGTTGGATATTGGGCCTCGTGATAGTAGCGTTGAGAGTAGTAGTAGTCACCGACTTCAGAATTTGTAAAGTAACCATCTATGACGTTCCGCAGGAGCATACCTCGGACAATAGTAACACAGGTAGAGTGGAAGAGAGCAATCAGAACAGAGAGAAAGAGAAAGAGTCGTAAGCATTGTTACTGTAAAGCAACAGAGAAGAGATTTCCATAAAATGAAATATGTAAACTAAGTGTTTGTTATAAGAATATTTTATTACAATTGTAACAAGTATGATTGTGAATGTATATTAATATCAATATAAACGTGCGAGCTATTGCTAATGTTAAGCACGATCATCGTAAAGCCATTAAAATAATTGTCACCTCACCGAATATGTTGAAATTTCAATAATGCAAATTCTGTTTATTTATAAACGATGTAAGTATAACTCGAATGTATAAATCAGTATATTCTGCATTATTAGCGTCTTGGAATAAAAGCTTCGAAGAAAACAAAGATCGTCAACATGATTCTCATAGGTTTTGCAAAGTCATGGTTAATATATTCCCTGTAACTTACTTTGCTAATAGAATATTTCGTATAAAGTGTAATATCTTTATCTCAATCAGTCTAATATAATATTCTCTCAATTTCCTATGATCTGAACTATAGTCATCTCAGAAATTTGAATCCTTTAATTACTTCTCTGGATTGATACCATTGGTAAGGAGCATTCGAAATGTTCTCGTTCGATTCATTTATAAACCGAACGTCCATATCTTTGTCGCTACTGGCCTCGGACACTTCGTTATACACTTTAACTATCTCTATACAATTACAGTTTGTTTGGATTTTATCGTTATGGCGTAACTTAATCACAAAATTGTTGCAAGCCTTTACAGCGGGCATATACTGTGGCTTTGGTAGAAAGAACTCTGACACAGAATTGCTATCGCTTTTTTGTATTAGTACAAAAGTGTTGGTAGGGTTCAACGGTGCGGTGATCGCGTCCTGAAATTCTGAACATTCGAACATTGACCTACAAAGATTTATCTTGTAATATTTCGGGTCACATAAGAATCATTGCGCAGGAATTATTTGTACTAACCTCATTAAGCTTAACAGAGGTTTCCTAGAGACATGTTTGCACTCAAAGTGTTCCCGACTACTAAGAATGTCGGACGGAAACTCCAATCTAATATGCAGCTTCGGCGATATTATGGTGGCACCGATAAGTATAGCGATCTCTTTGACTTTACAGCCTGCGAGATGGAACTGCGAGTTCAAGTGCTCCGACGTACTTTTCAAAGAGGTCAATAACGATTTTATGGTAGATAAATTCCTGTCGGTTGGTTTCACATTCGCTTGCAGTTTGTTCAACGACTCGTACGTAAATGGGATCTGTTGCTTTTGGTACAGGATATATTTCAGAAGTTCGGTCACGAGTTTCACGCAAGTGTTGCTGGTCAAAGGCTCGTCCAATGTCACGTTAATATTCATTTTGACTGATCTCTTCGAGGGCGCTTGTAAACAAACCGACTCATAACCTAAATCTTTCGTCGAACTCTTTTTTATTACGAGTATACAGACGGATAGCCATTTGTGAAAAGAAGACGTCACGCTGTATTCCTTGAACTATTAAAACTAATATTATTTACAGAATTCAATTTAAACTCTTCCTATCCGTGATTATGAAGACCCTGCGCATATGACGCGGCTGAATAACACAATGCCGCCAACTTTTACCCTAAGTGGAATTCGCCCCCTAGTAGTTCCTTCAAATACAAAATATTCCCAATATCGTTTCGTCTTTCGACTGTTACGTATTTTAGCGGGGATTTTGGGATTTGATTGTTCGATATATGGTGGACACCGTTCGACACGATGATTGGATGTAACCAAGCGTAAGCTCTTTACTGATTGGTAAAAGGGGGCCAGAAATTTCTCCGCATCTTGCTGAATCTTGTATTTAAGTATCCTTGGGTGATACCTGACGTACCTAACCAATCAAAATAGCGGGAAAAATTTGCGTTTAATTTAGTACCTTGTAACGTCGTTGTTAACAGTCGTTAGAAAGTACTGGCATCGATTGCTCGATTTTGCACCGGGAGGAAATATCATTAATTGTTTTAACGCATCACAAATAGCTCGTTATCGTCATTCAAGATGTACTCGCTCACCGAGGGATCGTTAGACGTGAGTTTTTTGCTATACATTTACAAGTACTGTTTTATTAAACATGATATTGAGGCTACTTTATTGTTGCAGAAAATCATGAACGGCATTGATGTTGACAAGCCGGTATTACAAGTATTGGTAAATTGGATTTATATCTCTCGTTCAACTTTGTATATATTACTAAGCACCTTCTCTTATTATTTTGTAAATATCAAGGACGGATCCAGAGGGGGGCAATAGGGGTGATCGCCCCCCCACCCCTCCCAAGAATAATAAAATATATATATATATATATATATTTTATTATTCTATATATATATATATATATATGTGTAGTTATGTACTTTTACACGTTTCGCCCCCCCCCCCCCCCCAAGAAAGGCTCCTAGGTCCTCCTATGGTAAATATTCTCGTGTCGTTGTTTACAGGGTAATAAGAAGTTGGCAAGTTCGAGCAGCGGAGAACGTTACAGGCTGCTGGTGTCTGACGGGAAGAGGATAAACTCATTTACAATGCTGGCCACCCAGTTGAATTCAATGATAACGAATAACGAATTGACCGAGTTCTCTATTTGTCAGATAAACAGATATGCAATAAGCATGGTAAATAATGGTGGAAAACAGAAGTATGTGATATTTCTTTAATATTTCCTGTTGATCGAAGATGATACGATTGAAAATAATGCAACGTTCAAATTTGATATATCTTTTCAGGCGTGTAATGGTGATACTGAGTATAGAGGTGAAAGTCCCTGGCGATAAAGTTGGACACAAAATTGGGAATCCCAGTAACGCAGAATCTGAAAGCGATTCTAAACCGTCCGCACAGCATTCTCCTCAATCGAAAAACGGTAATAGAAGTAGATTTAAATTCTCACTGCGGCGATCATAAGCTTTGTCCTTTTAACAGCTACACTGATGCAAAAGCATACCACAAATCAGTCTTCCAGTAACGATGTATCGACAACTCCAATCGTCGCGTTGAGTCCGTATCAGAACAGGTCAATTTATTTCTACCAGAATATTATGATAGTCTTCATTTCTTGATAATTGTAATCTTAATTTATTCTATTTAATCGCATTTGTTGCAGATGGGTAATCAAGGCGCGAGTTGTTAGTAAATCTAATGTCAGAACGTGGAGCAATTCGCGTGGCGAAGGGAAATTGTTTTCTATGGATCTTGTTGACGAGAGTGGAGAGATTAGGTGTACAGCGTTCAAAGATCAGTGCGACAAATTCTACGACATGCTTGAGGTGCGGCATGTACAGAGTGTACGCGCGCCGCTCAAGGCGCAAGCTTATATTTATGTTTGTTCCAGATAGGAAATGTTTATTACATTTCCAGAGCGACGTTGAAAACAGCGAACAAGCAGTTCAATAATTTGAAGAACGATTACGAGATGACTCTGACCGGAGATTCAGAGATCATCCCGTGCCACGACTCCGGAGATGAGATCCCTACTCTTCAATTCAACTTTATACCAGTATGCGATGTGGAAAAGAAAGAGAAAAACGATTTGATGGGTATAGAATTGCACATTTAACTCCGAAGCATCTCTATTTCTGTCGTATTGAAACATGCATTTCTTATAGATATTTTGGGTGTTGTGAAGTCCACCAGTGATTTACAAATTTTAACATCACGAACCACGGGCAAGGAACTAAAAAAGAAGGATGTTAATCTTGTCGACGAGAGTAATACAATGGTAAGAATTCTATTAAGGTATGAAAAACCAATGGTAGAAACGGCACTACCGAATATTACAAACTTCCAGGTTTGTCTCACGTTATGGGGCTCGCAAGCTGAAGAGTTCGATGGAAGCAATAATCCAGTATTGGCTGTGAAAGGATCACGCGTTGGTGAATTTAACGGAGGGAAGAGTTTGTCTACCATTAGTTCGACAGTTCTTCAATTTGATCCGGACATTCCAGAAGCACACAGGTGCTTAATATTTTAACGAACGTAAATTATTAACACTTGGAAGAAACTGAATCAAGCACTGCTGTATTTCATTATTTCAGATTGCGCGGCTGGTTCAACACGGTCGGTCGTAACGAAGAGGCCAAATCGATTTCGAGAGCATTTGGCGGCGCGGGTGGTGCCAGTGGACCTTGGCTCACATTCAAAGAAGCAAAGGAAATGGAGTTAGGTTTCAAAGGACCTGAAATCTACATGATAAAAGCGACTGTTACTCTGATTCGTATTGAAAATTCCCTCTACAAAGCGTGCCCTACAGAGAATTGCAAGAAGAAGGTAAATTCTTCGCCCTGTTTTATAACGTAGAAGGGAACCTTCGCTAAAAAGTCATACCTTGCAGATGATCGATCAAGCAAACGACATGTACAGATGCGAGAAATGCGATAAAGAGTATCCTAACTTCAGATATCGTTTACTCGCGAGTGTAAGTATCATGGAACTCTGTTTTGAACTTCATTTTCGTGAAAGTCGGGCTTAATATCTGATTTTCTTTTAGTTAAGCTTAGCAGATTGGACGGACAATCAGTGGGCCACGGCATTCAGCGAAGAAGCAGAGAAGGTACTGGGTATCACTTCTCAAGAACTTGGGGAATTACAACAGAACGATAACGACGCGTTTCTCGAGAAATTCGGCGACGCAACGTTCAAGAGTTTCATATTTAAACTTAGAGTCAAATCAGAAGTATTCAGTGTACGTTTACCATAGAAAGTATATTGACCCTCAGTATCTGATGTAACATCACGTACTTAAAAGAATGATTATTTGCAGGACGAGAGCAGATTAAAAGCAACGTGTGTCAACGTGTCCCCGGTGGATTACAAAGCGTACAACGATCATTTAATAACTCAGATCAAGGAAATGGCTGGGATAGGGAAGGCTTGAAGTTATTGTTTACTGTATTCATGTACGAAGTGATCTACTTCAGTTTCAGTTTAAGGCTTGAACAGATATTATTTTCTTATATTGTTAAATCGCTGTATGTCTAATAAAAATAATATTTCTTTCTTTGATATAAGCGCAGGCGTTCTATTGAAGGCGTCACGCGGAATTCTGGGATGGAAAGTGGTGATGCGAACTGGAGGGGAACTTTGAATATGAAATTGATTTTCGATCGGGCGTATCTGTTAGTAATAATGTTTCTATTAACCCTGTTTTAATTACTGTTTGTGATTTTGCACACCATCTCTACTTCCAAGGAGACCTTCAGGTTTGGCAATTTCAGATAATTTTGATACAAGGGAACACCGCGAACCCGGACTCTCCGATTGGAACGCAACTTTGTGGGTTTTTAAAGTGATTCAAAACAAGAATAACGGTGTATTTCATTTGGGCCTTATCGCTCTTTAAGGGGTGAAAACTAACCTCAAAGTCAAATTGGCACTTCCACTTTTTCGCGTGTAACTCTCAAAGTACAACAGACAGAAAAAAATGTTTCAAACAAAAGTTTAATGGTGCAATAAGCGTTGCAAACTTGCGTTAACAAAATTTTGAAAAAAGTTTTTTTCGTTCAAGTATTTTTTTTAAACTCTTTTCAAAAATTTTGTTAACGTAAGTTTGTAGCGCTTATTGCACCATTAAACTTTTGTTTGAAACGTTTTTTTCTGTCAATTGTACTTTGGGAGTTGTACGCGAAAAAAGTGGAAGTGCCAATTTGACTTTGAGGTTAGTTTTCACCCCCTTAAAGGGCGATAGGGCCCAAATGAAACACACCGTTTCTCTTGTTTTGAGTCATTCTAAAAACCCACAAAATTGTGTTCCAATCGGTGAGTCCGGGTTCGCGGTGTTCCCTTGTTAGTGAAGGTCTTCACTCTGATATTAATTTCCCAAAGCAGTAAGACTTTTTTTCACCAAATTCGAGAAAATCGTCTTTGAAAAACTCTGAGTTCCCTTATATACAAGGTGTTCCTCTACCTATTGTGAATACTCTAGGAGGTGATTGTACAGGCAAAAAGAAGACGAAAATCAAGAGTGTCAAAATTGCGGTAAAGGCTTCGTTTTCGAGAAAATTGAATTTGAATTTCACTTAAATACGCGTCTATCGTAAGCGCGTGCCCCACCAGCGCCTACGATGCACGCGTATTTAAGTGAGATTCAAATTCAATTTTCTCAAAAACGAAGCCTTTACCGTAATTTCGTCACTCTTGATTTTCGTCTTATTTTTGCCTGTATAATCATCCCCTAATAGTATTGACCATAAATAAGTACAAGAACACCCGTGCATATAAAGGAACTCAGAATTTTTCAAAGTCGACTTTCTCAAATTTAGCTGAAAAGCGCATCATACTGCTTTGAGAAATTAATGTCCGAGTGAAGACCTTCCCGCACACTAAGTATCAATATTTTCTAAAATTACCAAAGCTGATGGTCCCCTTGTTAGAAGCCATGCAAACTTCCGCTTTCAAATCTCGCTCTACGTACTCTAATTACATATCGATTATATACAATTCCCCAGCTACGTTCAAGCGATAGCGTAACAGAAGTAATATCGCGGACAAACCTCGATTCGATATTTTTCGATATATTTTATGAGAAGACCGATTATATAATATAGCTCAGTGGCTGTCTGATCCCCAATTGTTAGACTGATCTCAGTGATCGGCATTGGTTTGTAATCGTTTCTCGATTTAACGAAAGAAGAAGGTATTATTTCATCTTTTAGCTTGAGTTGCTTTGTGTGTTTGAAGACCCTACACCATGATTAAGTCCCAGTGGTTAAACCAATTAATTAACAGAGTATTAAAAAAAGGTAATAAAATTCCCATAGATGTGATTATAGATTTAACACTACCGTCATGAATTCATTTCAAGACATAGTTCTCATATTCGTAAGTAAAGAACTAAGTCTTCGCCCAACAATTTCATGTCGAACGCTGTCCTCATTCACGTTACTGTTATTAAGCGATGTACCGAGCGCTACCTTGTTAACTCATCCCGTGTACATCTAATTCAAATAACCAAGTTGTCCCATAACCCTGTTTTCAATTTTTATTAATAGATTCCTTCACTGTCAAGTAAAAACTGCACCACTCTAGTTTCTAGAAACTAAACAATGTCTCTCGTCCCTTGTGCATTTAAAGTATCCCCTCTTCAACTATTTCTCCAAGAGATCATTCGCCGTGTATTACGTTAGAAATCACATTGCATATAATCGTGCTAAATTATTTTCAGACATGTCTGCAGCTGACAACCCCGGAAGGCCCATGAAATATCCATACACACTATCCGCGAAAGTAGCTCAATTCCCGTATGCATATTACTACAAACATAGTTGGGTATTCAAGTACTGGATACTCGGCTGCTTAGTGACCGCACCGATTTTCTATAAAATACAGAAACTCAGTAAGTAGAATACTGTTAAAGCATCGTTGCGAAGCTACCCTCGACTACTACACGTGCGATGATTAATGCGACGATTATCTTTACTACAGGTTACAGCCCGGAGAATGTGGAGAAATGGCGAGAGACCGACAAACAGACATTCTCGGGGAAGCCACATCATTGAGCTGTACCTGAGAAGACCTAGTGTAACGAGTCAGAAAGATACATGTACGATGGAAATATATATATGACCCTTTCCGATTAAGCATTGAATTAGTGAGATCTGAAATGTTTTCGTGGCTGTTAATTCATTTCCGACGTTATGCTGTGAAACAAACATTGATTATAAATCTATTTTAAAAGTTTATTACGAAATTAATTGTATAAAACGTACATGATTACAAAGAACTGTTCCTACAACTGCTGTACAATATAGAGAATAATGGTAATTTGTACCGTAGATTTTGTGTAGGGCCAGCCTAAAGATTCTTTTCTTTTTTCGTTTTAAGTTTTCTTAAAATCGGCTGTTTTTTTTTTGCAAAGAAAGATAAGTACTGCTAATACGTTAACAATTTGGCCGAACCTAGAACAAAATCATTAAATAATAAAAATCTATAAATTTCCAATAGTAATATGCAACAATATAAAATCGGACCTCGGTAAAGTCTACCTCCGTACGAACACAGGTATAGAACATGCGAGTAACTGTACTTGTTGTGTGTTAATCGAAGTATGGTACGAATACCCCTCGCATTTGCAGTAAAGGCGAGAGTGGTCCTTGGTCTTTATTATTCCGCGTGATCTGGATATATGTACTTGTAAAAGGCAGGCGATGAATAACATATGTTTTTATGCAAACGTGCACTTCGTATAGAACTTCGATAGCCTAGCAATCCTAGCATATACGTTTCTTGGGAGTGGGCGAAGGGGGGCTGTTGCAATATTGCATAGTGAAGGAAAACGTGCAATCTGATCGTATGGATATCGTTAAAATAATAAATTATTATTATAATGTAAAAAAGAAAACATCCGATAACAAAATATTCGTTTATAATAATACTAAATCAAAAGGATACTACTCTTGTACTGGCTCAAGCGAATGAATCTAAGTTCACCGCTCACGCGCCTGCTCGCTTTTTCATTATAAAAATGCTCTACATTATCGGCTTTTAAAACTACGAGAACGATTACACCATGCGTAATATTCTACGAATAATACTGTGCATGTTTTTCTTCTCTTTTGTTTCTTTTTTATTATTATTATTATTATTATTATTATCATCATCGTTTCAGCAAGCCTATGAGAATATTAATGATGGATGGCCGACAAATAACGAAGAAAGAAAAACATTTTGAACGCATCGTAAGCTTGCATGTTTTTATCCGCGTGGTTCGATGGATTAGTCTCGTAGAATTTTTTTATGTCCGTAGCATTTTTCTATTTCATAGCAAAACGAAGTCTTTCAGTAATGTATATAATTTATAGAACATCTTTCGCTGGATCACGAATTTGTACACCAATCAATGCCAGTGTAGAAATCCATACGCAGTTTCAAGGTACATTCAATTTACGTATTGGGAATAAAAATTAATATTCAATAAGCATTAACGTATTGAAGTATGTACTTTGTTTTCTATCTTGTTTTCTGTACATCTTCGTCCTCATCTTCTTCGTCTTCATCCTCTTCCTCTTCCTCCTCGTTTATGTCTTCCTCGTCCTCTTCCTTCAGGTCTACGTCTTCCTCTTCGCTACCATTCCCAACACCGTTCGCTACAAGTTTCATCTTCTTCGCATTTGGTGGCCGCATTGGCTCCTCGCCGCAGTTCAAACCCAGCTCTTTGCATCGTTTCTCGTAGTACTTCAATAACCTCATACCTGCCCTGTATACGTAACTATTTTTAAAACGACATAGCCTAACTTTCCATATCTGTATTATTTGAGGTGTTCGGAGGCCAAAGAGTTTGATCGTACTCAAATGATCATAGCTGTCGTTTTTACTGCAACGATTTCACTTCGCCCGCTACGCCTTGGAATGCGTAACGTTAACCCTTCGTGGTCACACGGGGTGTATTGCACCCCAGGAGCAATTTTGGTTTTGAAAGACCTTTAAGTCTTCCAAAGGGGATTTATCGCAAAAGAAAAATAATTTTTTTTTTTAAAAATCGGTTTTTTCCCACATCCATGGAAAATCGCTCATTCTCAACTACAAATTTTATCATATTAAAGTTTAAATTTCTAGAAAAAGACACCATGACTGTATAAGTCAGGGGTGTCGAACTTCCCCACTCTGAGAGCCACACGACTCGGGCCCCCGGTCAACCGGTTCCTCCACTTATTTTTCTCCAGGAGTTGCACGAGACCCAGCACGGAGAGAGTGCGGTACCCGGAGGAGAAATTCATCAGAGTGAAGTAGGTGTGGAGGGGACCGTTCTCCTACGGCTCTACGGAGCAGGCGATGAGGAGAAAGAGCCACTGCGGCTCGCGAGCCGCTTCTTCGACACCCCTGGTATAAGTATTACGAATGTACAATTATCACTGAAAAGTTAAAAGATTCAAATATACGAAAATGGTAACTCAAAAAATGACGCTGGGGTGCAGTGAACCCCGTGTGACCAATTTGTGATTATTAGAAGGTGTGACCACGAAGGGTTAAGGAACATTTAAATTGATCATTACCTACGTTCGATGATCTTGAGTACATAGTGTGTATACACGCCAATCGATCTTAGGGGTCGTCCTTAAATTACGTAAGGCTTTCTGGGGGGATCGTGAGTTTCTTACGTTTTCTTCCAAGGGCGGGGGGAGTCAAGTAGCTCCTTACGTAACATTTTTTAAACTAATTTTCAATAAATACAAATTCTATTATTAATGTTCCAAAAAACTAGTGTTAGTTTATATTTCCCGAAACCGAGTTAAATAAACTATATAAACCTTTAAAAGAATTTTAATAACTGAAAAAATTAAATGCAAAAAGTATTACGTAAGGAGGGGGTAAGAATTCACCAAAATTACCCTTACGTAATTTTAGGACGGCCCCTTACCACTATTTTAGCATCGAGCGAAGCTATTACTGTTAGTTTGATGGTACAAACGTAAGAGATTAATTACACAATACGGAAGAGTTAGGTATGTCAGTGGATTTAGAGCTTTGCAGTACGAACCATAGCACATCAATCAATATCGTAGGTTAATCTCGCAATCTTTGGCATCCGAACTTATATACAGACAATGTTAATGCTACTTATACTCACTTGTACACCGAACTGTGCTCTTCGTTGTAAGCTTTGCAATTATCGAACACTAAATGACAATTACCGAAGAACTGCTCCAACGTTTCGTATCCTCCGTTGTCCAGCTTGTACTTGATAGTACCGAAGTCCATAGGATTGGATATAATATCATGGTAGTCTGGAACTTCGTCTTTTGTTACAGGCGATAAGAAAGGCCACGAGTCCCTGTGATGCCTGATGTCTGAGAGTAACTCTTGTAGCCTCGCCATGCATCCTCTGATCGTCGCTTTATCCTCCTGTTGCTCTATCTGAGCAGCTCTCTTAGCTGCTCGCCTGGTTTGCCTCGGCTCCGTGTCCTCCGAATTGCTACTGTCTGTATATTAAAGTTTTCATTTGCAATTGACTATTGTTCCTTGTAATTATACACACATCTCGATTAATAGCATATGCAAAGAAGTATTACCAACAATTTACACAACACGATAAGCTAAGAATTTGTAATAAACTATCAACGTTATAAGAACTTTACCAAGAATCTAGTACGTCTTGTATTTTTTCTAGGAAGGGAATAACGCTAAATTAGATATTTTGTATATACAGTCGCATCGGAAAGTAAGCTGACACTCATTAAAATCGCATAACTTTTTTAAAATTGGTCGATACGACTTGAGTTTTTTTTAAGATGCTAGCGGAAATAGTTTTCTAGGTGACGTGTTTCGCCGTTTTGAAAAAAATGCACTTGGTCGGAATAGCAAAATAAAATAGTGAAGGTCGTTTTTTAAACTTTTCTTGTGAGCCTGTAATGAAAATTCATAAAACCCGTTTGTAGATTGAAGTAAGTTGTATACATGCTGAAAATTTCATTTAAATCAGTTAAGGTTGCTCTGAGCTATACACGTTAAAGATCGCAGAATAAGGTAAAAAATCACTGATTTCGGGAATTTTGCGATTTTCGATCTTATTCTGCGATCTTTAAACGTGTGTAGCTCAGAGCAACGTTAACCGATTTAGATGAAATTGTCAGCATGTATACAACTTACTTCAATCTACAAACGGGTTTTTTGAATTTTCATTACAGGCTCACAAAAAAGTTTTAAAAAAACGACCTTTACTTTTGCTATTCCGACCAAGTGCATTTTTTTCCAAAACGACGAAACACGCCACCTAGAAAACTAATTCCGCTAGCATCTAAAAAAAAACTCAAGTCGTTTGGATCAATTTTAAAAAAGTTATGCGATTTTAAAGAGTGTCAACTTACTTTCCGATGCGATTATAATAAGAATAGGAGTATAATCAAAGAACTTGAGGAGAGGCAAATTTAGGAGGGGGAGGGTTCAAAATGCTTTACTGTGATAAAGAAGTAAGGGCCTTCTGCATATTCATGCGATAAAGCCTTTCGTCTACCAAGGCTGTAACAGCGTCACCAATAGTTCATAAACAAAGGTATGAAGCAAGGTGTCGTCTAACTTAATCGTTACTACGTTTACGTGAAGAAATACATATACTAGGAGAAGTAGAATGGAGATACAATACAGACCGTCCCAGTCTGTAGATTCTGTAGTGAGGAGGCTCTTGGCAAAGCCATGGATGCGAGAGCGTGCTGCTGCAGCACACAGTCTCTCCTTGTCCCTTTCCCTTTCACGCCCCCTCACTAACAACATAATTAAGACTAAGAAACTGCTTCGTTACATTAATGTTTAACATAGGCATTCTATTTAAAAGCTTCGAAGTACGAAACAATAGCGAAACGCTACTAAGTAGTTCCACGTTTTCCAGACTCGTTGCAGTGTTTCTTCGCTGCCTTTACGCTCGTAAATAACAAGATAGTCTTACCATATTTTGTACCGGTCCTCCTGTCTTTCCTATCCTTGCAATCCGAGCAAACCCATCTTCCGCGCGGGGCCCTTGCTATGGGAGGCTCTATGCATTCCACGTGATAGAAGTTCGAACACGTGTCGCAAGTCAGCAACTTCCCGCCACTTCTACACGCGGAGCACACGTTCACTGGTTCGCTACTCCTGAAATACAAACAGTTATCAAACAAGTACACTTATCTTGGCGAATAAAAGCTTAAGATAATAGTAGGGGAGAAAGAATCGCCCTTCTAGATTCCCTGGATTCGGAATTCGAACCCAAGTCTTTATCCAGCGAGCGGGTCTTCCTCTCCACAGCCTTTTATAGCTCTACGACCTAACTGGCCTATCGATCCTACAATACTAGGGTTTATACAAAAACCGACTTTTGAAAAAAAAAAGATTTTCGAATTTCACTATTCCCAAAAAACCGGTTAAACAGATTTTCGAACTTTCACAACAAAAAGAATGTAATTAAAATAGTAAATAATTGTTTTTCCTTATTTTAAAAAATTTCAGTTTCCGCAATATTATGGAATTATAAAAATATAACATAATAAAATATACTCTGTATATACAAAACCAAATAAAAACAAAATTAAAATAGCTGAAATCCGTACGAATGCGTACAATTTTTGAGTTCATCTAATAATTATGGATCTACAAAACTATAACACAATAAAATATACTGCATACAAAACCAAATGAAAAAGAAGCTAAAATAACTAAAATCCGTACAAAATATAAATCTTTTAAAATGTGGTACCAAATTATAAATCTTTATACCATTTCGTTTTTTTTCCTGAAAATATGAACTCGTGAAGATTAGTTTTACAGTGAACAGTTACCTACTACAATACGCTTGTGTCTGAGGCGATTTCAAGTCGAAATGTTAACGTTTTTAGTTAAGTAATTAAATCATTTCTTCATATTAATTCTAGTATATAAAACCGATTTCTTTTTAAATTTAAAACCCGGTTTTCGAATTTTACGAATTTATAGATAAAAAGCGGTTTTTAAAAGCCGACAAACCCTATACAATAACACTATAAGAACTACATACATATCTTCGTCGCTCTCTTCCTTCAGCTCGTGTTCCCGATCCTCCTCCTCTTCGCTTTCCAAAATACGTTTAGCCCGATTATGCCGAGTCTCTTTGGTTAATATCACGTCCTCCTCTATTTCGTCTTCGAATTTCTTCCGCTTTTTGATCTTCTCTTTCGACTTTGTCGGTGGTTTGCACGTTTTGCAATACCAATCCCCATCCGGCACAGCCTAGAAAGACAAACCGCGCCATTAATCGGTGCGCTATAACGAAAGCTACGTGTATTGCTCTTCGGTAGGGAGAATTACATTAAGTTTTGGTTTCAAACAGTACAAGTGGTGCCCCTTGTTGCAGCCATCGCAGAGCAGCATCTTCTCGGCGTCCCGGCGCCGTTTACATATGCGGCACTGGGCGTTCAGGGCGCTCTTGTCCCACGCGACGCTGTTCTCCAAAGTGTTTAAATGTAAAAATAATTGGGACCAACTGCTCGACGCCATAAGCGATTGTTCCCATCTTTCTCTGGTCCCGTCCCCGGGCCACTTCTTGTCCCTGTCGTCGGCACCTAAAGGTCTGTGTAAGTACTTGTGCTCTATCGCGTGGGACAACTGTAAGATAGCGCAGGCCATTTGTCTAATCGCTGCCTGCTGCTTCTGATCCGGTAGTAATTCATTCTCACTCGGCGGACCTAAGTATTTCCCCGAGTCTTTGTAAGTCTTTAGGCTGATGCTCCCAATCTCCGAGTCCGGGGTGCCCGGCCTGCTGTGCTTGCTCTCGCCCTTGACTTTGTCCAACGTCAGATTGGGAGCAACGTCTGCCTCGATTTCGTTCGTGCCATATACTAATTTATCACATTGTTTGTCGTAGCTCCTGTTATTAATCGCGCTCCTCCACGCGTCCCGGTTGAAGACCTTTAAATGCCCTAAACAGCCCACTTTCAATCTGTCCTCGAAATCTAAAATGTTGAACCTCAACGTCAACTCCAAGACGTCGTCGACTGACATCTCAGGGGGGAAGTTCAAGTTCGCATTCTCGTATTTATTCTTCTTGGTGATCGTGCTAATGTGCCCTTTGATAGGTTCTGAAAACTATAATACAAGATTTACTTATAATTCGTGTTTAACTGTGCGACGGAAGATACAAAGTCCGCAAGGCACTTACGACTTCGGGATTGAGCTTGTGTCTAGGGCACTCTTCGATCACAGATATTAAACTTGTCATCTCTTGCAAGATATTATTCCTGAGCTCACCCTCCCTAATTCCCCGTTTACTTAAACCGTTTACCAAAGCCTCCAGGTCTTCGGTTTTCCCGAAGAAACTCCACTTCGTCTCCGGTCTCTTACAATGAACCGGGCACTCTCTGTCCCCTGTGCAAGCCATCAAGTTTTTCCTAACGTCGGGGAACTCTTTTCTAGACACCACATCTTTCCTCGGAGATTTAAGCCCATTTTTCTCGGTGAACGTAACTTTCTTCGGAGATTTCTTCGACTTCTTAAAACTGTTCTCTTTGTCGCTGAATTCGTCTTCGAATTTGTTCCTCAGGTATGCATACGTAGACTCTCTGTCTTGCAGCTCTGGCTGATAAGGTGTACCTTCGGGAAGGCAATCGCCTGGCCACCATTCATCATTTTCTACAAATATTCCTGTAGAGAGAGAATAGATACGTTTTGAAATTTATAAGTTTGTTGGTTTAAATCTGAATAAAACGGAGCAACGTGAAATTACCTGGTACTGAAAGGAATCTCCAATATCTCCGATGAGCTCTATCGGAGCCCAAATAGAGCATCATCTGATCATCCCTGGATGCTTGCTGAAGCTCCTTCAATCTGTTCTCATATTCCTCTTTCTTTTTCTCCCCGTCGCAGTTGCCACGCGTAACTTTCTTTGGTACTTGGCTATCTTCCTTCCCCTTCTCGCGTTCCCTCATTTTCTCCTTCTCTTCCCTCTCTTTCCTCTGCTCAGCTATCACTAAAGACCGTAGCTCCTTTTTCGCTTGCTGAAGCTTCTCGTGCCTGTCTTCGATGATATCTCGTATGGTGGCGACGGTGAGCAGCTGATTTATGAGGCACGTGGCCACTTTCAGCTTCTCGTCTAACTCGAACTCGTGAACGTTGCGATGACCCAGCAATCTTAAAATATATGCCTCGTTTATCCTCATCAGAAGCGCGGGGTCATCTTGATTTGTATATCCGCCTGAAAGAAACGACATTCTCACAGTGCTCATTGACTATCGAACCGGGCAATCTCTCAACGCTCACCTCTTTGCGAATACCTCCACTTGGAAGCGGCTTCCCCTATTCGTCCCCCAGAGCTTAGCAAATGCTGCCTGAGAATCTCGCTTAATGTTACGTGGTCCAAAGTCAATTCCGATAACTTGCAGCCCTGATGTATCTGGCTCCAAGCGGAAGCTACCGTGGCAAGTTTCACAGCTTTCGTCATTGACGATGCTCCTTCGTACATACTGATAACGTTCACTACGTCCGATGCTTGGGCGTCGATCTCATTCTCCTCGTCCGCTTGATATTTGAAAATGCTCGACAACAGCAGCTGCAATAGATCGCTCCAAGGGCCAGACGTTTCGTTCGTTAACAATGCTTTCTCCAACAGGTCTAAAGAGAAACCGTTCGGGAAGTGTCCGCCCACTTCTAATTCTTCGTTGAAAAATTCTAAAAATTCCAGGATCATAATGCAATCCCCAAATGTCTCATTAGGTATGCTAGTTTTGACCGGTGTAGGTTGCGGAACGGGAGAGAGATCTTCGCATTCGAGATCCTCTCTCGGTTTGTTCCACTGTTTCATATACGCAGCCAAGGCAGCTAACTTCTGTTTCTCTTCCTTTTTACGCTCGCTCTTCAGGACTCTCTCTTCTTGGCGCTTCGCCTTCTCTTCGAGAGCTTTCGCTTTGCGCTCTTCTTTGTACTTTCCGTTCCCTCTGTTGATAAACTTTGCAGCGTTAATATATTGTTAGAGGCCATTGTTCTTAAGGGGTCATATATGTTTCTCAGCGCGAAAACGTAGCCAATGTTTGCGAGTGATTCAGGGTTATAAACTGTTAATCCGATTGGTTTAATTCTTTTTGTGTTTTATAGGTATATGTTTGTATACCTCGGGTATCAGAATTGGAAATTTTTCAAAAATGTGTTTTTTCTCGAAACATCATTTTCCAAGACGGCAGGCATGATAACTGCCTCACCGTTCATCCGATTAACTTCATTATTTACACACATATTCTACATAAGATTCGTTATCCGGTGACGGTGAATTTTTTCAATTAAATTGAACCGTTTTTTAATTACAAGCAAAAACGTACGACTTTTATACAAAAAATCACGACCCTTTTCTCCAAAGTGTTAACATTGCCGCAATTTTTTTTTGCTAAAAAATGACGATGTCACCGGATAACTACGATCCCAAAGATTGTTAAAAAGTCGTAGATTTTTTATTCAGACAGCTCGTACGAGCTGGATCGTGCACACCGTTTAGGGCGGCGCCAGTAAACGTGTTCTACGCCACTGCACGCAGACGCCACATTTTTAAACATTTTCCTATTCTCAGACCTGTTTTATAATCTACAAACATGTACCTATACAACACAAAAGTAATTAAACCAATCGGATTAATAGTTTATTCCTGAATCGCTCCCAAACATTGATCACGTTTAAGTACCGAGAACCGTATATTATTATTTCGTCTTTATTACTCGTTAAACAAAAACAAAAAAAAAAGGATGTAGTACATAAGGAGAAAGTAAAGGCGAGTAAAGTCGAGGCCGCAGTATAAACTGTTAATAAGCCCGACCATAACATAACTAAACATTACTTAATACTACGTATACTAATCCTAAACATACTTAAAACTAATTCGACAATGAAATATGAATTAGAAAGCAATGAACAATACTCAATGGCGGCGAATGCGCAGGTAACGGAACAACATGGGCTATAGTGGAAAGGGAAGACATGACAAAGTGGACCAACACTGAAAGTGCTGGAGGATGTGATGCCGGGCTGCATCTTTAAAAGACGGAAAAGAGTCTAGCTGTCGGACAGTAGCAGGAAGGGAGTTATAATAATGTGCCGCGATATATGAGAAAGAAGATTCAAATTTGGAGGTACAATGTGCAGGAATAGAGAGAAGAGATTGTGATCGGGTTGAAATGGAACTAGAGGAATGATAAGAAAGGTTTGTGCGTAGGATGTTGTAAAGATATAACGGACAACCAGAGGAGAGTACCTTAAACACGAGACAGCATAAGTGGAGTTTCCATCTTTGTGACATACGCAACCAGGAGGATTTTACGAAAAGCGGAGAGATGTGATCGAACTTACGGACACAGTAGGAGAAACGCAGACAGTAGTTTTGAACAGGCTGAATCAAGGAAGTGAGACGAGAGAAAAGGACTATATGAGACATCACAGTAGTCAAACAACGATATAACCAAGGATTGCGATAGAAGTTTCAGAGATGAGGAAAGAACATGACGAGGATATAATAGACACAGACAATTAAAGGCTCGACGACATACAGTAGACACATGATTTGCGAAGGTAAGAGTAGAATCCAGTGTGATTCAACAAAATAGAAGCCAAAATATGACCCCATGACCCCAGCCAATATGACCCCTTAATGCAAACATACATTACTTACCTTGGTTTTCGAAACTTCTTTATGTCCACACCTGTCGGCTGACTCACTTTCTTCAGGGGATCGGGCTTCTCCATCGTTTTCTGCTTCGATATATCTGACGTAAGGAACTTGTCTATCGATTCTTGCTTATGCTTAACTGCTTTCTTAATGCGCGACATGAAGTCTGGAGGGGGGCCAGCGAATATCGTGTCGAACCGCACTTTGCTGATCCCATACTTTTGTAAAACACTATCCTAAAACCACATAAAGCATTCTTCATCGATATATTCCTCCGATTCCAGCGAAAATTGTTTCCAAAGCATTTACTAACTTTAACAACCCATACGCCGCTTTCATTTTGTTCGCACAACTGTCGTAGAAATATTTTATTACGCTCTCTGCTGTAATGCTGCTTCCTTCTCCTCACTTGCGTCGCCTCTACTATCATCAGATGACTGACGTCTGTATCACCGCAATCCAACTGTTCCACCTCGTAACGAAATAATTTCGCCGGCGGATGATAATGCTGTTCTTGTAGGCTTCTAACGCAGGAAGTATATTAGAAACTTATCCGGACACGATACACGTACATAGAATTTCCGGCCTATATCTACCTGTTGTTTTCCTTAATGTACGATTTAATTTGTTGCTCCAAAGGTGCGATAGCCTGCAGTACGTGGCAATCGCTCCAGGAATCTTCCGTGAAACTTGCCTCTACCATTTCCCCCACGAAGTAACGATCTCTCGCGAACTGATACACGTCTTCTATCATATCGTTGAAAGACGATCTGTTCGTTTTACTGGCGAGGTACAATACGGGAATACGTAGCTGCAATCAAAAGCATACATTAGCCACAGTTTCGAAACTCGTGATAAGCAATAGTGGATATCCAATAAGATATCCTACCTCCATAGGAAATTCTTTGAGACTCTTCTTCGCGTTCTCCTCGCATTGCAAAGCTTCATCGTACGTCAAGTTGGATTTGCCAGTGATGCTGCACGACCATATGAGCGAATTGCACAGAATGATCCTTTCGCAGAACTCACTGGAATTCATGAAGGGCATAAAACCAGTTCCGCCATTAAAATCGCAGAACGCGATGTCGAATGCGCCGCAGTGGATTTAAATAGCGGAATAGAAGCGTAATAAAAATTCCCGAAAGCATACAATGCCCGTCCAAGTGTCAACACGGAAACATTTCATTGATAAACAAACCGTCCCGCGCGTAACCATTGCACGCTCCGCCATCGGCAACGGGCAGAAACCAATCCTACCGTTCGTCGCAACTGTTCCCAAGCGATTCTACTCGCTACAAAGTTGCGCGGAACACGCGCCAACGAAAACACTGGCCGAATACATCGGTCGGATCGACTTGGATAGTCGGAAGGCGGCGATAGAGACGGGGGGCGAGCGAAACGAAGGAATGCGGGGCTTTTGCGTCGAATGGATTGCGGGGAAATGATCGCGGTACGTGTCCCGAAGCGTTCTCAGCTGTCATGGTCTTACTTGTAGTCCTTGAAGATCTCGTTGGTAACCTCGCAGTGGAAAACTTCGTCGTCGTCTTTGAAGTCCGATGAGACGTGGAGCCGTTGGAACGGTTGCTTGCGGAGTAGCGGCATGTCAACACTCGTAACGGGCCCGTGGACGCTCTGACGCAGTTCCCGTAGACGTTTCTATCGGCCCGAGGAAATCAATTCTGCGTCGTCCAAGGCAGAACTATGCTCCTTCCGGAACACCGCGGGCACATGCGACGCACGCCAACTAACGAGCGCGCGCTCACGACGCTCTAACGTCCACCCGTCCTCGGCCTTCCTTCGTAACCGTTGCTGGCTGCACTACGCGCGATCCTGCCCATTCGAGCGCGTAATCAAACGTGAAACACCGTCGTCGTTTCGCGAAACATCACAAGTCTCATGACAATGCACGATTTAACGGTGCTCGTGGAAGCGCGCATTCACATCTGGCACCTCGATGCCGGAAGCCAACAAACGGGCCGCGCCGCCAACTTAAGCGCAGCCACGATACGAAACGCGGGAAACGAAGACGAGGCTGGGAGGAATTGCTGTTAATCCGATTTGCCGAGCGTAATCGGTTCATCGGATGCTGCTCCTTGCTAGGTTTCTATATTCCGCTGGGATACCGCGACACGGTCCGCCTTTCTCTCGAGAAATAATGCGAAAGCGAGCGCGACGACGGTTTCTACGGTTGGCAACTCGTATCCGGTCGAAACGCGTACAAATTTGGCGGGAACCACCATCTACGACTCGTCGGACGAAAGTTTGACCTTCTTTTTAAGGAAATTCTGCTGTAATACTTATGTAACTGTACAAAATGCAATAGAATGATGTAATTGGGTGAAATGATCTCAGGCTTCTGTACAGGATCTTTTGGGAATTGTTTACTTGCAAGGGAAGATCCCGAACCCGGAAATTCAAAAAATTCTGAAACTGTGTGAATATGTGGGGGATTTCCAACTCGTTAAAACGCAATTTTTGTTTGTTTCCCAAATTCACTCGAAGGGGTTGAAATTAACCCCTGAAAATTCGGCTATTTTCCGATTTTGTGTTATAACTCGTGAATTGTAAGAGATAAAAAAAAAAGTTTCCACACAAAAGTTACTTCTTTTAATTAGATCTATCATTTGGTAAAAATATTATTTTACAGTTCACGAGTTATAATACAAAATCGGAAAATAACCGGATTTTCAGGGGTCAATTACACCCCCTTAGACTGAATTTGGGCAGCAAACAAAAATTGCGTTGTAATCTGGAGCAAATTTCCCACATATTCGCAAAGTTTCCGAATTTTTTTAATTTCCGTTTTCGGGATCTTCCCCAGGGCTGCCTTTACCAATGGGCTAAATGGGCTATTCTATCCCCAGGGGTGCCCGTGATCCAAGGGCGCTTAAGAATCAAATATGTTGAAATGCTTTTTTCTCTTCAATTTTAGACACAAAAATTTCGGGCGGGGGCGTTCGCGGGCATTGTTTTTGTTCGTGTTTGCTTGGTGGAGACCCGGGGATGCACTGCCTTGCACCGATTGCGAAGAAATTGCACCCTTGGGGGCTAGGGCGCCAAAACTTTTTAGCCCAGGGCGCTCAAATTTGTTAAAACGGCCCTGATCTTCCCTTGTTAGCGACAATTAAAAATAATCTAAGTTCTGTTTGTAAATCTGTATTTTATAAATACTCTCGGTCATGCAAGCAGTTGTACGCGAATAAATTAAATATATACAATGTGGAAATAGTATGTACATAAGATAGAATGGAAACATGAGCGATCGAAAGTACACTTCGAACGATAGGCGAATAAACTTTCGGAAGAATGCATGTTTATTAGAAAATTGTCACTCCAACCATTCCGTAATGTATTGGCACTTTGTGGGTGTAACATCGCCGATGTCGCAACAGTTTTTCCGCACCTGTATTTCAATAGTTTTATATTATCATTAAAACATCGACGATTCCGTCGATTTACAGTCGAACGCAGAGAAATTGAGAATGGAAAGGAACTTACGGGACAAACGCCGCAAGTAGATTTAATTAGCCCAGGTGAACTCAATAAAGGTTCTATCGCTCTGTACAAGTTGCTCCCATCTCCCGACAGCGTGCGTTCCACTTTGCCATCATAGACCAGAGTGTTTAATATCATCTCCAAATCTTCCACCGACAATTTTACCTGCAAATAACATGTATTTTCCCTACGGTTGCGTGTACGATTTAAAGCAAACTATAGTGGTATTCGAACCTTGCTTATTCCCAGATCGGAAATGAACTTCCACACTTCCTTCGACGAAGCGAACGTAACATTTCTAGCTGCGATCGGTCCGCCTTTACAAGCGTTCATCTGTTCCCGCTTCTTCTCCAAGAATCTGTAACACTGCTGATTGAGAACGTCGACGAATTCTGCTTCGAAGTCCTGATCTTGGTACCAAGCTCCACCGGTCACGGATGTGTCTGGTTCCAAGTTATATAGCATATACACTTTCTTTTTACTAGCCGCCACGGATTTCACAGCTTTAATGAACTTCTTTGTTTCTAAGCTTTTCAGAATCTTGTTCAACTGAGTCGGCATTAGATTTGATTTAAATCTTATGTCCCGAATCCAGATCCCCTTGTTCCCCGCTTCTTCGATTATCGAGTATACAATCTTCTCCTCGTTATCAGCACCTTTAGCTATCTTCGCCTTGGCGGGATCTTTCAAGCGATACAGCAAGGTACCCCCTTGCTTGAATAAATCAAAGTGACCCTGCGATAAAAGTTTGTTTATAACTTGAGCCCTTTGAGCGGGCTGCAGGTCTGGCATTTCGGCTGTTAAATCCTTGTCGGATATACCTTTAGGCCTCGACTGTGCTACCGCGATAATCCTGAAATTTTAAGTAACATTTGCAAGCATTGAATAAACTTTATTCTTCATTATGTAACGAAATACTTGTATTTTAATTTGCTCATACTGTGCGCAAGTAGCGATAAACATAACCTATAAGACACGTACATAAAGTACGCGAGTAACGTTTAATAAAAAACGAAATATTTACTTCTGCTCAATAATTTCGAGTAAATTGCTGTCTGCTGTATTTCCATCTTGCTCCTTCGAAGTATTGGCCTCCGTTTCCATTGAATTTTTTAAACGTCAAAAACGATGCAGCCTGCACAATTGCTTCTTAATGTTTTCTAGGTTATGGCTGCACAGTTTTCTTTACCGTTCGCAAGTAAGAATCAGTAATTTATAGAATATTCTTGAATATTATATCAGCTCAAGGAACCGTGGAATAGTATGGATGATTCAAAGAATTCGCCGGAGACTGAAGATTCCTTGGACATTGCTGCTAAGAGTTGGAATCGAATTGTAAATGCTGCGAAGACGGTACTGCTTGCGTACAGATAATGTTAACAATCTGTGCTATTATTGAACCTTATCAAACTGTAATATTCTTTCGCTAGGACTTAAATATCTTATGATTTCCCCTAGAGCGGTTACAGAGAAGGAGTTGAGAATGGATCCAACGATGTCTTCCAAGAAGGTTTCGATAAAGGATACGAAGAAGGTTTCAAGACTGCTTTCGTTCTAGGAAAGTTCAAAAGTTTAATAAATGCCATGCCACTGAATACCGAACATCCGCAACACATTCGTGATGTCCTCGATAAAACTAGAAGAGGTGCATGTTACATATGTGTGACGGGATCTGAGAATACGGACGAAAATATACAGAAGCCGCTGTCGCAAATTGTTAACGAGCAGAGAGAACATTCCACGGGACACATTCAAGCCCTGCGTCAGTATTTTCAATCATTTGTAAAAGAGTTAAACATTGACCAATCGAGTGTATTAGAAATACAAAGTTTAACAGATTAGTTCAGTAACGAGAACATAATGTTTTGTATGTTTTTATTAGCACTTTTACGCTCGAACTGTAAATAAAGAATATTAACCGTAGTATCTTTATAAATATAATCCTTCGGGAGAACCCTCTTTTTTCCGATAGAGGACACTTTCTTTAGACTTTTTGAAATCGTCGCTGGTGACTTTCATGCGGCGTTCGCGCAATGCCATTAGACCAGCTTCGGTGCATATAGCCTGCGAATGAAAAGCATCGGTTAGTATCTAATAAAGAACTTCTTTCGATTATGTTTCACCTTTATATCTGCACCCGAAAGATCATCTTTAGCCATTATCAATTCTGCCAAATTTACGTCAGGTGCCAACGTCATCCTGCTGGTGTGAATGCTGAAAATTCTTCTTTTCGTTTTCTCGTCTGGTAATGGAAATTCTATTTTTCTGTCGATGCGACCTGGTCTGATCAATGCCGGATCTAAAGTCTCAATTCTATTCGTAGCCATTACGACTTTAACGTCTCCTCGACTGTCAAAACCTAAACGGATAGAAGCGATATTTAATCATTTAAAATCTCTACTTCGCGATAGAACTTCAAGTGTTTCTCGTACCATCGAGCTGATTGAGAAGCTCTAACATAGTTCTTTGAATCTCACGTTCTCCGCCACTGTTACTGTCATACCGCTTTGTGCCCACGGCATCTATTTCGTCTATGAATACAATCGACGGAGCGTGTTCCTCGGCGACTCTGAATAACTCTCTCACGAGTTTCGGACCATCGCCTAGATATTTCTGTATAAGTTCGGAACCGACGACTCTCAGGAAGGTTGCAGAGGTCTGATTCGCCACAGCTTTCGCCAGTAACGTTTTCCCAGTCCCCGGCGGACCGTACAGTATGACTCCCTTCGGCGGTTTAATGCCCATTTCTTCGTAATATTCAGGATGCGTTAAGGGCAATTCTACGGACTCCTTAATTTCCTGGATTTGCGTGTCGAGCCCTAAAGAATGAGGAGTGTTAAGCCTGTTACTTTGAAGGAACATAAAAGCACCTAATGGTAATGTATTTCTGGACACATACCACCGATATCGGCGTAGGTTTCTTGCGGGGCTTTCTCTAATTTCATGACTGTAACCATAGGATCCGTATCGTCGCCCAAAACTCCAACGACAGCATGAACTTTATGATTTAACAGGACAGAACAACCAGGCTCCAGCTGGTCTTTATCTACGAATGATAGAATCGACACATAATGTTCGGAACCGACGGACGTAGAAACTATAGCATGATTATCATCGATTATTTCTTCTAAAGTCCCGACGGACATTGGAGTTCCCCGCAGATCGTCGACCTTGGATCTCTCCTCTTCGTTCTTCTCCTCCTGCGGCTTCAGTCGCTCCTGGTTTCTAATGAACTCCTCTTCCATTAATAAATAATCCTTTATACGCTCCAACTTCAAAAGCTTCAATCTGCAACGCGTGTGCGGCGTAACTTGGGGTAATTTCAGCGCAGCGTCCGGCCCTTTGGTGCGCCGCTTCTTCTTCCCCACCCTAGTCGGAATCGGCGGCTCATATTTCTTCTTCTTATCTTTGTCGTCCTTCTTGTCGCCCCCAGTGCCACCAGTGCCAGACTGATTTTGTCCCTGTTATAACAATTATCGCGAGAAGTAAACGAGTTCAAATACTTGGGGTATAATTTCCAGAAGAACGGGTTGCAGAGAGATGCATATAAGGGAAGTCATAAAGAAAGCAAGAATAGCAATAACACAGATATGGGGAATAGGACAAAGAATGTTCAAGAACAATTTTGAGAGAAGAATGAGAATATTCAGAAGCATAGTGAAAAGTATCTTGCTGTACGCGTCAGAAATTTGGGGATGGATGGAAGCAGGAAAGTTAGAGAAAATACAGGAGAAATACATAACGTTCACGCAGTTGCCGGAATATTTATGGATAGAAGAGAAGAAGGGGATGCAAAAACTAAAAGCAAGGGCTAGATGTGGAAACCTGGAAGAAAATAATAGATATTGGGAAAGTGAAGAAGCAAGGAAGTGTATACTATGTAAGGGGCGCAAAGGAACAATGAGACATCTAAGGTTGGAATGCGAAAAACTTAATAGAACACTGAAGGAGCGGGAGATATTTGCAGAAGAGGTCAAAGAGGAAGCGTTGGAATGGTGTAAGGAACTGGAAGGGAAAAGGAGGGAGGTACAAAACGCAGAAAATGTAAATATAGAGTTATAAAGCCAAAGATAAATTAGTTTTAGTATAGGTCAGGTTCTTGGCAGTAATGCTGAAATAAACATTACTACTACTACTACATAAGGTGGACTTTAGGTTTGGACTTCAATACACCAGCATATCTAATTTTGGAGGAAACAAAAACGAACAAAGTAAGGATAGAAGCGGGGAAAAGAGCAATAAAATATGAAGCGAAAGCGAAACGGCTGAATAAAAATAAAATAGTACAAGAATGCTGTAGGGAAATAGACGCGAATCAAGCAGAGAAAAAGTCGAAATGGGAGGAAATGAGAGACTCGTACTAAAGGCAAAAAATGAAGGATAGCCAAGAAATGAAAATAGAAAGAAGGAGAGGAAGAGAGATTGCCAAGGAACTAGCCCAAAGAGACAGGGCAGAGCAGGTTCAATGGCAATACGACAGAATACTAGGAGGCAGATACAACGCACGTTACACAGAAATCAGGGATAACCAGAGAGCAAATTACCTAAACGGAAACTACAGAGGCAGAGACCAAAGCATGATTGCGAGGTTCAGATGTGGGAACGAAGAGCGGGGAAGCAAGCACTGAAAGGAGCAAAAAGAGACAGTATGCAGACTATGTAATGGGGCTAGAGAGACGCTGGGTCACATGCTACAAGACTGTAAGGAGCCGAAAAGAGAAAACTCAACGATCAGAGGGATACTAAAGGGAGAAGAAGAAGAAGCGGAGTGGATGCGTATGGTTCTGGAAAAGAGAAGAAAAGAAGAACCAAGATGAAGGAAGAAGTCAAAACGAAAGCACAATCTTGAGTTAACAGTCCCAGAGACACTTACACACGTAACACATGCAATCCCATTTTGAGGCCGAAAGGCAAAAAATTAACCTATTAACTACTATCACAATTATCGCGACACACAAAGGGTGACTTTAGTTATTAAACGTAAAGCACTGCGATTCGGGCGGGCATGGTACATACTCATTTAAAAGCTTGAATAGTCTACGAAAAATTTAATTTGGATAGTGCATGCATAACTTGACAAACGAAAGATTAATGGTAAAAAGACACTTAACCTAAAATGTCAAATGAAAAAAAGATCTGTTTAACTAGAAGTACTAAACGCAAAGTATCGAAAATATTATCGAACGCTTCACTGAAAATTATTTACGATAGCACGTATTCTTTATCTGCATTTAATGAACTAGATTTTCTGAAAATTACCATTTCACGCTCAGTGTTTGATCACGAAATGAAACGGCGAAGTCATCCCCGTTGCATGGAGAATCGATTACGATTTCGATATCCATCTTCGAGGAATATCGAAATACAATGCGATACATTCAAAGTGCGGTGATCTAGCGATTTTTTAAACTTACGATATTATTCTAACACTCGCTGATTAAATGGAAGTACGCTTTTAAATAGTTATGACACCAGACGTAAAATGAACATTATAAATAATTGGATATCTGTATTTTATTATTCATTCTATATATATCTGAACTTTTTAAAATATCGTAAAGCTTTTAATAATAGCGAGTGATAGATCGATAGAGGAATGATTTAGTATTGCTTTTTATTTAAGAACAATAATAATTTACACGTTCGTGCTCGACAATAATTACGATTCATTGCAAACTTGTTATCCTTGTAGAAGAAAAATCTGAGAACACTTTCATTTAATTCTATTGAGCGAAGAAAATGTAGGAATGACGGTATTATCGGTCTCTAAAGCGCTCGATGAAAAGTTCGCGAATATAATTCAACAACGTCGACAACATGTAAATAGGTTGGTGATCTTTTATTTCAATTATCCAGATACATTTATCTTCGCAATAAAGTATCTTCTAGCTTCGTGACTATCGCTTCTTTGTGACGTCTCGCTGATCAATGCCATCCGAATCAAAATAAATACAATTAAAAACAATAAAACGATCATTACAAACATGTGTGGCTGTTGACTTCACTCTTGGATATTGTAAACACGCGCCCTTGCGTTACTTTTGCATCACATATTTGTAAAACTGAATTATCAAAAAAAACGAAGTGTTGCCCAGCAATACAATCGATGTATAAAATAAATGATTCCGCATACTCGTAAAGGAATTTACAATCTCTTTTTCGTTTACCAAAAATACCTTCCCACCATAATTGCAAGCGAGAAACAACGAAACCTCGAACGTTTCCGTGAGAATGTCGAACACGAGCTGAGAGCGGGAGATTTTTCTCTATTATATACATATCCTTTTTCGATTCAAGGATACTTCGTATCGCGTAACATTCAATTTTTCGTCTGTCTGCAGCGTATTCTAAATTTGAGCCATGAGAATATTAAAATATACGTTTGCGTCTTCGTGCCAATAAAATCCACTTACATTGAGCCTCGGTTCGCTTTAATAAGTAGCCCGTGAAAGGAGAGAACGGTTTAATCGTAACTTACGGTTGTTGATAAATGAGTTTGCGTATCCTTGAATACTGAAATACGAATGAATCGAAATAATACTTGAAGGATAAGATTAAGTTCCCGAGTAGACACGCTTTACGTTATCTCGTTGGTGCAGTACGCATTCCTTACTTTCGTTTATCACAATAATCAATAAGTAGTAGTTGAGAGCATCCTGAGTACTTAGAAGCCTCGATAAACAGAATATAATACAACAGTGTGTACAAAACGCTTTGGAAGTGATGAGAGGCGTGTCTGAAGCGATCCAATGAAAATATTTACGATGCTTTAAAGGCCAGCTAAGATAATTCCCGGTTCTTCCACAGCTTCTTTGATCTTCTTCAAGAACAGCACAGCCTCGCGGCCGTCGATTAACCGATGATCGTATGTCAAGGCTACGTACATCATCGGGCGAATCACGACCTGAGAAATAATTATATTATGAAAGAGCGATCGATCTAAGTTGAAGTTCAACGTTCGAGCAAGATTCGTTGATTACCTCGCCCTTTATTGCCACAGGCCGATCGAACACACCGTGCATTCCGAGAATTGCACTTTGAGGTGGATTAATGATGGGCGTTCCCATGAGAGAACCAAAAACACCGCCGTTACTTATTGTGAACGTGCCACCGTCCATTTCCTCCACAGATATGTTGCCTTTCCTTGCTTTGTTGCCCAAAGCCGCTAAAGCTATCTCAATGTCCGCGAAGGTCTTGTTCTGTACATTACGAATAACCGGGACGACGAGCCCTTTCGGCGTTGCAACTGCGATGCTGACGTCAACGTAATCTCTATAAACTATTTCGTTGCCGTCTATTACAGCGTTGACGGTTGGCTGATCGTTCAGAGCATAGGCACTTGCCGCGATAAATGGGCTCATAAATCCAAGCTTTATACCGTATTTCTTCGTGAAGTTCTCTTGGTGTACTTTGCGGAATTGCATAATGGGGCTGTAAGAAGATATACGATGCATTAAGGAGCACGAAGAGAGTGGCAGATGGATTTATAATGAGCGCAATATTAACCGCATATCGATTTCATTGAACGTAGTCAACATGGCATTCGTGTTCTGAGCTTCTTTTAATCTGTCGGCGATACGCAAACGCATTCTGTTCATCTTTACTCGCTGCTCCGTTCTCGTCCCAGTTATTTCACGTGTGTAATCAGCTGGAGGTAGTTGGATCTTCGCATCTTCTAAAGACTAAGGATTTCCCAATGTTTTGTGAGAAAAATGGGGCATAATAGAGGGCAGATTGTTCCCGATTATGTAAGAATTCTCACCTGGGCGTGCTTAATCGCAGCGACCGGCATGGATGCCGCAGGAGCCTGCGGAGGTGGAGGCCGAGCTGCTGGAGGTGGTACAGGTGGAGCAGGCGCCGCAGGCGTTGGCGGTGGCGGCGGAGGTGCTGCCGCACTAGGGGCTGCTGGTGTCGGTGCCGGCGCAGCTGGTGTCGGTGCCGGTGCCGCGGCTGGCGCAGCTCCGCCGGACGCACCAATCTCAATGGTGCATAATTTCTGCCCTGGCTTTACGACATCACCGTCTTTCACGAACACTTCTCTTAGGACACCAGCGCCGGGTGATGGTACAGGAATCGAAGTCTACACAGAGCATCATCGTTCAAATTTCCGCAATTGTAAAACAACCGTAATAGCTTCTGATTAGTTCACCTTGTCTGTTTCAATTTCGCATATCACTTCATCCGCCTTCAGTTGATCGCCAACTTTCCTGTCCCATCTGACATCCCCCTCCGTTATGCTCTCCGCGAACGCTGGCACTACGACTTCTGTTAATTGCCCTGTAGAGTATAAATATAAATCACATGAGAATATACGCCGCTGCCTTCGCTGTAACCATCGAACATTCAAGACTCTCAGACTTACATAACGCCGATGTCGAATGAATATGCTTCGCCTGGTCTATCCAACAGTGAAATTTCTTATATTTTGTACACCTAAAGGTTTTCATCAATCTAAGTTAGAATCATCTCAAGAAATATCAAGCATCTATCTAAATACATTACAATTCTTTGCGCATTACGTATGCATTTAGAAATTCATCGAACCTCAACTATATTTAATCTAGTTTCTTAAGCTTTTATGAACTTACACTCGAGAGTTCTTGCTGATCACATGTTCGGTGTGGATAAATAGTATGCGCCCTACAAAAATGATTTGATACAATTAGTAGTTTATGTTCATGGTTATCCCCAACGTCGATATGCCTCTCTATAAAGATAATATTTAGATTCTCAGCATATCTCACCACTTTCTTATCGAGTATATCTTCAATACCAATTAGTCTTACCTTGACTACTTAACGACCTCACAACCTGAAAGGATGAGAATTAATATAGAAGCATCATTATATATCGCCATGATACTGAAATGTGGCATGTGTACAAGAGGCAAGATAAAAATAGGTGTTGTTTCTATCGGGGATAGCAAGTTGGTTCTGACTTCCGAGACCCTGGGTACCGTAAAGTCGGTCGGGGCCCACTCGGTCAATTAAAAGGCACCGTTTGAATTTCACGGGCCGCGAGAAACGTCTAATTTCTCATTGACGGATTACGACGATTGGATCGGCTCGCGCGCGATATGTTTTACGATGCTATTATATAATCGATGCGAAAGGTAAGGGTAGTGTTCCGACAACCTTGATGGCAGATTCTGGTTGGAAGGGCGTTAGGATCTTCTCTTATCTAATGCATGCGTGTCACAGATGTTGCAAGCCTGATCATAGGCAAGGCGACGCGATTATGAGAAAGACTTACCTTCGTTCGTGATATACTAATTCGCGTTATCGCACGAGGCACAAACCGCGAACAGTTGGACAGCATCGCGGCCATCCTCCGAAAATTATGCTCTCAGGAGTTGGTTCACAACTCTCGTGACGCTAGGTGAGGAAGCAGCAGCGCAGGCTGCGCAGGGCTGTCTGCACATTCAGTGGTGGGGTTGGTTTGCTTGCGGCAAACGCGCGTTCCGAAATCTGCCGCAAATGGGTTTCGAAATCTGCAAGAATCGTGAGGACTTGACCAAAAAGGTGGAGCACGATACTGATAATTTCATTAATAACTTTGAAATTCGAATTGCATCATGTATCAGTAATTTAAAAACACTCTTAACATTCAAGACAACACTATTTTTTTCATCCTCAAATATCTTACTTAAAAAGATACAAAAAAAAAATTACAACAATGCGTTCAGCAGACTCAACTGTTGAGTGATCTCACTAGATTTTACTCTGCAGTTGCACGTTCATTGGTCAACGCGAGTAAAATCTAGTGAGACAACTCAACAGTTGAGTCTGCTGAACGCACCCAATGTAGGGTTTCGTTTTAATAGTTCCTAGCTGTTTTCCCCTAGATTATATTGTTGTTAAGCGACGTTACTCTTTTTATAAATCAATAGTTGCAAGTTCAGTTCCATATTGGTTCTTTATTTAATAAATAGTGTATTGTCACTGTAAAATATAATTAAGTTAATTTCTGGTGCGAATTGCGATCCTTGCTCTAGCTTAGTTTAACGCAAGCTCTTAAAGCGCGAAGTTTGAAGTAAATAAATTGAATTTATTAGAAACGAGTTAAGGATGAACTTTGCAACATTAGATATTAGTCTTCGCCTCCTCCCGAAACGCTCGAAAACATGAAACATTTTTATTTATAAGAAGAGAAGCTTGTTTGTTTCTTCGCCTCACATTCGATTACTGACGTTGATACAGCCCAGATAGCACATCTCGTCTTAGAGACGTCTAGTTTATGTCCATTTTAGGTCTGAACGTCTTGATTTGTAACAAGACGTCTTTAAGACGTCTTTAGGACGTCTTTAAGACGCCTTTTGGACGTCTTTAAGACTTTACCAGACGTTGTGCTATCTGGGAGTCTAGACATGTTACAATAAATCCAGCTTGATCAATCCTAACACATCTTCGTTCTGTTTCTAGTTCTTAAATAGTATTAAAACGTTTAATCAGTTTAATCCAGTTCAGTTTAGCAAGTTTTATTGAGTTCTGAGTTATTCGGTACAAGACATTTAACTTCACACGTTCGCGAGCAGAGCCCTTCAAGGCTCCACGGGCACCGAACCCCGCAGAAATTCCCTCAAGCCATCAGAATTCCCAAGCGGCCCCGCAACATTCAACTAAACAAATATCATTACCAGCGGCCGTAGCCGTGATGGAAAAACCGGTTCTCGTTTGATTTCCGAAGTTAAGCATCACGGGGCGGGTACTGAGGAAAAATGGGAGACGACCTTTCTCCCGGTGCGGCGCTGCTGCTGTGACCCGAAGGAGAGAGGGGAGAGAAAAAGAAAATATGACTATATATAATTCGTTGGGCAATATAAGCGAATAAGCTTCAAAACGCCCATTCTGGTTAAAAGACAGGAAAAAAAACAATACACAATACAATGCAATACAAATATCATTAATTGGCACCGTCGCGAAAAAGAATCGTAAATTAAAAACGAACCATGTTCTTCTTGAAAAAAAGCCTCCTTAAAGTATATCCACCCACCAATCAGAAAGCGCAGATTAGCTTCCGGAGGGTGGAGTGCTTCCCCACCCCAGATAGCACACAGGCGTCTGAGCGACATCTTTCGGCCGTCTGCGCCAGACGTTCCCATCGTTTGTGAGACGTCTTGATTGTCGCAGCTAGGCCTGGGTTTGGTCTTCTGCACGGCTGTTGTTACAAAATAGTACGCCTTCAAGACGTCTTTAAAGTCGTCTCAAAGACATTTAATGGACGTCTTGGGACGTCTTCAAGACTTTTTTAAAGCCGTTTCAAAGACGTTTAATGGACGTCTTCAAGACTTTTTTAAAGCTTTTTCAAAGACGTTTAAAGATCCCTTCAAGACGTGATTAAAGTCGTTTCAAAGACGTTTAAAGGACGCCTTCAAGACGTGATTAAAGCCGTTTCAAAGATGTTTAAAGGACGCCTTCAAGACGTGATTAAAGCCGTTTCAAAGATGTTTAAAGAACGCCATTAAGACGGTTGAAAAAGCATTTCAAAAACGTTACTGAGACATCTTTATTAGGCCCAAATTGGGTCAGATACAGCTCTTAAAAAGTCAATATTAGGACGTATTTGAGACGTTATTATCAGGTCTAAATTAATTAGGTCAAGTGCAAGTGTTTAGATTATGAATTATCTAAATGAAAAATGATTAGATAATGTAATTAAAGCGTTTGTCGATATAGGAATTAGATTTTATACAAATCTAACGGAGGAAATGGTTTTGAAGGTAGAATAAAGTTTAATAAAATATGTATTTAACAGTTACTTTTATTTGTATTATTATTACATATCAGGTTTAGTAAACGATCATCTATTGCATTATTACATGTGTTTACGCAAGTCTTAACGAGGAACTAATATATATATATATATACTTATGCAATACTTAAAACTACAAATAATGTATTACAAATGCGGACACGGATGGCTACGATTCTGCCCCGTCAGACTCTGCTTCCCAGATTTGACTAGCAGAGTATGATGTTGTATCGACTACATGTTGTATTTGACATATTATGACGTGGAAGCGGGTGGTTCTCGAACGTAGTACACAGTCAGTTTTTGTATGCAATAATAGTAAACTATATTAAACAGAATGAATAGTACAAAAATATAATGCCTTATCCGCTAATACATACATTCAGAATGCAAGCATGCGCACAACACGCATAAAACAAACTAAATAGTAAACGTTTTTCATTGTACCTTAACATTTATAGACACATCGTATTATGTATACATATTTGTCATCAGATTATTAATGCTTATGTAAGAATTATGAATACAGGACATATGTAGTTTGAATAAATAGTACACGTTAGAATACACAGACTATATACGAAGTATATATACAGAGAATACACAGAATATGTGTACAGCTTGTCCCACGGATTTTGTGAGTTTATAATTACAAGTGTTTCGTTAACAATTTTGTTGCGTCGCGGACTAACGTTGCGAAGAGCTACAGGGGTTCTTGAGTAATTTATTGCGTGGTACTCCATTTATATGAACTCTACTTATATCAACGAAATTTCAGTAGTGGCCGATTGTATGGACTCTTAATTTCAATTGAATTGCAATATTATTATGTGGTACTAGCAAAATACCGCGTGCTTCGCTACGGCATCACTCAGACTTTCCGTTCTCATTTACTTTACCATTTAATTTTAAGCCCCTAACCCATAGCAGTCCCATTAAAACAAAGATTTTTCAGGCATATGGTCCATCGAAATCGGTTCAGTAGTTTTCGAGTTTTTCGCTTCTTACATACATACATACATACATACATTCACACATGCACGGCCCGACCATTTTTATATAATCGTATAGATTCAAAAGCAAATGTTTGGAAAAATCATTTTTATATGAACATTTAAAAATATCATGCAAACATAACTAAATAAAATTAGTAAAATGGTATAACTAATACATTATAATATTATCATTAGCTTCACAACATTCTTTTAAGAACAAATCCCGATATTTATCACAGTCATGCACCGTCGCACCCGGCAGCGAGAAAAGACTAACGTTACTGCACTCCGCGTAAAAATTGAAGGAACACAATATTTTCCCGAAAATTTTGGTCATTTTCAAATGCGAAAAATGTTCGCAGAAAATATTTAAAAAACGCATGTTAACGCTTGAAGTTTCTAGTTTTCGAATCAAACACTCAATTTTTTTTCGTCCATTATGATACTGTTTTAAGAAGATGAAGCGCAGGAAACGAAGTTTCAGAAATTTTTGCCTACTTTGAACATATGCACGGGTCAAAAAATTGAACATGACATTGAACATACAAAAAAAAAACGTGCATCAATCGTTCAAAAGCTTCGAGAACAAGAAAAGGGTTTTCAAAAGACACATAACGTAAAAGAGGTAATCGCTTAATTTTTCAGACTATACCGCATGTTTGATCTTCGAGGACATACGGAAAAAAAATCTGATCAATCCGGCGTTTTACACAGTGTTTAAGGGTAGTTTTAACTGCCAAAAAACGAGAACACTTAAATGATTACACGATTTTCCTTCACGTGGCATTATGTTTTCTAAAAAATGGTAAGTATGCCGTTTTTGGGGTCATTTTAAAATGGATTTAATACAATTAAAAAAATCTCATTTAATTCTTAGCTTTCGAAAACAATCATGAAAATTCGTCCACGATAATGAGTTCGCAAGTTATAGGTGTTCAAAGTGAAAAGTATCTTTTTTGCTTTGATCGCAAATAACTCGGGCAATAAAAATCATACAACAAAATAAAAAATCGGAAGTTAAAGAGAAATGTGTGCTCTATAAGACCTCTTCGTTGGATTTACGGGAAACAAATTTTTTTGGCCCGTGCACACGTTCAAGCTAGGTAAAAATTTCTGAAACTTCGTTTTCCGCGCTTCCGACGCCACCAGCACACGTGTCACTAATTATAAAACATTATGTGCCTACCCAAATGAAAAATTCGCGCGCAAACCATACGCACTCATGCAAAATCGCAATATTAAGTCGCATAACAAGTCGTGACATGTCTAAAATGAGAATAGCTTTTGCGGTTTTTGGCAACAATAGATGTTTGATCATATTATAAAACATGAAATCGTCGGTCGAAAAGACCCATGCGCGCCTGCTCCCGGGTGAAGTGTTTCCATGCAAAGTTCCCCCATGCGAAGCTCTCCCATACGAGAGGATGCTGTGCGAGGTGATCCTGTGCGAGCTGCTCCCCTGTAACGTTCTCCCGGTCAAGGTGCTCCGGTGCGAAGTGATGCCTTCAGGGGTGATGCCATGCGAGAGGATGTAGTGCAGGATGATGCTCAGCCAGGTGATGCTGTGTGAGCTGCTCCCCCGCAACGTTCTCCCGATCGAGGTGCTCCGGTGCGAAGTGATGCCTTCAAGGGTGATGCTCTGCGAGGTGGTCCGCTGCAACGTTCCCCCGGTCGAGGTGGTCCGCTGCCAAGTGATGCCTTCAGGGCTGATGCTGTGCGAGGATCTCCCGTGCGAGAGGATGCCGTGGCGGATGATGCTGTGCGAGTTGCGCCTAGTTAAAACTAATGAAAAGACAAAATAAGAATAAAGTTTAAATGTAAGATAACTACTCGACTGTAAGCATTTCTAGAGGAACGCTTACTATTTAGCAAAACAAGATATCAAATAGCATAAATGGAGGAAACATACGGGAAAATTTTCTGTCCGAGGCTTGTGTGAGTATCCCCGTCGAGGTGATGCCGTGCGAGGTGATGCCGTGCGAGGTGATGCTCTGCGAGGTAGTCCTCTGCAACGTTCTCCCGGTCGAGGTGCTCCGCTGCGAAGTGATGCCTTCAAGGGTGATGCTCTGCGAGGTGGTCCTCTGCAACGTTCTCCCGGTCGAGGTGGTCCGCTGCGAAGTGATGCCTTCAAGGGTGATGCTCTGCGAGGTGGTCCTCTGCAACGTTCTCCCGGTCGAGGTGCTCCGCTGCGAAGTGATGCCTTCAAGGGTGATGCTCTGCGAGGTGGTCCTCTGCAACGTTCTCCCGGTCGAGGTGGTCCGCTTCGAAGTGATGCCTTCAAGGGTGATGCTCTGCGAGGTAGTCCTCTGCAACGTTCTCCCGGTCGAGGTGGTCCGCTGCGAAGTGATGCCTTCAGGGCTGATGCTGTGCGAGGATCTCCCGTGCGAGAGGATGCCGTGGCGGATGATGCTGTGCGAGTTGCGCCTAGTTAAAACTAATGAAAAGACAAAATAAGAATAAAGTTTAAATGTAAGATAACTACTCGACTGTAAGCATTTCTAGAGGAACGCTTACTATTTAGCAAAACAAGATATCAAATAGCATAAATGGAGGAAACATACGGGAAAATTTTCTGTCGGAGGCTTGTGTGAGTATCCCCGTCGAGGTGATGCCGTGCGAGGTGATGCCGTGCGAGGTGATGCTCTGCGAGGTAGTCCTCTGCAACGTTCTCCCGGTCGAGGTGCTCCGCTGCGAAGTGATGCCTTCAAGGGTGATGCTCTGCGAGGTGGTCCTCTGCAACGTTCTCCCGGTCGAGGTGGTCCGCTGCGAAGTGATGCCTTCAAGGGTGATGCTCTGCGAGGTGGTCCTCTGCAACGTTCTCCCGGTCGAGGTGCTCCGCTGCGAAGTGATGCCTTCAAGGGTGATGCTCTGCGAGGTGGTCCTCTGCAACGTTCTCCCGGTCGAGGTGGTCCGCTTCGAAGTGATGCCTTCAAGGGTGATGCTCTGCGAGGTAGTCCTCTGCAACGTTCTCCCGGTCGAGGTGGTCCGCTGCGAAGTGATGCCTTCAGGGCTGATGCTGTGCGAGGATCTCCCGTGCGAGAGGATGCCGTGGCGGATGATGCTGTGCGAGTTGCGCCTAGTTAAAACTAATGAAAAGACAAAATAAGAATAAAGTTTAAATGTAAGATAACTACTCGACTGTAAGCATTTCTAGAGGAACGCTTACTATTTAGCAAAACAAGATATCAAATAGCATAAATGGAGGAAACATACGGGAAAATTTTCTGTCCGAGGCTTGTGTGAGTATCCCCGTCGAGGTGATGCCGTGCGAGGTGATGCTCTGCGAGGTAGTCCTCTGCAACGTTCTCCCGGTCGAGGTGCTCCGCTGCGAAGTGATGCCTTCAAGGGTGATGCTCTGCGAGGTGGTCCTCTGCAACGTTCTCCCGGTCGAGGTGGTCCGCTGTGAAGTGATGCCTTCAAGGGTGATGCTCTGCGAGGTGGTCCTCTGCAACGTTCTCCCGGTCGAGGTGCTCCGCTGCGAAGTGATGCCTTCAAGGGTGATGCTCTGCGAGGTGGTCCTCTGCAACGTTCTCCCGGTCGAGGTGGTCCGCTTCGAAGTGATGCCTTCAAGGGTGATGCTCTGCGAGGTAGTCCTCTGCAACGTTCTCCCGGTCGAGGTGGTCCGCTGCGAAGTGATGCCTTCAGGGCTGATGCTGTGCGAGGATCTCCCGTGCGAGAGGATGCCGTGGCGGATGATGCTGTGCGAGTTGCGCCTAGTTAAAACTAATGAAAAGACAAAATAAGAATAAAGTTTAAATGTAAGATAACTACTCGACTGTAAGCATTTCTAGAGGAACGCTTACTATTTAGCAAAACAAGATATCAAATAGCATAAATGGAGGAAACATACGGGAAAATTTTCTGTCCGAGGCTTGTGTGAGTATCCCCGTCGAGGTGATGCCGTGCGAGGTGATGCTCTGCGAGGTAGTCCTCTGCAACGTTCTCCCGGTCGAGGTGCTCCGCTGCGAAGTGATGCCTTCAAGGGTGATGCTCTGCGAGGTGGTCCTCTGCAACGTTCTCCCGGTCGAGGTGGTCCGCTGCGAAGTGATGCCTTCAAGGGTGATGCTCTGCGAGGTGGTCCTCTGCAACGTTCTCCCGGTCGAGGTGGTCCGCTTCGAAGTGATGCCTTCAAGGGTGATGCTCTGCGAGGTAGTCCTCTGCAACGTTCTCCCGGTCGAGGTGGTCCGCTGCGAAGTGATGCCTTCAGGGCTGATGCTGTGCGAGGATCTCCCGTGCGAGAGGATGCCGTGCCGGATGATGCTGTGCGAGCTGCTCCTAGATATAACAAATGACAAGACAAAATAAGAATAAAAAATAAACGTAATATAAATACTCGAAAGTGAACAGTCACAGAGGACCGCCAAGTATTTAGCTGAGTAAGATAGCAAGTGAGATAAAGGATGGGAAGATACAAAGTTTTAATATTTGGAAATTTTTCTATTGTAGGTTATTTGATGAATAAGGACGTGGCCCATATTACTATTACTACGCTGCTCGATATTTCCACCTTCTTCCTGACAATTAAGAATCTCAGAGTATGAAATAGCATAATACAGAACGGTTAAAACATACAGTTTTAAAGTGGCCTGTCCCCTCCTCTCCTGTCGGAAGCTCGCTTTAGCCACAATTGAATGTTTTTCTCTGTGTCCATCCTGTTCCCAGTGGCTTTGCCTTTTTCGGCAGCATCTTAAACAAGAATTTGGATGAAACATTATATTTAAGTTAGAGAATATTAAATATTAACAACAATAAAATGAGAATGACATTTACATACCTATTATCAATTTCGCCACCGAGGAATTATTAAATGGCCGTTTCCCCTTTCTCCCCAGCCAACTGTATTTTAGGGCCAATTCGTTGACCATTAGGGGGGTCAGCATCCGTTTCACACAATTGTAATTGTTTGACCCTCCATACTTGGCCAATTCAATAACCTAAAATTAAGAATTATTAAAGCATAAAAAATGTAAATATAATTTCTTTTTCGAAGAAATGCCGAAAACGAATTTTAAAAACAGCTTGTAACTTTAGATATTTTCTGCATTAGATATTTTCTGCAAAATAAAATGACCTATCCCCACCGTAATTTATTACGATAATAAGTCCAAACACGATATATGTAAATACTTTACTTACCGCCTCTTCAAAATCCTCCCGATTCTCTAAAACTTCCTCCAGCATCTTTAACTCCTCTACACTTTGCAACGGAAATTTTAGATGCTGATATTTGATGAACATGGAAGTTGTACTATTACTTGGGGTGTTTCCATCTATTTTATTTTCTATTACTTTTAACATATGCGCACCCTCCACCTGAATTGCCCGAAACAGGTGCATCTGTGACGCAAGTTGCTTCATGCATTTCAGCACTTCTACACAGTGCTTACAACACCCGCCCGTGCTTGCGTTTTCTGGAAATTATTTATTCCATTTCAATGATAAAAAAAAATTTCCGCCTCCAGTATCTTTACATAAATACATATATTAGCTTACCAATGATGCTCCCGTGATGCGAGTTGCTCCCTTGCGA